>CAWUFW010003485.1:1135000-1810029 GCA_963921515.1 Calotriton arnoldi | reverse complement strand
GTTGGAACAATGTGTCAGACAACTGTGGCCCCGATACTGGGGATCCTGTCTACCTGGACTTTCTATTCATCTAGGAACTTGGGATTGCAAGATTCATGTACAGCACAATCCATCCTATGCACTATTATCACAATAAACACACTAATACACCATACTTGCCTCTGTCGTGATTCCAACGTGGGTGCTGTTATGGGGATGATGAACTGCAAAATTACACAGTGTATGCGAACTGCAACAGCAAGGACAACACAGGCATGTGAGTACAGGCAACGTGACACATATGAGGGAGACACACCACCAGGGCTACACAACACATACACACCTAGGCCATCTGACTCATTGCCTACACTGATGTTGCCAGGGAAGACGGTGCAATGCACAGACACCACACCCATTCCCAGTTGTAGTCAAGTAGCCCACAGGTGCAGTAAGCAAATGGCAGTCAAATGTGTGACCACAGACAACGCACATCACTAAGTGAAGCACAGGTTTATTACACAGTAGCAACATGCCGTAACCTCTACAGATGCAAGGTAACCCCACCTGGTAGCGGGCACACAGTCAACAACTGTAGACAGAAGGAAGTCCATGGGTGTGGCGCACATCACCTGTAGGGACACAACAGCTACCAGCCTGGATGTGCAATCACGTCGTCGGTGGACACAGTTGACCAAACGAATCTGAAAGTACCCTGTGAAGGACAGAAATGACACACAGTCAAAAGCAATGCAGTACAGGACAGAACAGCAAAACTCATGCACAATACATGTTACAAGATACCCACCCAGAACCAAGTTAGCATGTCAACACTGTTGGGGAGTACAGCCCACCTGTCACCACACATCGCAACACACATCCTGTCAAGTAGCCCATGGACACACTCCAACAGCACCAGAGCACCACCCACACATCATGCCAACTCACATCATTCACATGACACCTCAGGATACTCACATTCAGCTAAAGAAGTTGGTGATGAGCTGTGTGCGGACATCACCATCACCATCATCATCATCATCGTCACTGGCATCGTGGTCCAGGCCAGGATCCTCCACAGGTGGCGGATGTTGGTCATCGTCATCCTGGATGAGAGGCAACTCCTTCCGCACTGCCAGGTTGTGGAGCATGCAGCAGACGATGATAATCTTGCACACTTTCGCAGGGGCATATGGGAGGGACCCTCCGGTCTTGTCCAGGCAGCGGAAGCGGCTCTTCAGGAGACCAAAGGTCCGCTCAATCACTCTCCTGGTCCGACCATGTGCCTCATTGTAGCGCATCTGGGCAGGTGTCACAGGGTTCCTGAGGGGTGTCAGCAACCACGGCATGTTGGGGTATCCCGAGTCACCTACGGACAGACAAGTGCACATCAGCTGACTTGGAAAAGTGGGCGGAATACTACAGATCAGATCACACACAATGGCACAAAGTCAGTACACACCGACAAGCCAGGCACGCTGGTTCTGCATCTGTGCCATCAACCTGGGGATGCGACTACTCCTCATCACAAAGGCATCGTGTGCTGAACCAGGGAAACGGGCACACACGTGTGTGATGGTCATGTCTGCAAGACACACCACCAGTGCATTGACCGAGTGGTAGTGCTTGCGGTTCCTGTAGGCCTGCTCCTGGGCCTGTGGTGGTACCAAAGCCACATGTGTCCCATCAATGGAGCCAATTACATGCGGCATCCTCCCCAGGGCATAAAAGTCACTCTTCACGTCAGTGAGTCGTCGCAGTCTAGGGAAATAGATGTACCGGTTCAGGAAGAGCAACATTGCCGCCAAAACATCGCGGAGCACACGGCTGAACATGGTCTGTGACATCCCACCAGCAGACGCCACAGTATGTTGGAAGGTACCGGTGGCAAAGAAGTGTAGGGCTGCCATCACCTTCACCTTGGGGGTCAGCGCTGTAGGATACGGCCGGCCAGGCTGCAAATGTGGGGACAACTGCACTGCCAAATCCTCAATCAGCTGCCTGGTGAAGCGGTACCGTCGGATGCTGTCCCGTTCCACCATCGTTGCCAGGTCTGGGAATGGCCGATGGACAGCAGGAGCCCTGCAGTGCAGAGGAGAAGTAAGCAAGATCGTCAGTCACCCCACATATGCGGCATTGAACACACTCAAGATCCCAACATACATCATCATGAGGCACAACTACATGAAGTGTGCAGTACCGGAACGACATTTATGGTACATACATGGCCAACATCTGTCAACACGGTCCTACAGGTGGCATCAATTTGTCCCAGGTTGGCCCATTGGATATCATGATGCTGTGTCACAGTCACCCCCCAGTGACATGTGAGGACAGATGTGCCCCAGGCACCACAGCTCAACGACAGGCACATTCCCAGGGACCCTGTAATGCCACATGGACACTGGCATCACCTGGAGTATCATGTGTACACCACAACAAAACAAACATGACCCCCACAGGTAGTGGCCACACTTGCCATGGCAGGAGAGCCATGGACGTCTGTGACACACACGCACAACATCAGAGTCCATGCACACACAACGTGGATGTGGAGACTGTCTCCCATTGTGCACATGAAATCAGAGACATTGTAAACACTACATGCACAAAGACTGTGGAGGGCCATCACTATTGTGCCACTGGGACACCCTGGCTCAAACATACCGTCCCACATGGGACTCACGGGGTATGTGACATGACATACACAAACACCACTGTGAAATGTGACCATGGCACATGCACAGATATGAACAGTTGCACATCACAGTGGTCACGTACACGTAACACCCAGGATCCTGTCCCCATTAACACGTGCACAGCCTGGGGGTGGCTGCCCACAGGTGACACCCACAGGACAACATGTACACCAACATACACACAATAGGAAATGCAGCCTTACATGCCTTATGATAAGGTTTGGACAGGCTGTCGTGATGTAGGTGTGCCCCTCACTCCCTGGGAGCTATCTGTGGCTGGCATATGTCCATCTGAGACAGGCATGCTGACATATGCCAGTCACATGTACAGTGATGCGTTGTACTGCAATGGACCGATCGGTGCCTCCGGCCGGCCCATTGCATTCAATGTGTGCGGGTACGCGTTGTACCCCTGTGCGCGTTGAACAGCAATGGACCGATCGGTGCCTCCGGCCGGCCCATTGCTTTCAATGTGTGCGGGTACGCGTTGTACCCCTGTGCGCGTTGTACCTCAATGGACCGATCGGTGCCTCCGGCCGGCCCATTGCATTCAATGTGTGCGGGTACGCGTTGTACCCCTGTGCGCGTTGTACTGCAATGGACCGATCGGTGCCTCCGGCCGGCCCATTGCATTCAATGTGTGCGGGTACGCGTTGTACCCCTGTGCGCGTTGTACTGCAATGGACCGATCGGTGCCTCCGGCCGGCCCATTGCATTCAATGTGTGCGGGTGCAGCGTTGTACCCCTGTGCGCGTTGAACAGCAATGGACCGATCGGTGCCTCCGGCCGGCCCATTGCTTTCAATGTGTGCGGGTACGCGTTGTACCCCTGTGCGCGTTGTACCTCAATGGACCGATCGGTGCGCACCCATTGACAATGGGCTTGCCTGGCAACGGACGCGTTTTCGAATATTCGAACGAGTCGGTTGCTGGAAATTCAGTTGGTCACCCACAACAATGTTGCAAAATCATGTATGTCATGAAGTTGAAGATTTGAAGGATGCTGTGGGCGTGTTTTGGTGCTGCTATTCCATGGATTGGCCAGATTCAGAAGATGCAAACGACTTGGACCTATCACTTTGGACACAAGGGACAGTATCTGCCTCTCCAGCACATATATTTTGCTGCATGTTCCCCTGAGAGCCCACTTGCCTGCACTACATGCTCCAGGACGACATCTGCCACTGCACTGCTGCTGTCTCTGCCCCTCTGGACCCTGCAATGGCACGTACTGTGGAGAGAGCCCCAGCCTTCAGCCTTGAAGAGAACCAGGCCCTGCTGGACAGCCTACTTCCACAGTACAGCAAGCTGTATGGGACACCAGGGGAGCAGGTGAGTGTTCTGTGCACTGCCTTTCTGAATGTGCATTTTGTCTGACTAGCAAGGCTGAGAGTCAGCACACCACTGGCTAGCAGGCTCACTGAGTAGTTGTCACCCCCATAGTGTGTAGTGACTTGCACTGGACAGGTATGGTGCAGTGACAGTGCTTCTGAACAGGGTTTTACTCCCCATGCTATGATACCATGTAGTGACTTCTGGAAAACTGTCCATGGGCAGCCGTGCACTGCCTGGGTACACCATGTGCCCCTGTGATTGCGACATGTATATGCAACTGTGTCATGCACGGATATGTTGCATGTGTAGTAATGTCCTTATCACTTTGTCATCCTGACAGGCTTCTGCCCATCGGAAGCATGAGATCTGGAAGGACATCGTCCGGGCTGTCCGGTCCGTGGGGGTCTACAAGCGCCGGATCCGCAACTGCCAAAAGAGGTGGCAGGACCTTCGGGGCTGGACCCGGAGGATTGCACGGGTCCAGCTGAAGCTGTCGCCTCCTCGCAGGAGGGCGGAACACGGACCCTGACCCCCACATGCTCAGGATCCTGGCGGTGGTCTTTCCAGACCTGGATGGGCAGCTGAAGGCCAGAGAGCAGCAAGGAGGGGGTGAGTCAAAGACTGCACTGTGTACTCTGTCTAACATGTTATGTGCCCTCCTCGGGCCAGGTTGAACTGCCACAGTACAGCAGTCATGTTGTCCAGGAGCCATGTCCCTCTATTGTGCACTGCCCACTCCTCATCTGATACCCAGGTGTGGCCCTTACATGCAGGGAATTCTGTCACTTAGGACTGTGTCCTTGCAGTTTGCTTGACTCAAGGTGGGAGACAGCATCTGTTTCCCTGACTCTGTGGTGGGCATCATGGGTGGGTCCATTGCTTACACAATGCCTGTATTCTGACATGTATTCAGCGTGTTACTTTGATCTGTGGTCCAATTGCTGAGCTGATCCACCACATGTGGCTGGGGTACCTGGCACACACCCATGCTGCGGGTGGGAACAATGTTTGGGCCCCAGGAGTATGTATATGACGTGTGTCACACATACTTAGCCAGCTGCCTACAGTCCAGGGCTCATCCCTCATTCATGTGGGGCTGGACAGTCATGCCTACTCCAGGCCATACAATACACTCTGTACTCCCACTCCCGTGTATCAGAGGACACATTGTGCACAGTGATTTGCCCCTCAGGTGTCTGCCTCTGTGTCAGTGTGCTGTGGATTAGTCGCCAGGACTGCTGTGGAGTTTCTTGGTAGGGGCTCAGCATGCCACTGGAGATGTGACCATAGGAGACGATACTTGTGTGACACATAGGTGTCTGATCAGCTGCCCATGCAGACTGGGGCATGTAAATGTGAAGTTCAGGCAGCTGTTCCCCATGCACAGCAGAGTGTGAGGGGCTCAGGTTCCGAGGGTAGTGTCACAGGTCTCCCATATGTCCAATAGGTATGACCTGGACAGATGAGGGTTAAGAGGATGTGTTGTGGGGGGATGTACATGTGCACTTGTGCAGCTCCAGGACTTGCATTCCCCATGACCTACTATTGTGACACAGTGCAGAGTGTTGTTGTCTGGCTGCAAAGTCATACATCACTGAGACAGTGATGTATGACTTTGCAGTCATGCCTCCGCCATGGCATGTGTCTACTGATTGGTGATCCTGCAGGGGAGTGACATGTGCTACATGCACACCATAGTGGCGCTGGCTATCAGGACATGGGTGCATCATGGTGTCTGTCGCTGGTATGCATCACATGCATTTCCTATTTGACTCTGGGCATCCCTTACATCCGTAAACCTGTACTGACTCAGTGGCAAGAGCTGTGATGTGTCCACACCGTGTCCTCTGCACTGTCCAACTACTGTGTACTTGGTGCATGTGTCAACACTGGGGTGTTGCAATCCAACAGACACCAGACAGATGGGTGCAAGGCCATGTGGGATGTGAGTGCCATGCTTGGCATCAGACTGACAATTGACTTCTCCTGTTCAATTAGTGCACTTTTAGCAATGTACAACTAATGATGCCAGGGCTTGCTCTGTGATGTGCTGTGCTCACAGTGGTGTGTGCGTTATGTGCAGGTGACTGATGTCTGTCTGTTTCCCCATTGTTTGCAGATACATCCACGGCCACGGAAGGGGACAGCTCCACGGACCAGGAGGAGCCGGAGAGCCAGACTGGGTCAGCAGCCGAGGAGTGGTCGGAGGGACCCAGTGGCACGGAGGGCGAGGGGAGCCACACCGAGGAGTCCTCAGCAGCATCCACCTCAGCTGAGGACCAGAGCAACTCGGAGGATGACTCCCTTGTGGAGGCGGGTGTCAGCAGCCACCACACCCCAGCTAGTGTTGCTGTCCCCGCCACCACCAGCACCACCACCGCCCTCCCATCGGCTCCCATTCCCCAGGTCCGTGGAGGCTCCCATGTCCGGGAGCGTGTCTCCTTTGGGCCAGGCACCGCACCCCTGCCCCTGTGTCCCCTGCTGCCCTGAGTGAGGAGTCTGTGTACCTCCTTCGCCAGCTCCATGTAGGGCAGACAGCCATGCTGAGTGTCCTCCATGCGCACACCGCGCTGTTGACTCAGCTGGTGTCGTTCATGGAGGGCATCTCATCGGGCATGTCTGACCTACAGAGGGGCAATAGGTCCATGGACTCCTCCCTGACGGCAGCAGTGTCCCTCCTCAAACGGTCCCTCACCCCTCCTGCCTCTGCTCCATCCACACTCCCCAGCACCTTACCCATCCCAGGCACACACACACTGGCACACACCAGCACACACACATCCAGCACACTGACACACACGCCAATGACAAAACGCACACGCACGCACATTCAGGGGACTGAAGCCAGACTCACAGGGGATGGGGCCCTGGAACACACACACGCATCCACATGCACTGCGCAGTCCTCAGTTCCCTCTCCCTCCAAAGCACCCTCCCTTGCCTCACCTGCAACCCCAAAGTCACAGCAGCTCTTCCTCTGTGACCTCGGCCTCTTCCCCACCGATGAAGCTGCTCCAGCATCCCGGGGGAAGAGGAAGCCCACCCACACGGAGCAGAGTGCCCCTCGCCCCCAGACACCCTCCCCCAGGCGCAGACGGACTGAGGCCCCCACCCGCAAGTCCCCCGGAGTGCTAAGAGCAAGACCCCGCCACCGCCCTGCAGCTCAGGCACAAGGTCTCCGTCCTCCATCCCTCAGGCCCCCACTGCACAGGTGCCCCCACCACACCCTGCCCCAGGTTCCCCCACCCACAGATATACCATCCCCAAGATGCTCCGGCCTTCTCCCCCTGCCACTTGCTCTCCCAGCACCACACCCCCCGCTGCGCTTGTCTGTGCCACTGATGTGGTGAGGGTGTCCCCCCTCTGTCCAACCCACCTTGCCTGTTCCCCATTCTCCTCCCCTGGAGGTAGGCACTGCAGTGGAGTCCACTACCGCCCTGTCTGACTTGGGCACTGCAGTGGCGGACCTGTCCACCCCATCTGCAGGGTCCACTGCAGTTGTGCCGGCACCCACGACATCTGTGTCATGCCCCCAGTTGTGCCGGCACACACCATGTCAGACACCTCCACTGCAGTTGTCAGTGGCTCTCCAGCACCCACCACCCCTTCCCTGACTCCCCCTGGTGAGCCCTGATCCTGTCCCTGCGGTGCCTGGCCTGCCCCCGGTTGCCCCTCCTAGTGGATTGTCCCTGGTATTGTGCAGGCATGCGTAGGGTGACATCTGCCAGTGTCACCCTGTTTGAACTTTGACAATGGACTGGCCATTGGCCTTTGCTCTTTTTCAGGACTTCGTTTGGCCTCAACACATATGCTGAATAAAGCAACTTTCTTTTCTCTAGTGCTCATGCTTCAGATGTACATGTTGTTGGTGCAGCTAACCATGCCCTTGCTGCAGTGATGGTGATATCTGGTCTCATGATTATGAAGTGTTACTGTGCAGGAACCCATGTGGTCCAGGGGGAATGTGTCCTATCATGTGGTGTATCCATGTCATCAATAGCAGCATCTGAGGGTGTCATGTGTTCAGTATTTGGCAATGGGTTTCCTACTTACATTGGCAATTTCATATCTGTGGCTTCCATCCCTGCACATCTGTTGTGCCTGCCATCGTTGCATTTGTCTACTTCCCTGACCGTGTTGCCATCTCCAGTGGACATGCAGGTTTGGGCATCAATGGGGAGGGACTCATCCGTGTAGTCAGTGCAACATTGCTATACAAGTGTGTTGGATCTGTGCTGATGATTCCGTTGGCACATCCATGACCAGGCTGATGTGATGGGAGCCCTCATTTGGTGCTAATTGTTGATTGTGTGACCAAGTGCTCAGCTGACATGATGGGGCCCTACTGAGGCAACATATGGCACAGCTTTCCTCACACAGGAGTGGAGTCCCCTCATGGCAGTGTGTACACGTGTGACATTGCCTGCGCCCAAGGTGTGTGTTGTATGTGCATGTCTGTGTGTTCACTTCCATTCATCTGCGCATGCTGTGATCCCTAGTGTTGTACCTGTTTGTGATGCTTGCTGACTTGAGCTATGTTCCCCCAAAGTCTTCTCCCTGTGTTCTCTGTGATGTGGGTGCATGGCACATTACTGGTCATCAGGGTGTCACCCATAGGTGTGTTTGCTGTCAGGGCAGAGTTTGTGTGCTGACGCAGATGGGTCACAGTCAGGTTTCCCTTTGGCACTTGTTGTTTGCCCCTGTCATGTGATTTCCAGTTTGTGTTATCTTTCAGTGATTGTGACACGTTGTGTGTGTGACTGCTGGCACTCCTTAGGGTCCGGGCTGCAATGTTGGTTGTTGTCTATGTGTGTTCTTTGTGGGTGACCTTGGCTTCTTCATTGGTGTGTGACTGTGGCTGGGATCCCATTGGTCGGTGTGGTATTGCCGTCATGTCCATGTACAGCGTAGTGTGCAGTGTGTCAGACATTCAGGAGTCTTGTTGAGTGTCCATGTGTGATGTGTTTCTACACCTTGGTTCCCACCCACCACCCTGGAATAGTCATGGGTGCATGTGCAATGTCACCAGTGCATGTGTACTTCACTGCTGCACATTGTTGGAGGTCGAGGGTGTGGTCTTGAGTGTGTGCAGATGAGAGTTGTTGCCCGGCTAGTCCCCTGCCTCCATGTTGGCCTTGGCTTACTGGCCATGCTGATTGATTTGTGCTTGTGTAGGTGTGATGGTAGTTTGTTGCTCAGGACACCTGACTGTGGTTCACAGTGTGAACGACATTTAGCTTTGTCATCACAGTGGTATTTTTCTTCAGCCCAGGGTCACCACATTGTGGGGGCCCTGGGGGTGGTGCTGTGGTGTGTCTGTGACTTGCTGTGTCAGTTGTTGTTCCTACGTGCCTGTGTGACATGTGTGTTTTGTGCTCCCTCTCACCTGTCAATGCCTGCTTGCCCACATAGGGGATTTGGATCCATGAGTTACCTTAGTGTGGCAGTGTATGCACATCTGTATGATTGGTATTCAGCTCTCCTCATGTGTTGTGTTGTTGCCTGGGGACACTGGCACCCCCACCCCTCACCTGCTGTGTATGATGACAGTGTTGGTCTGCCTGTTTGTGTTTGTGCATCTGCACCACTGCATTGGCATATCTTGGGTGTGCCATTGGCTGTATGTTGTTTGGTGTGTTTCCCCTGCTGTCCCTGGGACTCCTAGGTCATCGGTCAGCACAGTGATCATGGTTTGTGTGTCCCATTGCTGCCATGGTATGGTATCTGTTCACCTCACATCTGCTGTCTCCACAGGGTATCTGCATTTGTGTGCCCATTGGTGCAAATATGTGGGTCTGCATTCTGATGGTCACTTCTGTCATTGTGTCATTGATGACTGTTGACGGTCTCAGCCCCCATGGGTGTTGTTTGTCTGCACATGGCCAAAGGAATGTCTCATTTGCACTGCAGTATTTGGCTCCCCCAATTTATGTTGCAATGGGACACATACACTACTTTGCCACAGATGAGTTTTTGGTTCTGTGACCAGGAATGATCCATGCAGTTTGGCAGTTGCAGCTCTTTCTTTGTCAACAATTACCTTTTGGTCACTGTGATGATGAGGGTGTAGACCCCATTGCCACAATGGTCAAAATGTGCTTCAGCTATGGACCCCACACTTCCCTTTTGGTCACTGTGATGATGGGGGTTTAGACCCCATTGCCCAATGGTCAAAATGTGCTTCAGCTATGGACCCCACACTTGCCTTTTGGTCACTGTGATGATGGGGGTTTAGACCCCATTGCCACAATGGTCAAAATGTGCTTCAGCTATGGACCCCACACTTGCCTTTTGGTCACTGTGATGATGGGGGTTTAGACCCCATTGCCACAATGGTCAAAATGTGCTTCAGCTATGGACCCCACACTTGCCTTTTGGTCACTGTGATGATGGGGGTTTAGGCCCCATTGCCACAATGGTCATGGGCTGCTTGCATTGTGGGTGCCACACACATATGTGTGTGGCACATGTGCTAGGGGGTCACATTGTATGTTCAATGTCATGTTCGGTGTTGTAGGCATTTGACACAGCCTGCTCACACGCTTGTCATGGTGGTGGGGGGATGTCTTAATCTTGCATTCCCTAGGTTGTGGTGTGCTTGTTGTGTCATGCATTGTCCATCCTATGAGTGGGGTGGTAGTAGTGGTAGGCATCCAGCCCCCTGGCTAAGGGTGGTAGTAGTGGTAGGCATCCTGCCCCCTGGCTAAGGGTGGTAGTAGTGGTAGGCATCCTGCCCCCCTGGCTAAGGGTGGTAGTAGTGGTGGGCATCCAGCCCCCCTGGCTAAGGGTGGTAGTAGTGGTGGGCATCCTGCCCCCTGGCTAAGGGTGGTAGTAGTGGTAGGCATCCTGCCCCCCTGGGTGAGGGTGGTAGTAGTGGTGGGCATCCTGCCCCCCTGGGTGAGGGTGGTAGTAGTGGTGGGCATCCTGCCCCCTGGCTAAGGGTGGTAGTAGTGGTGGGCATCCTGCCCCCCTGGGTGAGGGTGGTAGTAGTGGTGGGCATCCTGCCCCCCTGGGTGAGGGTGGTAGTAGAGGTAGGCATCCTGCCCCCTGGCTAAGGGTGGTAGTAGAGGTAGGCATCCTGCCCCCCTGGCTAAGGGTGGTAGTAGTGGTGGGCATCCAGCCCCCCTGGCTAAGGGTGGTAGTAGTGGTGGGCATCCTGCCCCCTGGCTAAGGGTGGTAGTAGTGGTAGGCATCCTGCCCCCCTGGGTGAGGGTGGTAGTAGTGGTGGGCATCCTGCCCCCCTGGGTGAGGGTGGTAGTAGTGGTGGGCATCCTGCCCCCTGGCTAAGGGTGGTAGTAGTGGTGGGCATCCTGCCCCCCTGGGTGAGGGTGGTAGTAGTGGTGGGCATCCTGCCCCCCTGGGTGAGGGTGGTAGTAGAGGTAGGCATCCTGCCCCCTGGCTAAGGGTGGTAGTAGAGGTAGGCATCCTGCCCCCTGGCTAAGGGTGGTAGTAGTGGTGGGCATCCTGCCCCCCTGGGTGAGGGTGGTAGTAGTGGTGGGCATCCTGCCCCCCTGGGTGAGGGTGGTAGTAGAGGTAGGCATCCTGCCCCCTGGCTAAGGGTGGTAGTAGAGGTAGGCATCCTGCCCCCTGGCTAAGGGTGGTAGTAGTGGTGGGCATCCTGCCCCCCTGGGTGAGGGTGGTAGTAGTGGTGGGCATCCTGCCCCCCTGGGTGAGGGTGGTAGTAGAGGTAGGCATCCTGCCCCCTGGCTAAGGGTGGTAGTAGTGGTAGGCATCCTGCCCCCTGGCTAAGGGTGGTAGTAGTGGTAGGCATCCTGCCCCCCTGGGTGAGGGTGGTAGTAGTGGTGGGCATCCTGCCCCCCTGGGTGAGGGTGGTAGTAGTGGTGGGCATCCTGCCCCCTGGCTAAGGGTAGTAGTAGTGGTGGGCATCCTGCCCCCCTGGGTGAGGGTGGTAGTAGTGGTGGGCATCCTGCCCCCTGGCTAAGGGTGGTAGTAGTGGTGGGCATCCTGCCCCCTGGGTGAGGGTGGTAGTAGTGGTGGGCATCCTGCCCCCTGGCTAAGGGTGGTAGTAGAGGTAGGCATCCTGCCCCCTGGCTAAGGGTGGTAGTGGTGGTGGGCATCTGGCACCCCCTGGCTAAGGGTGGTTGTGGTGGTTGGCATCCAGCCCCCCTGGGTTGGGGTGGTGGCGCGCATTCAGGCCCCTGTGTGCATATGTGGCATTGGTGATGGGCATCCCGCCCCTATGGTGCTGCTGGTGTAAGTATATTCAGATTCCCAGTGTATGTGTGTGATGTGTCGTGTACGTGTTGTATGTGTTTTGTGGTTGGTGTCTGACTTACCTTCTGCGCCGTACGCGTCCGTGCCTGTTCCGGTAGTAGATGTAGAATATTGGTATGATCGGGACGAAGGGATTCATGGTTGGTTCGTGTCGTTCGTTCTTCTCGTTGCTTCGCGTCGTCCTCGTCGCTTGGCTTCGTCCTCGTCGCTTCGCTTCGTCCTCGTCGCTTCGCGTCGTCCTCGTCTGTGCTGTGTTCGTCTCGTAGCCGTGGATCGTGTTGTGGCGCGATTCGGAGCTTATGTGCGCCTCTCCCGGATGCTTTGACGTGCCGTGCGTAGCGACGGGTTCGGCGCGTACGGGAAGCGCATCGTACTTGTCCGGCCGGACGGGGCTGCATTTTCCCTTCCGTGCGACTCGATTCGGCGTTTCCGGATTCGCCTCGGTCGGAGAACAGGACCGGGTTTGGGTGAGTACGGCTCGGCCGGATTCTTTGCTGTTGTGCGCATCGTACTTGCTCGTTCGGTGTGCTGTACGGATCGGTCGGGAAACTGGCTTTCGCATGGCTTTTTTCCCGACCGAATAGTATTGGGTGCGCCTCCGACCGAGATCGGAATCGGCCCCTAAACGTTTTTTCTCATATCAGTTTCGTCGTACTGTAGTAAATAAGTGTGCATGTGCGTTTATTAGTACAGTGCCCCTAAATAATATAATCTCCAGTCTGTTGGTTTCGTGTCCTGGACTGACAGTGCTGACTGGACGTTCTTTTCTGACGTAGAAGTGCACTTGTCTGCTCTTTTGTACAGGGTCAGAGAGAGATTCACCCGAGATAACGCTGTGATGTATTTTAAGGGTGAGTTGAGGACAAATGCACAGTCTACCTTAAATAGAGCGGCTGGTCCTTACCTGACCCCACATTCCGCGCATCTCATGCCCATTGCTGTGTAAGAGGCAGCTACAGGCAGGATGCCAGCACGTCATGTTCGCAAACTGCACACTGAGCCACGTATCCTTCACTTATGGGGTGCACTGAGAAGAGCACATCCCCGAAACTCTGCCGCTTGAATCCCCAGTGCAAAGACAAAGTATGTTTTGTAAGTGTATCTGGAGCCAACAGGATAGCCCAAAGACTAAGCACAATTTATCCTGCATCCAATATCCCACCTTCCATTTCTTCCCACCATGTACCATTTTCTCCCTTCAATCTTTCTTTACTATGAATCTCTACTTGTTCCTCACTTGTCTTAGTTTCACAAGTCTCACGAGGTCACTTTTTTTCCTTTTCTCCTTTGCAGAGGTTGACACTTAAAAGAAAGGTGGTAAACAGATAGCGTTTGTCTCCCCTCATTAGGACTGTCCCAGGCCCATCAGAAGTCTCATCAGAGGTGCCAGAACCTGAATGGGCATACAGTCTGAGCGCAGAGAGTACCTTGGCTGCCAATGTTGTACATCATATACCCAGGTCGTCGTCGTCTCTAGTAATACTCCTTCCCTGTGTGAAACTGGGTAAAATGGCCGCTCATTTGTTTAGTTTTTGGAGGATCTTCCTAGGGTGATACCAGTTGGAGAATAGTCAGCAGCCTTAAAGCGCCTTGACTCTACAGATCTCCCCTCCTCTGCCTGCACTGGCTGGAGAGGGAGTGGCATGCTGAGGGAGGCACTCGCATGGACAGAGAGGACTTTGGTCAGCTCTCAGCCAACTCTACATTTAGATGCATGTCAATAGGCGTTTCCTTTCTCACGGTGCGGTGAATACTGACTCGTGACAAATGTTCTGCTTTTCATGGCATTTTATTCTAGAAGCATGAGTGTTCGGTTTGGAGGCGTTGGTATTTTGTGAGGACTCATTAACTGGTGCACACTTTTGCACGCAGCCGCACCCTCCTGACACACCAGGCACGAATGCCGTCTCTGTTGTATGATGCTTCTCAACACTTGTTTCTCAGTTCATGAAGGGGTTCCGGAACGTATTCCAGTGCGCGCCATCCGAGGCTATAGCTAGAGTCCTGTGGCGACTGGGGGCCTCGGGCAGGGTCAGCGGAGTGCCCCATGACCTCCGTAGCTGGAGTTAGGTTTTGGGTTCATTGAGCACGGTAAACCGGTGACTGGCTTTGTTTCAGATTAGGATAGCACTGGGTTCCTGTATTATAATCGGGGCCACTTGAATTATGCGGTTGTGCGGCTGAGGCGATTTTCGCATAATTATAGATTTGCCGCATTTGCCACGTAATCCTCCTCCTGCTGCATTATCTGCAGATTGTTAACAAAAAAAAATTGTTTCTAACTCAAGCGTTTCAAAAGTTACTAGAAATGTGACAACAGGTGTTGCAGCACAATGGAAGGACCTTCGCAAGGCTGGACCTTTCTGTTGCTTATTGATATATTTGAGTGTTAGATTTGTACTAAAGTAATGCAACCAAGGCCCAGAAAGTGTTACCAAGATTAAAATTCTGTGAATGGCATTCCTCTACCCGAGGCTTCTCTTCCGTTTATTAAAAATAATGATTTACCTACATGCCATTAATAAGTTTAAAGAAAAATGTTTTCGAAATGCAAGTAAAAGCCACTGTATGGGTTTTGCAACCACAAGGCGCTGCGGCTAACTTCACGTTGGAGAACTGACCTGCATCCCTCGGAAGCAATTAACAAGCACGCGAGTAGTGCGCGCGCTGTAAGAATGCGGCGGCCGCGAAAGTGAAAGCACCTACAACAAAGCTTTCAAGAGAGGAGCGAGCGCGGCAGCCTGCTGAGCTGACCACACGCTCGTGCATCGTGCCTGAAACGTGTGGGTAACCGCACGGAAAAGGCCATTGTGCACGAGCGTGTGGTCAGCTTTCAAATGCCCACTACATAAAGTCTTCGCCAGAAGCAGCGCTTGCGCGCTACTCTGGGCTCGACCTAAAAAGGGCTTTTGTTTAAACCATTATTAGAAGGTTATTAAGGTGCATAGAGTGACTTGATTTCAATATTACAAATTGCTAGCTGTCCGAGATCATGAAGAATCGATGGTCAGAATGAATACGTTTAGAATAAATGTTGTGGTTCTGCTGTACTTTACCCATCAACGTGTCCAGCGATATATTGCAATAATATGTTATTAAAACATACTGACCTACCTGCCACAGTTTTAAAAGACATCATAGAATGCACTTTAAAACTATCTTAACACCATGGATGGGAACATGTGCAGAGTTTCTTTGGTGACCCATCGACACATCACAGTCATATTGATGGCTCCGAGTGTTAATGACCTCAGGGATATTAGGATATGGAGTGTATGTGGAGATCAAGAGACACCAGGAGAATCCAGAAAACCATTTCCTCAAATAATTATATGTGAATGTACAGTTCAGCATCCGTATTCAGACCATTGGTGGTCTCTGTGCCCAACAACAGAATCTTCTTAGACTCTTCACGACGTAGTTCTAACTCCGTGTTACCTCCTCGTGTTTTTTTCTGTACAGGTTTGATGCCATAATATTTCATATTGTCTGTTTTCCCATCATGTATTTCTCATATGTGTCTTGCCATGGCATATTGATTGTCCTTGTTTGTTATGGCCCTCAGATGTTGCAATATGCGGAGCTTGAGTTTGTTGATGGTACTGCCCACATATTTTGTGCCGCATTGACATTCTAGGACATAAACCACTGATTCTGTTTCGCATGTGATCTTCTCCTGTATTTTGTTCATTGTGCCATTGATGGTTTTGTACTCTCTTTTGTTTATGCCATGTCTGCAGGCCTTACACTTGGCACATCTAAAGAAGCCATTAGTGGGAGCTGGGAGCCATGTAACTATGTTGGTTTGAGGGCCAGTCGGTTTCATGTAAGTGCTAGTCAGAAGATCCCCCAATGATGGTGCTTTGCTGTAGGTGACGTTGGGTGTTTCTGGCAGTATCTTTTTTTAGATCTTCGTCCATAAGCAGGATTCTCCAGTTGTTCCTGAGTATGTTTCTTACTTTACCACTGGATGTGTTGTAGTTTGTTATGAACCTCACACCCTGTTCGTTCCTTCTTTTGGCTAGATTTGGCTCTACACTTGGTATGAGTAATGCTTCTCGTTTCTTATCACTGGCTCTGTTTAGAGCGTCTTTTAAGACTATTTCTGGGTAACCTCTTATCAAGAATCTTTGAAACATTTCTTTAGCCTGATGTTTAAAATCATCTTCCTCTTAGCAGCAACGCCTAACTCTCAGAAACTCCCCATATGGGACACTCCATTTCAAAAGTAGGGGATGTCCACTGTTGGCGTGGAGTATACTGTTTGTACTTGTTGGTTTTCTGTACATTTTACTGCAGATCCTGTTGTTATTAATGTAGACTGTGGTATCCCGGAAATTAATTTCTTGGTCTTGGATCTCAAATGTAAATTGGAGATTTAATGTGTTACAATTCAATGATCTCAAGAAACATTTCAAATCTGACCTTTCCCCTTCCCATATTAGGAAGAGGTCGGCAATAAAATGAACCCACAGCACCATCTGTTCCATCTTACACTTGTTCTGTTGCTCCAGGCTGTTTCTGCTGTTGGGGCAAAAGATGTCCCCATGTAACCTACTGGTGGTCGCCAGTAGATAGTTATAGGTAGGACCTAGTTCCCATAGGAAAAGCGTTTTTTGACTTGCCTATATCTTTGGCACCGGTTGACAAATCTTCACATACTTTTACCAAAAAAGTATCAAGTTGGGTATTATTGTGCATGGAAAGTTTCAGGATTATCTGTCAAGCGGGCTGAGAAAAAAGGGGGGGGGTCAAAAAAAGTGCATTTCCCAAGTTAATTCCCATTGGGATTTTGAACGTGACTACAGCCCAAACCGTTGGACAGAATTACACCACATTTGGCAGAAAGGTAGCTCTTGCTCCAGAAAGATGTCTTTTAGGTATTTGCTGTAAATCCATTCAGTAGATTTTGAGATATTAATGAAAATACAAATTTGTATATGTAGGGTCGCCGAGCCTTCGCGAATATTGCTGATCTCGTGCAGAGATGTGATTGGATGCCAACACTTCAATCAGGAAGTGTTGGCAGCCATCTTGGGACTCGGCCTCAGCTGAATCCGAAACAAAAATATTAAAAAGAAATAAGGGATGCAGAGTAGGAATACCTTGACTCTCTAACCTTGGTAATGGGGTCCCCCTAGGACCACACAAGGGCATTTATTTTTGCAAATGTCTCTGAGAAATTGCAATTATTTGTGAATTTGCAGCAAAATAAGTGTTGTCTTCCACGCTTCTTTAAAACTCAGCCCCCGGGTGGGCCAGGTACCGGGGCCATATTTAATAATAAATAATGGGGAGGAGGCACATGCAGCCCCCCCCCCTCCCCAAGGCCAGTTTGAGCCCCGGGGACCGCCACCGCCCCGTTGCAGACCGAAACAACTTTTAATTGGAGGGGGCTGCGTGGCCCCTTCCTCAGCTCCTAAGGCCCCGAGAACCACCAGCTACCCAGGACTTTATTGCAAATATTGGAGGGGGGCCGTGCGGACCACCCTCCATTCTTAGGGAGGGCCCTGGGGACCACTACCTCCGTGGGGCCAGAAATTTTAATAGGAGTGGGAGAGGCCGCACGGCCTCTATCCCAGGCCATATACGGCTGGATCCCTATGTCCTGGGGTGCCCACCCCCCCGGACATAGCGGTTTGCTACCACTTGGCAGGAGCTTTTTCAGCTCCCACCTAGCAAGAGCAGACAGTAAGTCCGCTCCCAGCGGGCAGGAGCAGGAAAACTACTCCAGCTCGCTGGGAGCTGAGCTTTCATCTGTTTCCCTGCCTGCTGTCAAGTGGGCAGGCAAACAGACAAAAGGATTGCTTCCACATGCAGGGGCCAGAATTTTTGGCTGTGCCCTACATGTGAGGAGGAATGCCGGCTCCTGCTGGAGGTGGGGAGCCGGCAGGGAGTGGAGGGCATTGAGGCTCCCCCCGTGGTCCCCAACATAGTACACTGGGTGCCCTGAGTGGGCTCCAGGGCACCCAGCATAAAGAGGCCGAGCCCCAGGGGATGGGGTCTCCAGGGCTGAAATCGGCCCAGGGAGGGGTGGTGCGGCCACCCAGCCCCATTAAATTTTGGCCGGGCCCCAGGGAATGGGGTCTCTGGGGCTGAAATCAGTCTGGGAAGGGGGGCCACACAGCCACCCTCCCCCATTAAGTTTTGGCCGGGCGGTTCTGGCCCTGCTGCTCATTTTACAGAAATTAAACCTCAATGGGAGGCACTTACAAATATAAACATAGTAGGTGCCCCAGTTGAAGCTTCACTTCTGTAAAGGACAAATGATCTTAACTTTCTGGGCTTGGAGAATGCAAAGCAAGTGTGTTTTCTCAGCAATTCCACATTGAAAGACAATCTGAAATCTTTCGTGGAGGCGAATGCATTGTTGATCTATTGGAGCGCAATCTGTAGTGACTGTGCAGTGGGTTGTTTCTTGGCTTTCTCTGGTGAGAGCAGAGTAGGTGGTTCTGCCTTTAAATTATTAGGAGTGTGCAAATGTGCAAATTACCTGGAAGCTCCGCCCTTTTGACTTTGCCCCATCCACCTTAGTACTATGCAAAGGTCTTCCTGTCTATTGCCAGGATGATGGACAGCTTACCAAAAGATAGCACGGTGCATTTCCCGCCAAGTTTGGTGATGCGTTTTTGATGCCGAAGAATATGAGGACATCTCCACCAAACAAAGATGCACTTACGTCATATGATTAAGAGGAAAGACCCTTGTTTGGTGGATATTTATCTCTTTGTAGTCTTGTTCACTTCTCTATGGGAGGATTCATGTTGTCACAGATTTCTGGATGAAGACACACAAGGAACAGTCACATTGCCGAAACGCACACAAGGTCACTGGAGACATTTCCTTGTGGACCATTACATAGATGTAGTGTTTAACACTCACTGGACATTTACCCAAGGAGGTAGCACTTAGTAATTAAGCAGTTGAAAGTACTCCAGTTGGGTAGATATTTTGTGCAAAACTGTGGACTCTTGTTGGATAAAGAGGCAGGTGAGATTCCGTTCTGGTCCAGTCACTCACACAGCTACTGACACACCCACACAGACACTCAGACACTCACTCACTCACCCATACAGCCACTCACACACCTACAAAACCACTAACACACCCATTCATAGATCCATACAACCACTCATACACCCAGTCACACACCCACATAACGACTCATGCACCCACTCGCAGACCCATACAGCCACTCACACACCCATACAGCCACTCACACACCCAGAAAACTATTCACACACCCACTTCACACACCCAGAAAACTATTCACACACCCATACAGCCACCCCCACACTCACTTATAGATCTATACAGCCACTCACCCACCCATTTACAGATCCATACAGCCACTCACTCACACACCCACTCACAGACCTATACAGCCAGTCACACACCCAGTCACCTACCCATACAACTAATCACACACCCACTCACAGACCCATACAGCCACTTATAGACCCACACAGTTATTCACACAGCCTCTCAGACCATTCAGCCACTCACACATCCTCTCCCCGACCCATACAGCCACTCACACGCCCACTCACACACAGAAAACCACTCACACACCCACTCACAGACCCATAGAGCCACTCTCACACCCACTCACCGATCTATACAGCCACTCACACTCCCACTCTCAAAGGTTACATGTTCAAGATAAGAATTAAAATTTTAAAAACCTTAAAAATTAATTTTAAAAAACCCAAAGGTTACAAGGACATTATAGTTAGAAAATAATGTTAAAAAACCATAGAAATTCACTGGGGGAAAAAAAGGTTACAGGGACGTTATAGTTGGAGAATAAATTTAAAAAGCCTTAGAAATTCACTTAAAAAACCAAACGTTACAAGGACGTTATAGTTCGGCTCAGATTTTACTCGCGCAAAACCAGTGAAATTCAGCAGTTATAACTACCTGAGCTAACTATAACTCACACCCCTGCAATGCACTGCTTATTACCTCACATATTACATCCCTCATGACAAGGTCAGTGACATCACTGATGACATGGTTTATAGCCATCGCTGGGGAATGCATAGATGTGCTCCCCCGATCCCTGGTGTCCACAGGAGCCACGCACCACGGCATACAAAACTCTTAGAGCATTGAAATGTCCATATTCTATAAGTGGCATTTCTAAGCGAGTTATGCCAAAAACCCCTTTACCACTGGAAAGGGTTTGCCATGGTGAATCCATTGATAGGAAACATCATAAGGCTGCTCCACTGCAATCCACTATTGCAGCCCGAAGCAATGTCAACCACTACCCCATGTTAACCTATGGGAAGAGCAAGTGTCATAGGTTGTGAAAACACACACAGGTATTCCTCACTACCTGGGCGCACATGCTCTAGTACGCACACAGACCTGCAATGGCAGATTGGACACATACTCCCCAGCACCAGGGGTGCAATTGCCCCAGCATGAGCCTGCAACGGCAGACTGGACACAGGTTTACTAATACGGGTGTCAGTGTGCACGCACAGGTCTGCGATGGCAGGCAGCACGTGCAATCACGGGCACCATAAGTGCATGTGCGCACATACAGAAGTCTGCAGTGGCAGGCTACTCATGAGTTTAATCATGATAGATGCCAGTGTGCACACAGAGGACGGACACATGGGCTTATCCAGGCCCTAGCACCTTGGGTGCGAGTGCGTGCACACCACCCTGCCAAAGTCAGCTGGACATAGGTTGACACCCTTACGGGTGCAATTTCGCACACCAGGCCTGCAACGGTAGACCGGGCACCTTGCCACTAGCACCATGGTGGCAAGCCTGCAGGCACTGGTGTTAGAACGCCAGCGATGCAGGTATGCACTCACTGGCCCACGATGGCAGGCTGGGCACCAATCCAAAATACCGTAGGTGCCAGAGCGCATCCTCAAGCCTGCAACAGCTAGCTGGACATGTATTCGAAACAGCATAAGGGCCGGTGCGCACACCCAGGCTTGTAATGGCAGGCTGGGCGTATAGTTAACACACCACAGGTGCAAGTCCGCACTCCCAGGTCTGCATTGGCAGACTGGCCCATGTTTCAGAGTACTGTGTCAGCGCCTCTTTCTAGTCTGTGTAGGAAGGTGCACGCACTTCCCCACTGCCTGGACAGTGAGGATGTGCTCTGAGCCCTGAAGCCACATGGGGGCTTCCTCACTACCTGGGCAGGGAACATCCATATGTACCCGTCCGGCCTTCAGCCCTCCCCGCCTCCGGGCCTGTCAGGGCTTCCCTGGGGGGGGGGGGGGTGCCCTCTGGGTATGGGACGACCCCCTCAGGGTTGGCTGAGGCATAAGTGATGACAACCTAGGCAGGGGCACAATGGCGCCCCACAGGCCTGCAATGGCAGGCCCAATACATGGTTGACAGGATATTTGGTAGGTGGCACACTCAGTGCTACTTTCCCATTACTAGTCAGTACCATACCCGCCCCGGGACCTGTTTACGGGGCACACAGAGGTACGGTACCTAAACCCATTGCATATGCATCCCTTGCCTAATGCGGTACAGGGGGAAGGTGCCCAGATTCCTAAGGTCATGTGGAGGGAGTCGGCAAAGACTAGAAGGAAAAAGCAAAACGTTTTGGGGTAAATTCCCCTAAGAAGGGCCATGTCCAACACCGACATGCAACTTTATCTTGTGTATGCTCTGGTCCCCTTCCATGAGTGCCTCCCAAGCTGACACAGGAGACCTGCTGTAGAGTGGTATTGGAGTCTTGGATAGCTATACAAAAGATGGGCTCCTTCAATCAAATACGGCTCTGTGGTACCCTTCCCAGTGTCCCCTGTGGCCCATGCCCGTCATCCACCCAGCCAACTCGCATACTATATGAATACAAAATCACTGACATACTGTCACTGTTCTCTACGTCCCTTAGGGTTTCTGACCCTCCACTCCTTCAATTATTTATAAAAAATAAACTGGTGTTCTGTCACTCTTCCCTACTTTTCTCTGTTTCCCACTCCTCCCCTATTTTTAAAGAAATGCTTGCCATTCTCCCCCACCTCCTTGTTGTCCCTTGTCCCGACCTTTCCGAATATCTTCAAAAACCTGTATCCTCCTACATCCAGCTACCCTCCCTAACCACAATCTTACCTTCCCTCACTTCCTTTGAATGCTAGAGCCATGTTCTGACTCTCTGGGAGTGTGGTAGCATCCTCCATGACCAGCAGCTGTTGTCACATTGAGCTGCAGGTCCTCTGCACAGGTTTACTGTCTCCCACAGACATGCACAGACCCATGGGAAGCAGTGTGAAGGGTGGGTGGTGACGTAAGACCACCGCCCACCATTCTAAAGCTTCCCTCAGGTCTCTGGCTATCTGGGGAAGGCAAGAGAAGAAGAGAAGAAGCCAGACCATCCACCCTTTCACTCTAGACTCTGGTCTCGGCACTTCTGGGGATGGGGAAGACAGGAGCAATGTCAGACACTTGTCGTCATTTATTTATCAACGCACTCTTTTTATGTTACTCTTCTGAATGCCGGATTCATGCTAAGATTGTCTTACAATATTTGGCTTCTGCTGCAAAAGCCAATATTCTCTTCCTGGGAGAGAGATTTTGCTACCAGAAATCTTCACTTTTTACAAGTCAAGTGGCCGAATATTCCAAATCACCAGTGCCTGTGATCCCCAGGACCACAGAGCTGCCAGCAATATTTTAATAGCCTATTAGTCCTTCTGCCTTGGGCTTTACTGGTTGTTAAAGCCCCTTTCCAACTTATAGGTCCTCACTTGTGGTTCAGGACTATAACTCGGGTTCAGGGCCTTTAACAACCAGTATAGACCTCAGCAGCGGGCTACAGGCCTATATTCAAATATACCAACATTGTTAAAATTGATAAATACTATATTTAAGATTACATTTCAAGTTCGTTATCAAGCACTCATGGACCATCTGGCCTTTGGTGCATCAGAAAAAAATACATAAACTCCATGTAACCAGTCAGATAAAACTGCAAAAAAGAGAATTTGTGCTTCTAGAAATTAGGAAGGATTGATTAAATAGGAGGAATTCCAACAAACATGGAGGGAAATTGAACTGGGACACTGCAGAGAATTGCAGATGAATAGAAGAAGGTAGAAGTAAGTATAAATGTGCAAAAATAAGACTCTCTGTCAGCCAAGAAGGAGGTCTCGAATGCCAATCCTTTGTTTTTAGCTTCTGGTCTTAAACTGGGCCAATCTGTGGTGGACCTGGGGAGTCTAGCTCTGTTAATCCATCAATCATTTCTCCAGAGTGCGTGTTAACGCAGAGTTAATAATAAGTTTTGGGGGCTGCCTTTTTTTTCTATTCCCACTGCACTGGAGAACCTCTGGCATGCTACTTTCACTTCAGCAGATAATATATAAGCCCAAGCTCATTTTTGGTTGTAAGATTGTATTTACGGTTGAAAATGCTCACCTCTCAGAAAGTTATAGAGGGAATCCTGGCAGGCGTAAAGGGTTTTACTCCTGTGGATTTCTCCACACCACTAACAAGTTACACATATGGGGTGAGGACTTGAGTGGGACAAATCGTGGTGAGCCCTGTAAATTGGGTATAGCTACAATATATGTGTTTGCGGGCATTCACAAACATTCCGATCCAACAGTTTTCAACCCTGGAAATGGTCAGAGTTTTAGTCCACCAAATTTCTGGAGTAGCATCCTTCCAGGTTGAAAAGGGGAACAGATTAACCTGATACATAACACATGTATTTGTAAAGCGCACGTTCACCCAGAAGGGTATGTTGGCGCTGAATAACAGATGTTTATTGTTACTCAACGGTACTCATTTTATCGACCTCAGAAGGATGAAAGGCTGAGTGGACCCGATGATATTTGAACTTGTGACCATGAGGTCAATCACAGACCCCTACAATGGGCACATTAGTCCACTAAGCCACCAGACCCAGTTACAAAGTAGAGGTTCTGACGAAGGGGCTTTTCCATGAGTTAAAATGATTTCCTCATGGAGAAAGAAAAAGAAAAGAAATGTGTGTTTGCATCTCGGGCTGCCTTTCCAAGCTGTAGAATTGTACAATATGCACAATTCTGCATTGGGGGAATGGGAGCTTGGGAAATATGTTGGGCAACATTAGAGTATTATGCATGGAAACCTGCGCCTGGGGCAGCTTTAGAGATGTGCGACTGATATTGTTTGTGAATTGCAAAAAACTGAGTAAAAGTAAGCTGAAGGAGAGATGTGAATGTCAATATGTACTGTAGTCAGTGGCGGCTCCTTCACTAAGGCGGAGGAGCGTTGCCCCACTTCTTTTCACAGTGTAAAAAAAGGAAAAGTCAAATGATAATAACTTGACATTATTATCATTTTATCTGTTCCTGCTGCAGCGTCTTGTAGGGGGCGGGTGAACCTGCTCTGCTCTCAGAGCAGGGAGGAGGAATGGTGGGCACTCTGAGAGTGCGCAGTGACTGATTGGCCGGCCCTAGAGGGCCTGCCAAACAGTCATGCGTACTTTGCATGTTCTCCACCCAAGCTGCATTACAGCCTGGGTGGAGAACATGCCCAGGCTCCCATTTCCTGGCTGAGCGCTGAACTGCGGCTTTCAGACCAATCACAACGCTGCATTGCAGCGTTGTGATTGGCTATGGGGAGCCTGGGGCCTCCTGCTTCCTGTTTGTATAGAAGAAGCCAGGAAGAGGACGGAGAGAGGCGGCGGCCGGCCAGATGGCCGGTCGGCAGGCAGGTAAGTGATTTATTTTAACACCATCTCCTTCCCCCTCCCCGCCCCACTGCTGTTTCCTGGGAGCATCCCCCACTGACTGTAGTGTTGTGTGATCAAGTGCAGTAGGTCCCATGTTGCGTAATTGGTTGGGGTGTGTCTGGGTGTGGTCAATAAAGTTTATGACGCCATGCGTGCAGTTAACGGTTGCATGCTGATGAACAAAGATGTGTGCTACCGAGCCCTGTGTGTGGCGGGGTCATTTATGTGCTCCAGAGCTAGGGTCGAAGCAACACGTACTATTACACCTTTTTTTGTGATTTATGCCCACAGTCTTTGAGTGGACCCCATTCTGCATCTCAGATCCTCTCCAAGTTCCCAAGTTCTTGGCCTTGCCTTTTCACCAAGCCAAGGCCTCTACCAGCAGGGACTCCCCGGTCTGTGGGCTTCGATTTGGGGGCATTGGTAATGAAGATGGTCCAGTTATATGTTAGTCCCGGCTTCTCCAACCAGTACCTCGTGAGCTACAGGTAGCTCTCCAGCTATCAGTAAGCAGCTCCCCTCTGTGCAGCCCAGCCTATTAAAGTAGAAGCTTTTGCTTGGTTTAACTAACGTGTATGCAGAGTTTGAACATGTATGAATTTTCAGAACTTATAGCCTGATATTTGTAGAAAATATTTGAATTGCTAAAAAAATATTCAGAGCTGATATTTCAATGGTAAATTTTTCTGCATTAGGAAGAATTATTGCTAAAATTATTATGATGGTGATAAGGGCATTGCAGCTATGGATGGTGATAAGGGCATTGCAGCTATGGATGGTGATACGGGCATTGCAGCTATGGATGGTGATAAGGGCATTGCAGCTATGGATGGTGATAAGGGCATTGCAGCTATGGATGGTGATAAGGGCATTGCAGCTATGGATGGTGATAAGGGCATTGCAGCTATGGATGGTGATAAGGGCATTGCAGCTATGGATGGTGATAAGGGCATTGCAGCTATGGATGGTGATAAGGGCATTGCAGCTATGGATGGTGATAAGGGCATTGCAGCTATGGATGGTGATAAGGGCATTGCAGCTATGGATGGTGATAAGGGCATTGCAGCTATCGGTGGTGATAAGGGCATTGCAGCTATGGATGGTGATAAGGGCATTGCAGCTATGGATGGTGATAAGGGCATTGCAGCTATGGATGGTGATAAGGGCATTGCAGCTATGGATGGTGATAAGGGCATTGCAGCTATCGGTGGTGATAAGGGCATTGCAGCTATGGATGGTGATAAGGGCATTGCAGCTATGGATGGTGATAAGGGCATTGCAGCTATCGGTGGTGATAAGGGCATTGCTGCTATGGTTGTTCGGTGTTACCCATGATGAGGAGGCATGTTTTGACAGTACTACTGATGCACTGATGTCCTTGGTACTGGTAATCTTGCTCAACGCGTCCACTAATGTTATCTTGTCTGATGTGGTCACTGTTACAACAACGATCATATTTGTTTGTAGTTCAGGATGGCTTTTATTGAACATAAGTAGCTCTTATTACAGGAACGGTTGGAGACCCCTGTGTTAGTGGGTCCAGTTATTGTTCACTACAGACTTTTCTCATTTGAACCTTACAATCTTACCAGACCTGGTATTAGGTACAACACGGGCCGCAGCATGTAACCGGCTGCTGCTACCCAAGGCATGTCTTACATCTTACAGCTTCTGTTTTTTAGCTACCTGCACCTTGCTGTCAAGCTAACTTCGAGCGTAAAAAATGGCTAGAGTCGGCTGGAAGTCGACATGCTAGCATACTAAACAAGCATTTGCAAAGCCAATAAGTCTGTACTTGGCAAGCTATTGCGATGGTTAGATTATTTATTTTATATTCAAAGTGTATGCCACAAAAAAGAAAAAGGAAGAAAACATACCACTGCGTAAATGAGGCCACCTTATCCTTGAAACACACATTTTAAATTTAACAGAAAAAAGAATGGAGGCTCCCTACTTTAGCCAGGTAAAGAAACTCTTTTTACTTTTATTTTCATATCACAGGAAAGCAGGATTCCTATAGGTGCAAAGAAAAGGTACTATTAAGAACATAGCGCTGTAACCCGAAGGAATAGTTTAAACACACAAGGATAAATAAAAAAATATGAAAAAGTATAAAGACTGAACAGAAGTACATTGGCAAAGTACAGTCTTGGTCCACCAGCCCTGGTTCCACTTCTTTTTAGAGAATTGGTCATGTGACCAGACAAAACGCGATCACTCGCAGTACAAGAAAGCCAAAGGTGTGAGGGGGCAGACCCATATGCTGTAGTGGTAGGAAGTAAAATGTGAATGACGATTAAATAGACAAATGGATGAAGAGGGCATACCCAAAGCCTTTGTATGTAAGTATTTCTTCATTTAGACTGTTTTTATTACATGAGGCTGGCGATGCACCTAAAGCGGTCTCTAAACCACATCTAAAATGTTAAAATGACGTTTATTAAATTAACAATTGCCTTTTAGATAAATATTCTAATATACACAATTGTAACTGTGAACTGCGTCAACCTATGTTTGAAAAATGCACCGCAGAAAACTGTGCCACCTTTCAAGAAATGGAAGTTTATGCATTGCTATATCTTTGAGTGGACAAGGCAGCTGCAAGCTACAGTTGCTATTGTCACAGTCCACGTGGTAGGGAAAAGGCAACTGAAAAGGTTTTATTTTCTTGTCCCCTGAAAAATTAGGTTATTTAGCCTAAAAATGCTTCCAAATAATTTTAAAATTATTTAGGAGCTGATTACGAGTCTGACTGTCCATGGACTGCCAGACTCGTGATGGCGGTGGTCCGACTGCCGGATTACGACTTTCTGCATCGTTCCGGCGCTGGACCGCCGGCTGCTCCAGGGAACCCCCTTTCCCTGGTGGTGGCGCGGCAGAGGGGCAATACAATATGCTGAGCGGGACTGGCGCAGTACCGCCAAGCATATTTCAAGGTCCTCCATTGCCAACCTTTTCATGGCAGTGAGCCAGCCACAAAAAGGCTGGTTGGGAAACATAGGGGGCCTTACAGGGCCTCCATGCCCCCCACCCCACCATGGGGATGCATTCAGTGGGCCACAGCATGTGCCCCCTGTCTGTTTGCACCCCCGGTTCCATTACACGGCATGGACTTCACAGTCCATGCCGTGCTGGAACATTTTTGCCATTCCCATTGCGGTGCCATTTTTCAGGGCACCGCCATGGGAACGGCAGTAGGACCATCCACCTGCATGAGTTCAAGTCGTAATCAGGCGGGCGGTCTTTGCGCGGCTTTGGCAGTGCTGTGCCGGTGCAAAGTCGGCGCAGCACCGCCTCAGTCGTACTCAGGCCCTTAATAACAGAGTAGCCTGCCCAATGAAGGTCGTGAGGGGATCACTTTTGCATTGTTTATGGTTATGGCCTTTGTGGGACCGCTAGCAGCTCGGCAATCCAAACATCCTTCACTGTAGCACAACCCCCGATAAGCGTGGCATTAATTTAGGGGGCGGGTGCTCTGTTTGAGGCGCCACTTTTCCACCATTTTCTCCAGACTTTAAGTCCGGGTTAATCATGTGCTCCATGACCGTCCCAGGTTGGAGATATCAAAAAATGCCCATAGCATGTCATGGGCATTGCTTTTTTATTTTCCAATACACTTATTTCCACACACTCCATTCCATATTTATTTCCATGCACTTGGATTCAGCTTTTGCAAAACAGAAAGAAGTTTCAAGCGGTTCATTATGCCTTTATAGCTTGCCAGACAGGGTGGCACTGTTGCTTTTACTAACCCAGTTCCAATACTCACATCCGGGGCATTTCCAGCAATCACTGTGGACACAGGGGTCTGTTTACAAACTGCATTTTGTAGTACGTTCAGCAGTACTACAATAGTATTGACATAACGAATAAATGCTATTTACCAACCTACATGTGGAAGTCTACGCCTCGACCTCTCCTATCTTTTATGTGCAGATATCTCTGCTCTGACTGCGCAGCCGTGGCCGCTGCAGGTAAGAGCGGTGGGGTGGTGGGGCCAGGTGGGGGGAATTCCGAGAGATGACCAAGAGGGAAAATTAATTATTTATTTCATTTTCCCTCATGGTCGTCTCTCGAAATCCCCCCCTTCCTCCCCCCACCCGGCCCCCCCCCCTGCTCTTACCTGCAGCGGCCGTGGCTGTGACTTCGGGGATCTTTGCACATGCACGTATAGATTTTAGTAGTGAATGTGGGAGGGATGCGGAGGGACTAGAAAATGGAGAATACTTACTACTAAATGGGAGGGGTTAGGGGAGGCAAAAGGAAGGAAGGAGGGTTTCGTGGGGACATGCACCCACTCGAAAACAGTAAACCATTGCCATTCTTAAACTGCACTTCTCTAGCTACTACAGCCAAAAATTACCTAAAACAGTAGTAGATGTACTCTAGCTTAGAGCGGAGCAAGTCAAGCACCACACAAGGCCAACGACTCATACTGAAATACCCACCCTTAGAAAATAAAGAAGATGAGAGGTTAAAATAAAGAGCCCATAGGACCTTATGTTAAATTAAATTAACTTATTTTAAGTTTAAAAAAAAAAAAATACATTTAATTTAATGCTAAAATATATTTAAAAAAACATAATTATTAGTTTATTACAAAATGTGCTCATAACCTTTTTTAATTTAAAAATTAATGCAGCTTAAATTTTTTTAAATTAAATAATTTAAATTAATTCTCCATATATTTTAATTATTGTTGCTCCATAATAAATGCATATACGTTTTATACTTTAATTTTGACTTTTTTTATTTAAATCTTTAGAAAAATCATTTTAGTACAATTTTATATATTCAAACCTATTACTTATTTAATTGAAAATTAAGTTAATAATACTGTTGTTTTTTTAATTTTGTTCTAGATGTAAATAAATAATTTACTTAACTTACATTAATACTTAAATATATTTTCACCATTTTTTTTATGTCTAATAAAGTTTGAAACTTTTCTGTATACTTTACCCCAGGGATATCGCCTCCCCGAAGTTGGAGACCTCGGCTCATGAGTGAAAAATTACAAGCTGTAACTTTACATTCTTAAATTAGGCTCCACCCTCTGAATTTAGTTGATGGGGACATACAAGTCTACACTTGTGAGTAACTTTACACTCGTAAATGGTAAGTAGCTAAAAGTAGCAAAGTTACTCAAAATGTACTTGTAGGAAATTTGTGGTTTTAAATGTACCTTTCTAAATAGGGCCCAAAATGTATAACTTCAATTAGAACATTGGAATGTTGGGAGCTCCATTGTAGACAATGGAGTGCTCCATGCTTCTATGGGCCGGTAAAGGCCCGCAGAGCAACATTCCAATGTTTTACAAAGGCCTCTCGGAGCTCGAGGGGATTTAAATCCCCTCGAGCTTCGAGAGGCCTTTGTTTTATTTGTTAGAACATTCTGCCCTCTAGTGGCAGAATGTTCTAATAGTTTTATAGCCCTTCGTAGGAGGGCTATACCGGCTATTAAGTCCCGGTCCCTTGTTAAACTCCCTCGCCTTCGGCTCGGGCCTTTAACGCGGGAGCGGGCCTTTAATAGCCGGTATAGCCCGCTACGACGGGCTATAAGGCTATAATATGTTACAGGCCTCAAAAGTTATATTAAAAATAGGGCTACCTTGTATTTCTATTAAAGGGACCTGAAAAACAAATCAAATGCTCAGTTCCTAACAGGGATGGTTGCCATCTGTAATGTTTTGCGTGATCCCTCATGACCCCTTGTGTGATATATGTGGATTATTGGAAGAAACGAAAACCGAGAAACCACATTGGAGGAAACTAAATCATGAAAAAACAATTTTAAGGAAAGACAATTTTAAGGAAATCCAAATAAATCAAAAATGAAAAGAAACATTTAAAAGGAAAGATAATTTTAAGGAAACATCCAAAATCACACACTTGGGTGAAGATTAGGGGTAGTGAGGGTTTTTTGGTTCAGGGATGGATGATGTTTAGGGGAGAAGAAGGGTTTTTAGGGTTCAGGGATGGATGGAGTTTAGGGGTGGTGAGGGTTTTTAAGGATCAGGCATGGGTGGGGTGTAGGGTGGTGAGGGGTTTTTAGGGTTCACGGATGAGTAGAGTTTAGGAGTTGTGAGAGGTTTTTATGGTTCAGGGATGGGTGGCATGTAGGGGTGTTGTGTTTTATTAGGTTTTACCTATGGGTGAAGCTTAGGGCTGAGGAGGATTTTTAAAGTTCAGTGATGGGTAGAGACTGGGGGTGGTGAAGTGTTTATTTTGTTTGGGAATGGGTGGAGTTTAGGGTGGTGTGGAGATTTAAGGCTTTGGGGATACGTGGAGTTTATATGTAGAAAGGGTTTTTAGGGTTCTGGGATGGGGAGTTCAGCGTGGGTGAGTGGTTTTAGGGGTCATGAACGGGTGGTTTTCAGGGGTGCTGAGGGCTATTATAGGTTTGAGGGATGAGTGGAGTTTAGGGGTGGTGCAAGATTTTAAGGGATCAGGGAGGGGTTTAGGCACAGAAATTTTTGTTTTAGGTTTCAGGAATGGGTGGAGTTTAGGAGTGGAAAGGACTTTAAGGGTTCAGAGATGGGTGGAGTTTAGGGGTCAGAGATGGGTGGAGTTTAGGTGTAGTGAGGGGTTTTTAGGGTTCAGAAATGAGTGGAGTTTAGGATTAGAAAGGGCTTTTAGGGTTCGGGGATTGGTGGAGTTTAGGGGTCAGGGATGGGTAGAGTTTACGCATAGTGGAGGCATTTTTAGGGGGCAGAGATAGATGGTGTTTAGGGGTGGTGAGGGTTCAGCGAATTAAAAGCATCCTAAGCAGTTGTTTGAGAATGTAAAATATATGAATCTGACATAATGTTCCCTGATGTAAAGGATTGAAATAAATACCTTCGACAAAAATGTTTCTGAAAGTAAGACCTGCACCCATTTCATTTACCCCTTAAAAATAGGTATGCAGCAACAAATTTCGAAAAAAGACATTCCATGTATTGTTTTTTAGGAAATGGTAAATGCCATTCATCCTCAAAGTTTCTATTAAACCATTTAGATGAAATGGTTCTTCAGTAATGCTGTCCATTAAATGGACACGGGGACAGTCACAAACAACCCCCTTCTGACTGTCCCCGTGTCTCTGGACGATAATACATATTGCCTAATGAACACTATGCCCAGTTCAAAATGATATCTTAAGACCCTGCTAGGAATCGTGCCATGCCAGGAGATTTTTTTGATCCATTCGCCTTTTAACCACTAGGATGCTCATGACGGCACCACGCCGTCATGAGTCACGGTTGAGCTGTGCTCATGACGGCGTGTTGCCGTCACGACCACGCCCGCGATCGGAATGTCCAGCACCTGGCTGGAATTCCTGCCACAGGCAAGCGGTTAACCACTAGGATGCTATTCTTTGCCCCGTTGCTGATGCCCTGAATAACTCGACAAAGGGGAAATTTCAGCTAAGTCCCTATTTTTGGTCTGAGATACTGTGGCAAATTATCTTTACAAAAATGTAACTTTCTTGGCTGTCCCCGTCTTCAAATATTAAGTCAGGCAGGGATGTTTTTATTCTATCTGCTTATACTGTGCCCCAACTACGTCTCACTTTGCAGATTACAACTGCACCACTTGCACAAAGCACCGGTGGTGATGTGGTCTAATGAACTCCACAATCATACTGTAAGTATTGTATATCCTGATGGATGCCTTATTCTTACACATGATTTCGCTGTTTGATATTATATTATTGTATTTCTGACAGGCAATAAGGGACTTGATGCTTGCAATGGGCAAAACAAATCAAAATATATGATTTTTGCTTAACCAAATTCCTTGGAAGCCATTTTTCCTGTTATCAAACTCTAATTGACTGCCCAAAATTTGAAGAATTGCCTGTGCTAATCAGATGAAAATCTTCAGACAGTTCAGGGCCTTCTCTCAGCGGACCTGGAAATGTATGTAAATGTATGTAAGAATAACAGTAACAATGGCACATCACTATATACTGGTATACGCATTTATTAAAAGGGGCTTACATTGGAATTAAAAGTAGGGACCAGATGCAAGCAGTGATTTCCGCTTCTTGTGGTATTATTTAGGCACCACATTGTAGATCTAAAGTATTTGACACTGCGTGCAATGATTTTCTAGCTCACTTCAGGCATGTAGCTCACAGTCAAAACAAGCTTAAACAAATGCCATGTTCTCATGATTGTGTTGGTCATTTTAGATTTCAAACAGTAATTTGCATTCACCAGACACACATCCCCTATTAATGTATCAGGATTTTTTCCCTGATGGCAATGTACATAATAGATTGTCCAGCTCAGGACAGCCACAAATCCTTCTCTTTTTTTGGATTTGACACCGTACCCAGACACGTGAGGGGTGGCAATAGAGAACTTTTGTTGAGGAGGAGGGAAGCAACTTGTATTATGCGATTGAGAAGTGTTGAGTTGGGCTTGAATACAGACCATGAATTACATTACTTTTTGGGGGACTAGCACTCGTGGTCCATTCTTGTGCATCATTTCACCAGGGCATAGTATGTCTACGCTACTGCATACGACACTACTCATGTGGGCGCGTCACTACCCCCGTTTTATCCCCATCTCCAACATGGCTCTCCTATGCCGACCGACCTTTCTTCTACTCACTTTCAACCTTTTACCGTTGTAAATGCTAGAAGTAATAAATTGTCAACCTGCTCTCTTGCTTACACGTGTAGACCGTTCTAAGAAATGACGAACTATTGAATTAGGTTATACTTGTCACAACCCTATTCTTACTTCTAATCCGGCTCTTCTATGCTGACTGACATTTCTTTACTCTCACAATGTCAACAGTTGATTGGCAATCTGCCTTTTTAATCAAACGTGTAGACCTTCCTTAACAAACTTTCGTATTGTATGAATATGTTATGTGTGTTCCAACACTTTGCTTTTATTCAGGCATTGATTTATATATTACAAGTCTCAAAAAGTACGTTCTCAAGATAATTCACAGAACTGTGTCTGTAGGTGCTGTGAGTGTCTAATACTGTCCTATGATTACTCCTGCTTGCACGTCTTGTCCTAGAACGTTTTGGACACAATTTCACGAGATTTGGAATGTATTGCCTCGACTCTGCTTCAATGTTGCCATAGTGTAGCACCGGTTTCGACCTCAATATAACTTTTTATTACTCATTCACTCAATACTACATAGGATTTAACTTAGATTGTGGAGCTTCACTGCTCCAAGATGGCCGATAGTTTTCTTCATACTATTATGCATCTGTTTCATAACTTATAAATTGATCGTTCGACAGAATGGCACCTCACAATATATTTGTGACCATGCAGATACCCCAGTACGTTGGTATATGATCCTTGATACACTTTGGGTTCAGGACTGCACTATCCACTTAGCTTTTTGGAGTAGGCGGTACTTTCAAACATTAACTTTACTCCATTTCAAGATGGCCGACGCCATTTCTTTGATTTGTTAGAGTAAGCGGGTGTAGTCTTATGACTATGTCTGCGGTCTTTCCAGTATTTAGGCGGGAACCTCAGCAGGCCAAACTCTTCTGCAGACACGCCGGAGGCAGCCCTGCTACAGAACAGAGGTAAGCGCCCATGTTAGGATACCCGGTAGCACTCAGTGGTGGCATACTTTACACTCCTGAGACGCGCACCCTTAACTTGGGGTACGCCCCTTAATAGTATTACATGGGGAGGACATATATAGTGATTGTAACAAAATCCCCATCTTCCCTTTATTGTGTTTAGGGTTTGCGTTTACGCCAGCAAAGACTTGGTTGCTGGCAAGAGGGACTCACTTAGCCCCCAAAGAGTGGTTTTACTATACCACGTCGTCATTCTTCATGATGGATTTATGACTTATACACACAAGATCCACACTTCAGGTACGTGGAACCTCCTGTTGTCAGCTACGAATGGGGCGATAACAAGCCCTTACTTAAGTGGGGTGTATTCACAATTGTAACGGGGACTTTTCTATCTGCCTTTCTCATTTATCCCCAAAAAAGAATTCTGGAATACACTAAATCTTGGACACAGTAATCACTGTTGCCCTTTACTGTGCAAATATCACTGGAGTACTAGAACCCATTCCGGGTCGGAAATACAACCGGAACTGAGGTTGGTTTCCCTACAATATCTTTCCACAATTATCACTATTCACCAGTCCTAGTGGATTCGTTATTTTAATACCACGTTATTTTCTTCCCTTGTACCTTTTCTCCATATAGGGTCCATACAAAGAGATTAGAGGTACTTCTTAGATTATAAATATACTTTTTCTTGATCTGAGGCAACATTGAGGGGGTGCCGTGTTTCTTAAATCACTTTAGAAGAGTCACTGCCAAATGTTCGGAGGTTGGATGTCACTAAATAAGTCACCAGAAACGGGCTTATTTTCATTTGCTGACAATTTTTGTTTGGAATAGCGAACATCTTTTAACTGCACAAGTCTGTCTAGTGACAGCAATGGTGATATGTTTTAGTAAAACAGCATGAAAAACAGGCTTGAGGACTATACTTGAGCTGCTCTTTGTGATAAACATACTGTCACAAAGGGTAACGGACATCTGATGTTAGTGATGGATATCGTTTACTCCCAACTTCTATACACTTGTTTGTTTCTTAGCCCTGAAGAAGTCGCTGCGCACAACAATTAAGCGCGACGAAACGTGTTGGCTAAGGATCTCAATATTAAACTGAAGTGACTGTTTCAACGGAGGAACAAGAGTGCTTTTTATTATTGTCAATAATATATAATATATAGTGTCGGCGTGTGCAAGGGACTGTTGTTTTGGTTTATCAGTGATTATCCACACATTGGGGAGGAGGGTGGCTCTCCCCACCCTAATGCACCGCAATCATAATTGTACACTAGTATATACTCACTGCGTATTTCCCAGGAGCGCCATTACCCTACACAATCCACCGACCAAGAAGTCCCATTAATGTATCAGGATTTTTTCTGGAGATTTAAAGTGCAAGATTCCTAGGTGATGTCGGGCCTGGTTTAGAGTTTGATGGATGGGAGACTCTGTCACAAATGTGACGGATATCCTGTCCACCTTATTACAAGTGCCATAGGATATAATGCACTTTTAATAAGGCGAACAGGACATCAATCGTGTATGTGATGGAGCAACCTATACACCAAAGTCTGAATCAAGGTGTTAGTTTCATTAGTTTTGTGAGGAAAAATATTTCATGTTTAAATATTCTTGTTCATAAAGAAGGCACAAACATGGACACCAGGTTTGTTCCCACCTATGGAAACCAATTTATGGATGTTTGAAAAAGATCTTCTCTAGTGTTGTGACGTGGAACAGCTTACATGAAGTGGTGTTATGGATTGACTCATGAATGATGTGAGATAGGTTTGGGATGGTTTAATAGATAAGTTGAGTTATTAGCTTAGGTTCTGAACAGTGATACGTTCAACATAGAGTTTTTTTTAAGTTGAGATATGTTCGCATTTCTGAAAGCTGAGGTTTACATTTCTGGTTGTCAGTTGTAATGCAAAGTACATCCTAAACCCACTGTAACCAATGTAGTATTACATGTGATGGGTGGACATCCGCATTGATCCATGGTTAAATCCACGGTTCTGGTACATAAAGTTCTCCATGGCTCAGGGGCCGGCTACCTGAGGTAGAGGATCCATGACTATGTTCCTTCCAGAACTTTACGCTCTTCTTCCGAACACTTGGTAAGAGTCCCAAAAATCTGATGGCTTAGAACGGGCGGCAGATTCTTCTCCTACCTGGGGCCGGTCACATGAAATAAACTCCCTCTGGAGCTACGCGTGACCTCTGCGCCTTTAAGAAAAAAATAAAGACTTGGTTCTTCCGGCAATCTGCATAGGTCTTCGCTGTAGGTGCTGTTATGTCTGTTTAGCGCCGGACACTCTTTGAGTAGCTGCGCACTGTATAAATCTCAATAACATAACATGACCCTGGAGTAGTATACCACAAGGAGAACTGTTTGTAGAACCTCTAGGGCATGCATTGCATTGTGGTTTAGACAGAGAGGTATTAGGTGAAGACTGTCCTATGGGTTTACCAGATTTTGACAAATTGATTAGTCCTTCAGCGGGGGGCGCACTTCACAGCTGGTGCCTGCGGCGAAGGAGGACCAACCTCGCTTGTCAATTTTTCAACAAAATGCACGTAACGCAGCAATCTCCTTGGGATAAAGTTTGTTTATTTAATCCATCTTACTCTCTTCCTACGCGTTTCGACCATCTCGGTTTGGTCACGGTAAATTACGTAGTCCCTTTTCTCTTTCACCCTTATATACTTGCATCCCACGCAGCCCATTATGAGGCATTGTGGGTACAGTAGTTTCTACACACAAACATTTGAATTAAAATAACATTTAACGTTTGTCAAGGTGATTACATATGTGATTTAAATTTTACATTTGTATTTCTCATGTATATATTTGTCCTCCCTGGACCGGAAACAAGCATACTGGGACCGGTTTCGGGCTAACAGCCCACATCAGCCAGGCTAGCTTGAATCCAGTGGCAAAGTGAGCAAGGTAACCACGTCTGGGCATACCCTGCCAACTTAGGGCGAACAAAGCAAACACAAGGAGGTGATGGACGGAGCGCTGAAACTTTTCAGACACTCACCCCCAGTCACAGATCTGGGTTGAATCCATCATCGTCCTTTAGCGCTCAAACCGGTCCCAGGATGCTTGTTTCCGATCCAGGGAAGACATGGCTTGGCAGTTCGGGCTGGACTGTTCCCATGAGGCACAGGGTCAAGACTGATTTGCATATAGCTGTGTCTGAACTGGGGTGGCGAAGTGAGCTAAAGAACGATGATGGATTCAACCCAGATCTGTGACTGGGGGGTGAGTGCCTGAAAAGTTTCAGCGCTCCGTCCATCATCTCCTTGTGTTTGCTTTGTTTGCCCTAAGTTGGCAGGGTATGCCAAGACGTGGGTCCCTTGCTCACTTTGCCACTGGATTCAAGCTAGCCTGGCTGATGAGGGCTGTTAGCCCGAAACCGGTCCCAGGATGCTTGTTTCCGGTCCAGGGAGGACCTGGCCTGGCAGTTCGGGCTGGACTGTTCCCATTGGGCACAGGGTCAAGACTGATTTGCATATGGCTGGGTTCAAACTGGAATGGCATGGTGAGCAAACAAACGATGGATTTAGGCCCAGATCTCTGTACTGGGGTGAATGTATGACATTGTTCTGCATTCTGTCCATCAATTGTTGTTTTTGCATTTGTCACCCCGAGACCTGGCCTGGCAGTTCGGGCTGGACTGTTCCCATTGGGCACAGGGTCAAGACTGATTTGCATATGGCTGGGTTCAAACTGGAATGGCATGGTGAGCAAATAAACGATGGATTTAGGCCCAGGTATCTGTACTGGGGTGAATGTATGACATTGTTCTGCATTCTGTCCATCAATTGTTTTTTTTGCAAGGGGTATTACTGGCAGTGCCTAAGCAGGTAATGGCAGTGTGGTGCACCTTGGTTGTACTGGCAGCACCAAATAATTGAGGCCTTTGGAATTATGTGGCAGGAGATTACCAAATTATGTAGTACGGATTACTAAATTATGCAGCAAGAAAAGGCAAATTATGTATAATTCAGCACATTTTGTGACAGTATTACCTCATTATTTCGTCATTTTTACAGGCTAACACTGTCTGGGTAAAGATCCCTCTCCATTAGTACCAGTCTGACAACTAAATACAGCAATAAGCAACAGAAAGGTGACCTGTCAAAATGTGCTAAGGGCCTCCACTGCGCAGCAACACGTGTCGGTTGCATTTTGAATAACTTTTGATCCGTTTGAGCTTGAAACTATTTATCTTTTGGGTTAAAATCTGCGGATTTTGCAGCAGCTGGTGGACACGTGCCCATCCTACTGGTGGGCACATTTCCATGAAGACCTCCTTACGTGAGGAGACATGTCCATGCAGCCTGTTCTGTTGGGGGGCACTAGCTCATAACCCCCCCTCACTTCTTGAGCACACTGCCCATGGAGCCCACACTCCTTGAGGGCACTACCCACGGTGCCCACCCACTGAGAGAAGATGGCTGACGTGAACCTGGCACGGCTCCCCCGGTCCCTGGACCAGTACAGCTGCGCTCCACGCGGCAGCATCTTCCTCCTCCCCGGCCACAGGCGGCTCGGATGCTCTGTATTCACTTGTAGTTCTCTCATTTAAATGCCTGTTTACGCATGCCCAGTCCCGCCGCCGCCGCTGACGGTGACGTCCGAGCCCGGCTGTATCCCGGGAGAGCACGGGCTATGGTGACTGGTTGCCATGGAAATACACCTTTGTTGGAGACTGGGAACCCGAGCATCTCCTCTGTGCAGGCTACGTGGCTTTGGGAAGTGAGCTCGGGGCTCGGCTGCGGGGCTGTGCAGGGCGTTGTATGGGAGAGCTGTAGCCTGTCTATACCATCCTTGGAGAGCGGGAGCCTGCCTGCACCATCCTTGGAGAGCGGGGGCCTGCCCGTACCATCCTTGGAGAGCGGGAGCCTGCCCGTAGCATCCTTGGAGAGCGAGGGCCTGCCCGTACCATCCTTGGAGAGCGGGAGCCTGCCCGTACCATCCTTGGAGAGCGGGACCCTGCTACCACCCTTGGAGAGCGGGAGTTTGTCCATACCAGCGTGGAAGAGTGGTAGCCTGGCCATAACACATTGGGAGAGCAAGTCTGTCCAGTCCACCCTGCCCTTGGAGAGCGGGTGCCTGTCCACTCACCTTAAACAGCGGGCGCCTGTCCACCCCGCCCTTGGAGAGCGGGCGCCTGTCCACCCCGCCCTTGGAGAGCGGGCGCCTGTCCACCCTGCCCTTGGAGAGCGGGAGCCTGTACTTCCTCCTCGGGGGAGCTTCATTAGTCTTTCTAGGACTGCTGGCGCACACACAGAGCCAGCCTGGGAGGACGAGGCCTGTACCTGAGCGAGGCACCGACCGAACCGGGGCCGCCGGGAACACCCTGGAGTGAGAAAACCTTCCCCCAGGGTAAAGGTACTGAGTCGGAACCTGTAACAGATGGGCGCCTTACAGGAGACCTCATCCTATGACAAACCAAACCCTGCACCTGAGGGCTGTGCGGACAGAGCATGAACTGCAAATGACATTCTGTGGAAAAAATAACCTGTGACAGGGGGCTCCCTGAAGGAACCGGGCCTGCAGACAGCCTGTGAGGTACCGAGCCCGTGCGTGGGGGCTGACGAGGGAAACTGAGCAACAGATGTTATCCGGCGGGAAACAGAACTTGTACTTGGGATGCACTGAATGAATGCCAGCAGCACTCACCACTCCGGAGAGAGTCACCCTGGACTGCAGACTGAATTGAAGCACAGAGATTCTGGGGACCAGCCTGGGGCGCACAGATCCGGTCCTCGATGCGCTACAAGCAACACCCTGGAGAGACGCATCCTCTTTTTAGGGAGCTGCGCGCGCCGTCCTAAGGGAGAGAGCACGTACCTCAGGACTAGAGACCAGGCCCTGTGAGAGACAAGCCCTACTCCCGAGAAGCTGCAAGGTTTAGTCTGGGGTAGTTAACATCCCAGGGTGCTGCTAAGACAGGAGCCTCAGTCGGCGATCTCGGAGAGACATGCTTTAAAACCGATGGGTTACAATAGAGACATCTGCTGCAACTAAAGGTCTGCATATAGCGCCTTGATGGAAACAGCTGCTGTAACCAAGGAGCTGCATATAGCGCCCTGATGGGCACAGCTGCCGGTACCAAGGAGCTGCATATAGCGCCCTGATGGGCACAGCTGCCGGTACCAAGGAGCTGCATATAGCGCCCTGATGGAAACAGCTGCTGTAACCAAGGAGATGCATGTAACACCTTGATGGAGACAGCTGCCGTAACCAAGGAGCTGCACATATAGCGCCCTGATGGACACAGCTGCTGTAACCAAGGAGATGAATATAGCACCTTGATGGAGACAGCTTCCGTAACCAAGGAGCTGCACATATAGCGCCCTGATGGACACAGCTGCTGTAACCAAGGAGATGCATATAGCACTCTGACAGAGTCGGATCCTGTCACTGAGCGCTGTGCAGCTGGAGGTGCCAGAGCTGCCGGAGGCGCCCCGTCTGGTTTTCTGAGGTGAGACCGCAGCCTTCCGCATTTGTCAGTAGGATTTGGACGAGCAGAGGTAGTGGGGGAGCCGGCGTGGGTCGGTGAGTGGAGCGGAGGGTGCATTGCTGGTAGTGTGTTGATTGTGGGGCGCAGAAGGTGAGCTGGGAGCACCAGAGGGCGGACATGGTGTGGAGTGACCGGGGCAGTGTTCCAGCACGTGCACCATTGGAGCTGTCCAGGTGCTGAAAGGGTCTTCGAACAGGTCTGTCAGGACAGCACTTCTGTGACGGTGTGGGTGGGTGCAGTAGCCTGGCGTTGGGTGGGTGCAGCAGCCCGGCGTTGGGTGGGTGCAGCAGCCCGGCGTTGGGTGGGTGCAGCCGCCTGGCGTTGGGTGGGTGCAGCCGCCTGGCGTTGGGTGGGTGCAGCCGCCTGGCGTTGGGTGGGTGCAGCCGCCTGGCGTTGGGTAGGTGCAGAAGCCCGGTGTTGGGTGGGTGCAGAAGCCCGGTGTTGGGTGGGTGCAGAAGCCCGGTGTTGGGTGGGTGCAGAAGCCCGGTGTTGGGTGGGTGCAGTAGCCCGGTGTGGGTGGCTACAGCAGCCGGTGTGGGTGGCTGCAGCAGCCGGTGTTGGGAAGGAGCAGCAGCCCGGTGTGGAGGGGGCTGCCTCGGGGTGGAATGTGGTAGGACTGAAGCTGCAGCCCGGTGTGTGGCATGTGGTGTGTTCCGGCGTCTAATGGGCTGCAACCTGGTGTGTGAAAGCAGGTGCTGCCGCTGGTGTGTGGCAAAGAATGTTGTTTGGTGTGTGAGGTGCTACAGCCCAATGTGTGTGGACTGTGCTGCACCCCTTTATTTGGTGGGTGCTGCAGTTTGGTCTGTGTGTGCTGCGGCCACTGTGTTTGAGGTGCCCGCGCCAGAAATGTAGAAACTGCTGCAGCCTAGTATGTGTGAACTGCTCTTCACCCTGGTGTGTGGAGGGTGCTACAGGCTGGTCTGTGGAGGGTGCTGCGACCAGTGTGTGTGAGGTGCTCGTGCCAGAAATGTAGAACCTGCTGCAGCCTAGTATGTGTGAACTGCTCTTCACCCTGGTGTGTGGAGGGTGTTAAAGGCTTGTCTGTGGAGGCTGCTGCGGCCAGTGTGTGTGAGGTGCTCGCGCCAGAAATGTAGAACTGCTGCAGCCTAGTATGTGTGAACTGCTCTTCACCCTGGTGTGTGGAGGGTGCTACAGGCTGGTCTGTGGAGGGTGCTGCGGCCAGTGTGTGTGAGGTGCTCGCGCCAGAAATGTAGAAACTGCTGCAGCCTAGTATGTGTGAACTGCTCTTTACCCTGGTCCGTTGAGGGTGCTGCGCCTCGTGAGTGTGGATTTTGTAGCCTGGTGTGTGGAGGGTCCTGTATGGTGGGATGTGGAGGGTGCTGCAGCCCCGTGTGTGTAGTTTTTGTTATAGCCTGTTGTGTGGAAAGTGCTGCAGGCTGGTCTGTAGAGGGTGCTGCAGCCCCGTGTGTGTGTTTTTTGTTCTAGCCTGGTCTGTGGAGGGTGCTGCGCCTCGTGAGTGTGGATTTTGTAGCCTGGTGTGTGGAGGGTACTGCATGGTGGTCTGTGGAGGGTGCTGCGCCTCGTGAGTGTGGATTTTGTAGCCTGGCGTGCGTAGAGTGCTGCAGGCTGGTCTGTGGAGGGTGCTGCAGGCTGGGATGTGGGGAGTCCCCCAGCCTCGTGTGTGTGGTTTTTGTTAGTCTGTTGTGTAGAGAGCGCTGCAGGCTGGTCCGTGGAGGCTGCTGAAGCCCCGTGTGTGTGGATTTTGCTTCATCGTGGTGTGTGGAGGTGGCTGCAGCCTCGTGTGAGTGGTTTTTGTTGTAGACTGCTGTGTGGAGGGTGCTGCAGCCTGGTCTGTGGAGGGTGTTCTAGCCGGTGTATGACAGGTTTTGCAGTCAAGTGTGGGAACTGGGCTGCACTGTGGTGTGTGGAGAGTGCTGCAGTCTAGTGTTGGGTGCTGCAGCCTGGGGTGTGGAAAGTGCTGAGCCGGGGTGTGTGGTGCATTTGGAGTGTGCTGCAGCCTGGGTTGTGGAAAGTGCTGAGCCGGGGTGTGTGGTGTATGTGGAATGTGCTGCAGGCTGGCGCGTGCATCATGCTGCAGTCCGGTGCACGGAGGGTGCTGCAGTTGGTGGGTGAATCCTATCTTGGTCCGGTGTGTGGCGGGTGCTGCCACCGGTGTGGGGAATGAGCTACCGCTCAGCGTGTGTGGGGTGCGCCACAGTCTGGTGCGTGCTGCAGCCCAGGCTGTGGACACTGTTGCTGTCTGTGTGGAAAGTGCTGCTGCCCAACGTGGGCAAAAGGTGGATGAAAGGTGCTGCAGCGGGTGTGTGGAAAGTTGTGTAGTCTGCTACGGAAGCAGATGTGGATGGAGCCAAGAATGGCTACCTGCAGTGCTGCAGCACGGTTTGTTGACATAACTGTAGAGGAGAAGATGTGGCCCAAGGGCAGGGCTTTAAATGGGCCGGGTCCTGCCTGTGCTCAGCACCGGTAGTTCTAAAAAGCAGGTGCTGAGACGGGTCCCTATCGGACTCTCCATTTTTGCCCTCACCCTCAGGATCAAAAACTTCAATCTTAACTCTGCAGCAGTCCCACCCTTCACTGCCTTTGATGTAACTTCAAAGAGACTAGTTCGAGTTCTTTCACAGTCTCATCATTTCAGAACTGAAGCATTTTCAATATTATATACAAGGAAGCCATAGTTGTTGCTTATTCATGTTACGCAACTAACAACCATTGACAAAGCCAATAGTACTGGCTTGTTGTAAGTGTAATATTACTTGCTGTATTATATATCTGGCTGTGATGACAGAAGTAGCAAAATACCAGTCGGTGGCATACTAAGCGAAGCATAGATTTTTAGATTGGGTGCTTTTAAGCCACGCCCTTAATTACATCGGCCACGCCATTTTGAGAGACCCCCCCCCCCCCCCTTTTCATCGAAGTTAAAGCCCTGCCTAATGGCTAGAGCGTCGACCTAGAAGCTGGGGAACCGAGATTGAGTCTCGGCAGGGGCGCTCTACATCTTGTGATTCTGGGCAAATCACTTAATCTCCTCGTGCCTAACAAAATGAATGTGTCCATATGTAACGCAACTGGTGCTCTTGTACAGCGCTCTGATACCTTCGGGTCTCTACCTCACCCCTTACTCTCTCTCCCTCAAGCTCTCTCTCCCTCTGAATCAGCCTCACCCCTTTCTCTACATTACCTCTGCCTCTCTACCTCATCATTGTTCTCTCCATGCCACCCGGTGTAATGGTGAAATCAGAGCATGTCTTTCCTACAGTGTGAGGAACAGGCTGGTGAGACTCTGAATGCCACACAAAATGTTATTGTTGCAAGAAAAAAAAATCTAGATTTAAGTGCAAAGATGAATTTCTTTACCAATTGTTGTTCAGGCTCTCTTTTGACGCTCACCACTGCTAGGTGTCAGACAGCCGGATCTTTCCACTTTTTTGAGTGCCCCCATTTCTGAAAGTGTCATGAATAATTCATTGTTGGTTGGCAGCACGAGGACTTGAGTTAACTGAAAACGGATAATAAATTCAAAGTTGATTTGAAGAAGGGGCCTCAAAATATTTCTCGCCCTTGGCCCCAGAAAACTTTAAGATGGCGCTAATCTGGCGTGAGAGGTGTTTTCTCCTGGTGAGTGGAAAGTGCGCCCTCTGTTTGGAACATGCTACTTCCTGTAGTGATTTGCACCAGACTGTAATTGTAATTGCATTTATATAGCGCTTACTACCCCTGACGAGGTGCTGTGGAAGTTGTCACAGCCCGGACATATCTATCAATTGTGCAGCGTGTGCTATAGCACCGGGGACCGGAGGCCTTATGGACCAAGTGAACCGAATTATACCTGTATGTTACTACCCTGCCAGCTCACTGGGGGCATTTTCCTTGCTTGTGCCAATGCCCATTACAGCTTTGCCACACCATTGTTACCACCTGCTGTTTGGAACATGCTCTCCCACATCGAGTGGTGGTGTTGCAGCCAGGTCTGTGGATGGTGTTGCAGCCAGGTCTGTGGATGGTGTTGCAGCCAGGTGTATGGATGGTGTTGCAGGAAGGTGTATGGATGGTGTTGCAGGAAGGTGTATGGATGGTGTTGCAGCCAGGTCTATGGATGGTGTTGCAGCCAGGTCTGTGGATGGTGTTGCATCCAGGTCTGTGGATGGTGTTACAGGTAGGTGTATGGATGGTGTTGCAGCCAGGTCTGTGGATGGTGTTGCAGCCAGGTCTGTGGATGGTGTTGCAGCCAGGTCTGTGGATGGTGTTGCAGCCAGGTCTGTGGATGGTGTTGCAGCCAGGTCTGTGGATGGTGTTGCAGCCAGGTCTGTGGATGGTGTTACAGGTAGGTGTATGGATGGTGTTGCAGCCAGGTCTGTGGATGGTGTTGCAGCCAGGTCTGTGGATGGTGTTGCAGCCAGGTGTATGGATGGTGTTGCAGCCAGGTCTGTGGATGGTGTTGCAGCCAGGTCTGTGGATGGTGTTACAGGTAGGTGTATGGATGGTGTTGCAGCCAGGTCTGTGGATGGTGTTGCAGCCAGGTCTGTGGATGGTGTTGCAACCAGGTCTGTGGATGATGTTACAGGTAGGTGTATGGATGGTGTTGCAGGAAGGTGTATGGATGGTGTTGCAGGAAGGTGTATGGATGGTGTTGCAGGAAGGTGTATGGATGGTGTTGCAGCCAGGTCTGTGGATGGTGTTGCAGCCAGGTCTGTGGATGGTGTTGCAGCCAGGTCTCTGGATGGTGTTGCAGCCAGGTCTTTGGATGGTGTTACACGAAGGTGTATGGATGGTGTGCAGCCAGGTCTGTGGATGGTGTTGCAGCCAGGTCTGTGGATGGTGTTGCAGCAAGGTCTATGGATGGTGTTACAGGTAGGTGTATGGATGGTGTTGCAGGCAGGTGTATGGATGGTGTTGCAGGAAGGTGTATGGATGGTGTTGCAGCCAGGTCTGTGGATGGTGTTGCAGCCAGGTCTGTGGATGGTGTTGCAGGAAGGTGTATGGATGGTGTTGCAGCCAGGTCTGTGGATGGTGTTGCTGCCAGGTCTGTGGATGGTGTTGCAGCCAGGTCTGTGGATGGTGTTACAGGTAGGTGTATGGATGGTGTTGCAAGAAGGTGTATGGATGGTGTTGCAGCCAGGTCTACAGATGGTGTTGCAGCCAGGTCTGTGGATGGTGTTGCAGCCAGGTCTATGGATGATGTTACAGGTAGGTGTATGGATGGTGTTGCAGGAAGGTGTATGGATGGTGTTGCAGGAAGGTGTATGGATGGTGTTGCAGGAAGGTGTATGGATGGTGTTGCAGGAAGGTGTATGGATGGTGTTGCAGGAAGGTGTATGGATGGTGTTGCAGCCAGGTCTATGGATGGCGTTGCAGGCTGGTCTGTGGATGGCGTTGCAGGCTGGTCTGTGGATGGTGTTGCAGCCTGGTCTGTGGATGGTGTTACAGGAAGGTGTATGGATGGTGTTGCAGCCAGGTCTGTGGATGGTGTTGCAGCCAGGTCTGTGGATGGTGTTGCAGCCAGGTCTATGGATGGTGTTACAGGTAGGTGTATGGATGGTGTTGCAGGCAGGTGTATGGATGGTGTTGCAGGAAGGTGTATGGATGGTGTTGCAGCCAGGTCTGTGGATGGTGTTGCAGCCAGGTCTGTGGATGGTGTTGCAGCCAGGTCTATGGATGGTGTTACAGGTAGGTGTATGGATGGTGTTGCAGGCAGGTGTATGGATGGTGTTGCAGGAAGGTGTATGGATGGTGTTGCAGCCAGATCTGTGGATGGTGTTGCAGGAAGGTGTATGGATGGTGTTGCAGCCAGGTCTGTGGATGGTGTTGCAGCCAGGTCTGTGGATGGTGTTACAGGTAGGTGTATGGATGGTGTTGCAGGAAGGTGTATGGATGGTGTTGCAGCTAGGTCTGTGGATGGTGTCGCAGCCAGGTCTGTGGATGGTGTTGCAGCCAGGTCTGTGGATGGTGTTGCAGGATACTCTGTGGATGGCGTTGCAGGCAGGTCTGTGGATAGCGTTGCAGCCAGGTGTATGGATGGCGTTGCAGGCAGGTGTATGGATAGTGTTGCAGGCAGGTCTATGCATGGTGTTGCAGCCAGGTCTGTGGATGGTGTTGCAGGAAGGTGTATGGATGGTGTTGCAGCCAGGTCTGTGGATGGTGTTGCAGCCAGGTGTGTGGATGGCATTGCAGCCAGGTGTGTGGAGGGCGTTGCAGTCAGGTCTATGGATGGAGTTGCAGCCAGGTGTATGGATGGCGTTGCAGCCTGGTTTTGCATGGTGCTGCAGGCAGGTCTATGGATGGTGCTGCAGGCAGGTCTATGGATGGTGTTGCAGCCAGGTCTGTGGATGGTGTTGCAGCCAGGTCTATGGATGGTGTTGCTGCCAGGTCTATGAATGGTGTTGCAGCCAGTTGTATGGATGGTTTTGCAGCCAGGTGTATGGATGGTGTTGCAGCCAGGTCTATGGATGGTGCTGCAGCCAGGCCTACGAAGGGTGTTGCACCCAGGTCTATGGATGGCGTTGCAGCCAGGTCTGTGGATGGTGTTACAGGTAGATGTATGGATGGTGTTGCAGGTAGGTGTATGGATGGTGTTACAGGCAGGGCTCTTGATGGTGTTGCACCCAGGTCTATGGATGGCGTTGCAGCCAGGTCTATGGATGGCGTTGCAGCCAGGTCTATGGATGGCGTTGCAGGCAGGTCTTTGGATGATGTTGCAGGCAGGTCTTTGGATGATGTTGCAGCCAGGTCTTTGGATGATCTTGCAGCCAGGTCTTTGGATGATGTTGCAGCCAGGTCTTTGGATGGTGTTGCAGCCAGGTCTGTGGATGGTGTTGCAGCCAGGTCTGTGGATGGTGTTGCAGCCAGGTCTGTGGATGGTGTTTCAGCCAGGTCTATGGATGGTGTTGCAGCCATGTCTATGGATGGCATTGCAGGAAGGTCTATGATGGCGTTGCAGCCAGGTCTATGGATGGCGTTGCAGCCAGGTCTATGGATGGCGTTGCAGCCAGGTCTATGGATGGCGTTGCAGCTAGGTCTATTGATGGCGTTGCAGGCTGGTCTATGATGGCGTTGCAGCCAGGTCTATGGAAGGCGTTGCAGCCAGGTGTATGGATGGCGTTGCAGCCAGGTCTGTGGATGGTGTTACAGGTAGGTGTATGGATGGTGTTGCAGGAAGGTGTATGGATGGTGTTGCAGCCAGGTCTACAGATGGAGTTGCAGCCAGGTCTGTGGATGGTGTTGCAGCCAGGTCTACGGATGGTGTTACACCCAGGTCTATGGATGGCGTTGCAGCCAGGTCTATGGATGGCGTTGCAGGCAGGTGTATGGATGGCATTGCAGGCAGGTGTATGAATGGCATTGCAGGCAGGTCTGTGGATGATGTTGCAGCCAGGTCTGTGGATGGTGTTGCAGCCAGGTCTGTGGATGGTGTTGCAGCCAGGTCTGTGGATGGTGTTGCAGCCAGGTGTATGGATGGTGCTGCAGGCAGGTCTATGGATGGTGTTGCAGCCAGGTCTGTGGATGGTGTTGCAGCCAGGTCTGTGGATGGTGTTGCAGCCAGGTCTGTGGATGGCGTTGCAGCCAGGTCTGTGGATGGCGTTGCAGCTAGGTCTGTGGATGGCGTTGCAGGCAGGTCTATGATGGCGTTGCAGGCAGGTCTATGGATGGCGTTGCAGCCAAGTCTGTGGATGGCGTTGCAGCCAGGTCTGTGGATGGCGTTGCAGGCAGGTCTGTGGATAGTGCTGCAGGCAGGTCTGTGGATAGTGCTGCAGGCAGGTCTATGGATGGTGTTGCAGCCAGGTCTATGGATGGTGTTGCAGCCAGAAGTATGGATGGTGCTGCAGCAAGGTCTATGGATGGTGTTGCAGCCAGGTGTATGGATGGTGTTGCAGCCAGGTCTGTGGATGGTGCTGCAGCCAGGTCTGTGGATGGTGCTGCAGCCAGGTCTATGGATGGCGTTGCAGAGCTAGGTCTGTGGATGGCATTGCAGCTAGGTCTGTGGATGGCGTTGCAGCTAGGTCTGTGGATGGCGTTGCAGCTAGGTCTGTGGATGGCGTTGCAGGCAAGTCTATGATGGCGTTGCAGGCAGGTCTATGATGGCGGTGCAGGCAGGTCTGTGGATGGCGTTGCAGCCAGGTCTGTGGATGGCGTTGCAGCTAGGTCTGTGGATGGCGTTGCAGGCAGGTCTATGATGGCGTTGCAGGCAGGTCTATGGATGGCGTTGCAGCCAAGTCTGTGGATGGCGTTGCAGCCAGGTCTGTGGATGGCGTTGCAGGCAGGTCTGTGGATAGTGCTGCAGGCAGGTCTGTGGATAGTGCTGCAGGCAGGTCTATGGATGGTGTTGCAGCCAGGTCTATGGATGGTGTTGCAGCCAGAAGTATGGATGGTGCTGCAGCAAGGTCTATGGATGGTGTTGCAGCCAGGTGTATGGATGGTGTTGCAGCCAGGTCTGTGGATGGTGCTGCAGCCAGGTCTGTGGATGGTGCTGCAGCCAGGTCTATGGATGGCGTTGCAGAGCTAGGTCTGTGGATGGCATTGCAGCTAGGTCTGTGGATGGCGTTGCAGCTAGGTCTGTGGATGGCGTTGCAGCTAGGTCTGTGGATGGCGTTGCAGGCAAGTCTATGATGGCGTTGCAGGCAGGTCTATGATGGCGTTGCAGGCAGGTCTGTGATGGCGTTGCAGGCAGGTCTATGGATGGCGTTGCAGGCAGGTCTATGGATGGCGTTGCAGCCAGGTGTATGGATGGTGTTGCAGCCAGGTCTGTGGATGGTGTTGCAGCCAGGTCTGTGGATGGTGTTGCAGCCAGGTCTGTGGATGGTGTTGCAGCCAGGTCTGTGGATGGTGTTGCAGCCAGGTGTATGGATGGTGCTGCAGGCAGGTCTATGGATGGTGTTGTAGCCAGGTCTATGGATGGAGTTGCAGCCCAGTGTTGGATCCTCGCCCTGCCTGGGTGGGTGGGTGGACTGGAAGTTGCCCCCCGTAGGCTGCATGGAAGGTGCACAACCCAGTTTGTTAATGGTACCGCTGCCTGGTGTTTTGAACATACTCCTGCCCATTGTGTAAGGGTGCTGCTGCGCGGGGTGTGTTTGAAGTTTGATTTAGCCAAATGTTTTGAGGCACCTGCAGCCTAGTGTGGAGGGTTTTGCATCCAGTGTGTTAAGGTTGATGCTTCCTGCTGTGTGAAGGGTGATACAGCCCAGTGTGCGGAGGGTGACGCTTCCTGTTGTGTGCAGGCCCTGCTGCTCAGATGTGGAGTGGTGTAGTCTTTTGTGGCTACTAGTCGTAGTGTGAAAGGAGGTGCAGTTGGTGTGTGGTGGCTGCTGCTCGGTGTGTACAACGAAATGCAGTAAAGTATGTGAGGTGTACCTACTCATTGGTGAAAGGCCATGCAGTTGGTGGGAGTAGGCACTGCTGCTCAGTGTGCAGAAGGTGGTGCAATCCTTTGTGCAGAGCGGCTGCTGTGTGGTTTGTGAAGGGCGGTGCAGACTTATGTTTTTTAGGTCCTGCTCCTCAGTGGGGAAAGGCACTGGCATAACGAAACTTGAGGGGGCCCCCCTGCAAGGTTCGTTGAGGGCCCACCTCTGGGTTCAAACAGGGGCTCTCCGGCCAGAGTATTGTGCTGAGGGCAGGGCCGGACAGGCCATAGTGGGCACCAGGCATTTTCCCGGTGGGCTGGAAGGGTGGGAGCTGGTTTTGGGCCGGTGTGGGCCATTTTTGTTACTGACGGACGGTTTTGCAGTGGTGCTGCAATATCGGCCCTGTGTAACAAAAGCAGCAGCAGCCCAAACCCCTCCCCCTCCACCCCCTCCCTGCCGGCCGGTCCAACTTAATTGCCAGGGCTGGTTTGTGTTCTCAGTCCGGCCCCGGCTGAGGGAGCCCCCCTGGAGCTTGGGCCGCACCGCAGGGGCTGCGGGGGCCTGTGTTACGCCACTGGGGAAAGGGTGGTGCATCCCATTGTGTTGCCGCAGTTTAGAGAACACTTATTCGTGGGGTGTTAGTGCCCAGTGTGTGTGTGAAGTGTAGTGCTTCTGTGTATGTGGTGTAGCCCGTGTGTGTGTGTGTCAACTCTGCTGCTCACAGTGTTGTGCTTCTGTGTGTGTGGTGTAGCCCGTGTGTGTGTGTCAACTCTGCTGCTCACAGTGTTGTGCTTCTGTGTGTGTGGTGTAGCCTGTGTGTGTGTCTGTGGTTGTGTCAACTCTGCTGCTCACAGTGTTTTGCTTCTGTGTGTGTGGTGTAGCCCGTGTGTGTGTCTGTGTGTGTGTCAACTCTGCTGCTCACAGTGTGAAGGGTGATGCAGCCCTCTCTTTTTAGGTTGTGTTGCACAGTGAGTGGAATGTGGTGCAGCCCAGTACTTAGAAGCTGTTGCAGTAGTTAGGAGCATTCTTATTCAGGTGGTGGGAGTCTTAGTGCCTCATGTGTGAAGGGTGGTGCAGGACCATGGCACAAGTCGGGGGTACACGCAGGTACACAGCGTCCACCCACTCTTTTCACAGGGTGGACACTGTCCCCCCTGCCAAGAAGTTGGGCCCCACAGAAATATGCTGAACGTGTCCCGGTGTAAGGACACATTCAGCAGCGCCTGTACATTGTCTGCTTTTGGTTCTCAGCAGCAACGTGCAGGGAGCTTTTTTTTCACCTCCAGCTGGGCCGAAGTTAAGGGGCCATCAGGCCTCCGTTCCATTCGCTTGAATATCCTGACTGGAGGCGGCCTGGAACCTCACACTTAAATGTAAATGCCACTGAGGGGAAACAAAGGCACACAACTTATCTCTCCACAGGTACTTAAGAGAGGCATACGTTTGCCTTTGTTCAGTCCCTGTATATAAGAGATGCATGCAGTGTAAGATAAGTTGGTCTGTCTTAGTATTTACACAAATAACAATTTCAATAGCACTGTTGTATTTCTTTTATAGCGCTACGCAACCCAATGCAGGGTGTCAGAGTGCTTTATGAAACATACACATTATACATTGACAATAAATCATATACATGTGTAAATCAATGTGCAAGATGAGTTACATGAAACAGTGTTACAAGGTGTAGGAGTCTCATGTCCTTCATAGCTCACTGTGCTATATTACAAGGATTACAATTTATGAACTGCAGGTAACACAAAGGATCTGTGTTAAAAGCAGTAACGCACTTTACTGTCTACATAAAATACAAATCTGTCGTCTGCATGTTACCTGATGTGCGTTGCAGGAGATGCATTAACCTTATACTACTTTGATTCAAATCTGGGACTTCACAGATCTCTCCAACAAATGCGTTAACCTCCAGAGTTATCTCACCATTATTACTATTCCCTGAGATTTACTGGGCACCTTTACAGCAGATGCCTTAATTCAATCAAATATTTTAAAATGTAGACTTTGCAACCAATTAAGCATAACAGATCTACAGCCATGCTTCTCCTTGTTGGCAATTTCTTTGTGGCAGAGTTTAACAAAATAAATGTAGTAGTTGAGGCCCAGATTTTGCGTCTGGATTGCGCCATTTTTTAAATCTCATAATGCGCTTACATGTACTCATGATATACCTGATAAACATATGTGTGAGGTCTTAATATCTGATGTCACTTTTTGTGATGTCACTTCCTGTGATGTCATGTGCAATGTCACGCGTCGTGACATCATGCGCTGTGATGGCACGCGTCAGAATTTCAGTTGCATACTGCCTAACCTGGTTAGTCCCCCCACTTCTTTTTTTAGGACTTGTGCCCTGTGCAGGACCATATGTGAAGCAAGGCACAGCCCGGTGTGTGAAGGGGCTGGCCCCGCCGCTTGGTGTATGAAGCATGGTGCGGCCCATTGTGGTGTGTGTGGAGGGGCTGGCGCTGCCGCTCGGTGTGTGGAGGTGCCGGCGTTGCCGCCGCGGTGTGAAGGTTGCTGTCGTTTGCACAGTAAGTGCCCCACTCCCCCCCAGGCACCGTCTTAAGTGCTGTAGGCCCGTGGGCTGTGGGGATTTCAGTACGTTGTGTGTGCGCTGTGAACCACTTACTTCACATAAAGCGAAATAAATATTGCAGTGAGACATTGAGAGAGTCAAGATGGGGGAGGGGCGGGAGTTTTTAGCAGAGACCGTTGTGTCTGTCGGTCAGAAGGTTGTAGTCAAGAGACGCACGTGGTGAGGGGGTGTCTGGGCTTTTTGTCAGGTAGCAGGGTTTGTGTGAGAGATTCCACTGGGCTCGGTCGCTGTCTCGCAGGGTCTCTAGGGGTCATGGACACGGTATGACAGGTTAGTCGGCAGTGGCGGCTCTTCGAGGGAGTGCTGCGGGGCGGGGGAGGGGCAGGGCGGGGGGTAGTAAACTACGGCATATGGCCGAACAAAACTAATTACATTGCGCGCGCTGCATCGCAAATGGCGATGCAGCGCGCGCAATGTAATTTGTTTTATTTATTTATTTAGTTACTTAAATCTGTTCGGCCGTATGCCGTGGTTTACTACCCCCCACCCTGCCCCTCCCCCGCCCCACCCTACCGCCCCGCAGCACTCCCTCGAGGAGCCGCCACTGTTAGTCGGGGTGTCTGCTAGGGTGGGTGTCTGCCATGGGCGGGACTGCACAGTTCTCAGTGGCTCTACGCCAGCCCCCGTTTGCGGTGCAGTGCGCTGCACGGAGCCTTAAGTGGGGCGGGTCCTGCCAGTGCTCAGCACCGGCAGTTCTACCCTATAGGGCTCCCCATTTTTGCCCTCACCCTCAGGGTGAAAAAAAAATCTGAAATCTGCAGCAGTGCCACCCTTCACTGCCTTTGAGGTAACTTCAAAGAGTCTGGGTTTACTTCTTTCATAGTCTCATTTCAGAACTGAAGTATTTTCAATATTATACACAACAAAGCCATTGCTATTGCTTATTTATCGTATGCAACTAACAACCATTGACAAAGCCAATAGTCCTGGCTTCTTGTAGGTGTAATGTTACTAGTTATATTATATATCTGGATGCAATGACAAAAGCAGCAAAATACCAGTCGGGCGGCGCACTATGCTAAACACAGATTTCAGTTTACATGTTTTTAAGGCACGCCCTCAATTACATCGGTCACGCCCATTTTTTTCTTCCCATTTTCAGCCCTGGCGCTGCAGTTATTTCTTTGAGTCGTATGTAATTGTCTTATTGTGACATCAGTCGGCACCGGGCTCTCCCACCACGGAAGTTTCCTCCTGCACTTGGGCATCCCGCGCGAAACCAGCAATCCCCCCCCCCCCCCATCACTCGTACTTAATGCTTTCCGGCATAGAAGCATTTTACGGCCATTCTCTAAAGGACAACATTTGTACATTTTCATTTAAAAACTGCCAATATTTGAAAACCAAACCCCTTTACAATGTATCATAGGACAGGTGAAAGACGCTCCTGCACTCTCACACATGCACAGACAAAGACCGGGAACCGTCGCAGTGGCAGTAGTGCAAGCTTCCCTCCCACACAGAGGTTACTGGGGAGGAGAAGGAGTACGGAACTCCGTCATACCCAGCACGGGCGGAGTACAGACTGCAAAAGCGCAAGCTTCACTCACAAGCACAGGCAGGTCTGCAGCAGTGAATGTTTCCTCAATGCTGAGGTACAACATGGGGTGAAGGAATGCAAGCTTCCCTCACTTGCAGATACCTTCTGGGCTGCAGGAGCGCAAGTTTACTTGAGATGGAAAGGCAGCAGGGGCTCCGGCAGTGTCATGTTCCTTCACAAATGAATAACGCTTGGCCTGCAGCAGTGTAGCGTCTCTCACACAAAGATACACCTCGGGCTGAAACGGTGAAAGCTTCCCTCACTCAAAGATACACAATGGGCTGAAACAGTGAAAGCTTCCCTCAATCATGGGCTGCAGCAGTGTAAGCGTCTCTCACACAAAGATACACCTCGGGCTGAAACAGTGAAAGCTTCACTCCATCATGGGCTGCAGCAGTGCAAGCGTCTCTGACACCAAGATATACCATGAGCCGAAACAGTGAACGCTTCCTTCGCTCATGGGCTGCAGTAGTGACCGCGTCTCTCACACACAGATACATCATGGGCCGAAACAATGAAAGCTGCTCTCACTCGTCGGCTGCAGCAGTGCAAGCGTCCCTCACAGAAACATACACTATGGGCCGAAACGGTGAAAGCTTCCCTCACTCAAAGGCTGGTGAAAGCTTCCCTCACGCATGGGCTGCAGCAGTGCAAGCATCTCTCACACAAAGATACACCATGGGCTGAAACAGTGAAAGCTTCTCTCACTCAAAGATACAGCATTGGCTGCAGTAGTGCAAGGGGCCCTCACACCAAGATACACCATGGACTGAAACAGTGAAAGCTTCCTTCACTCATGGCTGCAGTAGTTCAAGCGTCTCACACAAAGATACACCATGGGCTGAAACTGTGAAAGCTTCCTTCACTCATGGCTGCAGTAGTTCAAGCGTCTCTCACACAAAGATACACCATGGGCTGAAACAGTGAAAGCTTCCTCCACTCAAAGATACACCATGGGCTGAAACAGTGAAAGCTTCCTTCACTCATGGCTGCAGTAGTTCAAGCGTCTCACACAAAGATACACCATGGGCTGAAACTGTGAAAGCTTCCTTCACTCATGGCTGCAGTAGTTCAAGCGTCTCTCACACAAAGATACACCATGGGCTGAAACAGTGAAAGCTTCCTCCACTCAAAGATACACCATGGGCTGAAACAGTGAAAGCTTCCCCCACTCAAAGATACACCATGGGCTGAAAAAATGAAAGCTTCCCTGACTCAAAGATACAGCAAGGGCTGCAGCCGTGCAAGCGTCCCTCACAGAAACATACACTATGGGCCAAAACGGTGAAAGCTTCCTTCACTCAAAGATACACCATGGGCTGAAAAAATGAAAGCTTCCCTCACTCAAAGGTACAGCATGGGTTGCAGCCATGCAAGCGTCCCTCACAGAAACATACACTATGGGCCAAAACGGTGAAAGCTTCCTTCACTCAAAGATACACCATGGGCTGAAAGAGTGAAAGCTTCCCTCACTCATGGGCTGCAGCAGTGCAAGCGTCTCTCACACAAAGATACACCACGGGCCGAAACACTGAAAGCTTCCCTCACTCATGGGCTGCAGCAGTGCAAGCATCTCTAACACAAAGATACACCATGGGCTGAAACAGTGAAAGCTTCCCTGACTCAAAGATACAGCAAGGGCTGCAGTAGTGCAAGCTTCTCACACCAAGATACACAATGGACTGAAACAGTGAAAGCTTCCCTCACTCATGGGCTGCAGCAGTGCAAGCATCGCTCATACAAAGATACACCACGGGCTAAAACATTGAAAGCACACCATGGGCCGAAACAGTGAAAACTTCCCTCACTCAAAGATACAGCATGGGGTGTAGCAGTGCAAGCTTCTCACACCAAGATACACCATGGGCCAAAACGGTGAAAGCTTCCCTCACTCATGGGATGCAGCAGTGCAAGCGTCTCTCACACCAAGATACACCATGGGCTAAAACAGTGAATGCTTCCCTAACACATGGGCTGCAGCAGTGCAAGAGTCTCTCACACAAAGATACACCAAGGGCTGAAACACTGAAAGCTTCCCTCACTCATGGGCTGCAGCAGTGCAAGCGTCTCTCACACAAAGATACACCATGGGCCGAAACACTGAAAGCTTCCCTCACTCATGGGCTGCAGCAGTGCAAGCGTCTCTCACACAAAGATACACCATGGGCTGAAACAGTGAAAGCTTCCCTGACTCAAAGATACAGCAAGGGCTGCAGTAGTGCAAGCTTCTCACACCAAGATACACCATGGACTGGAACATTGAGAGCTTCCCTCACTCATGGGCTGCAGCAGTGTAAGCGTCTCTCACACAAAGATACACCAGGGGCCGAAACACTGAAAGCTTCCCTTACTCATGGGCTGCAGCAGTGCAAGCGTCTCTCACACAAAGATACACCATGGGCTGAAACTGTGAAAGCTTACCTCACTCATACGCTGCAGCATTGCCAACTTCCTTCACACACAGGTACAACATGGGCTGAAAGAGTGAAAGCTTCAGTCACTCATGGGCTTCAGCAGTGCAAGCATCTCTCTCACATATACACCACAGGCTGAAACAGTGAAAGCTTCCCTAACACATGTGTTGCAGCAGTGCAAGAGTCTCTCACACAAAGATACACCACGGGCCGAAACACTGAAAGCTTCCCTCACTCATGGGCTGCAGCAGTGCAAGCGTCTCTCACACAAAGATACACCATGGGCTGAAACAGTGAAAGCTTCCCTGACTCAAAGATACAGCAAGGGCTGCAGTAGTGCAAGCTTCTCACACCAAGATACACCATGGACTGGAACATTGAGAGCTTCCCTCACTCATGGGCTGCAGCAGTGTAAGCGTCTCTCACACAAAGATACACCAGGGGCCGAAACACTGAAAGCTTCCCTCACTCATGGGCTGCAGCAGTGCAAGCGTCTCTCACACAAAGATACACCATGGGCTGAAACTGTGAAAGCTTACCTCACTCATACGCTGCAGCATTGCCAACTTCCTTCACACACAGGTACAACATGGGCTGAAAGAGTGAAAGCTTCAGTCACTCATGGGCTTCAGCAGTGCAAGCATCTCTCTCACATATACACCACAGGCTGAAACAGTGAAAGCTTCCCTAACACATGTGTTGCAGCAGTGCAAGCTTCCTTGAGGCAAAGGAACAGATTACACTGCAGCAGTACATTCCTTCCCTTACACACGAGTACAGCATGGCTTTCAAATGGGCAAGCTTCCTTCACACACTGAAACAGCTTTGGCTGCAGTAGAGCAGTAACAAAAAAACTTTCCTCCCTCCAGTACAACACTGACTGCAGTGGCACAATCTCCCCTTTGACACTATTTATTTGATATTTTATTTCTGTTTGAACCATTTGAAGAGCTTTGGTTTTATGGTGTTAAAAATCGTTTCTTAATAAAACACAATAATATGAACAGAAGAGAAACCTCTTCATTCCATCTGCCTTTTTCTATCCATCAGGAGTGTCATCCCTTGGTAAGTGACAGGCACCGTCAAGAGAACAAAGTGAATTTCGTATTGTACAGGGTTTATCCAGCTCATATAATAAATGGAAAGGTAGCAAAATATAGCAAGTTTAGAAATGAAAGTGATTTATAAACAGGCCTTTACAAAGCAGATGGTCTGGCTTTTAGCCAAGGGAAGTGTTTGGTAATAGTTGAGTGACTTTGTATGTACTGCCCCCAGATGTCCTAGAAATAACACCTCGTAATGAAGAAACATCTTGGCCTATAAAAGTGTAAATGCTGGGAGCTGGGTCCCTATATCGAACAGACAAGATGAGCAGAGCTTGGGGATACCCTCTGAGAAGAGTGTTATGAAATGGAGTCAGAAGATGAGGTGATGAACTGAGCTGAAAAGTCATACATGGCAAACATTTAAATAGTAGATACTTTCAACAAAGGGCCAGCATTTCTGTAGCATCTCTAAAGAAGGCCATGTTTGCGTTTACTTTATGAACACAAAAAAGCCACGAAGCTAATAAGTTACAGTGAGAGCAAAGTGTAACAAATGCAGAGGTGATTGGTGCATATCACTGTGTTTAAGACAGTTGCACATCCAGAATGAAAGCATGTCTTAAAAAACACAAATCAGCAAATAAAATGCAATTTGTCACCAAAGTAAATGCACTAAAGAATGCATTATTGATCCAAATTGCAAGTTCCATATCAAGTATACAATATGCCCGCGTAGGGACTATGAGCTGACGGATGACCCGCAGGCCTGGGCAGCGACGCTCACCCAATCGTTGGCTCCCCCGGACGAGTTACCCCCTTAGATGCGCGTGTCGTTACGGATGCGCGGACTGCGTGGACAAGATGGGGGTTGTAAGGTGACGTCTGCTATACGTCATGCAATGGTTATAATCGAAGTTCTGTCGTTGATATGTCTTGTTGAACCTTCATTAATGTACAGAACTCAGACATTGCAATGTGACTTTGTTGGAGCCAGAGGGGGTGCGTTGGGGGGGGGGGGTTACAAGTGATTGCGTTTTTTGTCTGAATATGTATGCATTGGTCTCGCGATTATAAAAATGCCAATAAAAAACTATACATCCAAAAATGACAAAAAACCAAAAAAAAAGTATGCAGTCTTCCGAAAGGACTTCTAGACGCCTTCCTAAAGCTAACAGGAATAAAAATAGAATAGTTGTAACATACTTGAACTGCTGTGGCCTTGATGGACAGCCCATCCAAGCAATGGTAAACCTTGAAAAGACACATGTGAAAGCCAATGGCTAGAAGGAGCTCTCCAAAAGCTCACTCTGTCTGTACCAATTCACATTGTACATTTAAAAAAAAATTGACTACATGAGGTTTTCATCCAGATAACACTCCCTGTAGCCAGACCCAAAAAGTACAGACTGCAGATTATGGGAGGGTGGAGGTGGTAAATTCCCAGAAAGTTTTATATTTAACAATTTGTGAAACGGTTATTTAGGTCACTATTGAATCACAGTTTGCAAAACAGTAGCCATGTATCTTTTGTAACATAAACATTATTGATTGTAGGCAAGGTACTCAGGGCCTGCCTAGCCTGCACACTTCTCTTCCAGTTTGAACTACATCGACCCTACTTAATTCCAAGCTCTCTAATTACTCAGGCTCTCAACATGACGATGTGTGTGATTTTTTATTCACTTATTCCCATCGGGGTAACAAGCGCTATATAAATGCAAACCTTTTTGCCTCTTCTATTCCTCCGCTATCCTTCTCAATCCAAATAACTGACTAACCTATCCACCACTCAAATTACTTTCATATTTCACTATACTAAGTCACCACTAATCCTTTATGGGTTAATGAGTAGCGTGCTACTCGCCGAAAAAAGCGCTTCAACACCCCATCAGGGGTAACAAGCGCTATACAAATGCGAACCATTTTCCCTCTTCTATCCCTCCACTATCCTTCTGAATCCAAATAACTGACTAACCTATCCATCACTCAAATTACTTTCATATTTCACCATACTAATTCAACACTAATCCTTTTGGGTTCCGGAGTAGCGTGATACTCACCGAAAAAGCGCTTTGACGCCTCGTCAGGGGTAGTAAGCGCTATATAAATGCAATTACAATACAATACAATTTTTGTATCAAGATGTAAAAACCAGAAATATGGTGCTGATAGTTACATAAGATGGAATAGAAAAAAAAATCGTTAAACAGTTGTGTACATTACGAGTCATTACATTCGGCATGGGGATATTCATCAGAATGTATTTATAAAAGATGTCTTTGGTACCCAGATGTCTTTCAAAAGCCATTGAGCCCCATCGTTTTATATTATAGGAATCTCCATACCACATAGGTTGTTAAATTGATTTAATCATTCCTTTATACTCCGTGTGTTTTTTAAACCAAAAAATTAAAAATTAATTTCCCTTCTGTATGTACTAAATCAAAGATTGGGCATTATGCTTAAAAACACAATGGACATGTGCTGGCAATTTAAAGATACAGGGTACAGCCAAAATATCTTTGTACAATCCTTATACACACAAAATATAATATTACGAACGGTGGTATGTATTTTCGTTTTTTAATAATTGGTTTTATAACAATAACTCACATACATAAAATCACAATTATATATTTGAACCAAATCACAAATCACTTTTAAAATATAAAATTATCAAAGCAGCGTTTTGGCTTTTGTGATTTTTGTGTATGTGAATTATTGTTATAAAAAGTTAAATAAATAAATAAATAAATAAGAATACATATCAATGCTGTTGAATCCAGTGGCACAGTGAACACGGTACCCACGTCTGGGCATACCCGGCACACTTAGGGCAGGAAAGGTAAAGACACACAAATGATGGACGGAATGCTGAACAAATCAAACATTCACCCCAGTCAAGAGATCTGGGTTAAATCCATCGTTCTTTTGCAAGCCATAAGTGGCAAATGTGGCAAATCCATAATTATGTAGGAAAACTCTGCATCCGCAGAATCACATAATTCCAAGACCCTGAATAAAGGCATCACTGGAAACAGGCTTCACACGTGACAAATTTTTATCCTATGGTGTATGTGCGAAAGCTATGCCTGCTGGCTTTGACAGTGCTTGGTTAGTTGCAGAAGGTAGCAGCACAGTGCTTAATTTGAGCCGCTGGTTTCCGGGGCTCGGCACCGGTACTTAATTGCTGGCACCAGCATTTAATTTCCGGAAACTACACTTATGACAGCTGCCACTTGGTGGCGCTGTTTGTGTAATTTAAAGATGAGCAGAAGCACAGTTGATTGTTAATTCAATATACATTAAAAACAACTATTACCTGCCACACAAGCCATTCTTAAAGCTTTGGCGGCCTCCAACAGTCTGAATTGTCACACTTGTAGCAGTGCGATGGTTAGTAGTTGTGTAAGTACAGTGGCAATGTGTGGTGCAAACTGCAGTGGCCTCCCGACGAGGGCCGGGCACTTATTTTTTTTTACAAATTAAGCACTGTAGCACGCCTTGCCTGTGCAGGGCGGCAGTCAGTGACTGCCTTTCTTCCGGCAGCACCCTGGCCCTGTCACCCTCTTACATCTTGCTGGCAGAGGGGGGGCGCCTGCACAGAGAGATAATTGCGTCTGTGTCAAGCCCCCCTCATAAGCCGCGGCAATTAGCCGGCTTTTATTGTGCTGCTGCGCAGGCGTCTGGTGTCGTGAATGCATGCAGCTGTCAACGCGCCCAGCAGCCATGCTTGTTTTATAAATGGCTCTGATAAAGTTATGGCAGCCTTGGAGGCCAAGAGTTTTTTTTTTCCTATCCCCTGTAAGGCGCAGTAGAAAATATACATTCCACCTTATCATCTGGGCCTGTGTGCTGAATGTCACTGGAAACTAACCTGATGTGCTTAATACACTGTACAGTTTTATATCTCTTTCACCAGACCTGCCCTCGGCTCTAGAACGTTTATGCAGCATTTCCTGCAAAACGCTGCGCGCCAGATAAACGTATATCTCTCCATGTGAACGTTTGTGGTGTGCATTTTTTTACACAGAGGCCCTCTCTCATTATGAGTGGTCTGGTTAATTACCATATGTGCTCTAATTTCTGTCACCACACATAGTGAAAAAATAAGTGCTGGGGCTCTGGTCAGGAGTCCACTGCAGCTTGCACCAGCCCATTGCTTCTGTTGGTGCCGCCTATGGCAGTACGAACACAATTACTAACCAAGAAACCCTACAAGTGTGACAATTCAGACTGTTCCAGGCCCCCAAAGCTGTAGGAATGGCTTGGAAGCCAGGTAATAGCAATTTTAAGGTATATTAAATTAATAACCAACTGTTGTTGTGCTTGCCTCTATATTAGACAAACAGCGCCACCATATGGTAGAATGTCATAAGCACCGGTGTTGACAATTTAGTGCCGTGCCGCGCACCTGAAACCACTGGCTCAAATTAAGCACTGGACACATGTAGCAATTATGACTTTTGTGATAAATATCAGATTTACCGATATTTATTGGGCCAAAAAAGCCTAGTTTTACCAGCACATGCAGACTTTGGTGCTGTAGACACCAAAGCTCTCATGTTATTCCCACCAAAATTGTAATTGGGTGATATTCATCGCACCTGATACATTCCGACTCAGCATTCGGGCCACTCCTCATAAGGGCCACAGTTTTGTTATTGGCGTGATCATATAGTGGTTGGTTCGCTGCGTTGTGTGTGGTTGTAGTCAACAGCCAAGCCTCTAGTCCGCTGTTGCCACTTACCTGGCAACAGAGTGTTGTTACGCTGTCTGGTGGCATTGCAAGCTATGTTGGCATGTTTAGCAGCATGGGTGCAGGGCAACAGTTGAGTGTGGTGCATGAGTGGCCAGAGATGTGCTCCGATGTGACGTAGCCAAGTTGCTGTTGCGATAAAGCGTGAAACTGATGTTGTCACCTCTCTCAGAGAAGTGCATGCAGTTACTGGCGGGATCTCATCTTTTACTGCTTGTGCTAATTAGTGAGATTACCTTGAATATTTTTTTGCACTGATTAGTGAGGCCTCACCAGGAGCACTGTGTGCACACATTAGTGAGATATTTTCTAGGGTGATGTGTATATTCATTAGAGAGACCTCACTTAGAGTATTGTATACAGTCACTGGTGGGGCCTTACCTTCCGTACTGCTTGTGCTCATTAGTGAGATTACCTTGAATATTGTTTGCAGTGATTAGTGAGGCCTCACCAGGAGCACTGTGTGCACACATTAGTGAGATATTTTCTAGGGTGATGTGTATATTCATTGGAGAGACCTCACTTAGAGTATTGTATGCAGTCACTGGTGGGACCTCACCTTTTACTGCTTGTGCTCATTAGTGAGATTATATTGAATATTTTTGCACTGATTAGTGAGACCTCACCAGGAGCACTGTGTTCACACATTAGTGAGATATTTTCTAAGGTGGTGTGTCAATTCATTGGCGAGACCTCACTCAGAGTATTGTATGCAGTCACTGGTGGGACCTCACCTTCCGTACTGCTTGTGCTCATTAGTGAGATTACCTTGAATATTGTTTGCACTGATTGGTGAGACCTCACCAGGAGCACTGCGTGCACACATTAGTGAGATATTATCTTGGGCGATGTGTGTATGTTCATTGACGAGACCTCACTCAGAGTATTGTATGCAGTCACTGGTGGGACCTCACCTTCCGTACTGCTTGTGCTCATTAGTGAGCTTACCTTGAATATTGTTTGCACTGAGTAGTGAGGCCTTCTCTGCTGCATTGTGTGCCGTCACTAGTGAGACTTCAGCTGGACTGTTGTGTGCACTTCTTGCTGAGACCTCATGTGTACTCTCTGCATGCACGAGGAAGGTTTCACCAGTATTGTGAACACTCACTACAGATACCTCATGAGGAGTACAGTGCACATTCTTTAGTGAAACCTTGCCTCGTAGCACTGTCTCCACACAAAGATGGAGCCAATCTAAGAGGACTGTGTGCACTAAGTAGTCCAGCACTCCCCTGGACGGTTGTGTGCACTCATAACTGAGCTCACTCTCTGCCTAGTTTTGGATTAGAGGACGATTGTGCACACTCGTGAGTAGGACCTCCTCCGAAGTACTCCTGGTGAGGTATCACTAATCACGGCAAACAACAATGTAATCTCACTAATGAGGAAAGGTAGTACGAAAGGTGAGGTCCCACCAGTAACTGCATACAATACTCTGAGTGAGGTCTCTCCAAAGAATACACACATCACCGTAGAAAAGATCTCACTGATGTGTGCACACAGGTTAAACCTCATGTCTGGGTTATTGATAAGTGTATCACGTGGGCGGTCGTCTGGCACGAAGTTGGGCAAAACATTGCGTCGATGTACTTGTCATAACAAGGCCACGCAGACACAGTGGAAACTAATATGTGTATTTGTAAACTCAGCCTCAGCGTGAACGGTATCCTGGCGTTGAAAAAAAGCAGACTGTTGCGTGGGCAAAGGATCGGGACGGACACTGGGTTGTGATAAGGAGGGCTTTATTGAATGGTACACGTATCTCCTCCGAGTAGCCAGTCTTTTAGGGGTATATGGGGGAATACAGGCTTGTTGTAGGGTCTTCCGGTCGCTCGTCGTCTCTCTTCTAATCTGTTCCCTCCGGGTCTGGCGTCGGGTTCCCAAGGGCTCCCACTCCATTCGGCGGGGAACTCAAGAAAAGAAAAGGAGATATGAGGCGTCGGTATCTTTCTATACCCAAAGGGAAAAGGACGTGAGGGAACACCACAACACACGTGACACGCTCCTATTTCAGGACAGGGAGTGATTGTGTGAAGGTGCAGGGGAGTTCAATGGCTATGGGGGTACGTTCTCCCTCCTCCCAATCCAGCCCGTGAAACGTTTGCGTACCTGTACAAGCCACGCTCCTCCGGGAGCGTGGCTGGGCGAATCGCAGGGTCGTTGGCCTCCTGGCTCCGCCGGCGCTCCTGGTAACCCGGTCACCCGACCTTCCTCCTTCCTCGCTTCCCCAACTCCTCCGTAGTACGCTGTCCTCTCTTCTCTCGTCTCGTCTCTCTCGCCGGTGTAGCGACACACCTCTTTCCGGGACTCCCACTTCCTTAAAGCGTTGTAGGAGGTGACGTCATCGGGCGTAGTCTCGTCGCTCTGGGTTCTCCAATCGAAGGCGTCTTCCTCCTGATGGTCGTTGCGGGTGGAGGGGTTTCTGGGATCGGTAGTCCACTCGTCCTGTCGCGTGGGGGAAGAAGAGGGAGAGAGAGGGGTGTAGCGGCCCACCAATCGACATTGTCCACGTTTTTCACTTGGGACGAGCCCAGGTTGTCACACAGACGTTCGTTCGACCTCGGAAAGATGAACAGCTGAGTGGCCCCCGATGCTATGGTGATTTGGGCCCTGTGGTGTGGGCTGTTGCCGGGGCGCCCAAAGCAAACACAAGGAGATGATGGACGGAGCGCTGAAACATTTCAGACACTCACCCCCAGATCTGGGTTGAATCCATCATTGTTCTTCAGCTCACTTCGCCACCCTAGTTCAGACACAGCTATATGCAAATCAGTCTTTTCCCTGTGCCTCATGGGAACAGTCCAGCCCGAACTGCCAAGCCATGTCTTCCCTGGACCAGAAACAAGCATCCTGGGACCGGTTTCGGGCTAACAGCCCTCATCAGCCAGGTTAGCTTGAATCCAGTGACAAAGTGAGCAAGGGACCCACGTCTGGGCATACCCTGCCACCTAGGGCGAACAAAGCAAACACAAGGAGATGATGGACGGAGCGCTGAAACTTTTCAGACACTCACCCCCAGTCATAGATCTGGGTTGAATCCATCATCGTTCTTCAGCTCACTTCGCCACCCCAGTTCAGACACCGCTATATGCAAATCAGTCTTGGCCCTGTGCCTCATAGGAACAGTCCAGCCCGAACTGCCACGCCATGTCTTCCCTGGACCAGAAACAAGCATCCTGGGACTGGTTTCGGGCTAACAGCCCTCATCAGCCAGGCTAGCTTGAATCCAGTGACAAAGTGAGCAAGGGACCCACGTCTGGGCATATCCTGCCACCTAGGGTGAACAAAGCAAACGCAAGGGGATGATGGACGGAGCGCTGAAACTTTTCAGACACTCACCCCCAGTCACAGATCTGGGTTGAATCCATCATCGTTCTTCAGCTCACTTCGCCACCCTAGTTCAGACACAGCTATATCCAAATCAGTCTTGGCCCTGTGCCTCATGGGAACAGTCCAGCCCGAACTGCCAAGCCATGTCTTCCCTGGACCGGAAACAAGCATCCTGGGACCGGTTTTGGGCTAACAGCCCTCATCAGCCAGGCTAGCTTGAATCCAGTGACGGGTATGCCCAGACGTGGGTCCCGTGCTCTCTATGCCACTGGAGTCAAGCTATCCTGGCTGATAAGGGGTGAAACCCCGAAACCGGTCCTAGAATGCTTGTTTCCAGTCCAGGGAGGACCTGGCCTGGCAGTTCGGGCTGGACTGTTCCCATTGGGCGCAGGGTCAAGACTGATTTGCATATGGCTGGGTTCAAACTGGAATGGCATGGTGAGCAAAAAAAAATTATGAATTTAGGCCCAGATCCCTGTACTGGGGTGAATCTATGACATTGTTCTGCATTCTGTCCATCAACTGTTCTTTTTGCCGGGGCGCCAGCATCGAAATGAGGCCGCTCCGCCCGTCTAAATGTGGACGGGTCCTACAACAATTTTTGCCAGATTTGTTGAACAACACCTGTGTCCTCTAAATTAATTTCGAACCCTCTGAAGTAACATGGTCAATCTTCTGCTTCAAGACACTCAGATGACGTCATAATTCGACAAACCAGAACCCAACGGAACACTAAAACAGCAGACACGCACACTAGTGAAAAGCGCTGTCTCACAATTTTTATGAGCTAATAGACTGCACTTGGCGCAGAAACAGAATCTGATTTTTGGGAAAGAGAGAGATCAAATATTTGCATCAAGAGATTGAAACTGTGCAAAATAATCAATATTTTAGTGTGTGCGAGTTTGTACTACAGGTGGTGTTCCGGGTCCCTCTTCAGAGGCACAGGTAAATGTGAGAACGCGGAAGTGGGGCTGGTAACGATCAGCGTATGCTGTGGGAATCCCAGAACGATGGGAATTCTGGTGGAAAAATAACAGAATGATTAATTGTTCGCTGTCTCAATCCGAGGACCAAGCCAGGCCGGAGCAGGAGTGCTCAGGGCTCATCAGCACCAGGATGGATCCGTATAGCGCTAATTACCCCCGGGCTCAAAGCGCTGGAATGATCCTTCCCCAGTGACTCTAGAAGAGAAATGTGTTTAGTGCTTTCGAGGAGGACATATGCTGGGCCATATCTCTGAAGTGCCTGGCGGATTATTCCAAAGGGCAGTGGCGCTAAAAGAACAAGCGGCTCGACGTCGGTCAAACTTTGGTACTTTACTCAGGTATTTATTATTACTCGAGCACAGAGGCCATAAAGCAGTAATCTATTTTTTAGACATGTGCATACCTGCCAACTTAAAGAACAATCTCACCGTGTGAGGAAGGGGCGGGGCTTTGGAGGGGGCGGGTCCTGGTACCGAGAAGTACCTACACCCTGCCCACAAGTAACCTCTCACCCCCCCCCCCAATAAAAAGCTTGCTGGTGCCTGTGTCCTGGGGTATTTTCACACCTCTTAACAGAGATCTGCTGCAGCTCGTTTTCCCTGACACTGACATCCCCTCCTCACCGGGAGACCGTGTGATGGGAGCCCTGCGAGTTGGCAGGTATGATGCATGTGGCGGGAATATCCAAAGGTAGGATCTTGAATGTTATTCTTTCTTTCCGCCAGCAGCCAGTGCACGGCCCTCTGAGCTGCAGTAGGCCGGACATGTATTCAGGTTCTCTCAGGGAAGCACCTGGTGTGGCAGCAGCTAAGGGGCACCACTCTTTGTCCACGGACAGCCTTTCACCACAGTTTGAGGACTTTAGTGCCAGGGACATTATCATTTAAAAAACACTTAGGGGCAGATTTACTAAGATTTTACACCTTGTTTGCGTCACAAAAGTAAAGCAAATCGGCGCAAAATCTTTTTGTCCGATTTTCTTTTATTTTTCTTAAAAATCTTTTTGTCCGATTTTCTTTTATTTTTCTTAAAAATCTTTCTGTCTGATTTTCTTAAAAATCTTTTTGGCTGATTTTCTTTTATTTTTCTTAAAAATAAAGTGAAAGTAACTTAAAGCAGCGCATAGCACTGCTTTGCATTACTTAGTGTCTAGGGGGTGTACCAATCGGTGGTGCATGGGCGTTCCCACGGAACCACCACAGGTTTCGGACACTAAACTCAATTTACTAAATAAAGTAGACAGGGTTTAGCGTCAGAAAAATAGTGCACCGTTCAAGCGGGCGCTATGGAGGAGAAATTATTTTTTTCTCCTTCATTTTCCGACTGCATGTGTGCTGCACTTTACAGCACACACACAAAGAGAGAAAATGTTTACAATTAGTCTCAGCATAGTATTTTGTACTGGAGGGGTATTCTTCCAGTACAAAACCTACGCTTGACTCATGGAGACACCCTTGCACTATGGCGCAAAGGTGTCTCCATGGTGCATGGCAGCTAATTTCAGCGCCGGTGCTAGGGAGCGGGGAGGAGAGTGCCATATTTCAGTAAATTTGGTGCTCTCCTTCTCACGCAGCGAGGCACATCATTTGCGGTTGCTGCACTGCGCTGCGTGATAAATTGGTAAATCTTGCCCTGGGTGCCGGATTTATCATCTTTTTATGCAACACAGCAAGACAAGTTGCTGCATGAAATTGAAAGAGTGGGAATGCACCATATTTACTAACATATGGCGCATTCCAGTCCTTTCCTTGCGCACTTTTGGCTGCCTAGCACCAACGCAGACACCCTTGCACCATGGTATAAGGCTGCCTGCATTGCAAACAGGATTTTTTTTGTGCAGGGAAAGACACTTTCCTACACAAAAACAAACATTTGACGCTTTTTCCTCTTTGTAAGTGTGTTGCAGAATGCAGCACACTTAGAAAGAGGAAAAACGAAGAGAAATTAACAAATATTCTGCTCGTTACGCCTCACCTGGGAAGGCGTTGCAGTTTTGACGCATTCCCAGGTTTACTTGTCTTCGCGAATTTGGGAATGCGCCAACATCCATCAGTGGATGAGTGGGAACACCCACTCTGCACCTATGGAATGCCTTCCCAGGGCGGAGAAAAGCAAGTAAGAGACTTGCGCTGCCTTGCGTTACTTCAGATTAGTAAACCAAGCAGAGCCACGCCAGGTGTCATTGTGTGGCTTAGTAAGGCTTACTGAAGGGCTTGCGCTGCGTGATGCAAGGGCGACGCAAGCCCTTGATAAATCTAGCCCTAAGTAAATAAAGTGCACTTCGATTTTTTTAAAGTTAATGGACTTGTGCGCCATTCTTCAATCTAAAAACATAAAGCCCCAAAAAATAAATAAAATAAAAGCAGCTCATTGTACTTACTCAGTGACATGTGAGCATTTTAATTGTAATAACCAAGGGGATTTGCTTTTAAAATGTTTCCCTTATGAGAATGTGCTTGGATAGGGGAGGTGATGTGGAACGTACCTTGGCATTTTTTCAAAGGGCAGTGAAAAACCTGAGGCCGACCTGGGATAGGACTCAACTTGGTCAGTGGCGGCTGGCAAGTATTTAGAGTGGTGAGCGGGTGGTACTGAAATAAAAAAGAAATTTAAAAATGGCACTTACCATCCTGGTTTGCTGCTCGACGTCCTCCTAGTCTCCAGCCACGGCCCGTGCAGGTAAGAGCGGTGGGGTGGTGGGGCCAGGTGAGGGGGGATTTCGACGGATGATGAAGAGGGAAAATTAATTATTTATTTAATTTTCCCTCGTCATCGTCTGTCGAAATCCCCCCTCACCCGGCCCCACCGCTCTTACCTGCACAGACCGCGGCTGCTCGTCTCTCCTCGAAGCCCCGGGACCCAGGAAACTGCACTACCCAATTCTGGCGCTGATCTCATAGAATGAGGGTGCGGCCTCTCTCAGCGCCCTTAAGAGCGCTGAAGGCCTGTGCTTCCTCTAACTCAGCTGTCTAAGACAGCTAGGTTAGAGAAGTTTAAAATGTGCATGTCTGGCTGGCCGTTGTAAGACAGCCAGCCAAAGGGACATGCGCACTTTAAACATACTTATGTACAACTCCCTGCTGCCACTCAGCAACAATTGCCCCGCCCAGTACTCGGTTCAGGACGGGTTGCTGAAAAATAAAATGTTACTAAATAAACTTTATTACCGTTTTATTTGTCAGCTTTGGGGCATTTTTTTAGCGGGGCAACGCTCCTCCACTCTTGTGGAGGAGCCGCTCCTGGACTTGATGTGTTAGCCACAGCTCTGGACCTGCCAGGTGGGAGTGACAGTTATCGCTCGACGGGAGATTATTGAAAACTCTATGACTGCAAGAGTCCATGATGAGTCTGATGTCTCGTACCCCTAGACAGTGCAATGGATGGGACTTGGGTATGGCTTGGACTTACAGCTGGGCTTCTTAAAGGAACAGACTACACTTACACAAAAACAAAATGGTTTCCATTTGGGAATACGTCTGGGGAGCAGAAAACCATTGTCTGCCCCTCCCCAAGGCCCCTGAGGCTGTCCGACAAGATTTTCCAAGGAGGAGCTGCAACCAGTCACTGCTTCTCCTTTGGAAATCAGTTATCGCCTCTTTTCATGAGTCAGTAACTTTTCAACAGCTTGTGGCAACAATTGAAGTTTAATGCACAATTGACATATACCATCCTGGGTCACAATTTAGGGAAAGGATTCCCCTTTCATGCCCACTCTTAATAGCGATACGGAGCGGTTCGCAAAACCCATTTTGAAAGTCGGAAAGGATTTTCCAATTTGCAAAATCCTTTTAGGACATTGCACATCACACTTTGCGTGTGCAAACCATGTGAGTTTACAAATTGCAGTGGTTATAAACACAAATATGTTTAGTACATAAGGCCACTGGAGTATTATCAGCACTCAATAGGTCGACCTCACTTGGTATTTTCTGCATTCTTTGAGACCTAAATGAGAGTTTTAGCTGCACCTCTTGGAGTATCACGTGCTGTCATATGTGAGCTCTTCTCTTGTGCACTCTATGCGCTCACTAGTAACACCCTGCCAAGAAAGCTGTTTACACCTCACTGGCTTATTGTTTGCACGCATTAGTGATAACTCACCACGGTTATTGTATGCACCTATTGTGGAGATATCACAAGGTGTTTGTATGCAGTCAATGGTGTGATTATTGGAAGCACATTTTTAGAGTTCATGTGACGCATGTGCTCATAAGTAAGACCTCACCTGGTGTCTTGTATGCACTCACTAGTGACGCATTGCTTGGATTGATGTGCACACTTATTAGTGAGATCTCATTAGGGGTCTGTGTTCAATATTTAGTCGGATTTTAATTTTGTGTAGTGCAGAGTGATTAGTGAAATCTCACTCTAGGCACTGTGTGCTCCCAGTACGTAAAACTGAATTTGACTTCAATGGTGTGACACCCTTGAGGTCACCACTGATAGTTTTTAATGTTCCATCGAATATGTCTCTTTACTACGAATGCGCTTTTCACCCATTTCATTACAACGTGGTCGTTAGAACGACCGCGTTGTTTCAACGCAAACCATTACATCGCAAATCATTTCAACGACTTGCTATAGGGGGCGTGCTGGACTTAGGAATAGTATTATTTACTATTCCTACTCCAGCTTGTGCAACAGTAGGGAAGGTGTTGGATTGTGAATCCAACACAAGCGCGCCCCCTACAGCAAGTCGTTGAAACGACTTGCGATGTAATGGTTTGCGTTGAAACAACGCGGTCGTTGTAACGACCGCGTTGTAATGGAATGCGTTGCAGCGCATTCGTAGTAAACTATGTCTCCCGTTCCATCACAATGATGTGAAGCCCCTCAGATCGCACTGGTCATCTCCGTCCCTCACCCTCGGCCACTTATTTCAAGGTGCAAAATTCAGTGGATCAACGCTTCTGCTGCATAAATATGTTTGTAGTTCAAGAGGTGCCCGTTCCATATGGTGGACTCTGCCTTTCATCCTTCCAGCATTGTATAATGAGTATACTTGATACACCTGCTAATTACTATGCTACAAAATGGCAAAGTTATTGACATAGGAGTTAAATAAAAACTACACCATATATCTAATACATATTACTATTTTTGGGAGCCTTGGAAACCTGCGGTGAGGCAGACAAGCGCGAAGACAGACAGATACAGGAGAACAGAAATACAACAAGCATTGGTAATGCATTGGTTTCTCTGATGTGATGAACAATAAACAGTTTTTATCAATCACCGTCCGGGACGAAGGAAAGAGCTCCCTGACAAGTATCACGGGAATAGGGAGGATGTGGGCAGTGGCCAGAGCTGCTGACTCGAGAGCTGATCCCGGTTCGGGTCTCGGAGGTTCAACATCTTGTGATTCTGGGCAAATCACTTAATCTCTCCGAGTGATAAGTTGCGCTATATAAATCTGCTGCAAGACGAAAAAGCAGAAAAAATAGTTCCACCAAAGTGGATGTTAACAGTATTTCAGCTACGGGAAACTGATAAGAGAAGCGGATGAGGAACAAGCATTGGTAAATGCAGGAAAATATGCTACAGCCAATAGAAATGGAGGAAAAGTGGCAAGCATAGGAACCAATAAAAAGCCAGGAGGGCGAGAGAGGGGGCGGGATGTAAGCCCCTTTTAAGTTTATATTAAAAACAACAGATTTCACAAGCACAGAGGAAGCGCTGTGCAGGCAAAACTTAAAAATTCGGGGAGAAGGGGACAGGCAACCAATTGAGAGAGTAGTTTGTGAATATTTCACACACTGTCTGCAGGTGCTAGCAATGTTTGGGGAGTGTGACGTTTTAATCCAGAACCTAACATGAAACCCACTTTCATTGTGCATTGAGACGGTTTGCTCCATGTAGCTAAATGTCTTTATTTACCGTCTTCCATTCTTAATTCGTCCACCCACTCCTCACCCATCCAACTACTCAGTCATTCGTTGAACCATGCAGCCAGGTCTCCAATTTCCATCCACTCATTCAGTGATTGGAGAAGGTTCTATGATGAAAAATGTGTTGTCAGAAACATAATGTTTGGAAATTTTTCCAAAAATGTATTGAGGAGAACCCGCCCGATCCTGCACTTGCAGATCAGTATCACGTGCTACAGTTGTTCACTCCCTGCATCATGAGGGATGGTCTGACAATATTTGCCAGGCCTGCTTTTGATTTCTATTCTGGCCTCGTGCATTCTTTGTGAGTCCTTTCGATTCACAGCCTGGCCAGGGAGTTGGTCCTAGTACGGTGGCCCCCAGTGGACACGTTGAGACTAGAAGCAAAGTCGTCAGATTTATTGAAGCGGAGTGTCCTCTGGATCACAAAACAGACTTTGAAGTGACTGACAGGAGGTGGATTCAAGCTAGCCTGGCTGATGAGGGGTGATACCCCGAAACTGGTCCCAGGATGCTTGTTTCCGGTCCAGGAAAGGCCTGGCTTGGCAGTTCGGGCTGGACTGTTCCCATGAGACACAGGGTCAAGACTGATTTACATATGGCTGGGTCGAAACTGGGGTGGCGAAGTGAGCTAAAGAACGATGGATTAAACCCAGATCTCTTGACTGGGGGTGAATGTTTGATTCATTCACCATTCCGTCCATCATTTGTTGTGTCAGCACAGGCGGAGGGAGCCACCACAGTTCTTTGAAGATAGGGGAGATATGCTGGACCATTCTTTGGTTGCTGATTGGTCGAACCGCTGCTTGAAAAATAGCTGTTTTTTGATTGGTCTGGAAGACCAGTGAGTAATGTGTTCCCACCATCAATGTGTGATAAGATGGGGGAAAAGCCTACAGGCTGAAAGTTCCATGCTGTTTTCTTGGTGTGAACCTTGAAGGACAAGGCAGGGTCAGTGAGAAAGCCCAGGGATTTAGTAAACAAAGCCAGATGCCGGAGAAGTCAAGGCCAGATTGTTGAACCACTTCCGGATGACAAACTCGAGGATCCCTCTGTTAACGAGGACAAATTCACTCTTTGTTGGGTTGAGTTTCAGACACAATGCTGATGACAGATGACAGCGCAGTCAGTAAATTGGCAGCAGCACAGGGTTCCTGTGCCCCAGAGCAGCACTGATGCATTAGAGCTTGAAAGACAGGACAGTATATTTGTTTCACATGTTCCTCATTATTTTTGTTTTAAAAATAAAAGTCCTCCCAGTGTGTTTTGGCTCAGAGCCTGGCTGCTCTTGCGGAAAACCACTCCTCTTTCTGTTGGAATTGTAATTTGACTTCTGTTGTGTGCTAGATCATGTCTTATAATGTTTAAACATCAGTGCTTAATTTGTAAAATATTAAGTTCCAGGGCTCTGACCAGGAGGCCACTACAGCTTGCACCACACATTGCCCTTGTCATCGCTGCCAAAACAACTACTAACCATCTCTCTTGCATGTAAATGCGACAGTTCAGATTATTCCAGGTCCCCAAAGCTAAAGGAATGACTGAGGAGGCAGGTATTAGCAATTTTAATGTATATTGCATTCATAAACAACCGTTGTTCTACTCCTCTCTAAATTAGATGAGCAGTGCCACCATGTGGTAGACTGTCAACACCATACTTAGAACAGTTAGGTGCCGGTGCCGAGCACCGGAAACCAATTAAGTGCCGGTGCTGAGCACCGGAAAGCACCGGCTCAAATTAAGCACTGTTAAACATGTGGTAACCTTTGGAGCCATCTTCAATGACCTCAGGAATTTTTGCTACCCAAAATAGATAGCTATTAAATTGAAAAATCTCTTTGTAAGTGTTGAATGGGGAATGAAGCTCCTCCACAGCACAGCTTTTCTGTAAGATCTAAGGCAGGAATCACCAGACAAGTAAAACTGATCAAAACAGCACCTGAAGTTTGTAACCACCATCATGTGCCAATAAGTAAGTACATAATTACATTATGTCACAAGCATATCTGTGACCTGACCCAGTTTCATGAGGGTGTTTTCAGTCACCCATGGCCTTTCATCCATTCCCCTTCACTACTGTGGGCCTGTTTCGCATTGTTTATATGTATTGGCCTACAAGTCCCAGCATTCTTTGTGTTATTAAAGGGCAGGCAGTTCTGGCTATAGTCAGTTCCCATGCTATAGGGCTAGTTGACAACTATGCCTAAGGGTAAATTGTTGGCAAGTTGTACATATTTTTGCCTGCCTCTTCTAGGGTATGCTTTATACTGAAAATCCATTGGACTTCCTCTACCCATGGGACCTCACCTGCTCCTCTACCACGATCGGATATATACCTAAGGATGCTAAATGGCGCTACATCAGCAGGTACGATGTAGGGATTATCAGTGCTTCAGGTAGAATGGAAATTTGCTTTCTAGAGCGCTTCCCATACACAGAAAAAAGACATTCCTGGGACTTTTGCAGTAATTTGGCATCAGAGGGCGCACTTAGACCATTTTTGAAATGGGGATCTTCCATAGGAATTCTTCCAGATTAATATTGGGGTGCTGTCATTAAACCACTCTATAAGAAAGGTAACCGGGGCAATCCCAGTGTTGCAAAGTCATCCTGTGCCCTGGGCACCCCCCAACTTTTTGCTGACTGGTACTGGTGGTAACTGACTCTGACTGACCCTGGGCTCTGCCTAACCAGGTCCAAGGCCAGTGCCAAGCTGAAAGGAACACATTAGAATACAGTTAAAACACCTAACATACACTAGGGTACACTATGGTATGGTGGGGTACCCCTGTAATTGGCATGACCTACCCCATAAGCCCCTAGTATATAATAGGGAAGGGGATTGAAACTACCTAGAAGTCCCCAGTACCCTGGGGCATGGCAGTTTAGAGGCCAGCAGCTTTTTCTGCACTTGCATGTGTGCACTGCTGAAGCCTGAGGTCAGTTTAAAAACAGCCCTGGGTGCCAGGACTGCTTTTAAACAGTAAATTGTGCCCAAACTCGACTTTGGTGGTAGGGGCACTTACAAATGGATAACCTACAATGTTTTGGCATATTAGGGACCCCCAGGGTCTCCCCTAGGTATCCCAAGGGTGGGGGGTCAGGTATCTATAAGGTAGACCCTTATAAAATGAGGTTTTATATGCCTGGGTAAAGTGAAATTTCACATTTCACTCCCACATTGTGTTAAAGTGCTGCCCAAATTCGACTTTGATGCTAGAAGCACTGGGGAAGGAGGATCTGCAATATTTCTGCAGATTCAGAACCCCTAAAGTCTCCCCTAGTTGCACAGGGGGTGGGGGTCCTGTCGAAATTAGGGAAATACTTATAAAATATGTTTTTATAAGCCTTGGTGCTAGAAAACTAGCCCAAGTCATTTTCCCCATTGCAAATCCCATGGCCCATAGGTTAACATTGCAGGAAGTTATTAAATAATAACTCCTGATAGGAAGGAGATAGAGCTACCGTTCAAACACTTCCTAGAATGGTAGTGAAAAATCCAACAATATTATATTGTTGAATTTCTTCTAAAATGTACAGACAAGAAGTTATTAGACTTTCTTGTTTGTGGATCCAAATCCAGCCTTCCAGTGGTCTGCCCTGATTGGTCAGAGTTAAGTGGGTTAGCCAGGCTGCTTTGAAGAGGTGATAAAGAGCCCCTGGGGTTAAATGGCTCTGCTGGCAGGGCAGTGTGCTGTTCAATAGGAATGCCAGGCCATGGGGTGGAGTCGTAAACCATGCTCTTCAAAGGCAGAGGGGAGGCCTGGGTGTCAGTTACACTTTTACACTTTTGACCCAGAGTCAGGGCTAGGCTTAAGGAAGGTATGTGCAGATGGTAGGGGGAGAGTCTAAGTAAATTAGCCATCCTAAGGGTGTGTTTAGCCAGCTCTTACCTCCTTGCTGGAAAATCAGCCATTATGGATTTGGAAGATTTGATGCACTCTGGGACAAAATAATGCGACACTCTACAGGATGTGGTCATCGCCTTGAGGAGTTACCCTGCTCCCATTGGTCAGGAGTGACCCAGAGAATTTTGAATAAGTATCTGAGAGGGACAGAGCCCTCCAGATCTGCTGCTTGAAACTTACTGAAGCAAGACATTGCCAAGCTGAGAAGATTTTGCTGTGCAAAGAGTTCTAAGGCCTGACCTCTGAAAACTGCACCATCTGAAACTACAGCCCTGCGGATTATTTTGCTGAAAAAGAACTAAAGAGTGGACTCCCTGAAAGCTACAGGTTAAAAGAGCTCATCTGGAACATCACCAACTAAATCTGCACCTTGGGGAACTACCAGTGGATTTGTAAGGGTGACGTCCCAGTGGATTGTGGGAACTGAAGTCCTCAACTTTCAAGGACCATCTTGGAGCTTCCAGACCCTTGGAGTGAGTTTGAGACACTTTGGGACCCTTTGAGGAACTTCAGGAAGAAGTTCAAGAAGTTTGGAGAACTTTGGAGGAACTTTGAAAAAAGCTCCATAGAGGGACCGACTCAACCTGGTCAGCCAAGCCGCCTGCCTTCAACCGCGAGTCGGCCAAGCCATCCAGGTTCGTCCCGCTAAAAGCTCCGTCGGTCCGACTTCCAGAGTTTGACCGGGAGTAGAAGAAATCTGAAGCCGGCGAACCCTCACCGGATCCGGCTACATGAAGAGCATCGAGGGACCCCGCGAGAAAAAGCTCCAGAAAAGCTTCTAAGTCCGCTCGTAGAAAAGGTGACTGGGAGCAACCGCGAACGCCAAGCCGCCTGCCTTCCATCGCGTGTTGGCCTGGGCTCCTGGGTTGCCCCACTGAAGCGCTAAAGAAAAAGTTTCTAAGTCCGCTCCAGGGAAGTTGACCGGGAGTTCGTCGAAAGGCAAGCCGGCGAACCCGCACCAGATCCGGACTGGCTGGGAGCTTCGAGGGACCTCGCGAGAAAAAGCTCTAGAAAAGTTTCTAAGTGTGAAGGTAGAAACTGCAACCGGGACCTGCCGCAAGCTGTAGCCGCCCAGGGCTCCATCGCGGTCGGCCTGAAACTTTGACTTTGCCCTGGTCTATCGCGAGCAGGTATCCCAATATGGTGCTATAAACTTCTAAGTGCTATATAATTTTAAATCTTTGAAAATTCATATCTCCGGTTCCCTACATTGGATTTTTGTCGTTTTGGTGTCATTTTAAAGATAAAAATATTTCCTATGTTTATAAATTGGTGTTGGATTTTTATTATGTGTTGTGTCTTAATTATTTACTGAATTGGTGGTTTTTAAATGCTTTACATACCTGTCTTTGAAGTTAAGCCTGTCTGCTCGCAGCCACGTTACCAAGGGTTGAGCATGGGAATAATTTTCTAAGACCTATGCTGAGTCCTTCCAATGATTAGTGGCCTTATTGCCAGTGGCAGACCTACATTTGCCCCTACCAATAATCCACTTTCCAACACCCGGGAATTATAAATTAATTTCACCCATGGATACATCATCTACGATCTACGCTAAAATTTTCATTTTACAAAGTGATAGGTAGCCTTTCTCTTCCGTCAAATCCCAAAAGAACAAGGCGTTTTTTTGCCCAATTATTAGATTGTCGATCATTGTATGGTCCTATAGGCAGCGGTGATGAAATCCTTGTATACATCAAGCAAACTTTGCTGCTTTTGGGTACAAGTATATTTTTCTGGGTAGGGTTGTGTGTTGGCGCCTTTGTTATGTAGTCTCTTTATGTCTGATCTCCCCATGGCTCTAGCTAAGACAAATTTGTCCTCCCCATAAATCGGTGAATCACGTGCATTATGTATGCAGATGATTTAGTTTTGAAGGGCTATACGCCAATAGGCCTACAATGGAATTTTATAGTATTATGCGATGATTGTGAGTACAATGGTCTTACAGTGAACATAAATAAAACAAAGACTCTGGTTTTCTCAAAGACACCAATGATTTTTGGGTGATTTTTTTTTTTAAAATGTGCCATTAGATCAGGTAAGAGTCTATAAGTATCTTGGGATTAACTTTGACGATAACTTAAAATGTGCTAGGCATTTTGAAGTCTTAAAAACCTCTCCAAAGTTAACAGCAAATGTACTGAAAAGTTTTGACCTGCGGTATGGTGGCTTATCAGTCGAACCGTAAAGAAAGCTACACTACGCCTATCACCCCAACAGACCCTTTAAGGAGCAGAGCTGTTATCCCTAGGTTGCACTGTGAGTTCAGAGAAGATGGAAAGCTTAGTTTTAAAGAGATTTTTTCCAACCAACTCAATGTTGAGGCCTTGAGAATTGAAATGAGGCCGCATTCTTGAGGTCTGATGGGACTTTCTCATGCGTTATAGGTCATAATCTCATTGAGAGAAAGTGCGCGTAACGATAAACTTTCTACCCAATTGTCAGAGGAAATTGAAAGCTGTGTAGATTCCTTTTCAACCCCTAATTGTACTTTAATGCATAATTCCACTCTTGATTTAGACATAACCACAAGGGAGAGTGATGTCTCTGTGGTCAAGTTGAAGGGTCTTTTAAATGAATGGGTATAAGGGGATGCGGACAGAATTTTACTTGGACGTATAGGTGTTGACTCGATTTGTAGAATCCACTGACTAAAAGGTAGAATTAATTTAACTAACAACCGTTGTATTTGGGAGGGTCCGTTATAGCACAATGCACCTTTTCTTCGACAGCTCGGAAGCCCTATCTATTTTGTTTTCCGTGGAAAATTTTGTAATTACCGTGGCTATTGCTAGATTAATTGGCTCAATTCAGAGGAAGTCTTTTTAACATGCAATAATAAATTCAAGACTGTAATTGCTTTTCTTAGAATGTCTATTTTATGCTAAATGAAATTAAGACCGTAATTGTGACTTTTAGGAAATTCTTTTACGCTTAATAATTACTATATTGTAGATATTTTTTTTACCGTGACTAGAGGAATTAATTTGCAGTTTCAAATTGTGATTGTAATTATTGATTAGTTCTAGTCTATTTCTCTTGATTGAATTTAAATGTACTCTTTATCTTATACTTCTATAAAATTATTTCTTAGAAATAAAATCATTATTACTTATATACTAGATGATGTTCTAAAACTGGTACCCTTCTTACCGTCAAGAAAAAGATGTCGGCAGGTCACTTTCTTCCAGTCCTGTGCCCTCCATTCACAAATCAGAGTTGTACAATTCTCTAACCCCAAATTGGTACTTGCCAGTAAATTAAGACTACAACTCCCAGAAAACACTAATTTGTTAAATAAAATCCAAGGACTGGAATCAGGGTGCTCTGCGATTGTGGAGAGACAAAGTACGGTCTGTGGTGTGCCTGAGGGCCGCATTGATGCCAGCTGGGTGGCAATAGGGGGTCTGGGTGGGTCAGAGATTGTGTAAGGAGGTCTAAAAAAAATGTTAAATAAACGGGCAAGCATTTATTTGCCTGTTTATTTAACATTTTTTCCTAAATATGAGTGCCCAGCAACTGAACAGCAGCTGGGGCTGCTGTTCACCAGGAGGGCCGCATGTAAAGGTCAAGAGGGCCGCAAGCGGCCCCCGGGCCCTACTTTGAGTATCACTGAGCTACAGAATTTCTGCTTCCGCATGAGTGACGTAGGGCACACTGCTGTTGGGCTCACACATCTTGTGTGACATCCTGAGCCAATCCTGGCCTTTTAGCCAAACACCCACTGCATGCTGGGAATTGTAGACTCCTCTCTGAAATGAGAAACTACAAGTCCTAAAATGCAAAGTGGTAACAGTGAGAGAATTCTTGGTCTGGGCAAATTGCTTTATGCCCTTTCCCTCGAGTTACAAATCTCTGAAATGTAAAGATGTAAAAATCCTGCTGTCCAGTGTTCTCTGTAGGACTCTCCCAAGGGCACGCCCTCTTAACACCCCCTGGCTCCACCATTCCCTTGATGTGGCCTGAACCAGACCCACACATTATGGTGTTGAGTGTGGAGCTGGGGCTGGTCATCTCACTCCATGCTGTATCAGATAACATGCTCCAGTGTTGGGACGTCGTGTGACAACATGAGGCATTCTGGGTATTGTAGTCCTGTTTTGCTTCCATTGAACTAAACAAACACAGCCAATCCCAAAGACTCCTAACTGAATACTCCAGGACTGGAAGCGGTGTCCATGATGACATGGAGGGGAGCGGCCGATCTCACATATCTCTAAAGTTTTCTGACACTATGACCACTGAGCTCATCCAGTGCAGGTTATTTCTTTGATTTAAAAAAAAAAAAAATTCTGGTTTGTGAAGTCCTGAGTTTATAATGGGTTAATAAGACTACAAGGAATAGGAAGTGAGAAATAATCCTGGACTGGATGAGGTTCTCATTCATGAAACTGGGAGCTGTGACCATGCACTGTGTGTCCACAAATGTGAGATGCCCCTGCTCCAATGAGAATTTATTTTAAAGGTTTTATATAGCGCTGGCTAGACCCGGAGGTATCAGAGCGCTTTACATGAGTATCAGACCATAGTTGCAGGTTACATCGTTATAAAGGTTACACAGTTGTTAGAGCATGGCAACATAGTTACATGTAAGGTCGAGATAGACAATAAGGACATATACGTAAGGGAAAAAGCAGGCAAGGGGAGAGATTCAGGGGAGGGGGGGTAGGAGCATGGGAAGTAGACAGAGAATGAAGGAGGGAAAGAGGAGGGGAGGGTGAGAGACAACAGCGTGGAAAGAGGAGGTGGAGGGTGACGGGGACACAAACCGGTAGACGAGTCAAAGCTGCGTCCAAAGTCCAGTAAGCTGTGATCCCAGGGGAAGTGGTATCATTTCCCCATCTCTGTTGCGAGAGGTTCCCTTTACGCAGTGGACTCTCTCAGAGGGGTCTCTGAGACTCCAAGGCCTACATACTGGATCCTTCCCCAAAAAGGGGAGAGGGAGTGCTTTGGCAAGGGGTGCCATACCATACCTCAACTGTGAGTGGCTCCCTTGGCGCTGTGGACTCTTTCAGCGGGTTCGCTGAGACTCCAGAGTATAAATATTGGATCTTTCCCCAACAAGGGGAGAAGGAGTGCTTAGTCAAAGGGCACGAAGGACAGGGGGCTGGGCGGTGAAGCAGGCAAGGGGAGGGATTCAGGGGAGAGGGGATAGGAGCAAAGGAAGTAGACAAAGAAAAGAGTACTAAATGGGAACAAACAACATCAGTTTGGGGAAAAGACTGTTTTCTCTCTGTGGCCATGAGTTTGCCCGATCTCTAAGGTAAAAACCTAGCACAGGCCATTCCAGAAGCTTGTGTTTCCAGGTCCATCTCTCTCGTGTCTACCGAATCGACGTCTTGTTGGAGCGTGGGCATGCGCGTGGTCAGATCTGTCCGGAGCTGGTCTATGGAGGCTTTCATGTCTTGATTTAGCTCAGCGCGTAGTTCAGCCTTAAAATCGCACAATGAGGATAATAAGTCATCTTTGGTGAGGGCCATGACGCTCGTAGACTCCCCTTGGTCAAGCGGCTGTCGTTTGTCTGAGGGGTGGAAGAAGCTGGTGACCTTGGGTGGAGGTGGTGTCTTCTTTGGCGACATAAGTGTGGGCTCCTCTGCGCCCTGCGAGCTGTGTGTGGTGGCAGCAGTGACGCAGAGCAGGAATGTCTATATATATCGTAGTGGGCACCTTCAGTGTAGGCTGGCGACATTGAGGCTTTGTAGGTCCTTCATGCCCTGTTCGGCGGCATGGTGCTGCAGGAAGCGAATGGGGAATCCCCCCTGCTGAGAGCTTCAGGTATGCAGAGCCGCATCAAAGGGTTCGTATAGCCCAGGGGGTATCAGCAGGTATACGTGTCCATGCAGGAGGGGTGCACTCATGTTGGCTATATCTGAAACCCCTCGTTTTGCGAGCCTCTTTTCCCTCAACTGCTCACTTAATTATGGGCCGCCATCTTATGATCAGGCAAGGTCAGGCGCGGGGCCGACGAGCGCCGAGGTTTTGCCTGTGCGCCTTGTGAATCACATCTCCTGGTATGCCGCCGTTTCAGCTACCCGCCTTGGCCCCCCGCTACCATTTTAATGCTCTTGGCCGTGTTGGCACTGCTCCTTCGGGGCTCTTCCAGCGCCGGCCGCCAAGCTCCCCCTGTGTCTGTAGCGCTATGCGGCGTTCGCATCAGAAGTAATGGGCTGCAGCAGGTTCGTATGGCCGCGGTCTTGGGCACCAGTAGCAGTTGAGAATGTTCCCTGTAAAGTGCTGTGATGTCCCTTGGAGCCAGGTTGGCACTATACACATACATTTAAAGGGAAAAAACACTGATTGAAGCTGTCATGCATGACATGGGGTCACCGGGCAACCACGTGAGATCTATTTTTAACCAATCCCTGAAAATGCAATACTGTTCCATCTTTCACTTTTTGCCCTCCCATTATTTTCTGCCCTGCAGCTCTCCCCTCCGGTGCCCCTGGGGGATGAAGTCTGCAGTGGGTACTAATAGAGGGCATCCCTTGACTGGTTCTCTCATTCAAATGCCTGTCAAGAAGCGGCGAAGAGTCTAAGATGCAGTCCAGGAACTTGACTTGCTGAGGTTCAGTGTATGGATGGCCGGGAAATGTAAGAAGAAAAAAAAAAAAGACATATTCTAATTTAGAGCAGCAATGTGACTCCATAACACGTGGGGGACTGACATTGCTTGCACCAGGTTTCTATTCTATAACCTTCCTCTAATGTCACAGCTGGCCTGTAATATATTATTGACCAGGGAGTAGTCGATAATGCTAGTTAATAACTGTTTCCGAAATTAACGATGCCAGTAGCATGGAATGTGCCGGCAATGAATATCAACCCCATTCTGTTACTTTTCTTTTTTTTCCTACCTCATTTTCTGTCTCACCCCCAACAATGCCTCCTCTGTTCATTGCCGGAGGTATGATTAGTAGGGGTGGGTGGAATTTGCGTAGTCGCGATACGCAAAGTTCCGCGAAACGGTAAAAAATCTCCGCGAGCTACGCAGAATTCCGCGAGCACGCGGAATTGCTTGTTCCGTCCGTTCGCGATGCGTTTTTCCTGTTCGGGGACGCTGTTTGCGTGCTCGGGGGGAAATATCTTGCGAACTTGCCCATGCGGTCGCCAATTGGCGCGGCCATCTTGTTTCACTTGTCCCGCCCGCTCGCGATGCGTGTTTCCTGTTCGCGAACGCGGATGTCCGATGGCGCGTCCGAATGACGTGTTCGCGATCGCACACTCTCGCGGGATCGCGCGGCCGGCTACCAAAATCTCGTGGCGCACGCGAACAGATAGGAAAACTCGTCGGCGAACGCAGGGATCCCAGTAAGTCGCTCCCGCGCGCGCGAACACGCATTTTGAAAGCGCGAACAAAGAAAAAATTCCGCTACGCCGCGGGTCGCGAATTTTCGGCAATTCCGCGTTCTCCGCGGAATTGCCAAAATTCCGCAAATTCCGCAAGCGGAGCGGAATTTACCGCCCAGGCCTAATGATTAGTTCATGTTTTCCGAAACAGATTCCAGGGCAGTTCAGCGTGAGTAGTTATGGACTGAATTCTGTGGAATGTGACTGGCTTTTAGGCTTTCAGTATTGTGCTAATTGAGTTTCCTGCCTTCTGCTCTGGGCATTAACAATGGTTAATGGCCCCTGCTGAGGAAAGTGACCTCTTTCAATTGTCCACACTTAAGTTAGGGACCCAGAGTCAAAAGTATGCACATATAAAAGGAAAAGGCAATTAACAGCTGTAAACGCCTATGAGCACGAGGACATTAAGGAATTACAGGGGCCCTCTGACGTCACAATCCCCTCTCGGGTGGAGCAAACAAAGCAGGCCTCCTTCTACCTTAACTAAAGGCAGGGCCGGCTTTAGGGTGGTGCGACTGGTGCGGCCGCCCTGGGCGCTGACCTGAAGGCGGAGAACTGACCTGGGGGGCTGTGTTCAGCAACAACTTACATCATATAAAGCTCCTGCTGCAGAGTTCCCTGTGCGCCCAGCTTTCAGGCAGCAATAAAAATGTCAAGATAACTCTTGTGAATAATGATCCCGCTAGAGAGAGAGATGGAGTTTTGTCTAGTGGCAGTTTTGACTCTCCATAAAGTAGTGCAGAGGGTTAATGTGCCTGCTGTAAAGAACAGATCTGCATTTTAGGTGAATAGCTGAGCGGATTAATAAAACCAGCCTTTACCAGCGCTTTTAAACAAATGAAATGCATGTGAGAGAGGGGCTATGGAGAGTTGAGGGGGGCACTCTTGCTAGGTGGTAGTGAGAGAATCCGAGGAGGAGGTCATGGGGCACCAAAAAAGACTGCTGCACCACCAGCGCTAAAGCCGGCCCTGACTAAAGGTGAGATGTGGCGGCCATGTTGCCAAGCTGCCACTAAGTTAACTCGACAATGGAGTTAAAGCTGCCTGACCCCATGATATGTGGGTGACCTGCAGGTACTCTTGCAGTTCATAGCCAATAGCACCAAGCATGCTGGGACTTGTAGTTTCACTGTTTCTGATATGGGAAGGGACAAGACAGGCAAAAGCATCACGTATGTGATATATTTGAACTTTTTTTGCTTTGGGAGAATTGCTGTTGACATTAATGTTGTTTTCCACTTTGTCTCGCTTTGAAGGGTATTCTCTGGTTTCATTAAAATATCCTGATCGAAAAAATATGAAAACAAAATCCGCTCTTGTTAAATGTCTCTTTGCCTCCGAGTGGATTTTACAGAAGAGCTAGAGAGGGAACATGAATTTTCTATTTGGGTTGACAGATCTGGGTTATTTTACTCTTGAATCCTCTGTTAGAATGAAAACATGAATACTTAATTTACAATTTTTGTGAGATTGTTTTTTGAAAGGAAAAGTAGGCTAATGTGTGCTCTTTGACCAATTCGTTTAAACCTTCGCTCCTCCCCGCCTAAAAAAACAGCACTTCCTTGTGCAAAAGTTTAAAAAAACATAAAAGAAGGCTGAAGAGGTACCGCATTCCAGCAGCGCTTTCACCCCATTTTTTTTTTAATGAGGCATACAGAATAATGTAGACTAGATATATGGCTGGTCAGAAGAAGGGAAAATGTGTGAAGTTCATGTACAGTAAATCAAATGACGCATGTTATTCCTCATTCCAACCTGTAAAAGTTGTCTTGGGCAGTAAAACCGCCACTGGAGAGCACCATGCGTTACCCAAAGGGATTTATTGTGGGGTAATTTTCAGCACTGATCAGAACGAGGGACTCTGAAATTTGAAATACAGTTTATAGGCAGGGCCACTGGAATTATGCAGTTGTGCGGGCACAGTGATTTTCGCATAATTATAGATTCGCCGCATTTGCCACATAATCCATCTGCTGCATAAACTGCAGATTTTAACCCCAAAAAAATTTCTAGCTCAAACTGTTAAAAAGTTACTAAAAACGCAGCAGCACATGTTGCCTTTTGCAAAGGTTAACAGGTCACCTTTCTGTTGCTTATTGCTATATATGGGTGTTAAACTGGTACTAATGACGTGCGCCCAATGCCCCGACAGTGTTAACAAGTGTAAAAGGTATAAAATAAATAAGTAATAATAGTATTAAAAAATGTGCCGCATTACACAGCATAATTTGCCTTTTCTTGCCGCAAAATTTACTCACCCCTGTTGCATAATTTGGCCCTCTCCTGCCGCATAATTCCAGTGGCCCTGAGTCCAGATCGCCCACTCATATTATGGTCGACACCAGCATCTGGCCTTCTGCGGACCGGTTGTCTTAGGGTTTTTTTGTACAGCTAAAAGTTTAGACTATAAAAGTAAAGTATCAAAAATGTATACTGCAGACATAAACAAGATTGCTCAGCGAGTTAAGCGCTCCCTAATTCAGAGTTTGAATCTTTGCAATGCCAACTCAGTCTGTCCTCCTTCTGAGGTCGATTGGTTATTGTTTATTATAGTGATAGCAACACCTGTTATTATAATGCATTGAAACCAAAACAGTGTGTTATTGGGCGCAATTTAAACAACTGGTTAGTACGTACTCCTACCATGAAGTGCTTATTCCGAAAAAGACGGAAACTGGAATTTGAGTTTAACCAGCCTTTTAGGTGGTAGCAAGTGAGATCTTCAGATCTGATAATTTTTTACAGATTATAATGTTTGTAAATGTGTATTTTTGTATGGTCTTTATTTTTGCAGCCTACATTCATTTTTGCTGTCCATGTTTTGAAGTACGCGATTTCACATGGCAACTTACTTACCTTACAGATCCTATGATTCTATGTAAGAAAAGAAAATTTAAAAAATGTAAAAGACCGAAACGTTAAATGTATATTATATTCTTTAGCTTGGTTGAAATTTCCCCTTTAAAACATATCTTCACTTGGTATTACTAATCAGGAGATATATTTCCAGTAGACTCCTCTTTAGTCCATTTATATTCCCTTCTGCCTCTGTGTTCTGCCATATTGTCTCACCAGGCTTTACCATCTGGCTGATTGCCTTCTTTTAGTAATTGAGTAATTGCATTTAACCTTAAACAGACTTTAAAAATATTCTTTCAGTGTTTTTGATTTCTTCGATGTTTTCGTTTTTTCTTTGTTTTAACTGTATATTAGGTGCTATGTCCGTCCTGTTTAATAAATATAGCCATTTGAGCTTTTTAGGTCTGCATTAGCCAAAACCTTTTGGATTTACTTAAATTATATGTATACTATCCTTACCTATAGGGATTTTCACCCAGCCCCTATCATCTATTGGTCTGTTATTTGCAGAACAAATCAAAACATTCACCCCCAGTCAAGAGATCTGGGTTAAATCCATCATTTTTTTGCTCACCATGCCACCCCAGTTCAGACCTGGCCATATGCAAATCAATCTTGACCCTGTGCCTCATGGGAACAGTCCAGCCCGAACTGCTAAGCCAGGTCCTCCCTGGACCGGAAACCAGCATCCTAGGACCGGTTTCGGGGTTTCACCACTCATCAGCCAGGAAAGCTTGAATCCAGTGGCACAGTGAGCCCGGGACCCACATCTGGGCATATCTGGCGCACTTAGGGCGTGGAGGCAAAAGACACACAGGGACACCTTCCTGCACATAAACAATCATTCCCTGCAACACAGGCACCCTTGCGCTATGGTGGAAGGGTGCCTATGTTGACGCTAGGCAGCTAAATTTAGTGCCGTGCTAGGGAAAACACAGGGGTGTGCAGTATTCTTGTAATACGGCGCATCCCTGCGTTTTGAAAATGTCGGAGCGTGGCGCTGCCAAATTTGGCGCAGCGCCGCGCTTCAACATTTTCTCGTAAATATACCCCTCTGTGTCTTTTTCATGCACAGACGAAGAGTTGATGGTCAAGTGGGCGGGGAATCTAGAACCATCCAGAAGGTGGGTGTGACAATGAGCTGAATGACATTTGTTGGTGATTTTTCAAAAAGAGCATTTTAAAGGTGTTTAAAGTCAGAAAAAGGCAAAAACTTTCTAAATGTGTATCATTGACATGAAATACTCCCCCGTATATTGTGTGCTTAAAATATAACGTCAATTGTGCGAACTCAGAAAGTCTTAAATTGTGCGATTTTCTTTTGAATGTGCCCGTGAGATGGTGTGTGGTTTGTATCCAGACTTTATAGTACATGACATATGACAATGTCAGGACTGTGCGTCTATTCTCCCAGAAAGCCTCATTAGCTCAGCTATGTACTGCCAAAATATGTAAAATAAGGGATTTTTGCTAAGCGCATCACCTAATTTACTTAAGATACTTACAAAATGCATATATTAAAGTTAGCTTTACGATCTGGAATGATTGTGATTTACATTTATCTTGAATATAGCAATCCACCCAGGAGAATCACTCTGTAATAAAACACATGGGGGCATATGTACAATGAACTGGCGGAGCGCCGGTTAGCTCCACAATTGCTAACGCTGCACTCCGTCAGTTAAAAAACGCAATGATACAGTGCACCCCTGCGTTTCCCCTAGCGCGGGCGGTAAATTAAGCTGCCTAGCACCAACGCAGGCACCCTCGCACCATAGTGCCTGCATTGGGGGGAATGATTGTTTATGTGCAGGAAGGTGTCCCTTTCTGCACATAAACAATCCAGAATGGCAATTTGTAACTCCTATATGTGCTGCATTGTGCATCACACATAGAAGTTGCAAATAGTCATTTTTAATGATTGTTTACGTGAAGGAAGGGACACCTTCATGCACATGAACAATCATTCATGGCGATTTGCTGTTTCTATGTGTGCTACATAGAAACAGCAAAAACGAGGAGAAATTAAACATTTCTCATCGTTTCGCCATGTTAAGACCTGTTTCTTTTTGGTCTTAATTTTGACGATGCCCCATATTAACGCCACCTTTGTAAATAGGGGGCAGCGTCAAAATCAATGGATGTTGCAGCGGAACGCCCACCGCAACACCAATTGCCCTCCCCATTGACGCTTTGGGCCCGATTCCGATCTCGCTAGGAAAGCCTTCCGTACGAAATGGACCCGGAGGGCTTTCCTAGCGAGTCCGTCCGAGCGAGTACGATGCAACCACATGGTTACGGACTCGATTCGGCTGGACTCCTATATCACTCTATAGGAGCTTGTGTACGGACGCGTACACAGGCTCCCATAGCAGAAAAGGGGTGGGTGCGGAAAAGCGTACACACCGTGGCAGGCACCCTATTTTGCCCGCCACACTGTGCATGCTTGGATCGGGGGGACCCATGGGCACCCTCCCGTGACAGATTCGGAGGGCCCTGGGTGAAGGGGGGCCTGCTACAGCCCCCCGAAGTACGATTCCGACAGCCGTTTCGTCTCACTGAGACCGAGTCGATGCGGCTGTCCGAATCGTACTCGCTCGGTCGGAATCCGGCTCCATTCAGCTACGAACGAGTCGTACGGACAGGATCTGGTTTGGAAACAATTAGGTCGGCGCGTACGCGATCTTCGCATCGTACTTGGTCGTTCGGACCTGTGTACGATTCGTTTGGAAACAAGGGCTACAAATCGGATCCGGGAAAGCCAAATCCGATTCGGAGGCCTTCCGAATGACATCGGAATCGGGCCCTAAGTGTAGCGTGAAAGGGGGTCTTATTTACAAGGTGGCATTAAGCGACGTTAAGTAGCTTAACACCGCCTTGTAAATAAGGTAATGTACTTAACGCCACCAGAATGTCTTAAAAAGTGAAGTTCTGGTGGCGTTTAGTCCTTGTACATATGCCACATGCTTTGGAGCCCACTTGGGATGCATGGTAGATCTGGGGTTGCTACTGAGTTACGCTTTGAAATTGAGTCTCATGTAGGTTTGGAAGGGAATTTAAGATTTTATAATTTTCCTCTAAGGCTGTGATTACAAGGTCAGGGCTAAATTCCAATCCTTGTTTGTACACTGTACGGAGTTGTGTGATAATTATCATAAAAGTGAACCATGCAGAATTCTGTGTGTGACGTACCGATTCTGCATGTTATGCCTCATTTTTTACTTGAAAACTCAGAATAGGAGATATTTACCACACAGCGGTAAATACCTCACCCCTTGGTAATGGTCTTTACCAGGTGTAGAAATGTCTATTTTGCGCCACTTGAAATTAGGGCCAACTTCCCTCGCACCCACCCTGACAAATGAACGGAAAACTTGGCTAACGAATTTAGACTGTATCAAGCATACATTATTCACTCTTTGGGGTAAATTCAGGGGCCAAAAGTTACAAGAATAAAAAAAACTTTAATTAATACAAATCTGATTCCAACTGTAATCATAATGTGATGATTTTTATTCATATATCATTGTATACGTTTCTAGGTCATTCCATGACATACAGGTGGGTGGGGGGGGTGGTCATGCTTGAAATTTCTTGCAACTGTGAAATGAGCAAGACATATTGTGAAGCAAATTGTGTGGGGGTATTTCGGCACTCTGTATTTCTACTTCTTTTCCCACCTTTCCTAGGTTAGTCTTCTTCCTCTGGGCAGTTATATGTGCTTGTTTGCTCGGAAGCGGAAATCACCATACCTGTCTTTTCCGTATTCCCAACCACTGCAACAGTGACATGAATTCTTCCTAGCTAGGGATGCGAGAGTGAGTGTGATCCATGCACAGAAATGGAATTGAAATTGCACTGATGTAGCGCTTACTACCCCTGACGAGGCGTTGAGGCGCTAGCGGAACCTATCGCTAGTGGTTAGTCCGGTGGTTACTTTGGGCTTAGTCTTGTGCTCTCAAAGAAACCATTCCACGTATTTACTGGAGTTGTTAGGTACCTGCATGTGCAAAGGCATCTATTCTCTCACACTCTGATACATACCATGTGGTGGTATAACAGAGGAATGCTTGGCTAAACCTTGCGTGCCTCTACTATGCAGCCTAAACCACAAATCTGTCTGAGCAACGCATTCCTTTACCAGGCATGCCTTTAGCACGCAATTTCGTGAAAAAGGCATGACCGGTATAGGGATGTGTGGTAAAGATCATACTCTATGCCACCTGCCCTTAGCCATAACAGCTACTCCGCCTCCCTGACGTCTAAAAGATACCTTGACTTCACCCTGAGCCTTTAAAACTAACCCAACCCCGTAAGCCCTAAAAACGTCTCCGACCGACCCCCCCCCCGAGCCCTAAAAACTTCCCTGACCCCCCATAAACCCTAACAACTACCATGACCCCCTGGGCCCTAAAAAGTACCATGACCCCACCCTGAGCCCTAAAAAAGAACACGAAATCCCCTAGCCCTCAAATCCGCCCCAGCCCCACCTACCGCACCTTGTCCTGTCCCGATCCTTCCTGTTCCTGGGCCCGCCCATCTCAGGATCTAGACCGCACATTGCCTTAACCATGCATATGTGTGGTTAAGACATATACGTGGTTAAGGCATATGCATGGTTAAGGCAAGCATGGTTGCGCTTGCGTTGGAACAGCAGCCGTGGCTCTGCCCGCGTTGTTTAGGCCGCTTCCCATCCCATGTTTATGTGCAGTGACATTAGGAGCACTGCACTTCCACCGTCTTTCAACTCTGAAGTACCTCACCCAATATGTCCCACATGGACCAAACTATGAACAACTCCCTTTCGACCATACGTCCAGAAGGGCATCAGGATTCCAGTACAATTCAGAGTCCTTCACAACCTCACCATGGGTATGAAGCACTATATAAATAATGCAGTCAGACCATACAGAAAGATCTTTAGGCCAAGTAAGGGGTATGATATTAATATTTAATTATCAATACAATACAGAATAACCGGAAATGACCCGGTTATGCTCCACCTCTGTTGTGGTCAGTTTCTGTGCACACACAAGATTTGCTTTCAGGACTAGCTGATTGTTTCCTGTGATGGATTGCCCCATTCTGTGTAAACCACACACTTTATCCCCTTACAGTGAGATTTGGGAGATGACAGCGTCTGGGCGTCAGTATTCATTTTACCAATATTTTCAAATATATGCTAGAGTTTCTGATGCTGTAGAATTCACAGGTGGATTTCCCCACAGGCTTTATTTATATTCTCAGCTCAGGTTTAAATGGTTTTATTGAAAAGCAATAGCTGCACAAATGTCTTATATATATAATGATAAAGGCATAACATTAAGGTACATATTAAGGTAAGGTAAGATATTAACCTCCACAAGTATAAAAACTATGTATGCTTAGTTTAGATGGTGGCAGCCAATCAGATCTCACTTTACGATCTATCGTCTCCATGGATCATCCGCGGCATGAAATATAAAACATTTTTAGCCTTAAATTTCTCCAAAACTACTGAATGGATTTATACCAAAACACCATAAGCACTCTAACCAAGTATAAAAGTGTTAGAGTTCGAGAAAATAAGTCACTTACAAATGTTACATTGAGATCAACAGATGACATTAACATTCAGTAAATAAAATCTCCCACAATTAAAATTATCAACATCTCTCCCTCCCGGGAAGTCACTACCCGGCTAATTCAGGTTGCGCTATCCACCTCCGTCCTGAGTTTTAGGTCACCGACCTCTAGGACACTAACAATATCACTGTGCCCACTCTGGATTCAATGGCAGCCTGGCAGCTTTGTCCCTATGGAAAACAGATCTTTTACCCTTGTGCAAAACCTCCAACTGGGACGGATACACCATTGGAGCGTGGATTCCCTTAGTCACTGATTTCTTCCTAACTTCTTAAACTCTCTGTTCCTAAGAAGTATATCTTGACGCGTCAGGGAAGAAAGGGAGACAATCATTGTCCTCTACCAGATTTTTTACCCACTGCTGCACTCAGTTTAGACCCACGACTCTCACGTGAGGCCAAAAAACCCTCACGTTTCCCCTGTCCCCTGTTGTTGCCCTTCTTTTCATCCAAAAGCCTATATGCTCTGTGCACTTTCCCAAAAATGGTCTCCTCTGGAGGTCCCATAACTTCTCTCAGCATCAGAACTATCATCTGTGACAAGGGGGCATATCTACAAGGGGATAACGCCACCAGATAGTCACTTTTAGTGACATTCTGGTGGCGATATCCCCATCTCCTTATTTACAAAGTGGCGTTAAGTTAAGCCACTTAACGTAGCTTAACGCCACTTTGTAAGTAAGGCCCCTTTTCACGCTTCACTTAGCGTGAAAGGCGCGTGCAATGGCTGTTGCAGTGAGGGTTCCGCCGCAACACTCATTGCTTTTTGACCATGCCCCATATTTACAAAGATGGGGCAGCACCAAAAACTAAGGCCAGGTAAAACCTGGTCTTAGAATGGTGATACGAGGAGAGATTATTAATTTCTCCTTGTTTTTGCTCTTTCTATGTGTGCTGCATACTGCAGCACATAGAAAGAGCAAATCGCCTTTAAAGATGGTTTATGTGAAGGAAGGTGTCCCTTCCTGCACATAAACAATCGCCCCTGCAGCGCAGGCACCCTTGCAACATGGCGCAAGGGTCCCTGTGCTGGCGGCTAGGCAGCTTCTTTAGTGCCAGCGCTAGGAGAAACGCAGGAGTACGCCGTATTTTTGTAAATACAGCGCATCCCTGCATTTAAAAAATGTCAAACCACGGCCTTACCAATTTTGTCGTTACACAGCGCTCCAACATTTTATTGTAAATATCTCCAAGGTATCCACAGCCACAGATTTTGGTATCCCCAGGATTCAACGCTGAGTGCCTCGCCTTGAATTATCCAGCAACTCAAAGCGTTGTTCTAATTTCTTCAAAGCACTCACGGCACTGTCCTAACATTTCACCATCAGTCAAGGCTGCTTTACTGGTGTGTTCATGGCCTTCAAGCCTTGTCATCACAGCAGACAACCCTGTGGACACCTGCTGCACCTACCCCAGATGGTTCGATAAGCCTGCCGTTTTTAATTCCACGGCTCGTAAGCCAGTTTCTATTTTGGCAGAGGTCGGTTCCAGGTTGGAATGTAACACATCGATGAACCTCAGGCTGGTATGTTCACCTGCTGTTTCCATAGGAAATGCATTTTTTGTGTTGCTAATAACTTTAGCCCCGTTTGACTCATCTCCATGAAACATTAAAAAAAAGTGCTACTTTTTGACGAGTTTACGAATATAAAGTTTCGTGGTGATCCATCAAGCAGGGGCCTTAGAAAAGGGGGGTCCAATACGCTTTTTACCCATTCATTTTTCCATTGGAACTTTAGAAACCGCTACAGCCCAAACCGCTGAACCGATTTACATCAAATGTGACAGAAAGCTAGAACCTGGTCCAGAAAAAGTGCTTTTTGTGTATTGGTGTAAATCCATTCAGTAGTTTTGCAGAAATTTAAGGTTAAATAAAATGTATATTTCACACCTCGGAGGATCCATGGAGACGATCGTAAAGTGAGATCTGATTTGCTGCGACCATCTAAACCAGGAAGTGGTGGCAGCCATCTTAGGACTTGGGACTTAGTCCTGAGTCATACAAAAATGTAAAAAAAGGCATAAGGGGGATTGTAGAAATACCCTGACCCCCTATGCCTAGGGCCAAAAACGTTTTATTTTAATTTTGCCGCAAATTTGCAGAGGATCCACAAATCCACAGCAAGATTTTTAAACCCCCCGGGGTGGTCCAGGGCGCGGGGGGACAAGGCTTTTTATTTTTTTGGAGAGGGGGAACTGGCGTATCCCCCTCACTATGCCAGTTTTTGGCACAGGGGCCCCATACCCCGTGCCTGAAGTATTTTTTAGGGGGAGGGTGGCACACGGCTCTCCTTCCCAGGCCATTTTCGGCATTGGGGACCCCTTCCCCCAGGGCACAAATTATATGTTAATGGGAGGTGGTGCATGCGCCCTCCCCCCCCGAGCTGCTTTTTGCCCATGGGAACCCCGTCCCAGACTTTTGATCTGTTTCGGGCCGGGAAACAGATCAAGATGTTCCTCCCGCCCGTTGGTAACAGCATAAATAGCTGCTCCCTGTGGGCTGGAGCAATGCCGCCTCCTGCACCTTGGGGGGAGCCGGCTAGGGCCGTGGGGCCCTAGTGCTTCCCCCTATGGCCCCTGAGTGTATGGTCGGTGCCATGGGAGGGCATCAGGACACCCACCTTTAATTGTTGCGGGCCTCGGGTGGATGGTGTTCCTGAGCCGAATACGGCTCGGGGAGAGGAGAGGAGCCTCGCGGCCCCCTCCCCTTTAAAATATATCAGCCCTGGGGGTATGGGTCCACAGGGCCATAACATGCTTGGGGAAGGGAACTGTGTTAGGCCCCCCCTTCCTTTAAAAAAAAGATGGCCTTGGGGGATGAGGGAACCATGGCCTCATAAGGCTCATGGAAGGGACCATGCGGCCATCCTCTCCTTTCAAATAAATAAGGCCCTGGGGGATGGCTTCCCCAGGGCCCAATGAGGCTCAGGGAGGGGGGCCACATGGTCCAACTCCTCTTTAAAATATATATTGCCCAGGGGTATGAAGTCCATAGGGTTGGCCCAGGGGGATGAAGCCCATAGGGTTATAATAGCCTCTGGGAGGGGGGCCGCATGACTCGCCTCCCCTCTAATATATGCGGCCCCCCTCCCCTGACCCTGGTGGATGGGGTCCCCAGGGACTAATGAGACTCGGTAGAGGGGCCACGCTTCCCCCTTAAAAAAAAAAAGGCCCTGTAAAAGGTATCCCCAGGGTCAGGCCTTGTGTCTAGCCGTCTGCCGCACACAACTGAAGGCCCTGCGCAGCATGTGATTGGCTGCCTTTCAGGGGGTTGGCTGCATGCAGGGAGTTGGCCGCAGGGCTTGGCCACAGACCAGGCCCTGCGGCCAACCCCACACCGTGCACGACCGAAGATCCTGTACAGCGTGGGGGGAGTTGGCCACAAGATCTGGCCATAGGTCAGGCCTTGTGGCCGAACCCCCCACTGCGCATGGACGAAGGCCGCGCGCAGTGATCCCCTGCCATGCACGGCCAGGCAGTGCTTAGAAACCGAGCAGGAAGACCAAAGACAGTCAAGCACCTTCGGTCCTGGCCCCTATATTCTTTGTTTAAAACTCGGTTACATGTGTTCAGAGTCTTGGTAAGAGTATTCCATGGTAGGCCTCGATGTCTGCACCTTTGATATGTTTTGGTAGTTCTTTGATTTTTTTATGGAAAATTATATTTGTATTGTTCTTCTAAAATTGAGTTCCAGGGGCCATGTTATATAGCTATTTACCACCAGGCTTAGGTTTTGTAGAAGCTCTTATTGTACGGGTGGAAGGACGCTCAGGTTATCGGCATATGAGGAATTTTATTTCTGGCCCATTGAACTTAAAGATCTTTGTCCTGTGACGTCTCTATACACGATCTGTCTTTGGCCCGCCCCCTTCATGGACATAATAGACAGACTTCTGCCAACAGCAGAGCTTCGGCTGTACGCATAAGAGGATGTCTATTATGTCAATACAATGAGGTTGTGGGGTCAAATTCACTTTCTTGTTGGAGCCTACTCCGCCCCTCAGGATATTTAAAGACAAAGCACAAGCGGACATTCCCAGGGCTCTCCTCAGAGCAGCAAAAATCAAAGTCTTACTTTCAACCCAGGACTCCAGAAAAACCTGGTCTGAATATTAATGGGTTTTCTAGATTTTTTAGCAAAAAGTTTGACTACTACTGTGCCCCCAAAAATAAAAGTAACCCTTTGTGTTCTGCTCTAGTAATGTTGGCAAGTTCTACGTTTGCAAGTTGTTTACCAAGTAATAGAATCATAGTAAAGTGATTATATGGTCTCTATTTTGGTGCACGGGTGGGAAATCTAGAGGCTGTTGTGTGAAAAGGAACTGTCAGGAATTTCAGTATTTTAAAGTTCAATGCAGTACAGTTTTCTTTTATTGCTGTTTACCCATAACCCCCTACATTCGACTGTGTCATTCAGAGCATGTTCCGCCTGATTGTAGCTTTTACTAGCGCTTTTTAGGTCTGATGTAGACACAGGTTTAGCTTTTTAATCAGCAACATGGAATAAAAAAAAAAATCATAAAGAAAAAGTACATGCATCTCTGCATGGTTAGAGGGGCTTTGGGTTTGCCCTCTTCAGTCATTGGTCTGTTCACCTGTCAATCCTGTTTCACTTCCACCCATGCACCATACAGCACTGAGCTTTGAGTCAGCCCACTTACGCCACTGGCTCTCTTGCACTGTGAGGGATGAAATATTCCTGATCACATGTGCACATCCATCTAAAAAGGAAGGCACTTCAGTACCAGAGATGATGACGTCACAATTCAATTCAATTTTACAGATTTAGACCTCTTCAGAGATCAACAATTTAAGATGAATATAAAACCAATACATTTTACAACATTTTTACAGACCATATACATAATATCTTTTTAAAATAATGATAAAAAAGATTTTACGAATTTATACAAATTGTACCAGGCAAATTCATTTGGAGGGATTTAATTAAGACAATCAGGTCGTTAATAGTTAATAGATTATATTTAAAGCATATAGGTTTTAAAAAGCGATGCCTGGCTTCTACCATTTCTTTATTGGGACAAATGTACAGCACATGGGCTAAATCTTGGACTCCTCCTCTACATAATTCACAGAATCCCGCCTTTCCACTTGATGACGCCACTGCTTTAAGGTCCCAATGCTTCTATTGTTTCCATTAATTGTCCTTTTTGAGCCATCTTTCTGTGCACGTCTGCGTTAGATTTAGACTGTAGAGTCTGTCCACCCCTAGAGTAAGTAGGGAATGTGCTTCAGCTCCACTGCTGCAGTGAGCCCGGCGTGTGCAGTGTCGGCACTGCTGGAATAGGTTAGAATGCAAAAGATTTGCACTGCTGCAGTAGATTTGGAATGTGCGGTGTGTGCGCTGCTGGAATAAGATTTGAATGTGAATGATCTGCAGTGCTGCAGTAGATTTGGAATGTGAAGTATCTGCACTGCTGCAGTAGGTTAGAATGCAAATGATCTGCAGTAGATTTGGAATGTGCAGTTTCTGCACTGCTGGAATAGGTTAGAATGCAAAAGATTTGCACTGCTGCGTTAGATTTAGACTGTAGAGTCTGTGCACCCCTAGAGTAAGTAGGGAATGTGCTTCAGCTCCACTGCTGCAGTGAGCCCGGCGTGTGCAGTCTGCACTGCTGGAATAGGTTAGAATGTAAAAGATCTGCAGTGCTGCAGTAGATTTGGAATGTGCGGTGTCTGCGCTGCTGGAATAAGATTTGAATGTGAATGATCTGCAGTGCTGCAGTAGATTTGGAATGTGCAGTGTCTGCACTGCTGGAATAGGTTAGAATGCAAATGATCTGCAGTGCTGCAGTAGATTTGGAATGTGAAGTATCTGCACTGCTGCAGTAGGTTAGAATGCAAATGATCTGCAGTAGATTTGGAATGTGCAGTTTCTGCACTGCTGGAATAGGATTCAAATGTGGATGATCTACGGTGCTGCAGTAGATTTGGAATGTGCAGTTTCTGCTCTGCAGGACTAGGATTAGAATGCGAATGATTTGCAGTGCTGCAGTAGATTTGGAATGTGCAGTGTCTGCTCTGCTGGCCTAGGATTAGAATGCAAATGATTTGCAGTGCTGCAGTAGATTTAGAATGTGCACTGTTGGCACTGCTGGAATAGGATTAGAATGCAAATGATTTGCAGTTCTGCAGTAGATTTGAAATGTGCAGTGTCGGCACTGCTGGAATAGGATTAGAATGCGAATGATTTGCAGTGCTGCAGTAGATTTGAATTGTGCAGTGTCGGCACTCCTAGAGTAAGCAGGGATTGGAATGTGATTGATCTGTGCTGCTGCAGTGAGCATGGAATGTGCAGTGTCTGCACTGCTGCAGAGAGCTTGGAATATGCAGTGTCTGCGCTCCTCAAGTAAGCAGGGATTGGAATGTGAAGTGTCTGCACTGTTGCAGTGAGCATGGAATGTGCAGTGAGCATGGAATATGCAGTGTCTGCACTGTCTGTTACAATGAGCTTGGATTGTGCAGTGTCTGCACTCCTAAAGTAAGCAGGGATTGGAATCTGAAGTGCCTGCACTGTTGCAGTGAGCACGGAGTGTGCAAAGAGCATGGGATGTGCAGTATCTGCACTGTTGCAGTGAGCATGGAATGTGCAAAGAGCATGGAATGTGCAGTGTATGCACTGTTGCAGTGAGCATGGAATGTGCAAAGAGCATGGAATGTGCAGTGTCTGCACTGTTGCAGTGAGCACGGAGTGTGCAAAGAGCATGGAATGTGCAGTGTATGCACTGTTGCAGTGAGCATGGAATGTGCAAAGAGCATGGAATGTGCAGTGTCTGCACTGTTGCAGTGAGCACGGAGTGTGCAAAGAGCATGGAATGTGCAGTGTATGCACTGTTGCAGTGAGCATGGAATGTGCAAAGAGCATAGACTGTGCAGTGTTTGCACTGTTGCAGTTGGCTTGGCATGTGCAGTGTCTAAGCTGCTGCATGGAACATGCAAACTGTGCACTGCCGCAGTGCAGGGAATGCAAGGCTCCTAGTAATCTGAGCTCGATTACTCTGCCTGTGTGGCACGGAGTTCATCAACAGAACATACGGGTTTTCTTTGATTAATGTCAGATGAAAGGGTGATGGGAGGCGACACTTGTTATCTATCTTGTAATTGACGTACAAATGTAATATACAGAGATACCAGGGCTACAGTACTTGATGTTGGAATTCGTAATATCAATAAGGCTTCATTTTATTCTCGCCATATATATTATAGCTGCCAACTATGCCCAGGGCCTCTGGAATGATGCGATTTTGTGGCCACATAATCCATCATATGTCACTTAATCTGCAGAGTTTAGCAAATTAAATTCTTGTTTCTGGCTCAAACAGATCAGAAGTTACTAAAAACGCAGTGACACGAGTTGCTGCACAGTGCGGAAGGCCCTTTGCAAAGGTTGACTGATCCCCTTTCTGTTTCTTATTGTGTATTTGGGTGTTAAACTGATACTAATGAGATGAAACCTTTGCTCAGACAGAGTTAACCTGTGTACAAATGACAACATAATACTATCACAAAATGTGTTGCATTACGCCGGATAATTTGCCTTTTCTTGCCGCATAATTTAGTTAACTATGTTGCATAATTTAGTCAACCCCTGCCACATAAGTCCAGCGACCCTGGCTATGCCCCAGTAGCATAGGAACGAGAGGCAATAAATGTAGGAATTCAAATAACCCCTTTCTGTATTTTTTTCTTAAAATGGCAAATGTATGAACAAAAAACTCATGCCGACGTTTGATATAAAAGTAAATGTTTGAAACGCGCGCTGTACTATGCATTGAAACTGACATTAGTTTTAACGCTTTATCGACGTAGAGTTGAATCACACCTGTCTTGTTTTTCTTATTTCAGGTAAATGTTGAAGACACAATTGAAATGTTGCCCAAATCGCGTCGAGCTCTCACCATCCAGGAGATCGCTGCGCTGGCCAGATCGTCCCTGCACGGTAAGCTGGGCCTCTCATTCACCTCCTCCCCAGACCACCAATCCCATTCCCCCACTCCTTCCCAGACCACCAATCCCCTCCCCCATCCCCAGACCACCAATCCCCTCCCCCCCTCCCCAGACCACCAATCCCCTCCCCCCTCCCCAGACCACCAATCCCGTCCCTCCCCAGACCACGAACCTCCTTCCCCCCCACTCCAGACCGCCAATCCTCTTCCCCCGCCGCTCCCCAGACCACCAATCCCCTTCCCCCTCCAGACCACCAATCCCCTTCTCCCCTCCAGACCACCAATACCCCTCCAGATCTCCAATCCTCTTCCCCCTCCAGAACACCAATCCCCTTCCGCCCTCACCAGACCACCAATCCCCTTCCCTCTGCCTCTCTCTCTCTTGTATCAAATGTTGGGTTCTTGTGCACAGTAACTGGAAGGAAGGGGTCCAGTCGCTGCTGTCCAATGAGAACAGCAGTGCTGTGATGCAGGCTCCCAGCAGATGTTCAGAGTGAAACAACAGCCCTTGTTTCTACAGCCAGGTGGGGCGGCTGGTTGGGTGTCCATGGTGAGTGTTGAGTGTTTTCCTAGGATATCTGAGAGAGTTAGTCCAGGGGTTGTTCCTATTACTGTTTTAAATCCAGGATACATTGTTTCCCCTTCTTTGGAATGAATGAATAAATTAAGGACTGTAATGTAATACTCGGATTTGTATATCTTGGCTAATCACCTGTGAGGGTATCCAGGCACTGTCCATAGGCACGGTGAGATTAAGTGATTTGCCCAGAATCACAGGATGGTGAGCCGACGCCGGGACTCGAACCCAGCTCCAAAGTCGGCAGCTCTGGCCTGTACACCACATCCTCTCCCTATGATATGTCAGCTACGGCGCCAAAGTGTCCCCAAATGTTATCCCGGAGTTATAGATCCAAAGTGGAACGTGAGTGGAGAGCAGAAGAAGAAATGAAGGCGGGGAACAGGAAGGCCTTCAGTAAAAGTTTGCAGAAGAAAGTGTTATTGGATTGGCTGCGGTGCGCGAGGGGCGGGGCATTCCACAGTTGGTGCAAAAGAAAAATAAAGACCTACAGCTCACCTGGCTCGATAAATTTATTTTTATCTATTTTATACATTTTTATATAGCGCAAACTTTACCCAGAGGTGTCAGAGCGCTTTACAATAGAACGAAGAAAGTTAATTAAGGAATGAGAGTTTTATAGGTACTCATGGTGGAATTTACATAACAACAAGTTACAGATACAATCACGATTACAAATCAAAAGGTGTCACAATAGGGTAATACAGGTACAGAATACATATTTACAAAACTGAGTTCACGTGAATGTCAAGTGGCCATGAGGGTCATGACCTGGGTTGAATTATTCATAGAAGTGACTTTGGAAGAGAAGAGTTTTAAGATCTGTTTTGAAAATCCGGAAAGAGCCGGTGGTCCGAAGGATTGGAGGTAGCTAGTTCCAAATTCTAGTTGCATTCCCTGAGAAGGATTGCGCCATAAGTCTTTCCCTTTTGAAAGTAGGAGTTTCAAGCGATACATTTTCAGCATTGCGTGAGGGTCTGGAGCCGCCTGAGAATTTGAGTTTGTTAGATAGGTAGCGAGGGGTGGAAGTGTGTATGGCTTTGTGGGGGATGCAGGCAGCCTTGTAAATTGACCTAGCTTCAATGGGAAGCCAGCGAAGAGACAACAGTATGGGTGTAATATGATCACTTCTTTTGGCCCCGTAGACGAAGCGTGCCGCTGAATGGAGGATGGATTTTAGAGGGGATAGGTGGCGTTCTCTTCCGAAATATTACATGTAGAATAAATTGATCTTAATAGAAGGGCCCTATCTGTAATGTGATGTTGTTGCCTAAACCCAACGTCCACTGTCAGTGACCCCTACTGCTAGGGGTGCTGACTGACGCTCCAGTCTAGCCTGCAGCACAGAGACAGTGACCACTCCCTGCCCGTATGCCCTAGGCTCACATCCTAATACTTCAGCAGACATCAGATTACCCAAACGAGCACCCCAGATCCCAGCAGAACCTGATATCTTCAAACATATAATATATATGCAGATACTGCACTCAATTAGCACCTTCAGGAAGACTCAAGACCTGGCTCTTCGGCTGAACGGAACTGCTACCCCCCCTCCCCAGCGCCTTGAGACCCTCAGGGGTGAGTAGCGCTTACAATTCCCTGATTGATTGAATTACTGCCCAGCGGGCCCAGGCTTTGGAATCGCCTGTACATGAATAAATCAGCGAGTTGAATCAAAGTGGGCGTCAACAGCCTTTACACAACTTCCTGGGGCAGCCTGGCTCCATTCAAGCCTCCTTCCACCCTTCACTTCTGACCTCTGACCCCGGTTTATCAATAATCATGTCATTAGTCCTGCTTTACAATAGCATTGACTGATTGTTCCATAGGAAGGGAAGGCGGGGTGTGGGGTCAGTAAGACGGCGGCCCTGGAGCTGGCCAACCCAATCACGTGATTCCTTTGGGCAACAAGGGCAGAGACAATACTCTCCTCTAGTATTTAATTTGTAAAAATAAAAAATAAGTGTAGGAGCCAAACGTTTTTCTTAGGTTTGCCGGGACATGCATTCATAATTACACTGATTGTACAATGCCATGTAATGGGGCTCCTACATTGGAGCGGAGGAGCGTCGCCTCACTTATGTGCCCCCAAAGTCCCAAAGATACAAAAATAAAATTGTAATTCATTACCATTTTTTTTTTATTGTCCCGTCCTGAACCGAGCGTCATTTGGGGGCGGGGCCTGCTCAGTGAGCAGGGAGGAGTGGTAGGCAGAGGGCTGCCTTTGCACTTGTTCAAAGTGTGCATGTCTCTTAGGCCGGCTGTCTCGAGACGGCCAGCCACACATGCGCACTTAAACCTTAAGACAGCTAGGTTGAGAGCAAGTGCAGGCATTCAGTGCCCTCGGGAGCGCCGAGAGAGGCTGCTCCCACCAATCAGGGCACTGCTCACATGCTGGTTAACAGCACGTGAGCAGTCCTGGATTGGTCGAGGGAGTTTGCTGGGGCCTGCACTGCAGTCTCAGCAGCAGAGGTCGGAGTGAGGAGGACGTCGTCAGGATCGGTAAGCGCATTTCTTTTTAATTTCTTTTTCTTTTGTTTAAATGACCCCCCCCCTCAGTAGATGCCAGCCGTGGAGTGCTGCAGAAATCTTGTTAGGGTTCAATAGACCTCTGTGCATGGCAAAAGGGCAAACATTGGAACTATATGGGACAGAAAGGTAATGGCAGCTCTGGTAGTTACTGCAACAAGTCCCAGCAGGAGACAGACCAGTAGTGCCCTCCTTAGAAAATCTTTGGGCCTGGCACTTATTTTCTTTGACAGATTAAACACTACTAGCCCTGTCCTCAGCATGGAGAGGGCCCATGATGCTTGTATGCAGGGCTGCTAGGGACCAGGCATGTCGGGCATCTATGGCCATGACCAATGGGCTGGTGTAGTGGCGGGAGGGTGTCTGTGACATGAGTGAGTTATCTGTGATGGTGAGAAGGTCTTTGTAAAGATGGATGTATTCATGTGTGATAGGGGTCAGGCCACGCTGACGCTGGTGGGAGCAGTGGAAGTATCAGAATGTCTTTATTAGTGTAAGTGGTGGGCTTTGATAGTAGGAGTGGCCTACTGTTATTACAGTGCTTAATTTGTAAAATAAAAAGTGCCAGGGCCCTCGTCAGGAGACCAATGCTGCTTGCACCACCCATTACCCCTGGCAGCGCTGCCAATGACAGTGCCAACACAACTACTAACCCTCACACCCCTACAAGTGTGACAATTCAAACTATTCCAGGTGCCCAGCACTATAAGAATGGCTTGGGGGCAGGTATTATTCCCTTTTAATTTAGATTAAATAAATAAACGACTGTGGTGCTCGTTTCTAAATTAGACAGAAAGCGCCATCATGTGGCAGACTTTCATAAGTGCCGGTGTTGACAATTAAGTGCCGGTACTGAGCACCAGAAATCACTGCCTCAAATTAAGCACTTGTTGTATAAGGATGTCTTTAGAAATGGAGTAATCTTGTCGCGGTGGGTGGATTCCTGGAAAGGGTGGAGCGGTTGGGGGACCCCACCCTATATCACTGAAAAGAGGTGAGGCTGCAAAGCCTGCCGTGGCAGTGGGAGATTGCCTGTAGAGCAGGGATCTTGTAGCCTTGCAAAGATGGCGCCCACAGGAGACTGACGCTCCCTTCTTTGGTCCCCAGGCATCTCGCAGGTGGTGAAGGACCATGTCACCAAGCCCACGGCCATGGCGCAGGGAAGAGTGGCCCACCTCATCGAGTGGAAAGGCTGGTGTAAGCCGCTGGACTCGCCTGCGGCCCTGGAGAGCGACTTCAACTCTTACTCCGACCTGAGCGAAGGGGAGCAGGAGGCGAGGTTTGCAGCAGGTAAGGCCGTGATTTGAGGGAGTAAGGATACAGAGGAAAAAGGAGTAAGGGAGGTAAGGATGAGGAGGAGGAGGAGGGGTGGGAAGGAGGGCTCAAGGTTCGCAGGAGGCGAGGTGCATGCCCTAATGACATAGAAAGGAAAAGCCAGTGAAGTAGCCGCAAGTTGAGAAAAGGAGGCGGGAAGAAAAACGGATGGAAGGACGAAAGAAGGGACGGAAGTATGGGCAACTAGAAGGGTGCCTGAGAGTGATTAGGAATACATCTGAAGAAACGATAGAGAAAGGAAAGGAAGAAAGAAAGGAACGATGAGAGAGCTGTATGAATAGAATGAGAGAGGAAGGAATAGAGGAGGAAAGAGAAGCAAAGGAGAAAAGAAGAAGGGAGGGGAGAAGGAAAGGAAGTCACAGACAGGAGGAAAGGGAGCAAAGGAAGGTTAGGAAGTAATGAAGAAAAGAAGAAAGAAGGAGAGGAAGGGAGAAAAACGGACAAAGGAAAGAAGAAAGGGGAGTTATACAAGGAAAGGAAAGAAGGAAGGGAAAGAAATTAAAGAAAACATGAAGAATGACAGAATGATGAAGGGAACGAGGGAGGAATGAATGAGGAAGGAAAGGGGAGAATAAGAAACGAAGGGGCAGAAGGGATGAAGGCAAGAAGGGTTGATTATATGTAGGAAAGAGTTAATGAAGGTATAATGGGAGAGTGGGAAGAAGAAAGTGAGGAAATAAGGAAGGAATGAGTTGAAGTAAGACAGAAGGGAAACCTTTTGAAAGGAAGGGCGAAAGAGAGTAAACGGGAGGGACGAAGGTAAGGAGTGTGTGAGAGGCAACGCAATACAGCAAGGAGAATAAAGGGAGGTCTCGAGAAGGGAAAATATGAAGAAATAGAAGGAAGGAAAACGTGTATGGAGGGGTTGGGAGGAAGAAAGTGAGGGAGTGTAAGAAAATGGGACAATCCAAATCGGGAAACGACCTTTACATTGTGGTCATTACACCGCGATGCCATTACAACGCGGTCGTTACAACGACCGCGTTGTTACCACACAATGCCATTACTACGCAAGTCATTACATCGACTTGCAGTAGATGGCGCGCTAACATAAGGAATAGTATAGTTTACTATTCCAACACCTTCCCTACTGTTGCGTAGGCTGGAGTTGGAATAGTAAATTATACATTCCTAATGTTAGCACGCCATCTACTGCAAGTCGATGTAATGACTTGCGTAGTAATGGCATTGCGTGGTAACAACACGGTCGTTGTAACGACCGCGTTGTAATGCCACGCGATGTAATGACTCGCGTAGTAACGAGTCATATTCATCAAAATCAGAAAGACAGTGAGGGAGGAAGAAAGGAAGAGAATAGAGAAAGGAGTGAGGATGGTATAAAGAGGAAGGTGGGAGATAGTGTGAGAGAGGAAGGAAGAAAAACTGAAGGAAGGTATAGAAGGGGAGAAGATGGAAAGGAGTGTGCACATTGGATTTGTGAGATGTCAATTATCTAATGTTGTCATCTTTGATGCTGTTGCTGATATGAAACCATTCATTGGTCATACAATGTCCTGTCATTTTTGTTGTCATTTGATGTGTGTTTTCAAAAACAGTTTTTAACCGAGTTGGAGTTATGCGGCAACTAAGTGGCTGATTCACAAACACCGTGAGGAGTATGGAAAGTAGTATTACACAAGTACTCTTTTAGGTACTGTTACACGCCTTTGCGATTAGGCCCCTGGCTGGCCAGATTTCTCAAAGGTTGTGGGTGTAAGTAGGATTCTTTTACAGAACTGGGAGTACTTTACTGTTTGTCTGTCAGTGGTGCAGCAATAGTGCAGTGGGCCCTAATGCAAGCAAGTCAAAGGGGACCTGAGGCCCTGGTCTGATAGTAAAATATAGACATAATTAGGGTGAAGTACCTGGGCCTGGTAGCACTGCACCTGCTGCACCATTTATAGTTACTCGCTGGCACTAGTAAAGTTGTTCATTTTAAATCAACTATTTGAACTGACAGCAGTTGCAAGCTTCACGTTAACATCACAGTGGCTGAAGTTTGGTTTTTTAGTGTTTTAAATCAAGCTGCATTACTCATGCAAAGGACTTTGATTAGGAAAGCAATGTGACAAAAGTGAACACAGTGATGCTATGGGAATGTGCATTGTATTGTAATTGCATTTATATAGCGCTTACTTCCCCTGACGAGGCGTCAAAGTGCTTTTTCGGCAAGTAGCACGCTACTTCGGAACCCATAAAGGATTAGTGGTGAATTAGTATAGTGAAATATAAAAGTAATTTGAGTGGTGGATATGTTAGTCAGTTATTTGGAACGAGAAGGATAGTGGAAGGATAGAAGAGGGAAAAGGTTTGCATTCATATAGCGCTTGCTACACCTGAGGGGGTGTTGAAGCGCTTTTTCGGTGAGTAGCACGCTACTCCGGAACCAGAAAAGGATTAGTGGTGAATTAGTATAGTGGAATATGAAAGTAATTTGAGTGGGTATGTTAGTCAGTTATTTGGATTGAGAAGGATAGTGAATGGATAGAAGAGGGAAAAGGTTTGCATTTATATAGCGCTTGATACCCCAGATGAGGTGTTGAAGTGCTTTTCCGGCGAGTAGCAGGCTTCTCCGGAACATTAAGTAGGAATGCATGTTAGGGATGAGGCCTATAACTGCTGTACTTTCATAAACTGAATTACAGAGTGAGGGGATGGGGTAATATGAAGCACAGCTGAAGGAGGGAGGATGGGGTAGCTGCGTTGTTATTGACATCTGTTTAGCGCACACTCTGCCACTGGTAAGGCCTTGTGGCACTTATGACAGTCGTTGACTTTTCACGAAATCTGATTCAGCTTGTCATTGTGTTCTAGGGGTATTGTCTCCTTGTCCTACTAAAACATGCAACACATTCTCTTTCTTAAGGTCTGTCAAAACAATACAGTGACTTGTGCTGAGAAGAGTCATCAAAGAAGCATGCGTAATGTTAGTGACATTCACAGAGTTACATTAGGCATGCAGAGGTGTTATTTACATATGCATAATGAGTAATCACTCTGGGCAGGCTTTACAGCACATGTGGCGGGAAACAGCGTTTACAACGCTGTCATTACATCGCGCTACTATTACAGCGCGGTCGTTACAACGACCGCGTTGTTAGTACGCGATGCATTTACATCGCAAGTCATTACAATGACTTGCACTAGGGGGCGCTGAGGCATTGGAAATTAATTCCAACACCTTCCCTACTGTTGCGCAAACTGGAGTAGGAATAGTAATTAATACTATTCCTAAGTCCAGCGCGCCCCCTAGTGCAAGTCGCTGTAATGACTTGCGATGTAAATGCATCGCGTACTAACAACGCGATCATTGTAACGACTGCGTTGTAAAAGCACAATGAGCCATATTCCATGTGGCAGAAGGGATAGCAGTTATGAGGAAATTGTTAGTTTTTTAGGATAATAATGCATAAAAAATATGTGGTGAATACGTAATTCCGCTAACAGTCGCGGTGCATTGTCGATGCAAATGGTTATGTGGGGCCTTACTCACAAAGGTAAGCTCACATGTGTAGATAGCCTTATGTGGAAGACTACATCTACACACACGTGTAGATTTCCTCATCGATGGAATTCACCATTTCTGAGCGTAGATCTACACCTGGTTGTAGGCTTAAGAGTTTCCACCCCCTCAAAAGAGGGGCAGAGAGTCCTGTGACTGAAGTTATTTCTGAAACGTTACCTTTAGTCCTTTTCTACCTGTTTGTAGAGCTCTGTACCACCGGGCCAGAGACCTCCCTGTAAAAAGTATTAGGGAATTTTAAGAAAATAAATTTTAAGTGAATAAAAATAAATCTTAATTATTTCTTGAATTATAAAATACTAAAATGCATTTCCCTAATTCCCATTTACCTGAAACTACTACAGTAATCCGGAACAACACACCGCTACTAAAATGTGACATATTAATATATTTTAAACTAGTCTATTTTTTAATGTTTATTAGAAGAAAAAAAAATTGTATTTTCCCTCTTTCACTCCCTTGCAGTACCAATTGTGTTGAATGTGTATCAATCTTGGATGCAATGCGATATAATTTAAACTTAAAATCATGTACAATATAATACAAAGTTTTAAAAAGGTGTCATTTGAAATTTAAATTAATGTACATGAAGCTTAGATTAAATGTAATCTCATTTATGTTCTGTTTCCTTATGTGTTGGTTTTATTGCCTACCTCCACTGATTTCTATGATAGTGTGTTGCAGTACCATTGGTTGGCCATGTGTGGTGCCTAACTTACTCCAAGCCTTGACTGGAATATATTTAAGCCTGTTTTACCATAAGTATTAAGAATAACGTTTTTTTTGCTCTTATGTATGTGTTTTGTTTTGTAGCAGTGTGTCGATCCCATTCTTCCATGTGGTGCCCTGATTTCCTCTGCATCCCTTTCAACGATGGGGTTGACCCTTGCACTTTTCCTCACTTCCCGCATAAGGTGTAAGCTTAGCAGCTCAGATACGCTTGTAAAGGCACTGCAGTTGTGAGTCAACGCTCACAATGTCAGTCCTCTGTGAGCTTTCACCTCATTTGCATTGGCCACTCCCTAAACGAGGGCTTATCGCATTTTAATGTGTCAACAGACACATTTGTGCTCTGACATCTTATATCATTTCACACTTTTAACCCTTCCACTGCTGTTTCCCCCATATGGTAATGCAGTGGGTGTTTGCCTTAAATTATGGCCTTCCCCTTATGCCCCCCAAAAAAACATGCGCATCTGCTGCACAATCTGAGATTTTAACCCCCCCCCCAAAAAAAAAGTAGTTTCTAGCTCAAACGGTTCAAAAGTTACTAAAAATTCAGCAGCACGTGTTGCTGCGCAGTGGAAGGCCTTTTCCCTTATCACCTCTCTATTGCTTATTGCTATAGGCGGGTATGAAACTGGTACTAATGAGGTGCACCAGATGCCAAGAACAAGAGGAAAAAGTACAAAATAATGAAGCAAAACTATTAAAAAATGTTTTGCATTGCAACGTATATTTTGGCGTTTCTTGCTGCATAATGTACTCAACCCTGCCACATAATTTGGCAACCTCCTGTCGCATAATTCCAGTGGACCTAAGTACACTGCCCACTTGCAACAAATGTTACCGCCATTTTGTGCAATAAAATTAAGACTGTCAGTTTTTTGTTGTTTTTTTACTGATGTTTACAGATAAACACAGCCACAAAACCTTCTCTTTCCCTATCTGTAATTGTTTTTAAATAAGAATAAAACAGAAAGTAGATATTTGGGAAAGATTTTCAATGCATCAGCCAAGCCTGCAGGCCAGTGTTGCCTACTGAAGCTTAAACGGCAGCTAGCTAATGTGCCCATAGGGTACATACAACAATGCTTATGCTTTCATGTGAATTTATTGAGATTTCACATACTATTGAAATATAGTTTTAATATTTGTGTGTATATATATATTGATGCATCACATAACATCAGATACCACTAAAACTAGTCAAGTATGAATGGACATTTATTGGTTAAATAAATATGCTATCTGCAGCCTCTTTTTTCACAAATCCCCATAATAAATAAATATAAACACATAAAATAAGATACAATAAATAAGGATAAATACAGATGGAAATGTGAAAAAATAAACATCATAAAAATGGGGGACCCATATATAATATAATGAATTTGTATTCATAGCACAGGTACTTTGGTAAATAATATTAACAACTAAATAAAATACTGAGAACAAATTGAAATGTGGGCATGTATGTGGTATTCGTGTAGCATGAGCACTGTACATGGTCAAAGGCAACGATACAGTCCACAAATGACTGAAGCGGCAGATGGGTTCTAAGTGCAGAAGTGAAGTGTTACTGCGTTGTGATGCAGTGTTCTTTAAAGAGATACGTATTGAGCTTATTTCTAGATTGGAGAAGGGTTGGGGCAATTGTGATGGGATCAGGGATGTTGTTCCAAATCCTGGGTGCATAAATGGAAAAGGCCGCTGCCTTTTTTTTTTTTACACTACTTTGCCTGTAGTCTGACGATATCCTGGCTGCAGGTGTGCTGAGAGCCACCAGGGATCGGGAGCTTGTTAGTCAGATAGGCAGTGGTGCAGGTCGCGAGGACTCTGTCAATGACGCAGATGGTTTTGAGGATGGTACAGGTCCACATGTGGTCATATGTCTTCAGGACACGGATGGCACCAACTGCAGCATGTAGGATGTCCTTAACGTGTTGAGCGTGGAGTCTGGGAGACCCTGGAGCAACACATTGCCACCATTCAGATATGAGAGGGCTTGAACAGAAGTTATGATAAGTTATGATGTCGCCTTCATGGGAGGAAAAGTGTCACCTTCTTTAGTAGGGAGATTTGCTACCAGACCATGTGTTCCTTGAGGGTGAGATTTACTTCCTATATTACTCGATGTTAGATTACTTGACATTAATCAAAGTTGGGGTTTGAAGCTATCAAGGTTCATATCATCAAACCAGGTTTTGATTAGCTGTTGCTTGTAGTTCTTGACGAATAACAGGAATTCTGGGCCTGATTTAGATCTTGGCGGTTGGAATCGCCGGCCCGCGGCAGCGGCGGGCTCCAGTACTTTGTGAGGTTGTTGGAGTGCTGCTCATCGTATTTCGATGTATACGCGATACACAGAAGAACGCCAGGGTGGCGGTCTTCTGTGCTGGCGACTTGTCTCCATCTCCCGGCGGGATAGTGACGGTCTTCTCACCCATTGAACTCCAGCATCTAAATCGGGCAGGCGGACCGCCAGGTACGCAGGCGGGAAGACCCTGGCATTTCAATTCTGTTGTATAGGTATCATAGGCAATGATTCATCTCATGGCCAAGAGATGGGAGTTCGGCACTATGGGTGCAGATAGTACTGTTTTATTGTTTTTCTATGTAGAAGAAGAGGTTTCCAGTAGACGTGTGTCCAAAGTCTCTGAGGAGCATTGACTGCCCGTTATGGAGAGTGTTAGCGATGTACTTTAGAGAAGCTACATGGATCACTTCGTAGGTGAAGCAGGTACCTTTGAGAAAGCTTCTTGCTTCTACAGGGAGCCATTTGAGGATAATGAGATGTGGTTTAATGGGATCTTATTTCCTCACAGCCCTATTCAACCTGACAGCGGCTTGTAGAACCATCTTGAACAGGGCTAAGTGGACCTTGGGGACTCATATGAGCAGACAATTCCCATAGTTCAACCTTGATAACACTAGAGATTGAATTTCTAGATTGACATCTTATTCAGGATTGAGGTCTATTATTCTTTGTAGGATTCTGGCCCAGTCCACCTTTGGGATCACATTAATATGCAATTGGAGGTTCAAGGTCTTCTCTAGGAGGAAACCCAGCAATGTGGTGCATTCTGCAGAATCAGGCTTGCAGTGCAGCATCGTGAGGGTGTTGAGCAGATGTTGAGTGCGAATGGAGCGATCAGGATGGGCAGCGATTGGAACCGGGAGCGTGACACCTAAACCCACATAGCTATAGCCGACACTGCAAGAGTGGGATTCAGTCTGATGCTCATGTGCTATTTCTTTGCCCTGCGCCTGATGGGTTCAAAAAGGAACATATTGCACCGATTTTATCCGATAAATTGGGGAGAATTGCTGATGATAAAAGAGATAAAATGAAACTTCAAATTGATGTTGAGTCGCTAAGAGCTTAAACATCACTTTACAAATTCTTTAGGAAATACTTGGACAAGTTAGCGAGGACTGATACTGCATTTCAGTGACATTAAGAAAGAATGTTAGCTTGTTATGACATCCTAAATGGATAATGGGGATTAAAGGAACCATTTCCAAGAGGTAGTCAATGGTAATTGACCCTGGTAGTTTTATGTTTTTTAATGGTATTGTAATGTGTAACTATGTAAAATTTGACAAATTGGTTTTAGTGTCTTCAAACTGGAATAGAACCATAAAATATACTACTGATAGCACATCTTCACACGCCGATTCACACTCCGGTGTGTGGACTTCTGAAAGTGCTACAATGAAATGGTAGAATGAGCTTATCGGGATGAGTGGAGAATAAGGGAGCAGCAAATATATGTGGTGGTTGGAGCTTGGTCAGTGTTTTGGTAGACAGATCCTCACTAGATTTATTGCAGTACCTGATGGGTGAAAGAGCCGCTTCTAGGTTGACGCCAGTTCTCTGTTTTTGCCAGAAATAGTGGGACGATCCAATGAAAGCATCGAAGCAGGTGAAACACATTTTTGGTGATGTACTTATCAGTGGATGAATGAGAGCTCTGGGACAAAAATCATCCCCCAGTTTCTAACCAGACCTATGTGGTTCAGAAGATCACAGATACTGGGGCGCCGCTGTAATAGGAGCACCGTAGGGTCCTGCATAAGCAGTTGCTGGAGCGATTTTGTTTCTTCATGGTGGCAAAACCAGTTGATACTATATGAGCAGCAAATAGCGACAGAACGGCGGTATCCATCTCCGTATGCTGTCTAACACGTAACTGTGCATTGTTATTGTAAAAATAGTAATTAATCTTGTGGTTGCTTAAAAAGGACATGATTGGAGCCATTTGGGAGTTAAAGAGAACAGGAGGGAGTGACGTTACTTGGAGCTCAGGAGGTTGCTATGGAAATTTTGGAGACAAAGGCAATCAATCTTAATTGTGGACTGCGGAGTATTATATTATTAGATTTCAAAATCTATTATGTAGATGAATGAGCTAAAATACCTAGAAATCTTACTGGATGCATTTATTGGAGTAGATAGACAAAAAAGCGTTAGAAAAAAAGGGGAAAGTAACAAAATAAAATTAAATTAAACAAGCATTAGAAAACAAGTGGAAAGTAAAAAAAATAAAAGAAATTCAACAAGCATTACAAGAAGGATGCAAAACAATACAGTTGCTATGTTTATCATATTAACTGGGAAAGTGCTGTTAAATGTAGCAAATTTTTAGTTCACAGACTCCCCTGCCTTTTGGCAAACTGCGCACTATCGAAATACCATGTAATACATATATATAAACATGCACAAAGGTTGAACAGATGTATTTAGGTGCATTGAGTATGAGATTCAGAGGGTAATGATCGGGGGAAATGGTTAAGGGAATGGCCAACATAGACAAATCCATGAAGATATGTGTAGAGGAAAAGAGCGTCTCCTGAATAAAATGATACACTTTCAGATGAACCGGAAGTAAATCTGAGATGCAAATTGAAAAGACCTAGGTTAAGATGTTAGATTACAAGACACCACAATGCCATTTACTCATTAAAAGAGGGAAACCCAGAAGTGAAGATGGATTCACTGGGAATTTATTAAAGTCTATTTCAATGTTAACCACTCAACCCTAACAAAAGTCAACGTCAAATTTAAGAAAAAAACTTTGCGCTCTCTATGAAGATAGCAAAAATTATTAGTATCCTACTGGGAGAAAGAGACAACTTTGATTGCCGCATTGATAGTCCAGTGTCTTTTTTGAACACAGACCTGGTTATTGACTAAGATATGGGCTTGGAGAATAGAGAATGATACAAAACCGAAACAAGGTAAAGTCAGGCTTTGTAAAGGGTACATTTGGCAGTGGTAATGGTAACCAGCTTAAATGTGTAAAACCTATACACATCTTAATTATTAAATCCATAAAATACATTTTAATACTTAAAACTATAATAAACATTGACTGCTATAAGCTTATCTGCTCAGAAGCAGCAAACAAAAGAGGAAGAAAATGGTGGACAGAGGGGTTTAACCCTTTGGGCGCGGCCGGAATTTCCCCGCGGTGCGGGAAAACTCCACGCGTGCGCAGATCGGACGGCTCCCGGCCGTCCGACGCACACGCCCACCGTGACGTCGGACGGAAGGGGTTAAGAGGACTTGAGAGCTCTATTTATTGTGATGTAGTTCTAAAGTTCTGATTTTGGAAACTTTGAAGTATTGCTGCTCAGAAGAGTGGACGAAAGATTAATGCATAAGGCTAGCCTCCTGTCTTGCCTTACAATCGAGAATGCTGGAGAACAGGAACAAGGTAAAGAGTCAGGCTTTGGAAAGGGTACATTTGGCAATGGGAATGTTGGCCGGCTTGAATATAGAAACTACTTTAAAAAGAAAAGGCCGCCACCCACAGGCAGATCTGAGTCGTTGTAGAAATCATGTCTATTTTATAGGATTTGGATGCAAATTTAACAGAGTATTAGAGCACTTTTTCTAGGGTTTTGTGAAAAGGCGGAAACAGGTGGTCTTAGTTCTGAAAATTTCCCTTTAAGATTCCCTATATGTAGCTTGGACACAAGGTGACCCGGTTTACCCCCACTACCTAATGTTCTATGTGAACCCTTGACTGATGTGGGTGTTCCAGGTAACAAGATAGGATAATGAATTGTAACTGTCTATGGAGGTAACCCTCTTGTTTTCTTGGATGACCTGGGGACGGTAAGTGAGGACTGGACTCAGACCTTGGACTATGGAGTGTGGGGAGGTAGCGTAGCGAGTCCTTTATAGGACTGATAAAGTGCAGCCTCCTCCCGCCAGCAAAATTGTTCAAGAAAATTACTCAACACCATTCTCCTGTGGCCATAAGAGACATGTAGAAACGAATGCCATAGTTTGGTCTTTTTCATAGTCAAAATGCTTTCTCAAGCGTCAATAACATATAGAGTAAAGGTACAGTATGGCAGTTGCAGTGCAAGTTTCTCCTGAATGTGTACAGAATGAGTACAGTACGGCAACAGCAGTGACAGCCTCTCTTACAAACAGTTGTGCAAGCATCTCTCACACACAGAACACTTATTGCAAAGAGGGCAGCAGGTCAAGCTTCCCTCACACACAGAACAGCTACAGCAAAGGTAGCAGTAGGTCAAGCTTCCTTCACACACAGAACACGTAGAGCAAAGGGAGCAGAGGGTTAAGCTTCCCACGCGCACAGAACATATGCTGCGAAGAGGGTAGTGGATCAAGCTTCCCTCACACACAGAACACCTACAGCAAAGGTAGCGGTACGTCAAGCTTGCTTCACACACAGATCACTTACAGCAAAGGGAGCAGCAGGTTAAGCTTTCCTCACGCACAGAACACTTGCAGCAAAGGCAGCAGTGGGTCGAGCTTCCCTCACACACAGAACACTTACTGCAAAGAGGTCTGCATGTCAAGCTTCCCTCACACACAGAACACTTACAGCAAAGTCAGCAACGGCTCAAGCTTCCCTTACACACAGAACACTTACTACAAAGAGGGCAGCAGGTCAAGCTTCCCTCACACACAGAACACTTACTGTACAGAGGGCAGCAGTGCAAGCTTCCCACACACACAGAACATATATTGCGAAGAGGGCAGTAGGTCAGGCTTCCCTCACACACAGAACACCTACAGCAAAGGTAGCAGTATATCAAGCTTGCTTCACACACAGAACACTTACAGCAAAGGGGCAGTGGGTGAAACTTCCCTCAAGCACTGAACACTTACAGCAAATGCAGCAGTGAGTCGAGCTTCCCTCACACACAGAACACTTACTGCAAAGAGATCTGCAGGTCATGCTTCCCTCACACACAGAACACTTACTGCAAAGGCAGCAGCAGTGCAAGCTTCCCTCACACACAGAATAGCTACAGCAAAGGTAGCAGTAGGTCAAGCTTGCTTCACACACAGATCACTTACAGCAAAGGGAGCAGCAGGTTAAGCTTCCCTCACGCACAGAACACTTACAGCAAAGGCAGCAGCGGGTCGAGCTTCCCTCACACACAGAACACTTACTGCAAAGAGGTCTGCATGTCAAGCTTCCCTCACACACAGAACACTTACAGCAAAGGCAGCAGTGGATCGAGCTTCCCTCACACACAGAACACTTACTGCAAAGAGGTCTGCAGGTCAAACTTCCCTCACACACAGATCGGGTATAATACTGGTAGCAGTGGTGCAAGCTTCTCACACACACACACACACACACACACACACACACACACACACACACACACACACACACACACACACACACACACACACACACACACACACACACACACACACACACACATCAGGTATAATATTGGTAGCAGTGGTGCAAGCTTCTCACACACACACACACACACACAGATCAGGTATAATATTGATAGCAGTAGCCCAAGCTTCCCACACACACAGATCAGGTATAATGCTGGCAACAGTAGTGCAAGCTTCCCCCCCACACACAGATCAGGCATAATGCTTGTAGAAGATGTGCAAATTACGCTCATGCATAGCACTAATACAGTTGCAGCATGAGTAGAATGTTCTTTCTCTTGCACAGAATAGTTTGCACTATTGGCAGTGTCAACACACACACGCACCAGAGACAACCAGAGTGCAAACCCCTGATGGGAAAGGAGTAAAAGCACTGGTGGGGCTAACTGAACAAGACTCATAGCCTGCAAGGACGACGAAGAAAGTGTACAACAGACAGTGGTATAAAACAGAAAATATGGTCAGTGTTGATCATTACTCCGGAAGAGGCTTTGCCTCTCCATTGTGAGGAATTAAAAGCACCTTACCTTGCCGCTGGGTCCTGCGTCTCTTCTCCTTGCTCCTGCTCTCCTCGTGGGACAGGAAGCCAGGAAGAACAGCCAGGCCCCCGACCAATCATAACGCTGCAATGCAGCGTTGTGATTGGTAAGCACCAAGGCTCCCCTGACCAATCACAATGCTGCAATGCAGCGTTGTGATTGATTTTGAGCGTCCTGGTTCGACGCTCAACCAGGGAATAGGGGCCTGGTCTTGTTCTCCATGCAGGCTGTAATGCAGTCTGCATGGAGAACAGGGAAAATGTGCATGACTGGTTTCGGCGGCCCGAGAGGGCCGACCAAACAGTCATTGCGCATTTAGGAGTGGGCAAACCACTCCTCCCCTGCTCCGTGAGCAGAGCAGCCCCGCCCGCCCGCAAAGGAAACCTAAAATGATAACTCAAAGTTATTATCATTTTATATATCCTTTCCTTTACACTGCTCAAAAGCAGTGGGGCGACGCTCTTCCGCCATAGTGGAGGAGCCGCCACTGATTAAAAGTGAGAGGGAAGAACCCACAAAGGTTCTCCTTCCTTACACATGGTAATTGCCAAGGCACATGGGTATGTGTCCTCATTCCAAAGTGTATTCCTCCGGCTCAGGTCCCACCCAGATCCCCGCTTCTCGATAACAGCTGACATGCCACGCACAAAATGTCCGATGCTGCATTGTGCACATCTCTCATTGATAAACTCATGACAGATCAACATGATGCAGTGGAGATAGACGAAGGACTTGATTGGCAGCTGCACAATATTACCTCTCCCCGCTGTAGGCCATCTTGAAATGGTCATTCTATCAGTGCAACGCAAGGAGAATTTCAATCAAACCTCTCACAGCCAGGTTTCTTTCACGAGACTGAGGAAATGTAGGTAATTAGAAAATGTAAAAATGAAGCACTTGCTTTCATCAAATTGTGCGTATGTTGTGAACTTGGTGGTGTGGTGTAGGGCTTAGATGACGGCGCATGATGTAGGTGGTGGTCTGAAATGTAGGAAGTGTTGTAGGTTTTGGTGACATTGATCATAGGTGATCTAGGGTGGGATTTTTAGTACTGGGATTGTGGGGTGTAGGTACTATAGCATGTATGTACTGGTGTGGGTTGTAGTGTTTTGATGTAGTGTCGTGCAGACTGTAGGTGGTGCAGGTGTATTGTGGTTGTAACCTATGTAGTCTGTAGTTTGGTGGTATTGTAGAGTGTACAGTGTGATGTAGGGTCTATGTGGTGTACGTAGGTGATAGTGTAGGTGGGTTCGCAATGTGTGTGTGGTGGGGTAGAGTGATGTGGTGGCATAGGTGAAGGTTCAGTAAAACCTGTACCAGCGTATGATGTTTGTAAGGGATTTAGGGTGTGTTCAATGTTGGGTCTGATGAATGTACAGGTTGTATGTTGATGTAGGTGGACTTGTAGGGTGCAAGTTGAAGTGTAGAATGTAGTGGCACAGGATCTAGGCAGCCTTGTGTGTAGTTCGTGTCGTAGGATGCAGGAGGCGGTGTGGGTCTATAATCGTTGTACGTATGGCAGGACAGAGGGTGTAGGGAATTTACGGGTTAAGTGGTGCAGGGTGTAAATTGTGATGCAAAGTGCAGTGGTGGCGTAGGGCATGTGTAGGTGATTGTTAAATTAGATTTCTTGTGTTTATGTATTTGTTAAGGGTGTAATGGTATTGTAAGCAACGGAGTAGATTGTAGTTAGTGGAGTAGGAGGTTTTGATGTATGATTATTGTGTATGACCTCGATGGTAGAGTTTGTAAGTAGTGGTTTAGGATACAGGCATGACCACTGGAAATATGTGATTCTACGGGTGGGCCATTTTCTGCTTAGTTCTGTAAGTGGTTAATTTACCACCTTATTCACCATTGACTGCCAAATTTGCAAATTTCAACGAAAAGAATGTTTTATGTTCACATCCATAACAGCTCTCTAAAAGCACTGCCTTTCAACTGTATTGTAGGTTGTGGAAGAAAAGGCCTCGTTATAACGCATGCGTTTATAACGCATGCCATTACAACGCGGTCATTACAACGACCGCGTTGTTACATCGCATAGCATTACAACGCAAGTCATTACAACGACTTGCTGTAGGGGGGCGCTGGATGTTGGAATACTATGTCTGTCTATGTGGGAGTATTTGTAAAGCACACTGTTACTCCAAAGAGTGTCCTGGCGCTGACTGACCGGTAGCAATCACTGGAGAATGGGCTTAGGGGCACGCAAACAGCCATGTTTTCAGCTCTTTCCGAAACAGGGGAATGGATTCAATGTGTCTCAGCTGAAGTGGCATTTTATTCCAATGGCATGGTCCCAGGATGGAGAGAGACTTACCTCCTGACAGATTTTTTAAAGCGAGGGACATTGGCCAACAACAGGTCGGCGGAGCGTAACTGTCTACGAGGAGAGTAGAAAGAAATTCTACGTTTAAGGTAGCTAGGTCCTTCCCCGTAGAGTGCCTTCTGTGTGATAAGCAGAGTTTTAAAAATTATTATTTTCCTTACAGGGAGCCAATGCAGGCTCCTCAAAAGGTGTGACACACGCGAATTTCGGGGGAGCTCAAAAATGGTCCGGGCTGCTGCATTCTGGACCAGTTGAAGCCTGTCCAGCAGAAAGCCAGGCATCCCCAGATAGAGTCCGTTCCCATAATCCAGCCTTGATATAATCAGAGCCTGGATCGCCTGTTGTCTGGCCTCTTTAGATAGAAAAAAGAAGAATTTCCGCAGAAAACGGAGCAGAGCAAAACAGGTGCCAACTACTGCGTTCACCTGAGCGCGAAAGAGCAGCTGGTTGTCTACTATAATTTACTATTCCAACTCCAGTCTGTGCAACAGTAGGGAAGGTGTTGGATTTAAAATCCAACACCTTCTGCCCCCTACAGCAAGTCGTTGTAACGGCTTGCGTTGTTATGGCATGCGATGTAACAACGCGGTCGTTGTAATGACCGCGTTGTAATGGCATGTGTTGTTTCGCCTGCGGGGTAAATGATGTTTCCCGTTGTGGAACGCTACAAAGGTTGACCCCTTCTTGTGCTAGCGGATTGCTGTATTCGGAGAATTGTTTCTAGGTGGTGTTAATAGGCCAAATAAAATCACTGACTCCAAGGGCGGAAGTACGCGATTTTAGCAAGAACCATAATTACTATCTTTCTGAATCCAACTGAAACAAAGTGGAAATACCTACTCTCTCTTTGTCATTATAATATTATGTTTCACTATTAATGCACCAATTCATGTTTATATTACTGTATCCTTAAGGAAGTGGACATGGAAACAAGGCTGACAGGGTTTACAAGGCCCCCAGGCAGTATGCTTCTGTTTTAATGTCTGAAGTCTTGAATCTGAAAGTGCCCTTTCAGAGGAACATTCAGAATAAACAGGCAATGTACAGTCCTGTGGAGCATTACCTGGTGGGAAGAGGGGCTTCCACAAAACTCATGGTGTGCACACAGAATAAATCTGCCACTGAGCTCCCAAAGGCAAGTTTTAACACTTTACTGGGAAGGAAAAAATTAAAGAGGTGCAACTTTTATTACAAGAGGTGGGCAGGCCAGGCACCAGAGAAATATTGTGTTTACGAGCATAGCTTCTTGTAATTCCTGTCAATGGGCTTATGCATATTTTTTTTTAAATAATTTCTTTATTCACCTGGCTACAGTTTTCATCGTATTTTTGTTGCAAGAAACTATGTTAAGGAGAAAAGACGCCATGGAAACTAACTGTAAAACTCATGTTTGCTGCGGGCCATTTTCAACAGTCTCCTGCCACTATTTAATGTGACTTTTGAACTAGGAGTGTGCCAGGTTTGGTTGTCTCGCACAGAATGGTGAATGTATACAGTTTTCCATTTTAATAAACATTGGTAATGTCTATAGCCGTGGGATCCATTGTGTATCAATATCCATAAGTGTCAATTGTCAAAATTGTCAGGCAAAGCCATAGAATAGGCAAAATCCTTTTCATTTGCCTTTTTATTCAATAATATGTTGAATAATTTAGCGTTTTTTGCTGCATGATTCAGTCAGCTCTTCTGCGAATGTAGTGTTTCATTTCTACATAATTCCAATGACCCTGGATATAAGTGCTCTTTTTGGGTCAGACTGTAGTGGAGTTGGTGGTTTGTGACAGGGAAGAGGAAGCAACTTGCTCTGGAGGAATGGGGGGGTTGGAGGGGGGTGTGGCTTAACGGCCAGAGCGGTCGACTTTAAAGCTGGGGAACCAGGTTCGAGTCTCGGCAATGACGCTCAATCAACATCCTGTGATTCTGGGCCAATCACTTAATCTCCCCGTGCCTACCAAAAATGAATGTGTCCTTGTGTAATGTAACTTGTGCTCATGTAAAGCGCTCCAATACCTTTGGGTCGAGTTTGCCCTATATAAAACTGCAAAAACAAACCTGCGTTGCAGGCAATGTAACCAGTGCTGCCATCTACTCCACCCTAGGCTCACAAGTGTCCTATGCAAGTCCGGGAGAAGAAGAGACCACTGCTGTGGATAGGTAGACATGGCCTTGTAGTGAACAAAGGCAGTAGGGAGTTTAAGAGTTATGCAAGGTGCATTTAGTGTAAGAAGCAGCTGGTGCTAGCTGGAGTAGGTTGTAGGCTGCAGGCATTGGTAGTGAGTGTCGGGTGGGTCTATGTGAAGGTTTATGTTGGAGGTAGTTGAATAGGGTGTAAATTGCAGTGTGGGTGTATGTTGGCTGTGTAGGTGTAAAGTACTGGTGTAAAGTGTATGCTTGCGGCATAGGTTGTAGGTGGCATGCTGGGCATAGGTTGACCACAAGTATGGTTTGGCAGGTGGTATGTTGGAAGAATTAGTGGTGTAAGTTTAGTGTGGGCTGGAGGGGTAGCGTAGGCTATAAGTGAGATGGGTGTATGGTGGAGGTTTCGTTGCACAGTTTAGATGTTGATGTATAAATAGTCACACTGCCTGTCCTGTTCTTAAGCTGGCTCTACATGTTGGGATTCTGACCTCAATATATACTACTGCTTGATGTACAGTAATAAACAACTCTTTTGTGGAGGTAGACATTGTGAGCTAGACTGTAACTTTCTGTTCCTTGATCCACTTCTGTAGTGCAATAATACACGAACTCTGAGTTTCAGTGCCAAAACTGGAAATGGTGCCAAAGGTAAAACCAATGTTTAACCATAGGGAGATCTCTGCCTATGTGTGACAAGTTACAAGTTGTAACTTTACACTTGTAGATTAGACTCCACCCCCTGATTTCAGGGGTGGGGACATGTACGTCTACACTTTTGATTAACTTTATACTTGTAAATGGTGAATAGCTTAAAGTAGTAAAGTTACTCAAATGTGTGAAAGTAACCTTACACAAGCAAATTTACTCACATGTAAGGTTACCATGGCCAATAGGCCCTGGTATTTTTTCAGCTAAAGGCCTTTCACAACCAGAAATGGCTACATTGACAATTTGAATGTACAGTAAAGAACATTTGTGAAACACAAAATAATCAGGGCCACTGGAATTATGTGGCAGAGGAGCACCAAATTATGAGGCAGGTTTGCTAAATTATGTGGCAAGAAAACATAAATTATGTGGCATAAAGCATCACATTTTTTGATAGTATTACTTCATTATTTTGTCACTTTTACACATGGTAATACTGTCTGGCAAAGATTTCACCTCATTAGTTTCAGTTTAACAACCAAATACAGAAGTAAGCAACTGAAAAATGACCAGTTAACCTTTGCGAAGGGCCTTACACTGTGCACGAATACACATATCACCACGTTTTTAGTGACTTTTGATTCATTTGAGCTAGAAACATTTTTTTAAAACCAAATCTGCAGATTATGCAGCAAATGATGAATTATGTGGCAATTGCCGCAAATCTATAGTTATATGAAAAAAGCAGCAGAAACGGAATCGCACAATCCAGTGGCCCTGCAATAATACAAAATTACATTGGGGTGATAGCAAAGCTGAGAAGGAGAAACTCAAATATTTTTATAATGCTTTTGATTCATGTAATTTGGGCAGGGAGTTTGGATGGTGAATTTGGAAAGCATCTCCCTATAACCGATCTTCGCTCCTTCTTTCTTTAAACACTCCGTGGAAGGGCATGGGAACCGAGTAGTAGAGGTTTAGGGATGGACCACAATTCTCCAGTGGCGGCTCCTCCATTGGGGCGTGGGGGCGTCGCCTCACTGCTTTCTCGCAGTGCGAGAAGGCAGAAACATAAAATGGTAAAACTACCATTTTATGTTTCTGCTTCTCGCACTGCGAGAAAGCAGAAGTGCCTGCTTGTGGGCGGGTGGGTGGGCGGTCCCGCTCGAGGGCAGGAAGGGAGTGGCTTGCCCAATGTTATGGTCTCTGACTGTTTGGTTGGCCCCAGGGCCGACCAAAGCAGTCATGCGATCTCCATTTTGTCTATGTAGGCTGCATGCAGCCTACATAGAGAAAATGGCCTCCCTACTGGCGCCCGGCTGGGGCGCTCTCTGCTGCGCCACACCAAACACAACGCTGCCATTGCAGCGTTGTGATTGGCTTAGGGGAGCAGGAGGAGGGAGGCTGCCTAAAACGCGCCAGGACTCGAGCAGCAGGAGCTGAGGCGGCGGCGCGTGATGCGGTCGCGGAGGAAGGTAAGTTTTTAATTTTATATATACCGTGACCATCCCACTTCCCTACCCCCCACCCCCGCGCGAACCCACCCGCCCATTTGGCCGGCCGCCACTGGCATACCTGCTCATTCATATGCGAGTAGCGCAACAAGTGTTTGGCTTCCGCCTCCTTATCCTTGGTGTGGTGTTTACATGGCACTAGAAGGACGCAGCGGCACTCTAATGTAAATTATTATATGATTGTGCTCGGTGTTTTTGTTGTTAGTCATCCGTGGTCCCCGAGCCGCATACGAAAACAGCTCGTTGACTCGTTGGTTGTGCCGTCGGCCACGCTCCACACAGGAAAAGAAGGTCGGGTTTAGAGGCAGACAAGTAATTTACCGTAAGGTTGGAAAACACATTATTTTAAAACAAACGTTTTTTAAATGCTCTCTCGTGCTGTAACCGCGTTTACGCATTTTTTCCGTGAATATTGAGTTTACATGTTTAGAGAGAGGTGTGTGGATAATTCTCCCATGCCGTTTGTAAAGTGCTGGGTGTGTGCTCTAGGCACAAGTGGTGTTCCTTTGCTTCCCACACACTCACAGCCCCTCTCACGGCAGAGGCCTCCTCCTGAGCTCAGGACCCAGCAGTTGTGCATCCCGCCCAGAGGGCCAGCACCGTGGATGCTGCTCGTTTCCTGGTCTTTGAGAAGCGGAGGGAGAGAGAGCCTGTGCTAAGAGCAGACAGTTCGCGCTGAGAAGCTCCCCAGCAAGCACCGAGCCAGCGCAGCCTGGATGGACCCTGCAGGCTTGAGGTAATGTGCCAGCCAGTGCTTTACATGGGCCAGTACTGCCCGGTACGGAGTGCCAGCACTTTTTTATTTTGAGAGGGAGGGTACTGGCACTTCTCAAGAGAGACGTAATACTTTAAAATGGAGAGTACCAGCACTTCTCAGAAACAAGCAGGTCTCTGATACAGAGTACCTGCACTTCTATTTTTCCATTTCAAGCACTGATGTGTCCTAAAAAGATGTGGCGTTACGGTATGTTACATTTATTTCTTAAGCGCGCGTTTACCCGAGGGTGTCTTGGCGCTAGGTTGAACCGAGCTAGAACCACTTGTGCTCATCATGCGATCATACAGAGGCGCTACCTTTAAGGTCGGGCAGCCCTTTAATATCCTGAGCACACACCTTGTGGTGTCTGGGGTGAGTGGGGATGTTTCCTTTAATACACCCCAGTCCAGAATGCTGTACCCAAAGCTACAGATACATTTACAACTACATATGGAAACGCTTTGATAGATATCATGTGCATTCACTTGAATTTGCTCATAATTTGTTAAAACAAATGTAGCAATCTATAAAATAGAAGCACTTTCTTCACATAAAGCACCATATTGTGGAACAATTATAATATTTCGTTATATTGGTCTCTGGGTGTCATTTTAAAACAAAGGCTAGGCATTTCGCGCCAAACTGCTAAGGTCTGCAACTACGAGGGGCCGGCGCACGCAGTTTCTGCAGAGCTGTGTTTTGTGCCCAACAGGCAGGGTGTGGCTCTGTGCAGTGTAGACACCTGTGCTGTGCTCCACGGTTCTCCCCAATACCCATTGTCTGGGTCATCAGACCTCAGAGTGGTTGACACCTTCCTGCTTTCTCAAATTTGCTTGAAAATGCACCATCTGCCCACTCTTTTTAAAAAGAATTCTCGGTGGGATAGTCCCCCCGAACCCCCGTAGGTGGTTCAGGCTCGCTCGCCGCAGTGCAGTACGACAATTGTTTTACGCCACACCACTTTCAAATGTCACCATCCCCCACTGCAATTCTCAGTACATCAAGAGTTGGTGATAGTGAAGACAATGTTCTTCATTGATTGGTCGCATCCGACGAGGGTTTTTCCATCTATCCTCCTTGATTCTAGTGATGTCTCTGGTGATCAGAGTGGAACAGGGGAAGGGCCAGTGATGGACAGCGCTGGAACGGGGACACTGCCTCTCCTGTGTTTATCAGTGCTCGGGAGGTAGAGTCGTGCCCCCTAGCACGATCCGTGATGCGAGTGAAGGCAGATTCCATCACTTGTGTGGAGCAGCCGAGTGCCCTCGAAGGTAAAAGATCAAACCAGGCAACATGTGAAGACCATACTGCCGGCTAACGCTGATCCCAAATAGAGCAGCCATTCACTATGGAAAGTGAGAGGACATTTGGATTTGCCAACACTGCTGGCCCATTCATCAAATCTACCCCCAAAAGAATCCATATTTTTTCTTGCTTGCCATGGGGATGGGGATGGGAATGCTCTGGGCACCGGGTGGGCAGAAAGACTGTTGGATTGGGGTGTAGGTCAGATGCCTGGGTGGGCTGCCCCAACCCCTTCTTTTTTTACCATATATTTTCCTAATTTCTATTGGGCTTTCTACTCCCTGGGGAGCAGATTGAGGGTAAATTCCCCCAATCTGCATCCGGAGTGGCAGACAGAGTGTTGGGCCTTTTCTGGGGCGGAGACACAGCCCGGCCCAATTCGGGAGACAGATTGGGGTAAGCAAGGCAATCCATCCCCATGGGAGCAGAAAGACTGTTGCGTCCATTCTTAAGTGGCGGCACAGCCCGATGCCAGGGCAGGCCCACCACTAACCATTTGGGTGGGGTGACCCCCACAAGTAGGGACCCACCAGAGGTGTAAGCAGTGGTCAATGGGAGTTTTGGGTCACCCAAGATGGGAATATGAGAGCAGTTTGGTTGGTTCCACTCAGTTGGGGTGCCAGGAACTCTATGTGGTGACGCCGCGATTGGAACTGTTTCTCCTACATTCCTACAATCTCACCTCCACCCTTCCACTCGGGCAGTCCCCCTCCTCTGATTGTCGCAGTCTCCAATATCCTCCACTCATTCTTTTTCTCCTAGTCACTCACACTGACTGGGGCTTGAGTCAGTCCGATGCTATTTTTACACGTCTCCATATTGGCGCGCGGCACGTTCCACTACGTGTTACTCCTGGCAGGGAGGGGGTGATGGGAGTGTGAGAGTCTCTCCTCCCCCTAATAGCCTTGCTTACTCACACCCACGTGACTCAGCCTCACCTGAGCTCTTTCCAGCTTCCCTCTCTGCTCCCATCTCTGGAGCAGACTGAGGGCCACAATGGGCTGCACGCTTGGAAGTCGTCTCACTACAGTAGCGGATGTGACATCACACACACACACCCTTTGACCTCCTGTGACATCACAGGTCCCGCCTGCACCCCGCCAGAAACCTCCTATTTTACTCCTCGGGTATTAAAGTACGGGGCAAGAAACGCAGAAAGTAAACCGGTCTCTTAAAACTTAAGACAGCAAATTAACAGGGAGACCCGAGCCAAGGGTCTTTTTTTGGCTTTAAGAGCCCATGCACGAGCTGAGTCCTGGAAATAGTTGGCTTGGGTAAATCATGCAACGAACATCATGGAAAAATGAACATGTTCAAATTTTTCTTAGAATATATACAACCAAATCTGAATAAACTGCCTTTATATCTTTCACTGACTCTTAAGAAAGTTTCTTCTGTTGAGTCCTCACCTCGGAGATCGGTGTGTGACCTGCAGGGCAACGATTTGAATCTTGACAGAGCCTACTCGGCCTCTCATCCTTCTGCGGCTGCTAACACGAGTACCTTCGAGTCGCGTAACATCAAGAATAGTTGACAAAGCCCAAAGTAAATATTTTGTTTGTGGAAGAGCTATATAAACGGCAAATATTCTAATTATCAGCTCTTCGAATTTGCAAACACTTGCAATAAATTATTCAAAGTCCGAAGTAGGAATCGAAATGTCACCATAAATGTTCCATACAAACCTCATTTTCCAGCAGTGACATTGGCCTCTGGTTATTCACTCACTGCAGGTCTGTGCACAGCAGCCCCGGTCTTTTATCTCCTAATTTTAGCTGCATTAATCCAGGTATGCCACGAAGCATATATCTATTTCTGAATTACATAGCATAGCGAGTCCAATTATCTTCCCACGTTAGTATATCTTGCACATCAAAGTGCAGCCCTCAGCTGTCATCTCGGCCCTATTGTTTTTATTGGATCCCTGCAGGGATGTGAGGTCTGGGTCTGTGATGTGTCAGAACACATCAGTCACGCTTTCTCCTGTGCCTGAGCCGACTTGTTACCACGCTCTTTACACTCAGGTGCTTTTCATAATAGATTCCATCACTTACAAATGTTACCGGGAGCGCCAGCGCGTGCGCATGCGCGGTTTACACCGCGCTCTGTGAGTGCCTTGTTTGCTCCAAGCCCTTCCGGGCCACAGAGAGCACGAGGACGTCTGTTCCCCTGCCCTGTCCGTCTTTCTGTCAGCCACACGTGGGGGGCAGTGCTCCCAGACACCATCCTGAAACCCCCAAAAACATGATGCGGCATTCTCATCACCAACCGAGGGGATTTAAATCACTCCAGCTACGAAACACCTTTCTCTGGAAAGCATCACACTTAAAGCATTACTGGCTGGTTTGCCACAAATTCAAGACACATCACCTCAAGTCTGGAACATCTGCGTGGGCTTCCTCTTCTGGACATTAGCACACCCGAAGCATACTGGGTAGGGAAACAGCAAATGCCACGACCGCCGTACTACGCGTTGCCTTTGCAATGCCGGCGGAACAATGAATGCGTCTGAACCACGCATTCCATTTACAACATAAGCCGTTACGACATGCGTTAGGTAAAGCGGTGTTGGATTTTAAAGTCCAACGCTTTCCCTACTGTTGCGGGGACTGGAGTTGCTATAGTAAATTATACTATTCCAAAGTCCAGCGCCCCCCGAAGACAAGTCGTTGTAACAACGTGCATTGTAAATGGAATGCGTGGTTCAGACGCATTCGTTGTTCCGCCGTAGTTGTTAAGGAAAGCATGATCGTATCATACAACCTTCAGGGAAAACTGCACGCCAGCCACAAAAACAGACCTGACTCGGAGCATGCAAGAACCGCATTTCTGGTTCCAACAACACAACCCTCGGCTCCTCTTGCAGGATCTTGGGCCCTATGACGATCCCATTCTTTGTGCTGCGCTGACGCAGAAGGGGTCTCTCAGTCTACATTGCATACATTAACTCGAATAATCTCAGAGTTAGTGCATGGGCTGCAGAGAGCAGAGCTCAGAAAAACAGGACAGTAATTGCCTCTAGGCTGCAGAAGGGGTCTGTACGCTTCTTTTTCCCGTCTACAGCACATACATTAACTTGAATAATCTCTGATTTAATGCACAGGCTGCAGATCGCGTGCACGAACACACGAAGACGCAATTACTGCCCTCTGAGCCCGAGCTCTGCTGCCTGCAGCCCATGCACTAACTCAGAGATTTTCAGAGTTAATGTGTTTGCTGAAGATGGGAAAAAGAAAGGTGCAGACCCTTCTGTGTCCGTGCATAGATCCGGATCATGATACGGTCCCTTGAATAAAAAAAAAATGCATAGAGGATGGACATGGAAACCGGCCTTGTCCTCATGTGCTCCACACTGTTGGAATCATCAGACACTTCATCTCAGACCCTCCCCGCCACGACAACGATTCTAGAAAGATCTGAATACCACACATTTACCGGGTTCTTTCAACCCACTGACTCCTCCCTTAACCCTTTGCTCCTCCTCCTCTCCTTCCACAGTCCACACAATGCTTGCTGTAGCACTCTCTCATCCAGTCATTATTATTAATATTAATAATGATATTTATTAACCTTATTTTTATTGCCTTATTGCACAGTTGTTCTCCATTGCAGAGCCTATATAACTATCCCTTAAAAAATAAAATGTTATGTTATGTTACTATAACTTGTAGAGCGCACATACACCAAACAGTTTCTTGGCGCTGAGGTAACTGACCCAACACAGCACAGAATGCTATTCATAGGCTTGCTTGAAGAGACAGGTCTTCAACGCTGTCTGAATTTCCCATATTTGGGAGTAGTCCTGAGTTCCAAGGGCAGGGAGTTCCCAAAGCACAATGACCGAAAATCTGGCTCCACCTGCCCTTTTCCTATTGAATTGAGGGATCACTAAATAGTGTAGATGGGGCGATCTAAGATTTCTAATGGAGTTGTACGTTTGGATGCAAGATTAAATAAAAGCTGGACTTTTCATGTGAAGGGATAAAAAAAAAGTACCCTAGACTAACAGACCGACTGGTCTGACCTTTGTCCATGAAGTTTGGCCCACTTGATCCTGCAGAATGACTTCCCCTTAAAGTGTTGATGTCCCCTGTGCCACTCTGCTAAGGCTCCGGCAGAGTCTGGAGCACAGGAGATATATATTAATGGCTCAGACATAATTGCCTTTAAGAAGCACCAGGTTTTAAATGACCCAAGCGAAACATGTGTCGGCTGCATATATCTGAAGCACATCGATATTTATTTGACCAACTAAATTCTAATCAGAGTGCCAACTGGCTCAGGTTCTTCACATACTGATGCATAATGTTAGCCTGGGTGTCTTAAAATCCCATCTCAGCGCTTGCCAGGGAAAGATTTCCTGTGGACTCATACATAGAAACCTGCACTTATAAACCAGCTCCTTGGTGATTGGCAATATACTTGTAACATAGGGAGGGGATACTTTATCCAGTATATTACACTGCATTACTTTGAAGAGTATGAAATAGCATCACAACATTTTTAACTTTCTGGAAAAACATGGGAAGTGTGCTGACACATTGCAATTCAACCCCCTGTTTATGGTCTGGCTTGACAAGACAGCTGTCACCAGACTATTATGTGAGGATCACTGGAGAGGGGCTTTGGCTCCGCCCACAAGTTGGGAGCCGGAGTACATGTTTGGATTGGTCAGAAGTTGTGTGCTTCCACAAAAAAGTGCTTGCCCTGCACATAGCTGTGATCATTTAGCTTATTTATCCCGCTGCCTGAGTTTGAACTTTCAGGGGCACACGCATGACATTGGAAACTAATAAAGTGCCCTAGATAACTAGATAATTTATGTTGTTTTTTTGCCAGCAGCGCAGATGGGAGTAGGACAATCCTTAACCTAGAAGGATGTTAAGATATAGCTTGAAAATAAAACTATCACTGACCTTTTAGCCTTACCATATAATATTCTACAGTTCTTTGCTTCCACACAAATACATATCCATTCCCCTGCAATCTACTTATAATGCTTCACATTTCCATGCAACATTCCTTTAAAGCCAGACCTATTGGCATTGCCAATGCTTGTTTTCCTTGGCAGGTGTATAAGCTAAAAGAAAATTCATAAGCAGAGGGGCGTTACATTGTTCTTGAAAACGTCTTTAACCCCTTTTCAATGCTTTATCTGCTAAAAAAAAAAAAAGGAACAGGGGCCTCTTGCATCCAAAGAATGTAAGAAACCTTAATTACTTGCCCCAAAAAGAAATGAAAATATTGAGAACTTGGGGATTGTAAATCCAAAGATATGGTGGGTGACACGCGCCTCCTTTACAGAGAGAAAATAAGTTAAAAAAACAAATGCACATACATGTTCTATATACCGGTTAAGGTCTGGTGAGTTGGAAACAACGAGATCATATAAATATTAATTATTAAATTCACCTATGTGAGAATAGACATGTATATCCGATGGACGGGTAAATACATTTAATCAAAGTCACAATCTGAAAATAATGAATATAGTGGTAGAAAAGATGCCCTGCCAGCCCGTTCATTTATCTGGTGGAGAAGGCCGCATCCCGCACGCGCTCCGGTATGGAACACAGGAGTGCTGGCTTCACCCATCACTTCTTTTACATGATGTGACTGCTACATGGAATGACATGCGTGTGTGAACGGACGTCGGTGCGCCCAATAAACTGACCATATACCAGGACTATTGGCCATTGGACTTCATTGATTTTGCAGTCTCTGTATTTTCCGCATAATTATGGATTTGCCACGTTTGCCACATAATCTTCTGCATAACCTGTAGATTTTGACAAAAAGATTGTTTCTAGCTCAATTGGTTTAAAAGTTACAAAAAAATGTGATGTGTGTTGTCACACAGTTGAAGGCCTTTTGCAAAGGTTGACTTGTTCCCTTTCCTGTTGCTTGTTGCTGTATTTGGGGGATTAAACTGGTACTAATGAGGTGAAACCTTTGTCCAGACAGTCTTTACCTGTGTGAAAATGTCAAAATAAGAAAGTAATACTATCACGAAAAGTGCAGCACTACACTGAGTAATTTGCCTTTTCTTGCCACATAATCTAGTCAACCCCGTTGCATCGTTTGGTCCTCGTCTGCCACATATTTCCAGTGGTCAGGCCATATACTCAGAATACTGGGGCATATTTACAAGAAAATGTTGGAGCGCAGAGCTGCGTCAAATTTGGCTGCTCCGCGCTCCAACATTTTCAGAACGCAGGGATTCGCCGTATTCACAAAAATACAGTGCACCCCTGTGTTTTCCCTAGCGCTGCAGCTAAATTTAGCTGCCTAGAATCAACGCAGGCACCCTTGCACCATAGTGCAAGGGTGCATGTGTTGCAGGGAATTATCATTTATGAGCAGGAAGGTGTCCCTTCCTGCACATAAACAATCATTAATGGCGTTTTGTTACTTCTATGTGTGCTACAGAATGCAGCACACATAGAAACAGCAAAAACGAGGGGAAATAAAAGCATTTCTCCTCGTTTCGACATTCTAACGCCTGCTCTTGCATGGCGTTAGTTTTTGTCGCTGCCTCAGATTTACACCTCCTCGTAAATCTGGGGCAGGGTCAAAAGCATTGGGTGTTGCGGTGGAACCCCCACTACAACGCCCATTGCACGTCCATTTCACACTAAGTGATGCGTGTAAAGGGGCCTTATTTACAAGGCAGCGTTAAGCCACAAAAAGGGGCTTAAAGCCGCTTTGTAAATATGGAGAAGGGCATATCACAACCAGAACACCGCTAAAAGTCACGTTCTGGGGGTGATATCCCCTTGTAAATATGCCCCTAGGCGAGCCAAATTGATGTCGGCATCAAGAGAGAGCTGAGGATGTGCTGAAGACTACAATGGGCTGAGTGTAACCCAAGTGAGGTTGACAGTTGTCATTGGGTTTGGAAACTCCTGGCAGCAGTGCGGGGTAGCCTTGGGTGTGGTGTTAGTGTTGGCACCTGGGTCTGGATATGTTTCTAAAGTGGTTTCTGTGTGAGAGGGTTTGACTAGTGTTTCATGCAGTGAAGATTCCAGTGCCAGTGGGAGCAGCAGAGAGCCTGTGCATCATGGAATATTGGACTGGTGAGGAGTGCAAGGTGCCTGTGCATGTGTGAGGTAGCTGGGATTCACTAGAAGACTGGGAAGCAATGCTTACCAACAGGGCTTGTGTTAAGCCTATAAACTTGTAAGCCCAGGGTATTTTATTTTAATTAAAACAAATACCCTGGCTGGCGTGTACATACGGAGGAACCTCCAGCAGGGCTGGGGCCTCCTTTGTATTCTGCTGCTGTGCAGCTCCTCTGCCGAGGTCCCTCCTGCAGTGTGCGTGCCCTCCATCCCAAGCAGGTCTGCAAGAGCTGCATACTGATGAGGGCTGGGGTCCGCTGGCAGCGTGGCAGAGAGCGAGCTGAGAGCCGCTGTTTACTAACCCTTCCTGTGAGCGCCTCTCACAGCACAGCGTGGCCGAGGATGAGCTGAGAGCTGCTGTTTACTAACCCGTCCTATGAGCGCCTCTCACAGCACAGCGTGGCCGAGGGTGAGCTGAGAGCTGCTGTTTACTAAACCATCCCGTGAGCTCCTCTCACAGCACAGCGTGGCCGAGGGTGAGCTGAGGGCTTCTGTTTACTAAACCATCCTGTGAGCTCCTCTCACAGCACAGCGTGGCCGAGGGTGAGCTGAGGGCTTCTGTTTACTTAACCATCCCGTGAGCTCCTCTCACAGCACAGCATGGCCGAGGGTGCGCTGAGGGCTTCTGTTTACTAAACCATCCAGTGTGCTCCTTTCACAGCACAGCGTGGCCGAGAGCGAGCTGAGAGCCGCTGTTTACTAAACCATCCTGTTATCTCCTCTCACAGCACAGCATGGCCAAGGGCTAGCTGAGAGCTGTTGTTTACTAAACCTTCCTGTGAGCTCGTCTCACAGCAAAGCGTGGCCAAGGGTGAGCTGAGAGCTGCTGTTTACTAAACCTTCCTGTGAGCTCCTCTCACAGCCCAGCGTGACCGAGGGCGACCTGAAAGCTGCCGTTTACTAAACCATCCTATGATCTCCTCTCACAGCACAGCATGGCAGAGGGCTAGCTGAGAGCTGCTGTTTATTAATCCGTCCTGTGAGCTCCTCACACAGCACTGTGTGGCCGAGGGTGAGATGAGAGCTGCTGTTTACTAACCCATCCTGTGAGCTCCTCTCACAGCACAGCGTGGCGGAGTGTGAGCTGAGAGCTGCTGTTTACTAAACCATTCTGTGAGCTCCTCTCACAGCACAGCATGGCCGAGTGTGAGCTGAGGGCTGCTGTTTACTAACCTGTCCTGTGAACTCCTCTCAAAGCACTGCGTGGCCAAGGGTGAACTGAGAGCTGCTGTTTACTAACCCGTCCTGTGAGCTCCTCTCACAGCACAGCGTGGCAGAGTGTGAGCTGAGGGCTGCTGTTTACTAAACCATCCTGTGAGCTCCTCTCACAGCACAGCGAGGCCAAGTGTGAGCTGAGAGCTGCTGTTTACTAAACCATCCCGTAAGCTCCTCTCACAGCACAGCGTGGCCGAGTGTGAGCTGAGGGCTGCTGTTTCCTAATCCGTCCTGTGATCTCCTCTCACAGCACTGCGTGGCCGAGGGTGAGATGAGAGCTGCTGTTTACTAACCCGTCCTGTGAGCTCCTCTCACAGCACAGCGTGGCGGAGTGTGAGCTGAGAGCTGCTGTTTACTAAACCATTCTGTGAGCTCCTCTCACAGCACAGAATGGTCGAGTGTGAGCTGAGGGCTGCTGTTTACTAACCCGTCCTGTGAGCTCTTCTCACAGCACAGCGTGGCGGAATGTGAGCTGAGAGCTGCTGTTTACTAAACCATTCTGTGAGCTCCACTCACAGCACAGCATGGCCGAGGGAGAGCTGATGTTTACTAAAAAATCCATTGAGCTCCCCTCACAGCACAGCGTGGCTGAGGTTGAGCAGAGAGCTGCTGTTTGCTAAGCCATCCCGTAAGCTCCTCTCACAGCACAGCGTGGCGGAGTGTGAGCTGAGAGCTGCTGTTTACTAAACCATCATAGGAGCTCCGCTCACAGCACAGCATGACGGAGTGTGAGCTGAGAGCTGCTGTTTACTAACCCGTCCTGTGAGCTCCTCTTACAGCACAGGGTGGCGGCGTGTGAGCTGAGAGCTGCTGTTTACTAAACCATTCTGTGAGTTCCTCTCACAGCACAGAGTGGCCGAGTGTAAGCTGAGGGCTGCTGTTTACTAACCTGTCCTGTTAGCTCCTCTCAAAGCACTGCGTGGCCGAGGGTGAGCTGAGAGCTGCTATTTACTAACCCATCCTGTGAGCTCTTCTCACAGCACAGCATGGCGGAGTGTGAGCTGAGAGCTGCTGTTTACTAAACCATTGTGTGAGCTCCTCTCACACCACAGCATGGCCGAGGGTGAGCTGAGAGCTGCTGTTTATTAAAAAATCCAATGAGCTCCCCTCACAGCACAGCGTGGCTGAGGGTGAGCAGAGAGCTGCAGTTTACTAACCGGTCCTGTGAGCTCCTTTCACAGTACAGCATGGCAAAGGGTGAGCTGAGAGCTGCTGTTTACTAACCCGTCCTGTGAGCTCCTCTCACAGCACAGGGTGGCCGAGGGTGAGCTGAGAGCTGCTGTTTACTAACCCATCCTATGAGCTCCTCTCACAGCACAGCACGGCCGAGGGTGAGCTGAGAGCTGCTGTTTACTAAACCATAATAGGCGCCCTCTCACAGCACAGTGTGGCCGAGGGTGAGCTGAGAGCTGCTGTTTACTAATCCGTCCCGTGAGCTCCCGTCACAGCACATAATGGCCGAGGGTCAGCTGAGAGCAGTTGTTTACTAAACCATAATAGGAGCTCCTCTCACAGCACAGCGTGGCCAAGTGGGAGCTGAGGGCTACTGTTTACTAAACCATCTGTTGAGCTCCTCACACAGTACAGCGTGGTTGAGAGCTGCTGTTTACTAAAAAATCCAGTGAGCCCCCTCACAGCACAGCGTGGCTGAGGGTGAGCAGAGAGCTGCTGTTTACTAACCTGTCCTGTGAGCTCCTCTCACAGTACAGCATGGCCGAGGGTGAGCTGAGAGCTGCTGTTTACTAACCCGTCCTGTGAGCTCCTCTCACAGCACACCGCGGCCGAGGGTGAGCTGAGAGTTGCTGTTTACTTAACCGACAGCGTGGCTGAGGGTGGGCTGAGAGCTACTGTTTACTAAACCATCCCATGAGTTCCTCTCACAGCACAGCGTGGCCGAGGGCGAGCTGAGAGCTGCTGTTTACTAAACCATCCTGTGAGCTCTTCTCACAGACCAGCATGGCCGAGGGTGGGGTGAGAGCTGCTGTTTACTAAACCATCCTGTGAGCTCGTCTCACAGCAAAGCGTGGCCAAGGGTGAGCTGGGAGCTGCTGTTTACTAAACCATCCTGTGAGCTCCTCTCACAACACAGCGTGGCTGAGGGTGAGCTGAGAACTGCTGTTTACTAAACCATGTGTGAGCTCCTCTCACAGCACAGCGTGGCCAATGGTGAGCTGGGAGCTGCTATTTATAAACCATCCTGTGAGCTCCTCTAACAGCACGGCGTGACCAAGTGTGAGCTGAGAGCTGCTGTTTACTAAACCATCCTGTGAGCTCCACTCACAGCACAGCGTGGCTGAGGGTGAGCTGAGAGCTGCTGTTTACTAAACCTTCCTGTGAGCTCCTCTCACAGCACAGCCGAGGGTGAGCTGAGGGCTGCTGTTTACTAAACCATCATAGAAGCTCCACTCACAGCACAGCTCGGCCAATGGTGAGCTGGGAGCTGCTGTTTACTAAACCATCCTGTGAGCTCCTCTCACAGCACAGCGTGGCCAAGTGTGAGCTGAGAGCTGCTGTTTACTAAACCATCCTGTGAGCTCCACTCATAGCACAGCGTGGCTGAGGGTGAGCTGAGAGCTGCTGTTTACTAAACCTTCCTGTGCGCTCCTCTCACAGCACAGCACGGCCGAGGGTGAGCTGAGAGCAGCTGTTTACTTAACCATCCTGAGAGCTCCTCTCACAGCACAGCGTTGCGCAGGGTGAGCCGAGGGCTGCTGCTTACTAAACCATCCTGTGAGTTCCTCTCGCAGCACAGCGTGGCCGAGTGTGAGCTGAGAGCTGCTGTTTACTAACCCGTCCTGTGAGCTCCTCTGACAGCAAAGGATTGTTGAGTGTGAGCTGAGGCGAGGACGTGATGTTTATTAAACCCTCTTGTGAGCTCTTCTGATAGCACAGGATGGCTGAGTGCGAGCTGAAGAAAGTGTGTCATGAATAGTAACCCATCCTGTGAGCTCCTCTGACAGCATGGCAGAGGGTGAAGTGAAGAAAGAGTGTCATGTATAGTAACTCATCCTGTGAGCTGCTATGATAACACGGCAAGGCTGAATGTGAGCTGAAGAAAGAGTGTGATGTTTACTAACATCCTATCCAAGTGTGAGATGAAGAAAGAGTGTCATGTACATTAACCCATCCTGGCAGCTCTGCTGACACAGAGGGGTCACCTATCGCGTATACAGAGAGTTCTGTATACCAACCCAGCCTAGAGCTCCTCTGACGCAGCCTACCCAGACTATAGGGTATGCAAAGTGTTCTGTATACCAACCCAGCCTGGAGCTCCTCTCACACATCCTGCTCTTTCTATAGGGTATTCAAAGTGTTTTGTATACTAACTCAACCTGTGAGCTCCTCTGACACTGCCTATAGGATATAAAGTGTTCTGTTCAGAGGAGCCTGGGAGCTCCTCTGACAAAGCCTGTATACCCTGGTGTCTCTGGTTTGCAAGGGACCTTGGAGGCCTCTATCTCTGGCTAGCCGCATCTCTGGCTCTCCACAAAGCTCATAGATTCTATGGTAGCCTGTATAATAGCTCAGTCATGCGGTTGCTCTCTTGCATCATCTACAAGATGCAGGGATCCTATGGTACCCTATATACTAGCTCTGCTCTGTAACTCTTTGCCTGGCTGTTTCCACAATGTGCAAGGATCCTGTTGTAGCCTGTATATTAGTCTATTTATGCATCTTTTCTCTGGGTGATTCCATGGGATGAGCCTGTATCCTAGCCCGTTATGCAGCTCCTCTGCCTTGCAGCTTCCTCAGGATGTGGGGATCCTGTGGTAGCCTGATACTAGCCCAGTTATGCAGTTCTTTTGCCTGGCTGCTTCCACAGGATGTGTGGGATCCTGTGGTAGCCTGATAATAACCCAGTTATGCAGTTATTCTACCTGGCTGCTTCCGCAGGGTATGGGAGATCCTGTGGTAGCGATATACTAGCCCAGTTATGCAGTTCTTCTACCTGGGTGCTTCCGCAGGGTATGGGAGATCCTGTGGTGGCTGTATACTACCCCAGTTATGCAGTTCTTTTACCTGGCTGCTTCCGCAGGGTATGGGAGATCCTATGGTAGCGATATACTAGCCCAATTGTGCAGTTCTTCTACCTGGCTGCTTCCGCAGGGTATGGGAGATCCTGTGGTAGCTGTATACTAGCCCAGTTATGCAGTTCTTCTACCTGGCTGCTTCCGCAGGGTATGGGAGATCCTCTGGTAGCCTGTATACTAGCCCAGTTATGCAGTTCTTCTACATGGCCTCTTTCCCACATGATATGGGAGATCCTGTGGTATGCTGATACTAGCCCAGTTATGCAGTTCCTCTGTCTGGCTGCTTCCGTGGGATGTGGAGGTATCTTGTGGTAGCTTGTACACTAGCCCACTTATGCAGTTCCACTGCCTGGCTACTTCCACATGATGCACAAGCTAATATACAGGCTACAATCATATCCCTGCACCACGTGGAAACAGCCATGCTGATGAGCTGGGTTAGTACACAGGCTACTATAGGGCACTTGCATCCTGTGTGAGCTTCACGGCAGAGGAGCGACAGATCTGGGACAGTATACAGGATCCCTGCACCCTCTGGAAGCAGCATGGCAGAGGAGCAACAGAGCTGGAACAGTATACAGGATGCCAAACCCTGCACCCTTCGGAAGCAGCACAGCAGAGGAACGACAGATAGGGGACAGTATACAGGCTACCAAAGGATCCCTGCACCCTTCAGAAGCAGCACAGCAGAGGAGCGACAGATCTGGGACAGTATACAGGCTACCAAAGGATCCCTGCACCCTCTGGAAGCAGCACGGCAGAGGAGCGACAGAGCTGGGACAGTATACAGGCTACCAAAGGATCCCTTCGCCCTCTGGAAGCAGCACGGCAGAGGAACAACAGAGCTGGGACAGTATATAGGCTATCAAAGGATCCCTGCACCCTCTGGAAGCAGCACGGCAAAGGAACAACAGATCTGGGACAGTATACAGGCCATAGGATCCCTGCACTCTCTGGAAGCAGCACGGTAGAGGAGCGACAGAGCTCGGCTAGTATACAGGCTAATAAAGATCACAGGGGTATGCAGTTCCTAGTAAGTACGGATTTGTCTGCTTAGGTCAGTTAAGTTCCACTGAGTCTGCAGGGAGCATTACTCTGTAGGAACAATTGCCCTCACACACCTAGATAGGTGTCATGCTTCATCATTTGGCTTTTGCTCCACGTCGGGCAGGCGCTGCAATCCCCAACGGGCACCCTCAATGGGGGCTCTTTACCGTAGATATCTTTTTATAAGCCGTATAGTGAAGTGTGGGTAAAATAGTAGATTGGTGTATTTTAAGTAAATGTGTGAAAGAGTGGAATAAAAATAGGAGAGGGGGTAGTCTACAGAAATATTTTAATGATCGAGTCCTACTGCCTATGTTAAAATATGTGGTGCCACCTACTAAAGTGATTATCTAAGGTAGCGGAAGGCCGACATGTTTCAAGCCTAATTTAGTCATGTGAATGATCTAGCGGCTTTTCTTCAGGACCATAAAAAACTAATCTACACAGTGACTGGTGTTTTGATATATGAGTTCATTTGTGTTACTCCCAGCCACCTATACTTCTCTATCTATCAATATAAGTAAATCAATTTATGAAAAGACCCACTAAGGGTATAAATCTGGACTCCTCGAGTATTTTGCCTGGTGACACGCTTATTAGCGTGGAACTCCTGTATATTAGCACACTGGAAGACCTACTCACGCCGGCAACCTCGGAAGGACTTCTGTGAGCAGTCAGGTAGAGAAGCTGCAGATCTGGGTCAGTATTTAGGCTACCAAAGAATCCCTGCACCCTCTGGAAGCAGCACGGCAGAGGAACGACAGAGCTGGGATAGTATACAGGCCAAAGAATCCCCGCAACGAGGCAGAGGGACAGCACAACTGGGCCAGTATACCGGCTACTATAAGATACCCACATCCTGTGTAAGCAGTCAGACAGGATAACTAGGCTAGTATACAGGGCCTTTTCCAACGCACCTCTGCCTAGCTGCTTTCAGAGGATACGGGCATAATATAGTATCTTGCGTACTAACCCAGCTCTACAGCTCGTCTGACTGGCTCCTTCCACAGGATGCAGGGTCCTATAGTCGGCTGTGCACTAACCCAGCTCTGCAGCTCGTCTGCCCGGCTCCTTCCACAGGATGCAGGGTCCTATAGCCTGTGTACTAACCCAGCTCTACAGCTCGTCTGCACAGCTTCTTTCACAGGATGCATGGTCCAATGGCAGCCTGTACAGTAACCGAGCTGTAGCTATTCTCGCTCAGCCCCAGGCAGCAGGGACTACCACGGTGACCTTCATGTCTTCTCCATGAGGATGCACCACTTCATGCTGGCATGTACTGCTCGGTCAGCAGTTTTTCCGTTTAATTCAATTATGCATGATGGAAGTCCGCAGTGAGTGGGACATTTGGCTGGAATCCCCCTTCTCCCCCCCCCCCGCCTCATATTGTAAGAGCTTCAAAAAATGTCAGCATTTCCTTTCTGCAAAAGTGGAAGTGTCATCCGACCATTAAAGGGACAGGGCTGGGTTTTGCCAGGCCTGACACTCAAGACTGGGCTTTTCCATTCACTACCGCCTTGCAAGGGGAGAGCAGTCACCCTCTGGTGGGCTTCGGCTCTGCCTGTGAGTCCTGGTGTGAGCTGCCACAAGTGGTTACCCCTGCCCTTGGCTCTGGAACTGGCATTGCACAGCAGAGGCACAGCTAACACTTTCTTTTTTGAGTTTCACCTGCACAGTGTGCTTGCGAAATATCTTGTAAACAAAAAGAAAAAAAAAACGTAAAAAGTGCTTAAAGCCCGCCCATCACTTACCAATACTTACCACTGGTTGGCTCCCACATTGCTTTTGTTTCCTTAATTCTGATTGGGCAGCGCCTCCTGCTCCTTCCTGCTTCCCCCTAGGGTTTCAGCATCCAGTCTGTGCTGTGGAGCTTGGACCAAGTACAGTTTCCACTCTGTGGCCAGTATCCTTCCACTGGCCGCAGGCTCCTCCTGGTACTGGCATATCTCTGCAATCGTGTCCTGCTCCTTTGTCTTGCTTTCACCACTCCTGCTACTGTTACTTAGCCATATGAAATAAATTGCTTTATAAGCTATTGAGAAATAAACAGGTTTCCGTCAAACGTGCCGTTTTCTGCGACTACATTTTCTTCGGCTGCAACATTTTTAACCAGCTCGCAGCTTTCCGTGGCTTTGCGGAGTGAAAGAAGATTGTATTCCTGTGGCAGGGCCAGGGCAAGAGATGCTGGCAGTTTGACCCCTTAGCACTCCTGCACTGCAGATAAATTGCCAGGTAAACACACAGGTAATCGATGTTTCAAACAATGGTTCTACTGTCTCCCCGTCGACCCGGCACTGTGCCCCATAGGTTGCCCCCTCCCTTGCTGTCTTTACCTCCCTCTGTTCTCCCAGAGGTGCCCCCCACCTTTACCCATTTTGTCCCAGAGCTGGCATGCAATAGTCCGATAGCAGAGATATGAAAGAGGGGACTGGTACACTTCCCACTGCTGCCCGATATCAAGCAGTCATGTCCTGCTGCTAGTTATGGCTTTTAAACTTTAATGACGCAGGATTAGACGTATAACTAAACTAAAGGCAGCAGTGTTGACGCATTGTTGCCCTGGTAAAGAAAGCTCTGCAAGACATTGGTGTCGCAAGGAGTGCTCAAGAGCGAAAAGACGACATACTACACATACCAGGGGCGTAACGCTAGCCCAAGCTGCCTGGGGGACCTGACCCTTCAGGGGACCGCCATTCAGCCCAACGCCAGTGAATATCTGTGAGATATGGAACTACGGGGCTTCTCTTTGCATTCTGCAGGGGAGAGGAGGCATCATTTTATTTATTTATTTGTAAAGCGCAGCATTCATCCCGTAGGGATATCACGGCTCTGAGGTAGCAGGCGCGTAGTGGTCAGGGCTGTTACGGTAGATGACATCAGTCTTTGGGGAATAGGTGGGTTTTTAGTTTCTTCCTGAACGCAGTGTAGTCTTTGATCAGCCGTAATTCCAGTGGAAGCTTGTTCCAATGGAGAGCTGCAAGGTATGAGAAAGTGCGTCCACCTGCCCTGGCCTTTCTGATCCTTTTGGTCTCAGCTAGCGCCTGCTGGTGTGACCTTAGGCACCTAGGAGGTGTGTAGAATTTAATTTTATTATGAAGAATCCTGGGACCAGTGTGATGGAGTGCCCTATGTGTGTGTCCTAAGAGCTTAAATTGTGCTCTTTGGCGCATGGGCAGCCAGTGAAGTTGCCTCAGGCATTCGGTTGCTGAACTATATCTGTCCTTGTTGCACACCAGTTTGGCTGCTGCGATTTGTACTACCTGAAGACGTTTGAAGAGGTAGTCTGGCATGCCAACGAGAAGTGCGTTTCCATAATCCATCCTGCTGACGAGTAGAGCCTGTGTGACTGTCCTCCTGCTTTCCAGTGGGATCCAGGGAAACAGCTTTCTTAGAAGCTTCAATGTAGCGAAGCTCTTTCCACATAGTGTACGCACATGATCCCGCATGGATAGGGTGTTATCAATGAGTACCCCCAAATTTCTTGTGCACTGTGTAGGTGCTGGGGCATCTCCCAGTGAGTGCGGCCACCAGGATGCCTCCCAGATATGGTTGGCTCCGCCGAGGAGAAAGATTTCGGATTTCTCGGCGTTGAGCTTTAAGCAGTGGTCCGACATCCAGGTTGCCATTTCCGTGAGGCAATTGTTGAGTTTGGCCCTGGTGTCGTCGTGCCTATCTCCGATGGCTATGGTCAGTTGCGTATCATCCGCATACGAGCACATACTGACACCCTACCTCATGCCAATTTTTGCCAGGCGTTAAGCAACTGGCACATACCGCAACGGCGGCTACTCCGTTAACCCCTTCGATGCTCGTGACGAGCTCAGCTCGTCATGCTGCGCGGTAGCGCTGTGCGCATGACGAGCTGAGCTCGTCACGACCACACCCGCGATCGGAATGTCCAGCACACGAGCGGAATTCCGATCGCGGTCAAGGGGTTAAGGCAGAGGAGCTTCCTCCCACTGCTGAGAACCAACAGATGCAAACATGAAAAATAAAATGATAATAAAACAATTTCATTATCATTTTATTTTTCATTGAGCCAGCCGAGTCTTATGGTCGAGCGGGGCCATCCTGATGGACAGCAGAAGGGAGGAGGACTGGTGGGCACTGCAAGTGCACATGGTGGTTTGGCCAGCTGTCTTAGGACGGCCAATCCGACACATGCACTTAGATTTCTCCAACCCGAGCTGTGTTGCACAGCTGGTTCGAAAACAAGCATAGGCTTCCTGAGCAAGCGCTAAACCAGCCCGATCAGATAAATCCTGGCACTTCTCTCATGCTGGGTAACAGTATTACCAGCATGAGAGCAGCGTCTGGATTGGCATAGGGGAGCCTGGGAGCCTGTACAGTGTGCAGCAGCCCATGGACTGCCGGGACAGGAGCAGTGGCCGGCAGTGGCAGGCACGTACTGTTATTTATTTTTTGTTATTCTCCCCGGCGCTGCCCTACCACTTTTCATTGACAGCAGCCGCCACTGCACATAGCCCTAGTTGAGCTCAAAACAATGGGAATCTGTCGTAGGCAGTTGTGTGATGAGCATGTTACTGAAGCATTCTTAGAAGAACTCACAGGAATAGGAAAAGAAGTTACCTTTAAGGAGACTCCAAAGCTCATTCCCATTACAGACTTGTGGATACCTTGGGGCATATCTACTAGTAAAGTGGCGAAGCGTGTCGTTAAGCCAAGAAGGCTAATGACATGCTCCGTCACTTTAGAAGCGCAGGGCTGCACCATATTTACAAGAAAATGGTGCAGCCCTGCATGCCCCCCTGCGCTCTCGCTAAATTTAGCTGCCTAGCGCCAACGCAGGCACCCTTGCACCATAGTGCAAGGGTGTCTGCGTTGCAAGGGAAGATTGTTTATGTGGAAGAAGGTGTCCTTCCTGCACATAAACAATCATTAAATGGCGTTTTGTGACTTCTATGTGTGCTGCTCAGTGCAGCACACATAGAAGTTTCAAAACGTCATTTTTTTAAAAATGATTATTTATGTGCAGGAAGGGACACCTTCCTGAACATAAACAATCATAAAAAATGACGTTCCTGCTCATAAACAATCATTGGCGTTTTGCTGTTTCCATGTGTGCTGCACAACACAGCACACATGGATACAGCAAAAACGAGGAGGGTAAGTTTTCCCTGGTCTTAATTTTGGCGCCGCCCCATATTTACGCCACCCTTGTAAATATGGGGCAGCGTCAGAATCAATGGGTGTTGCGGTGGCACGCCCACCGCAACACCCATTGCCCTCCCCTTTCACGCTAAGGTTTGCGTGAAAGGGGGCCTTATTTACAAGGCAGCGTTAAGCCACATTAAGTGGCTTAACGCTGCCTTGTAAATAAGGCAAAGCCCCTATCGCCACCACTACTTCCCGAAAAGTGACGTTGTGGTGACGATTGGGGCTTGTAAATATGCCCGCTTGACTCCTAGTTGAAAAGCCAGAAACCGTTCAGACATTTGTGCACCGGTACCGCATACAAATGCGTGTCATATGCAGCATGCCCAATGTCTGCACAGATCTGAGCCCTTGCCTGGCTCCTTTTTGGCAGAGGGGTCACAACAGTTTATGTTTTTGACTGATGGTTGAGAGCCCACAGGCTAGAATTTACTGAGTCCCCATAATGGTAAATTTCATCGACTCTTACATCCTGGGTCTTTCCCGCTCAACATCTGGATGGATTCCACATCAGCTGAGAGTAAGAGCCAGAGAAGGAGAGTGCCGCATGGGGCAGCAGGGCTGCAACAAGCCGGTTGCAGAAACTGTTTTGCCCACATCTGGCACTGGTACGGGAGGAAGCCCAGAGAGGCCAATCACAGTGATTCACGCAATATTAGTATTTTAAATGCTGCAGCCGAGGTTTTCCTGCACTTCATTCTTAGCCATGTCAGACATTCGCCACTGAATGTATTTCTGGGCCTCGCTGAACGTGCAGGCTGCTGGGCAACATGTGTAAAAAAACATTGACCAAGCCAATAAATCTCACATGGGTGAAACCTAATGGCTTCGCCAATACTTGTTGCTATTTACAGTGACGTGGTATTGACCCACTAAAAAAATGGAACAATTCTACATTTTGCACCAGAGGTATCGAAGCACTTGTTAGTTTGTACAATACCACTTGTTGCACCCAGGGTATTCATGCACTAAATAGTGCTACAATACCACTTTTTACAGATCGGGAAAGAGCTGTCAGTTAAAAGCAGCAAAATCTGGTGCTAACTGCTACTTTCAAAGCTGTTATTCTTTATTTAAAACTTAATTTACGGTAATATCATGATTGCCGAGTGCGGTAATGTAGGAAGCTGGCTCTCTATATACTATCCCAAAGTGAGGTATAGTGTGCACAGAGTCCAGTGGAACCCCGAAGGCAGGCAGAGGTAAAGTAGATAGCACCTCACTCTCTATTTGTGGTAGTGTGGTCGAGCAGTAAGGCTTTATCAGAGGACAGTGTTAAGCATTTGTTGCACACACTCAGTCAGCAAATGAATTCACACACTCATAGACTGAACGTCAGACAAATTGTTTTTTTATATAAAAATATTCTTTTAGTTATTTTATTTCCTAGAACCAAGCAAGCCTGGCACAGGTAAGTGATAGATACTTTGCAGTAAATATACAGTTGTAATACAGTTTGGATTGTAATTGTATATGCACTTTGTTTTGACTTACAGTATTGTTACTGAGAAATGCAATGCTTTGGAAATACAGTACATATACTTTGAATGGGCTTTTTAGTAAAATGACCAGTACATTACTTTCAGATTACTTTTCTTACACAGTGTAGTATACCTGGATACTACACTTGGACATTTCCTGTAAACAGGTAAGTAAAAGCGTTTATGTTGGTTAGTACAAGTTTAAAGAATTTCTTTAGGTTTTCCAACTCCACACTTAGAAACTTTTCATAGAAAAACAGTCAATGTTATCCTATGGAGGAAAATAGTGTTATCGGTTTAAAGGTAAGTACTTTGTTGTGGGAGTTGGTGTTCTGGGGTTAGACTCAGGGGTCCCCCAGGGTCAAGGATGCACTCTTGTTACACCCTCAGCGGCACTAGGGCGGCCGGGTGCAGAGTGCTGAGGCCCAATGTTATCCAATGGGGGATGGGGGCCTCCGGTTGGTGGCTGCTGACGAGCAGGCCACAAGGTTGTGGGAGCCAAGCTCCTGGTGTTAGGCTCAGGGCAAAGAGGGATCCGGTTTAGCACACAAAGTGCACCCGCAGCGGTGCAGGGACGGCTTGGTGCAGGGTGCTGTTTTGGCGTCGGGTGCCCAGTTGTTTTCAATGGGGATTTTCAGTTTCGGTTTTCAGCTGCAGGCTCGGAACAGGAAGACTTCCGGGAGGAACCAACAGCTGGGCAGGTAAGTTGGAGGGCTCGGGGACGTAGGTGCACCTCAGGTTCTTTTCTCCAGGGCGCAGGGCGGCTGGATGCAGGGGTGTCTTTTGAGGTCGGATTTCACCTTACCGGGCCACTCGCGGTTGGGGGGGGTCTCCGTGCAGAGGCTGCAGGCGACGTCGGGGAGTCCTGGAGGGGTCAACCCACGGTGGACTCAGACTCTGGAGCGCTGGGGGACCTCGCTGGGACCGGTGGGCCACTCAAACTCTGGCTGTAGGCGACGGGTGCAGTGGTGGTTCCAGACGTCTGGGTTTCTTTTTCCTCAGCAGGCTCGAAGTCTTTCTTTGGTGTTTCTTCTGAACAGAGCTGCTGTTCATAGGAGATCCGGTCTTTGTTGAAAGCAGTCAGTCCTCCCAGGGGTTCTGGAGGTCGCTGGCTGCAGTACAAGACGATTTTTGGCGCAGGATCTCTGGAAACTGCAGATGGGCCGGTAGGGCTGGGGCCAAGTCAGTTGTTCTCTGCAGTCTCCTCTGCTGGGCGTCTTCTTTTGTCCTTTTTTCTTCTTAGGTTGCTGGAATCTGCCTTCTTAGTTCAGGGCTGCCCCCTAAATACTGTATTTAGGGGGCGTTTTAGGGGTCTCGAGGTCAGTAGCCAATGGGCTACTGACCTTAGGGTGACTACACCCTGGGTGCGCTCACCCCACGTGGGGGAGTGAGCACAATCCCTTTTCCTGATTGGGGAGTGCCAGCCATCTGCAAGATGGCGGGCACTGAAGAGGGGGCTTCACCTCGCCTCCCCCACCTGAGGGGTGGGGTTGGCAGAGGTGGGCACACCTTCTGGTCTGGCTAATTTTTCCCGCCTGTCTTCCCGCCGAAAAGGAGGGGAGACAGGAAGGGGGCCTGCTCCTGATAGCAGGAGAGGCTGGGGGTCGCATTACAAAGGCTGCAAGGCCTTTGAAGCTCCCCTGCCACAGATGGCTCTTCCTGGCCTGGGGGAGGTGTGAACACCTCCGCCCAGAAAAGGCTTTGTTTCTGGGCTCAGGGAGCGAAGGCTCCCACCCTAGGGGTCCAGAAACATGTCTTGTGGGGGCAGGCTGGTGTGTACCAGTCAGGGAACCCACCAGGGGCTGGTAGTTTTTCAGGGGGCATCTCTAAGATGCCCTCTGAGTGCATTTTTCATTAAATCCCACACTGGCATCAGTGTGGGTTTAATGTGCTGAGAAGTTTGATACCGAACTTCTCAGTTTTCAGTGTAGCCATTATGGTGCTGTGGAGTTCGTAATGACAAACTCCCAGCACCATATACTCTTAATGGCAGCACTGCACTTACAATGTCTAAGAATGGACTTAGACACTGTAGGGGTACATGGCTCATGCACCTGTACCCTCACCACTGGTATAGTGCACCCAGCTAGAGGGGTGACTGATCTATGCCAAGGCAGGGTGGTTGTAGGCATGGCACACAGGGATGTGTGCCATGTCGACTCTTCACTTTGTTCTGCACCAAGACAAGCAGCCTGCAAAGGCAGTGTGTGTGAGTAAAGGTACAGGGCCTCTAAGGGTGGCACAATAAGTGCTGCAGCCCTTAGAGGTCTTCCCTGGTCACAGTGCCCCAGGTACCTGTGATACCATTTACCAGGGGCTGACTTGTGGCCAGAGATGCCAATTGGGTTTGGGTTAGTTTTGGGGAAAGAACACAGGCCCTGGGAACCTGATTGGCAGGGACCCAGGGCACATCAAGTCAAAGTGCATCAGTAGTCTGGCTAAAAGTGGGGGGGGGGTTACTGCAACAGAAACACAGCTTCTCACAGGTAATATCACAGTTGCCGGGAGTGGTAGCACTATTACTGATTGAACAGGTGAAATACTAGGTAAATATTGGGCAATCATGACCAGAAATACTGACTTCCCTGGCACGATATCGGTGTTGTCTATAAGATTAGATTGTCCTTCTGTTAGGGCTAGTCATACCCTTACTGCTGCCCTAGGGCCCAAGAAGCGAAGTTCATATAATAGTGTCTCTATAATAGCAGGTTCTGTCAACACTATTCCCACAATATTCCTTAAGAGCAGGTGAATTATTTACTAATTTCATGTAATTGTTATGTTATGTTATGTTAAAGTAATTTATTGAGCGTGAACAAATACTAGAAGGTGTAAGGCGCTAACCCTAAGGGAGAGAGGACACATGTATAATGAGTTACTTAGAAAAAAGCCAGGTTTTTAGGTTCTTTCTAAACAGAAAGAGGTTTGGAATTGACCTAATGGAAATGGGAAGTGCGTTCCATTCCTTGGCGGTGGAGTTCACAAAACCTTTTCTTCCCCAATTGGTTCATTTAAACCTATTGACAGTTTTCGGGTGCCCGTAGATCTTAAGCATGTATGTTTAAGGTACTCCAGGCTGGCACCATGCGGGGCTTTGTGGGCAAGGCAGAGGGCTTTACATTTAATGCGCGGCCTTACGGGCAGCCACTGGAGATGTTTGATGGCTTGAGCCACCGATTGATGTTTAGGGATCCCAGTTAGCATTCTAGCAGCTGCATTTTGCAGAATCGGAAACTTGTTAAGGTGTTGCTGCTGCGTGTTAAGATATAAGGCATTGCAGTAATCAATCTTTGAGAGTATGAGTGCAGTGATCATCGTTTTTTGGGAACTAGCTGGAATAAAAGGAAAATCCTTTTAAGCATTCTAAGGACATGAAAAGTCGAGGACGTGACCACGTTGACCTGCGGTTCAAAGGTCAGCTTGTTATCCATGATCACTCCAAGATTTCTGGCCTTGCACACAGGGGTAGGAAGGGAGACCAATTCTTTTTGTCAACAAGATGGGGTCCATAAAGAAGGGGAATTTCCAAACATGATTACCTTGGTTTTTCCGGAATTAAGTTTTAGACAGTTCAGGTTCATCCATTTTCCTACGGCAGTCATGCATTCGCGAAAATTGGAGACAGCTTGGTTGTTAGAGGTAGACAGATCAACCACAATTTGGATGTCGTCTGCATAAGAGGTGAGATCCAGTCCGAACGATCTAATGAGGAAGGCCAAGGGTTTAACATAAATGTTAAACTACTTGGGGCTGAGTGTGGAGCCCTGAGGAACCCTGCAAGGTAGTGAAAAGGGTTTGGACACAAAAGGGTCCAGGGCTACCACTTGAGATCTTAAAGATAAGAAGGATTGTAGGAGTTTAAGGGCCAACCCCTCGATCCCGACAGCCTGGAGACGCTTGACCAAGACCTTATGGTCAACCGCGTCAAAGGCTGCCGATAAATCGAGGAGTACTAGCGCAGCGTTTCTGCCTCCAGCAACTATGGACCTGATCTCTTCGGTGGTTTTGATCAAAGCGGTTTCGGTGCTATGACCACTTCTAAACCCAAATTGGGTGGTACTCAAGCAACTGGTGGTCAGAGGGGAATTGAGTTATTTGACGATTTATGGTCTTTTCAATTATTTTAGCAGAGAAAGGGAAGCGGGAAATAGGACAATAGTTGTTTTGGTCAGTAGGGTTTAGATTGGACTTTTTCAGCAAGGGCAATATGGAAGCTTCTTTCTAGATTGTGGGGGAAGGTTCCTATTTTCAGTATAGAATTGATGATGTTAGTTAAACATGCTGCTACAGTTTCTGCAGCTTGAATAGTGATATACGGGAAACAGGGGTCCATAGGCCATCCTGATTTGTTCAATCTAATGAGGGAAGTGTGGATAATGAGGAGAACTCTATAAGTTTGGAGGTGTCCTCTGACAGGGGTGACTTAGGTAGTGCTACCGTGTCTGAGGAAGAATGTTGGTTGAAATTGTTGAAGATCTGAACCACTTTGACCAGGATAAAATTAGCCAGGCTATCACAAAAGTTTTGGCTATTGTTTGCGATAGTATTCCTAGTAGGTGAGATCAGGTTAGTGACTACCCGTAAAAGCTCTGTCGCTGAGTTGTCGGCAGCTGCTAGCTCTTACATGAAATATGTGGATTTTTCTTTGAGCATGAGTGCTTTTATACTTACTCGGGAAGATTTTGTATCTTTCTTTTTCTTCAAGGTTATAGTCCTTCCTCCAAAGTCTCTCCTGTCTTGTACATGCTTGTTTTTGTAGCCTAAGATTCTCTGTGAACCAGGGGGCAGAGGATCTGTTTCTCCTAGAGTTAAAGGTTTTCAAAGGTACAGTGATGGCTATGGCAGATTGCAGCCAGTTAGTGTACTTGGAGGCGGCATCTTCTGGAATTTCAGCAGGAGGAGGCAAAGTATCTGAAAGGATTTTATTAAGGGTCTCACTTTTGAACTTTATTCCAGGCATGGGCTTTAATCTTATGGTTAAGGGTTCTTTCCGAACTAGATTTCAGTTTGAGCTTTATGTCAAAACGAACTGCATGGTGGTCAGACCAGGTTAGAGGGATCGGGTCTTTCATAACCTCCAGACGGTTGTTCGAGAACATTCCATCAAGTGTATGTCCAGCTATATGGGTAGGATTTTTCACTAGCTGGGCCAGTCCTAAACCTTTAAGTGTTTCAGTTAAAGCTCCCATGTTGCTGTCTTCCAAGTTCTCTAGGTGAAAGTTAAAATCACCCATCAAAGTGAAATCATAATTGGTCAAACCTTCCTCAAGGAGGGAGCCAATATTTTGAATAAAAATCTTCCCGGGGAGTGATAAACTAATACGCCCCGAAAGGATTGATTATTCGAGAGTTGAATCGTGAAATTAAAAGCTTCGTAATCAGACGAGGGTGCTTGTTTGACGACTATGGGCAGCGTGTCCCTAAGTAGCAGGGCAAAGAACCCTCACCGTTTCAAAGGTCTGTCTATGTGGTGGAGGACAAAATTGGGTGGGGTAGCTGCCGCTAGATCGGGCCTGATGATTGCTCGGCCCAGGTTCCAGTGACCCGAGTGATATCTAGGAGGCGACTGTCCATGAATTCACGGAATTCAAAATGATGTTTCAATAAGGATCGGGCATTTATAAGAGTGCGCTTAACAGAACTGGTGAGAAATGGCGTGGAACAAGTAGTCATAGGACTAATATATTCTTTACATCTAGTGTTTATCCAGGTTACAGAGTCCCCACAATGTGAACAGGAAAAACTTTGTCCTGGGTGGTCATAAGGGGCTCAAGACACAAACAGTCTTGGGTCTTACTTTTAACATTCAGAACCAAAAGCAAACCTCTAGACTAGGTTAAGGTCAGTGGGGGCTAAAACGAGCAAGGGGGCTGGCGCTGAGCGCAGTCCGAGCACAGATGGGTGTAGACGGGCTTGCCTTTGGCGCGACTTCGGCGTGCCAGCGGTGCAGACGTACTACGAGCGTCATTAAATCCCAGCTCGAGGCTCGGTGGGCATGGCCCAGAAAGCGCACGCTTTACAGCACGAAAGGAAAATGGGTAAGGGGAAAACAAAGGAAGCATCAGGGTCCAGCAACCCCGGTTATCCCTCACCAGGCTCCCCTGGGAGGGATAACTACTGGAAAATAAAACCTAATTAAAAGAAAAGGGATAACAATGTAAAACATAAAAGCATAAAAACGGGTGTATCACCCTTTTAAGATGGTGCCCGCTTATACAGGAGCCAGACACCTCCTGCAGAATGCACTGGAGTGCGGAAAATACAAGGAAAACAATGTGGGATACAAAGTCAGTGCTCTCCCATAATGGCAGTTGGTGTTTGCACTATTTGCCTATAAGGCCTGGTAATGTTCGTACTATTCAGATGTAAATCCATAATGGCAGGTGATGGATGCACTACTTCTATTAGATCCTATAATTGCAAGTGATGACACACTTCTTCTATGTGATCCTATAATGGCAGGTGATGGACACACTACTTCTATTAGATCCTATAACGGCAGGTGATGGGCACACTAATTGTACTTGACCCTATAATGGCAAGTGATGGACACACTACTTCTATGTGCTCCTATAACGGCATGTGAAGAACACACTATTTCTACGTGATCCTATAATAGCAGGTGATGGACACACTACTTCTCTGTGATCCTATAATGGCATGTGAAGAACACACTATTTCTACGTGATCCTATAATAGCAGGTGATGGACACACTACTTCTATGTGATGCTATAATGGAAGGTGATGGACACATTACTTCTATGAGATGTGATGCACATACAACGGGAGGTTTATCATCAGTCCTTGATCTTCCCCTGAAGCCACACCGTTTGTTTCTATCCTAGGGACTGGACCGACTCTTTCTCAACTCGATTCTGAGTCTTGGGACCGCTTAAAGACTGGGTGTGTAGTAAAACTGGATTGTCCAAGTCTTTCTTTGAGGACCTAAAAATGTTAAGAAGAGTTAGCTGAATTGGTAGTGTGAGTCAGATCTCTTTCAGACAATTGTGTAATTATGGGGCATATTTACAAGCCCCTATCGCCATGGGAACGTCACTTTTTGCGACGTTCCCGTGGCGATAGGGGCTTAGCCTTATTTACAAGGCAGCAGTAAGCCACTTAACGTGGCTTAAAGCTGCCTTGTAAATAAGGCACCCTTTCACGCTATGCTTAGCGTGAAAGGGGTGGGCAGCGTGTGTTGCGGTGGACGTTCCACCTCAACACCCATTGATTTTGACGCTGCCCCCTATTTACAAAGGCAGCGTAAATAGGAGGCAGCGCCAAAATTAAGACCAGGGAATACCTGGTCTTAAGTTGTCGAAACGAGGAGAAATGCTTTATTTCTCCTCGTTTTTGCTTTTTCTTGTGCCTTGTGCAGCACACATGGAAAAAGCAAAAAGCCTTGGATAGTTTATGTACAGGAAGATCCCCCTTCCTGCACATAAACAGTCTTTAAAAAAATGTTTACATTTTGTGACTTCCATGTGTGCTGCATTAACAAAATGGCATTTAAAGATTGTTTCCCCTGCACGCAGACACTATGGTGCAAGGGTGCATGCGTTGGTGCTACACTGCTAAACGCAGGGGGAAACGCAAGGCTGTACTATATTCTTGTAAATATGGGGCAGCCTTGCGTTTCTGAAGTGGCGGAGTGAGGCGTTGGGACATGACGGCTAACGCCTCACTCCGCCACTTCAGTTGTAAATATCCCCCTTTGTCTTTTAAATCCCCTTGCTTGGTAGGGTAAATTTTGTGCAGAAACAGATCCAGGTTACCATCTGTTCTTTTCCATCATGTGATAATCTCCCCATTGGGTTAATTTTATCGTCCCTTGATGAGGGGCTAAAATTCAGTTATTGATATTGGCCCCGCCCGGTCTACCTAATTCGACCCCTCATTTATCACTCATAATCGTTTTGCTCCCTTGATGGAGTTGGTCGACAGTCAACCAGAATGCAGAAGATCTATTCTCTGGTTGATTCCATGTCTATGAGCTTTGGGCCGCCCCCCTCTATGACGAAGGACCCTATGGCTGAGTCTTCTTTCTCTTTACCTTCCCCCTTCAATTAGTGCGGGTTGTCGCGCTCCTACAGTCCCCCTGCCTGTGATTCAGGGACCTTCTCCACTTTGTAAGTTTTTATTTTGCAACGTGGCAGGATTACGTTCCAAGGTGTCGCTTACTCCTACCCACATCAATGAGTTTAAAACATTCCATCAACCTGCTGTGTCAACCATTGCTGGCAGAGCTAAGGGTGGGTTCACTATCTTTGTTTCGAACGTATTCACCCCATGCTGTAGCGGTCAGTCTGTGGATTGAGTGGAGGGGCAGGGTGGGTCGGGGGAAGGGCGGACATAAAATAAATGTTAAAAAAAAACACTTACCTGCCCCGCCGCATCGCGCCCCTCTCTTCTGCAGGCAAAGGCTCCCAGAGTGCACTGCGGCCAATCCGGACTGCTTTCATGCTGCTGAAAGCAGCATCAGGATTGGCCTGAACGCCGATGATTTGCGCTCCCAGCTAGACTGGGAGCCTGTGCCTGCTGTTTCCAACCCGGTTGGAGAGAGCTGCAGTGCGCATGACGGTTTGGCCGGCCTGAGACGGCCAGCCAGACCGCCATGCGCACTGATTGCCAGTGCAAAACACTCCCCCACTAGCCTGCCATCCTTCTGGTCCCACCCCCTGGTCCCACCCCCAAGCCTCGGCTCCGAGAGAAAAAATTAAAACAATCTTAAACAAGGGTTTATTGTCGTTTTATTTTTCATCTTTTTGGCTGCTGGCAGGTGGGGCGACGCTCCTCCGCCATAGCTGAGGATCCGCCGCTGACCCCATGATCAAAGTAGGGTTCAAGTCACCTTATTATTTAATTATTGTCTGGGAAATGTTGCACAATCTTAACTTTATAATTGTTAATTTGTACAATAATGCTTCGTTATCTGATATCATCAATGTGTTATCCCAACTTGAACACGATTTGGACAAGCTATGTTGTGCTGAAGGGAAGGAAATCTTTTTATTGTAGGGTGGTGATTTTAATTCACGTTTATGTCATCTTCCTCCAAAAGGTTTGAGGCATGGTGGATCTAAAAGACAATGACCAAACTCATTGCAGTCAAAGTGATTATGGAATGAAATTGACCAACCTATTGATCACGTTTGATCTTGTCTTTTCTAATGAATTATGTACCCCACCAGTTCCTTTTTATCCCACCTTTAATGGCCGTGGCCACAACACTGTTACTGATTACATTCTGGTCTCTCACAAGCTTGAAAAATTATTCTGTGATTTCATTGCCCATCCCATTGTTATGAGTGATCACAACCCGCAGAGTATAAATGTAAAAACAGGTGTGGGGATTGAAAAGTAATCATGTTGAACGTCCTCTTGATAACACTCTGTTAACTACCCTAAATGGCACCTCGTTACGTTCGTCGCGGGTTAATTCCGATACATTCTTTGAAAAATTGATCACTTCTCATAGGGGTGCCTTTGATATCTGTGTAGACGATTCAGCCAATGATGAGGACGTTAAGGTGGCTTTCCTTGAGATTTCCTGTGGGATTAAAGAAGCCTTAATCCGAGTCCTGCACCAGTCTAAAGCTGTTAGACCAGGATGGTTCAGTAGTATTATTATTATTAAATTAAATTTATAAGGCGCACAGCTACCCGGAGGTTTCCCGGCGCCCAGGACAAATTGCAAACAGAGAAGACAGCATTTACTGGTTAAACAGCCAGGTCTTAAGGCCTTTGCGGAAGCTTTTGTGGCTGACTTCATGGCGGAGTGAAGAGGGTAGTGAGTTCCACAACATTGGGGCCAGATAGGAGAAGGAGCGTCCGCCCATGTGTGATAGTTTAAATCTGGGAACCAGGAAATTGGCTTGGGATGAGGAACGGAGTAGACGAGTAGGAAGATATGTCTGGCCTAGGGAGCATAGATAATGGGGTGCTGTGCCTAGTTTAATCTTATGCATATAGCATAAGGCCTTAAATTTAGTCCGGTGCTCAATCCTGAGCCAGTGAAGGTCACGAAGAGTGCCTGTGATGGAGGATGTTTTGGGTACATGACAAAGTAACCTGGCCGCGGAATTCTGTACCACCTGCAGCTTGCGTACTAACTCCCTCTTCGCTCCTAGATATAGGATGTTGCCATAGTCCAGCCTCGACATGGTACTAAAGGCCACAAACTTCTTATGACAGCCCTTCACAAGACGCCGCACTGTCCTGTGGAAGTGGGAAGGTGCAGGCGCGGGTACAGTTTAGCGTTGAAGACAAGGAAGAAGTTCATGGTGTGGGAATCCTTGATCGAAGCCAGTCTGACCAATGACATTTCAGCTTTTTGGCGCGCAATTAACAACCCCTTATTAAAGAATGACAGCGCCACCAGATTGGAGTTGGCCATTAGCGAGTCTGACTGGATTGCTCGTTTCTCCGAGATTTACTCTATTTCTAGCATGCATATCCAGGGCTCAAGACTTGTCGTAGCTGATGGGGTGGCACAAGGCTGTAGTAAATTATCTTTTACCCTGGATGAAATCATTTTGGCATTGATGGGCAGTAAGGGAGGTGAAGCCCCAGGTCCGGATGGTATTCCCATCGACCTGTTTAAGGCCAACATACCCCTGTGGGGCCCAATTTTGACCAGGGTGTTAGAGGCCTGTTGCGTTCTGGCTTACTGAACTCCTGGTGAGAGTCTGTTATCGTTCCTGTTTTTAAGAAAGGAGATCACTCAAACCTGCTAGTTATCACCCCATACATTGCTCGACTCACTTTTGAAAGTCACTGGGTACGTTTTATTGAATCGACTTGAAGAGTGGGCCGAAGCCACCAACATTCTCTCAGACCTGCAGTACGGTTTTCGCAGCGGTCTGGGAACAACTGAGCAGGGGCTAAACCTTAACCGCTTCGCCGCGATCGGAATTCCGCCCAGGTGCTGGACATTCCGATCGCGGGCGTGGTCGTGACGAGCTCAGCTCGTCATGCGCACACGCCCACCGCGCAGCATGACGAGCTGAGCTCGTCATGAGCATAGAAGGGGTTAACTTAATTATAGGTAAATACACTTTAATGAAAAAAGGTGAGCTGATCCCAGCTTTTGTCGATCTGTCGAGTGCTTTCGTCTTTGTCCTTCTTAGCAAACTGTGGGTAATTTTACCTGAGCTTGGGGTGGATCTTCAGATAATCGTCCTCATTAGAGAAAAATACTCAAGGGGAAAGGCTGGGGTGCGCCTTGGCCGAAGTTGTGAATGTACTGGTGCTTTTAATCTCGAAAGAGGGGTCAGACAGGGCTTCGTTCTTACACCTTTTTTATTCACCTTGTACATTAACAGCTTGGGTTCTGTATTAATTAAAAACTGCGAAGATCTTCCCTAAATTGGCCAAAGACCCATCCATTGTCTGCTTTACGCCAACGATGCCGTCCTCATGTCACGCACCCCCTGGGTTTGCAGCGGTTACTTACCTGTTTCATTAACTACACGTCAGAGCTTGGTTTGATTGTTAACAAAAGTATGACCTTTGTCATGAGGTGTGGGAAAAAAGTTAGGAAGTGTTGTGAATTTATGGCCGGTGATGCTAAGCTAAGTTTTACCTCAACTTTCTCCTACTTGGGTATTTTATTTGATGAACATGGTACGTTGTCTTCAGCTGTAAATACCTGGAAGCTGCATTTTAATAAATCTGTGACCGCGCTCTTAAATTTTGCCACCAAATTCGGCAACAAACCCTCAAAGGAGATGCTAACAATATACAATGCAAAATGTTTCTGTAGCTGTATATGGGGCTGGCCTTTGGGGCCACTCTAAAGTTAATCAGCTCCAGACGGTTGAAAAAGCCTTTTTAAAGAGACTTTTGTCTATCCCTAAAAGTTGTTCTACATTCGTATGTCATTCTGAACTCGGATTCGTTTTTATCTGACTTTATCAGAATTCAGCCAGTCCTATTATGGCATAAAGCTTGGACTTCCGAATTCACTGTTTTAAATCGCATGTTTATTAATGATTGTCGTAGGTTGACTGGGTCTCATTTTATTCCCTGGTTTTAAATTTGTCAAACAGTTCTTATTAGACATGGGGCATGTAGAATATTGTACTATACTCCTGAACACTACAAAATGTTAGTAGAAACGATTTAAAGAAACAATGTTTTTCCTTACTCGAAGACCAAAGGCTGTCTCAGGAAATTATGAAACCTAGGAGCGTATTTACTAGAAAAAGATGCAGCGCGGCGCTGCACTCCATCTTGCTGCACCAAGCTGGATCATTAGAAAAGTGCAGGGATGTGTCATATTTACAGCAATACGACGCATCGCTGTGCTTTCCTCTGCAATGGCGCACAATTGGCTGCCTAGCACCAACGCAGGCACCCTTGGACCGTGGTGCAAGGGTGCCTGCATTGCAGGATGATTGTTTTTGTGCAGGAAGATACACCTTCCTACACAAAAACAATCGTTCATGGCGTTTTCCTCCTTCTATGTGTGCTGCAGAATGCAGCACACATAGAAAGAGCAAAAAACGAGGAGAAATAAAGGTATTTCGCCTCGTTGAGCCACTTTAATGCCTCCCCTGGGGAGGCGTTAGAATCTGACGCATTCCCAGTTTTACGATACCTTGAAAATCTGGTAACGCATCAGGTTCCATGGGCAGAACACCCCTTTTATGCAGAGTAATGCGTGAAAGGGGGCCATATTTACAAGGCCATGAAAAGCCACGCAGGGTGGCTTTGAGTAGCCGAGTAAATATGAGTTGTATATGAATGGGGTAACCCGTTAGACCACTGGACCCGGGTATTCATGTGGTACATAACAAGAATGGTTACAGTGGAGTTTGATTATAGTCCAACTTACAAGAAACGAATTCAAGCCTACATAAAAAATTAGACATCACCAAAAGAATCAATGAGTACTTGTAATTTAATTTTCGCATCACAAACCAATGGATTAGTCAAACAAATAACAATTGTATGAATCAAAAAATCACGGAAATTGGTGCTCGGAAGAAAGGGAGGGGGGTGTGTGCTTAGGGAGCGTTGCGTGATGGTGAAAAGGAAGGGGAAGGCAATGTGTTTTAAATACATCCAAGGATTGTCGAACCTTTCCCGCCTATTGTTAGGCAAATGCATATAGAAAGCATAACTTATTAGGTACAGATACACAAATCTCTGTCACCTATGTTTGATACACAACAAAAAGCAAGATATGTCGACGTTTCGACCCCTATATTCATAAAGGTGATTTCAGCCTTATTGGGGGGTCTTCATCAGGACCTTAGGAAACTCGTGAAGGGGGGGACGAAAGCACCTAGAATTAATTAGGCAAGCATTAATTAGGTGATGTAACCACGGAGACAGAAACAACACTAGAGAAAATAAAGTAAATTACCAATGAGATTCAGCTGGAAGGGTCCGGCTGTGTGTTAGATGGAGGCCCTGTAGGCTCCTAAAAGGTCAGAGGCGAAAAAATCAAAGATGGTCTCCCTGAGAAATTAATAACATGAAGACAGAAGACAAATGCTGCAACCTTGCAGAAAAACTCACTGTAAATGATTCAAAGTGACCACAGTCCAGGTATGGAGGTGGTTGGTGCCTGTAGTACACCTGAGTATCCGAACCAGGATGATTAGTAACCTGTAACAAAGTGTATGAGAGCGAGGATTAAAACCTAGAGTAGAAAGAGAGACTACATGCATGCCTGGCCTAGAGCCCAATGCCATTGTGGACTCCACTGCAATCACTGTTAGTAATTGCTGGAGCATTCTGTCCAGACAGGAAATGTTACAGAGTTCAAGAAACATAGGGAGCCAGTGCTCAAAATTCACAACAGCGTGACACGTGGTTTAAGAATAGAAAGTTAATGCAAACCGTGTCTGGTCATCTATATTGTCAGGCCTGAGTGAGAATTAATTAACGGCGGCGTGGGTGCTACCGAAGTAAAGTGGTTCAAAGGGCTCTACCGCGCAGCGGGAGTCTAAGCCTGAAAAGACAGGTAAATCTATAAAATATATAAAATAAAATAAAATAAATTACCGCAATGTACCAAAAGGTTAAAATGGTGTCTAATATGGTGATCTATATTGGGAAATAAACCGGAAAATATCAGGCCAGTGCACAAATCAATTAAAAGCGCCGTGAGTGCAGACAAAATAAATAAGGAATCGAGTAGTTCATAGGGCTCTGATGTCTCGGCATTCAGCGGGAGTCCAAGACTGAACTTACACGTAAATGCATAAATTGAAAACCAAAGATGTGCTAGCGGTGGCCAAAATCACAATCACCAAGTACGCAGCATGTCCGTGCATTCTGAAACCTGAGGCAAACTGAGCACTTACCCGGCGGCGGCTCTGTTGTGATTACAGGACGCAGCCGACCACGGTACCGGTGCCCTGTTATAGTTAGTGAATCGCGTGCACGTTGACGCCGTGACCGTGCAGACGCTCGATGCGGACTGTAATAAGTTTACCCGTACGTGCTTGTCCCCCTCCTGTTAAAAATTAAAGTGAGGTGGAGAGGCCTTGACTGAGGTAGTTTTAATGAAGAAGGCCTTGACTGTCCATAAAAATCAGCGCACAATCTAGACAGGTTTAAATACAGTATGTGAATAGAGGAGAGTGTAAATAAAACATTTAAAACACATAAAACATGTATCGTCAATCAATGCGGTATGTTAGAGTAGGGGAGCATGAATGATGCACTCAAAAAAATAATACAGACAAAAAGCATGTAACATGGATCAATGCATTATATTGTTGATAAGTTATGCACGTATCATATTGTACATTGGTTCGGGCATATGAAGGAGAGACATATATCATTTCTAGTTAATGGCACATGCAGATCAAGTCCTAACCAATTGGAGCTAAAATTGCCCAATTGTGGGTTACAATAATAGGACGGTTGGCAATATCTAATAAACGTCAACAAATATTTAGACTGGTATACGCAAACATAAACATAAGCTAACCAATTGGGTAACATTATCCAAACATGGATAGCAGTTGCAAGAATAGAGAAGGAGTTTAATATCAGAAGTTTAGAAACGTTAACAGTATATTGAGCAGGTGTTGGGCATGTCATTTCTAAAGCTAGTGAATCACAAGGATGTGTGTTCTAGTCCCTGTTTAGACAAGAAAGTTGTGCATATGTGGCATCCAATTCGTTAAGCCCATTATGGACAGAGTCAAAAAAGTCCATCCACTTACATTCACGTGTGCTCCGGACGTAGTCCAGTTCACAACCCCTGATTGCCAACGTGATCTTTTCAAGCACCACCCATCTTAAGGACTCGGGTTGATGGTCTTTGGCTTGGAAATGTTCAACCAGTGGTGCACCAGTGGTGCCACACCTAATCCTGCTACAATGTTGCAGTATTCGAGCTTTTACTTTCTGTCTGGTTTGGACGACATAGATCTTTTTGCAGGGACACAAGATGGGGTAGATAACGTCCGACGTATTGCAGTTTGTGTGTGTTTTGAAATCAATCTTATGCTGCTGGTAACAGAACGAGGAGAAATAAAGGTATTTCGCCTCGTTGTTCCACTTTAATGCCTCCCCTGGGGAGGCGTTAGAATCTGACGCATTCCCAGTTTTAAGATACCTTGTAAATCTGGTAACGCATCAGGTTCCATGGGCAGAACGCCCCTTTTATGCAGAGTAATGCGTGAAAGGAGGCCATATTTACAAGGCCATGAAAAGCCACGCAGGGTGGCTTTGAGTAGCCTAATAAATATGGACTGGCACACTGTGCCTCCGGAGTGTCACAAAAGTGACGTTCCGGAGGAGTAAAAGGGCCGCAGGGGCATTGTAAATGTGCCCCTTAGTGATTTAAAAAAACAGATGCTTGTTACAAACGATGTGCAACCATACCTCATTTTTGTGCAGAATTGTCAGCACAGGTTTGTGTTAAGTTGTTTTAGATTAGACGTCTTTCATCGTTTAGTTACCTTTCCTGTCACCAATGACTGGACAGACGCATTGATTAAATGCCCCTGTGACAATTTAACTAGTCAAAGTACCTTACACATTACCTTTTTTTGTACTTTCTATGACTTTCCGCTGAGACGTTTAATAGTGCCAGTTCTTCACGAATTGAATTTTAAACAATGTCTCCCTGCATTATTGTTTTTACAACAGTTGTCCTCTGTAGCGATTTGCTGTGGGATGTCCGGCTTTTTACGGTCAGTGATACGAATAAGGAAGAAACTGGCTGTTTCAGCAATGATGCGTTACTGCCCACTTTTTAATATTTAATTGATTTTCACTGTTTTTATGCATTTGATTGTGCACTTTATATCTGGATTGTATGCTTTTATGGTTTTTATTCATGAAAGTCGAATAAAACTGATTTTGATTGATTGATTATATCAGTACATTGAGAGGCATTTATTAGAAATGATAGTTTTTTAAGTAAATATTCATGCCCCCCTCCACTGATGACGGTGTAAGTAATGAACCAAGGGGCCAATCAGTTGTCAAGCGCACCCTAAGTTGTTACTGTACATAGAGCAACATTTTCTATTAAAGACAAGACAGGTTTTGTAGAGCACTCATCTTGAACTCGTGTATTTGATGATGCTCTTAATGCTCTAACATGTGATAATGAAGAAAAAGGAGGCACGACAAAATAAAATAATTGCCCAGGATCACACGATTTGGCCAAGTGGATGAGCCGGGATTTCGATTAGGGTTTCAGGTTTTACTATGTGCAATTCAGCCGCTAGATGGCAATCTCTTTCTCTCACTCATTTTGCATCAAAGGTTAATGCTTTTAATTCTGGGGAATGGGGTGAGAGCGTGGGTGGGAAGAAGAAGCCAGACACTGTTGTCAACATCCGCCTCTAGAGGGTTTCCTGTCTGTCTTTACCCTTGTAGTGACAAGGCAGCCATCCGGGCTAACCTGCAGAGTGGAAGGCTTCACGGCAAGTTCAGTCAAATTAAAAATTAATTTATGATTATTTTATCTCTGAAAGGCTTGGTACATTGCAAAGAGCAAAATAATTTCTACTGACAGAAATCTCTCAGCAAAGCGGTTGTGTAAATGGATGATTAGGAACAAAGCTTTGTTTTTATGACCATGGGCGCGCGCTCTCATTCGGTCTTGGACATTATATTTTTTTTATGTGATTGAATTCCGCAGGGCCAATAACAGCTGTTTATGTTTTCAATGCAGAGCACGTGCGCCCTTGCTATAGAGTGAGTGTCTACAGGGACCCTAACTCATTACCTTCATATCTGCCTCAGACAGCAGCGTTGAAACGTTCAGCGTCTACGAACCGTAGCGTAACACAAGCCCCTGTGGTGCGAGGGGGATGGGGGGAGGGGGGGGGCACGCCCTCAGGATCCCCACCCTATCAGGGGCTCCCAAAACCTTCCTGGGGCCCCCATTCACGTCAAAGTCAATGGATATCTGTAAGATATGGAAGACTCAGGGGCTCTTCATCACATTCTCCATAGGGGGGCACCATTTTGCGCTACGCCGCTGTCTACAAATCTTCACTGTGACCAGCTTCCATAACGACATCAGGAAGGGTAGTCGAGTTGTTTTTTATGCTGATGGGCGGGAAACGTCCGACGTCATCCATATGACGCTGGGCTGTTACGCCGAGCGCCCATGGAGCTTCTGTTACGCTGGGTCGCTTCCCCTCCCTGAGTTCCCTTGCCTCCCAGGGTGATTTAGGGATGGCGAAGAGAGCGTTGACGCGCATAACAAACAGTTTGTTGGTGGATCCTTCATGTTTAAGCAAGGAGCGTAACACACTTAAGAAAATAGAGTAACATTCAGATCTTTGCTTACGTAGCAGCAGGGTGATTTCTTTTTGTTTACTCTATGCTGCTCTATTCATTAATAATAGGGCAGAGCCTTGTGCCCATTATTAAGAGCCGCTACTGGTTTGAACGTTATCTATTATGAATCAAATTTTCAGGTTAGCATGGGCTATGCTAGCTAGAGTAAGCTTACATTTGGAGTTAAATTGCTGCAACAAGTTGGCAGTGGTCGTTTGCAAGTCTAAATCTATATTAGTGATCAGATATGTTTGGAGCAGCTCCACATTGGTAAGTGATGTAAGATTTATAACAAAATAATTCATCCTATTTTGGTGGTGATGATGTAGTAACATTGGTTGCAGTGGTAGATTTAAGACCACCCTTCACCAGGGAGCGGTGAAGCTGCTTTGATATCCAAAACTGAGATTAAACCTAGATTGATAGAGAAAAGATTATTATGTTCCAGATAATCCTGGACTTGAGGCACTATTAATGATTCATTTATTTTATCCAGAAAATATCAGGTAGGAATAGGCCTGCAATTAGTAGGCAACTTTGGGTCCAAACATTATTAAGCATTGGTGTCAAAGTAGCTCTTTCAAGAGTGCTAGACTAAACCACATGCTCAAGAAAGGCATTTATTAGACTAGAGATTGGTCTTGGTCTTGGTGTGTCACCTTGTGGTGGTGTGTGGGGGCACCCCTGTGGATGTGCATAGCGCCGTCGTTGGTTGTCCGAGAGGCCCTCATCTATGGTAGTTTACACATGTCGGGAGTTGGGATCGCCTTCTGACTTGCTACTGTGGTCCTTGCGGGTGGGGGGGTCGATGGCGTCCTTGACGTTGATTGGTGGAGTGGACGGTGGTTCCACTTGCTAAGATAGAGAAGACAAGGGTTGTGTCTGGTGAGTGTATTGTGCACACTCACTGATACTTGGGGGTGCGGGAGCCACCTTGCGAATCGATTGGTGTTTTGGGCATGGAGCTGCATAGTGGCTAGGCGAATGCTCACCTTGTATGTGCGCATGAGAGTGAGAGTTTCAGTCGGGCGTGCGCTGTGTCTCTGTTGGTGCGGCTTGGTTGGGTGGTGTGGGGTGTGGTGTTGATCATGTGTTCATGACCTACAGATTATGAAACCAGGAAGACCGTCACCCAGGCACTCGTCACCAGCCGACTGGACTATGGGAACACCCTCTACGCCGGAACCACAGCCAAACTTAAAAAAGACTCCAGCGCATCCAGAACGCCTCCGCACGACTCATCCTGGACATCCCCCGACACAGCCACATCACCGGACACCTGAAAGACCTGCACTGGCTCCCCGTCAGCAAGAGAATCACGTTCAGACTCCTCACCCACGCACACAAGGCCCTCCACGACCTGGGCCCCAAGTACCTCAAAGACCGCATGACCTTCTACACGCCCACCCGCCAGCTACGATCAACCAGCCACGCCCTCGCCACCGTACCACGCATCCGCAGAGCCACCGCCGGAGGAAGATCCTTCTCCTACCTGGCAGCCAAGACCTGGAACTCCCTCCCCACTCACCTTCGGCGAACCCAGGACCATCTCTCCTTCAGGAAGCAGCTCAAGACCTGGCTGTTCGAGCAGTAACTTACCCCCTCCCCCAGCGCCTTGAGACCCTCCCGGGTGAGTAGCGCGCTCTATAAATGCCGTGATTGATTGATTGATTGATTGATTATGGTGGCCTTGCTGTTACAATTGAACTGGGGCGGGGGTTTGTCGGCACGAGCCGCCCTGCAGTGTTCGGGTCGGGGACAGGCTCACTGTGTTGTGCGTATCTTAAATAGAGTGTCAGTGTTCTCTATTCAAGTGACAAGATTAATTATATATTATCAGTGGTATCAGATAGAGAGGTACTATAAGCGAGACCCAAAATCTAATAAGGGCTGAACATACGGGTACTCTATGGTATGCCCCCCTTCTACTTAACGGATTCCCACAGTCATGTCTTAGGTTCTAGACATTTCGTAGGCAAGATGGCCGACGGATGGGGAGCTCCGGGCGGGAGCTCCCTGGCCAGGAATTGCCTTCTGGCGATGATCCCCTTGAATGTGCCCCCTCCTCGGATCTTTGCACTCGCCTGGGGTTCTGGTGGACAATGGACCTTTTGACTCGCTGATCCCCGAGATTCTACTCGTGGCCTCTGAAGAGCAGGCTCACTCGGCGCGTGCTAAAGACCATCGGACTCTCCCCGGCCTCACCGCCTCAACGAGCACACTACGAGACATGCCTGCGGGCGGCGGTCCGACAGTACGAATGCCGATCTACGATCACTGAGGGGCTGATACCATATTTCACCAACATCAGCACACAAGTAAGGCTGCCCAAGAATATGGAAAAGTAAGACTCTAATAATAATTAATTAGTGCTTAACAGCGCGTACTTGCCTGCCGGCTTGACTGACTCCAACATGGCGGCTAGACGTGATTTCTAGAAGCATGGTCACACACGGAAAGCCCGCTGCTTCAATTTATTCTAAGATCACCGTACTCAAGGATGTTCTGGGATGAATGAGATTGTTTTTTGTATCTACTAAATGTGTATTCCGGCCAAAGTACGACTGCCTGACCCCATGCCTGACCCTAATATGGCGGATGAGCGTAATTTCTAGAAAGACGACCTTAATTCACCACATCGCTCTGACTGATGCACACAGCAGGCTGCGCGCCCTGAGAAGGTGCGGTGATTCGGGACTGATGCATTGAAGTGTGGGTGAGTGTCTGAGGCCTGCTACCCGAGGATAAATCTTTTTGCCTGCCACCCTACCTGAAAGATGTTCTGCACCGTTGATGCCAAGCCTGGAGATACAGGACTTCGTGGCAGTGTGAGATATCGGAGCTAGCGGCATATTGCTCCCCTGTGCACTATATTGACAGTATGTTCTAGCCGGCGGCATGAGGCTGCTGAGTTCGGATTGTATAGAGTGGGACAGGATTGACACCCTTGCTGGGGGCTGTGCAACCAGTGAGTTGATCACAGGGGCAGAGTTGTTTCACCCATTAAGAAATGCCCAAATTTTAAATGCCCAACACTCACTACTGCTGCTGGGAATGGGGATGATCTGCAGACTTTGGAACTGTCCCTTCCTCCTCTCCTCTCACCACTCTTGACCTGGGGGCGAGCTGGAGGATGAGGCGGACGGCGCTTCCCTGTAACACCGTGACTGATGCTCTCGACGGAACTTTGACGATGCCCCCTGGGCGGAAACCATAACTGTCTGTACTTACCGCGGTGCCCGAGCAACCTTGGCTGATGCCCGGTGGAGCTGTCCTATGCAGCTATAGAGGAGTTTGGCTCTGGTTCACCCCTCAGCCGTCACCTACCCAGCCGGACATCGGACATTGTTTTCCTCGTCTCCCCGTTGTGTTTCCCCCTGTTTTACCATTCCCCTCGACCTTTCACTCCCCATAAGACGTGTGTACGCGCTAATAACTCATATTATTGTGTAATCTCATGTTTTTCTCCTATGTCTATACTTAGCCATGTAATTATGTAACGTGTAACTCGCTGATCCTCATGTAAAGCGCTCTGATACCTCCGGGTCTAGCCAGCGCTATATAAAACTCTTCAAATAAATAAATAAATAAACAGCATAAAGTTTATTTTTCTTTTCTGACGATGCAGGAAATATGCCATCCTTGCAGTTTCAGTTGTTCAGGTTGGCAACGAGACACTCATCATCCCATTGAGGCGCTGGCCCAAGTGTCTTAAATTCTGACACTGTTGGTTTAGATATTAACGAACAGACCAACCAGTCCTTTATTTGAAATATAGGATCCGACTTAATTTTGGAGAACAGATATAAAGAATCAAATCACAGCATGGTATAGCCATGATAAAGAAGAAATTGATAGATTGATTGATAGGTCAGAGATTAGAATCAAGAATTAAGTCTTTCGGGTGGTCTGCTTCATATGTAGAGTCCTCTGTAAATTAGATGAGACCAAGAATATCAACTAAAGCTGTGAAATATTGTTCAAGAGAATAGTTAATATCAATCCTTATTTTAAAATCCCTTAATATAAGAATGTATGTCTAAAGATTAAAGGCTTACATGGAAATCATAAAATTCGGACAAACCATTTCTCCTAGAAATAGAAGAGCAATATAGCATCACAATAATATCAGTAAAATCAACATCCTCACCGCATTTTACAATAAGCTGCTCGAAAGCTTCAAAAATGTGTTGAGCAATTTCATTCCCAGTAAAACAAGCAAAGAAAAAAATGCAAGCTCCGCTGAGAGTATAAAATATAAAATAATTTGGGGATTTTCAGGAAACCAGATTTTTGTTACAATTCTGCAATATGTTCCTGTCGATTTAGGATTTGACAAAGCTATCCATGACATGAGGTTATCACTCCCTATTACCGTGTTTTCCATGGCTGGAGTAGTCTTGCCTTGTGGAAGCATTATTATATGATTTGTGGGCACCATTATATTAGATCCAAGAGCAGGGTACCTGCCTGGCTCTCACCTTCTACAACCATAATGAGATGCTTATACGCTTACAAGATGCCCTTTGAAGGACACTGGGGTGAAGAAAGGCTAGAAGTGTGGAATAAATTCCAAATACCACATGGTGGCCGGCCACGAGGCATCTAATTGGCACATCAAATAGTTGTTGGTTGATGGACTGATGATTGATGAATGGTCCAGTACCTCTGACTCGTCTGCTCCATTGAGCCAGTAATGTCTGCACAAGTGCTGGTGCAAAGATTAGAAGCTGAACCCATTATGGAGGTTTTGGAGGTTTTCATGCTATTTCCATGTGATTCCTTGAGTGTGGAGTGATGGATCCCTAGCCTCGTTTGATTCCATGAGGGCAGGAGTTGGCTATGCTACGTCCCGGCCATCTCGCAGCCATGCCCTTGGTCTTATAGGTCAATCCTTGTAGGCATGCGAGTTGCATAACACACCAGCATCATTCTATAAGGCGATGTAATAGACACGATATCCTGAGATAAGTTTATGTGGAAAGATGAAATCTATGAAAGGGGGTGAAATCCATCTTCACGGAGGATTTAATGCGGAAGATGATTCTTTGTAATCCCAATGCCGTTCCATGATGGGAGTCAATTAGTAGGATATTCCCAACATTTTCCATGAGTGTCATCACTGCGTTTAACCCGTGTCATCTAATGAGGGCAGATGATCTACATAACAATCACAAATAGAGTAGGGCCTGTGTGTGTTCCATTCCCAGGTGTTTCCATTCCAAAAATTGATCCATATTTTATCTCCAGGTCGTTAATCGAGGTTAGGTGCTGCTGTAGTCGATCACCGTGAGATTCCATGAGGGCTGTTGATGTTTTTTCTATTCCCAGATGATTCCATGTGGGGAGGTGACCTCCATGCTATTCACAGATGATTCTGCGGGGGAAGGTGATGTACTTTAAGTCCCATGTGATTCCATTGGGGGAAGTGATGCCTTTGTCATTCCCCTGGAATTCCATGCGGGTAGATGATGTCTGTTCTGTTCCCTTGTCATCCACTGAGAGACGGTGATGTCCTTGTTTGTCACATGTAAGTCCAGATTTGGTAGTGATTGATGCTCAGGTTGTCCTCACTGGAGTCCATGATGGGGAGTAACCCCCTTGTCATTCCCTGAGGATGTCACGAGGATAGTCCATGCTGTTGCCATGCTCACTTTTTGGAGGGGGGCATATGCTCATGATAGTCACAGATATTACATTTTGGAAAGTGTTGGTTATGACATAACTATGTGAGCTCATGTGCATAGGCAATACCCATGAATATCCATTGCAGTTTCATGTTGTAGTGAAAGTTCCATTTGATTCCATGTGGACCATGACGCTCATGTGATTACCACATAATTCCATGGATGAGCAGCTGAGATAACATTAATGTTCTTCTCATGTGATCCCAAGAATGTAGGTGATGTGTGGTCCAGTGTATTCCAGTATGAGAGCAGAGGTCCATTCTATTCCCATACAAACCCCTTGCAAGTCTATGACCAAGCCTTAATTACATGTCATTTCATGAAGGGGTCAGCTGCACATGCTGTTCCCATAATCCCAAATGGAAGGTGAGGTTTTTGCTTTTCCCATATAATTTCATGCAGTGAGTTGAGATTCCCATCCCGTGTGTTAACATGAAGGAAACTGAGGCGAGGTCCATGCTAATCAAATGGCATCCCAAGACGGAAGCTGAGGTCACCTAAAATTCCATAGGCAAAGGCGATATGCACACTGTTCCCATGGGAACCCTTAGGGATGGTGTTGTCCATACTATTCCTGGATGCCCCCTTCTAGAGAGCTGTTGTCCTATTATTCCAATGTGAAGGTGGAGATATTTCCTTGCCTTTCCCATGTTTTTCCAGGCGCGCACAGAATCATGTTCCTGCATAGAGCATCACACCAGTTGCCCACTCACACTTTTGCTGTTTGTCTCTCTCTCCTTGCTTCCTCTGTAGGGGTAGCTGAACAGTTTGCCATCGCCGAAGCCAAGCTGAGAGCATGGTCATCGGTCGACGGGGAAGATTCTAACGATGACTCGTACGATGAGGACTTTGCATCCACCAGTGACAGCACGCAGCTAGCCGGTAAATATTTATGTGGTAGGGGAGCAGGAAATAAGAAATTAGACATAGATGTTCGAGAATAGAGCGATGAAGAGACAAAAGTTGGAGACAGAAGAGAAACACATGGTGGATTGCATTACTTGGGGGACTCGTGAAAGTAGTTGATGCAATGATAATAAAAAACTAGATAAGTCATACGAAGATCTGGTTTATCATGTAAAGCTCTAATATCTAAGCCAGGAGGCCCGGCTATTTAGACCCTCTTTTTATGGCTTAAGGCAACCAAGCAAAGTGTGACGTGTTCTTGAATATAAGGTGGTGTGCACATGCCTTAAGTAGGTGATTTATGGCAGGTGGGTTTGAGAAAGATGTGTTCCTATGGAAATATCAAGCACTGTGGTTAGTAATAATGTGTGAACACGCACGTGCACACACACACAGACACACACAGATCTGATCTTTGCCCAGGTACCAAGTTTCAGACATAATATATTTTCATTCGTCCTTTGAAGAGACAGATATGTTGTGGGCAGCGGCAGTGGGTCCACTCACCCATCTTAACTGGAAGAGACATGCTGGTGAATCTTAGGTCCAACCTGGGAGAGCGCTCAAGCCCTGTAGCTTTGATGCCGCCTTCGGAGCCCATATTTACCAGTGGTCCTTGGAGGATTGATTTGATTTTGTGGCTAGGAACAGCTTTGTTCTTTGTATGTATCTTGGTGGATGTCTCTTCATCCCTCATTGGTTCCCCTTTGGATGTTAGTGGCATTATAGTGTACTTGGAGATCTAAGACAGGAAATTCACAAGGAGAGCCATTGGAGATCCCTTAGTAGGGTGTTGACGAGACTGCCCGCAAGGCCAATTAATTGGGTGCAACGCTGAGGAAGCTTTGTGGTGCCCTGAGCATCACCTCATCGAAGAATCATCCTGCACAGCTGTTCTGGGTGATGAGCAGCCTGATTCATATGGGCAGGAAAGTCAGTAACATTTTCTCATTTCAGCAGAGATGCAGCCAATTCCGCTGCGCTCTTTTCTAAATGTTTGACAGCACCTGTTCTGCTGTAGGTCCAGAGAGTAGTCACTTGGGACATATCAACCTTGAAGCACCTCTTGTCTCAAGAAATATTGATTTGATCTGTATTCTGGTCCTCGTAGAGCTCAGGAGAGGGAGTACCTGGATCATGTGTCTTGGTGCGTGACTCCGTAAGGAGGCATTGAGAAAAGTAGCTTCAAGATGTATGATTTGTACCAGATCCTTTTTTGGAAAGGTAGGAATGCTTTCCCTAATCATGTTTCTGGTTTGAAGTGAAGTCGTTTCCACTGTTATTCAACCTCCAACTTACCATTTTGGGGTATGACCATAGAGAAGGTTTCTGCTCTGAGACAGAGAGTGCTGGAGATGGCTGTGTTAGTTGAACGAGTACTATCTTTCACGCCCCGAGTGCGGACATACAGAGAGTACTCTTAAATGCCCTTTGTGAATTCCCAAAGTCGTAAACTTAGACATTTGGTCTAAGTTTAGACCAAACGTCTAAGTATACCTTGGTGAATCGGGTCCTCTGTGTTTAGAGTCAGCAACGGGGCTGAGTGTGCACTGGTTAGCAGTGGCGGCTAGAGGCTTTTGAAAGTGGTGAGTTGTAAAAGTCATCTTCGACTGTCACCGAGTGAGCAAAACAAGTGACACCAACTGACCCAAGGGGGTTTCAGGCTAAAGAACATTGTCTTTGCATTCACTACTCAGGCAAATGTATGCAAATGAGCTTTACATTAGCATTATTCAAAAACATAACTCTGAAGCGATGGGAAGGCAAATTGTAATTACTATATTAGAGAACTAAAGGAAATGATGGATAACATTTAGCCTTTTGTCCTAATTTACCCAGTTACTTTATGCACACAGAAGTGTCCTTTCACTTGCATATACATTGCATAACAGCTTGGCACTGTGTGCCTGTCCAGGACTGCGGCTGCAGGCACCTTACTTGTCTGCAGTGTCACCTCAAAGAAGCATTAGGAGAAAGGCAAGCAAAGCCTGCACACATGCTCGGAAAATATCTTTCTTTCCTTCTTTCTTTCTTTCCTTCTTTCTTCGTTTGTTTGTTTCTTTTTTCTTTTCAGGAGCTTTGTGGTTCAACCATTCGTGGTCCTTCTAATCGTGAAATAACACAGCACATTTTGACAGCTTTCCTTGCATGCACATTTCTAGTAGGAATCCATGTCCACCTTTTTCACTGACCCCTTTCCAAGGCATGTCTCTTTGATATGACCTATTTAATTATGAACTTCCAAATTTGATTATTCCTAACTTAGATAATGAATATATGAGATGTGAGGAAGCAATTAGGAGACCGCAATGATCAGAAAATGCCATTTGAACTCTCTCCTGTTGTTTTCATTATGCTATGGAGGGGTAACAGTGTTTAAAGTCTGACATATAGTGCCTCAGTTTGAAGACAATTGTATTGGATATGAGGAATATCTGTCAACTTGGACACAATTGCCAACTTATAGGTATTTCCTTTTTGCAATTTTTATATAACGCGACTCGACCTGAAGGTACTGGAGCGATTTACATGAGCTTAGACAAGGTCATATTCATTCTTTTTTTTAGGTACAGTGAGATTAAATGATTTCCACAGAATCTTGAGCGGACGCCAAGACTCTAACCTAGTTCCCCCAATCCAAAGTCAGCAGCTCTGACCATGACGCCACATCCTCTTATTATTGTACTGTTCTGTCTCCTGAAGAACATGGGGCTTCAGACAAAGGCCCTTTACCTCAGTGCAGTTTTTATATAGCGCGACTCGACCCAAAGGTACTGGAGCGCTTTAAAGAAGCACCAGTTAAAACAGACAAGGTCACGTTCATTGTTTTTTTTTTTTACGTATGGGGAGATTACATTATTTTCGCAGAATCATAGAATGTCAAGCCGACGCTGAGACTCAAACCTAGTTCTCCCACTCTAAAGTCACCAGCTCTGACCACAATGCCACATCCTCTTATTGTTTTACGAGGTTGTCTCCCGAAGCACATGAGGCTTCAGAAAAGGCACTTTACTTCATTATAATTAAGGCTCCCTGCTTTCCGTTTTTACGGATTTTTACAGATAAATACAGACGGAAAACAATGTGCTTTCGGTCTGCATTTATTTTTTAAAATGGATAAATACAGAAAATGTGCTTCTTTTAAGTGACTCTTAGTGCTATCTTTCATGAATTATAGCCCAACAGATGAGCAGATGGACAGCATGGGAAATTAAAAAACAGGATGAAATTTCTTTTAATAACTGCATTATTCAACATACATTTGTGGTATAATGCTAATATTTGCCAGTATATGTACTGTTATGTAATATTTGGCAACTTAAATAGCTAAAATACGACAGACATCAAAGTATGAGTGCGCGTCTATCATTTAAATAAATATGGAAATGTACAGTTTTACAACTACGTTTATATGCAAAACACAAAATAAATATGGATAAATACAGATAAATACAGATAAAATGGCCCAAAAATAAATATGGATAAATACAGACGGAAATGTTAAAAAAAGAAATACCATAAAACCGGGAGCCCTAATTATAATTTCCAAATAAATGTTTGGACTTTGAGCGCGATAGCCATTGTAAGTTGCCAGCACGCACCACTCCAGTCAATATCTTCACAAATGTTACCAGGAAGGAAACCCGGGCAGAAGATAATAAAAAAAACACGGCCAATTGTTGTGTGCTTTAAAATAAAGTGGCACCTTAATTGGCCATGTTGCATGATCTACCTGCCCCCGTGCTGTCTGGATCCACTGTGTGAGAACTTGAGGTTCCTTGGCACTAAAGTCAGGAGCCAATCCCAACACAGCTCTTAAGAAGTTTATTATGTTATATAGCATAAGAGCTGTGCTGGGACTGGATAGGCAAGTCAACACAGCACCCCAGTGAAGACACAGAGAGGTGCTTTTGCTGCACCAGCCCATGGCCTCAACGCAATACGCCTGACGGCAGCCCTTAAGAAGCTAAGCGTGTGCAATACAGTGTCATTCGAGAGGAGTTGTAAAAAAATAAGAGCAGGTCTCACCGTCCTAAACAGGCCTTTTTAAGAATAGGAATAATAAAAGACGTTCTAGGAACTTCATAAAAACTACAAAACATTAAAAAGTGCAACATATCCTGAGGAGACTGACCGTCGAAGCCACAGGGCATGAGACATTGCCCTCTATGAACACCACGTGGTTGAGCCAAAAGATCGTGAAAAAAATCAAGCCGAAATCTAGTAAGTAGTAAGCGGTCATGATTGCTTTTAACCCTTAGGAGATATGGTTCAGTAGTTGGCACAGTTTTTAGAATAATATACCTGCGCACACTGGGCTTACTCAGCTCTATTTCCTCTCTATCACAACAACGCCTTCTGAAAAACCACTCTTTTATCCAGGTTAAGTCCCTCTTACATATGCCTTCCGGGTTATCAAATAGGTCCGCCCTTCCCAAGCTACATAGGCCTTCTTTTACATACTTTAGTCAGCGGATACAATCAACATGGTCAAGGGAGAGACAATACTTTAAAATATCCTTATTGAGGGCGTTTTCTTTCTTGGCCCAAATCTTTATCCACAATGCTAGAGGGCGAAAAGCCAGGTCATCTGAAAGAAAAGCCACCCCCAACTCTTCATGCACAACGTAAGACGGGATGCTCTGCGGTAATGAGAGTACCCGTCTCAGGAAGGTGTTTTCAGCGATTTGCAAGGCCTCCAGCTCAGTGTGACCACATATCTTGCTCCCGTACCGGACTTTTGCGATGCATTTGGCTCTATAGATCTTCAGGAGGGCCCCTATCGGTTTTCCCCCTACTCTGGAAGCAAAGTTAAAGACAGCTGCGGTCGCTCTAACCAGGTCCCCTTTTTCGCGAGTAATCAAAGGGCACCAGCTCAGGGCATCATCAAACACTACTCCCAAATAGGAGAAGACGTGTGTCTAAGGGATTAACGAGGTTCCTATTTTAAAAACATACGACTTATTTTTTGACAGACCCTTGATGCCAACTCTTATCTCTTGGGCTGTAAATACAACCTTAGCTTTACCTTCCACCCTTTCCTGCCCTTCTATCTGCAATATATAAGACTGGAACATGCCCTCAAAGTGGGTTACCCAATCATCCGCATCCATTGGGTTGCCAGTGTCTCCAGCTCCAAAACTTTGAACTATTGCTCAAAGTGCTGGCCTCTACTAGTTCTGACCAGGCCTCCTCTTTCAGGGCAAACTTACACTTTCCTAGGGCAGCCTTGTAGGCTCTCCGGAGGCTCTTGACAACCATGAGATCTCGGGGTGTCACTCCCAGGGCCTCTTTCAGCTTCCTAGAGGCACTGGAGCACTCTGAGTCAAGCCATCTTGGTCCTAAGTGCAGGGAACACCTGCCCGGGGCCCGTAGTAGATTCACTATAGCGCTGGACATGCTTCTGAAGGCCTCCATCGAAAGAGCAAGCTCCTGCTCTCAAATTGTTATAATGCGGGAGTTGCCCAAATGGAAGCATGTAACATTGCGCGGCTGGGGTCCGCATTAAGGAACATCACTTTGAGAGGGCAGAGTAATCATAACATTCTTAAAGCAGGGGGTTTTAACATCCACATTTGTGGATACGTTAGGCACGGGGGATGAAAGCCATGGGATGTGCACGACAAGCTGGTTTGCACATGGAACATTGCCCTCAGGGCACCACACTTAACGCCATCTTGCATGAATTTGACCTAACACATACGCCATGAATAAGCTGCCCCCGGAGAAAACTGATATTGCCCCCACCTTTTCTGGCAGAGGGTGTGAGACTTTCATCAATTTCATTTTTGCCTCTACACCTTTTTTTTCTCTCATTAAGGACTTCTCAATTAAAGTGTGCGCACACAGTGACCATGATCCTGTGTGTCTCAACAGGATGGCCCGAGAAAATAAGCACATTAAGAAGGCCTTGGGGCTTCCTTTAAAAGTGGTGGAAAGGGGGGGGAGACTGAAGTGGGGTGAAATCGTTCCAGAGCAGCTCCATGAGTCCCTTTTAACCCAGTGACATAGGGAGTTTGCTACCTGGTTAGATAGTGAGGCTACCCCATCGGACATCATGGAGGCTTTCGGAAGCATGTCCAGCGAAATGATGGTGCAGCACACATGTAAAGTCGGAAAAGAAAGGAGAAATGAAAACATTTCTCCTCCTAACGCCTCCTTTCAGATGGCGCTAGCTTTTGGCACTAGACCCTGTCTACAATTGTTTGTAAATAGGGTTTTGCGTCAAAAGGCATTGGTGGTTGCATGGGAACGTCCATCTACAACCCATGTAGTGCCCCCTTGACGCAAAGTAATGCAAAGCAGCATTTCGCGCTGCTTTACGTTACTTTTGTGTACTTTCCAGCGCAAAACAATTCTGCACTACAAAGTGAATGAGGAAAAAACACTTTGTGCTGGTTAGTGTCACTTTTGTGACCTAACCCAGCACAAAATATTTGAGAATCTCCTCCTATGGGTTTATTATCTAATGTGTGATAGAATCTGTGCCCCTGCTCTGAACCTGTGTGACCAAGTCCCATGGGCCATAGGTTCCTGATCCTTGTGACAACCCCAAACCCACTGAGTGCTGGGGTGAAAGGTTATCCTGCCCGTGTCTGCACTGAGAGACACCCATTCGGAGCAGTGAAAGTACCACATGAGCCATCCATTCCTGCATGTAAGGGGTCTCTACTCCTAGACCAATCACCTCGCTGCATTCAGTCCTAGATCCAGAAGGCTCTGTACTGCTACATCCCTCTTCTGAGACATTGCATCTTAGAGGTTAAAAGACTCTAACTCGGTGCCAATCACGAAAAGCTCTCGGGAATAGGCCAGTCCCTAGAGCCAGCAACAAGCTAGAAGTGACAGGTTCTTGTTTTTTGTGCCAGTCCCCAGGATCAATGGAGCCTTAGAGTTAAATGTTCTGTGCCCTTATGCCAGCTCCCTGAATCATCGGAGCTTAGAGGCTGAATGCTCTGTACTAGTGCTTAATATGAGCCGGTGGTTTCCAGTGCTTGGCACCGGCACTTGATTGGCAACACTGGCTCTTATAATAGCCTGCCACATGGTGGCGCTGTTTATCTGGTTTTATGAGAACAACGACACTTGTTTAGTAATTAAATATACATTAAAATCACAAAAACCTGAGACCCAAAGCTATATGAATAGCTTGGACTGCATGTGTTAGTCATTTTTAATGTATAAAGTCTGAATTTCCACACTTGTAGGAGTGTGATGGTTGGTTGTGATAGTACTGTCATTGGCAGCGCTAGTGGGGGCAATAAAGGGTTACAAGCTGCAGTGGTCTCCTGACGAGATCCCTGGCACTTATTTTTTTTATTTTTTACAAATTAAGTACTCCGCTGTACTCTTATGCCAGTCACCAAGGCCACCAAAACCCGACAAGTAAAGGTTCTTGTTTTCTGTGCCAGTCCCCAGAATAAATGGAGCCTTAAGTTAAAATGTTCTGTGCCCTTATGCCAGTCCTCTGATTCATGGGAGCCTAGAGGCGGGAAACAGCGTTGACAACGCTATCATTACATCTCGCTACTATTACAACGCGGTCATTACAACGACCGTGTTGTTAGTACGCGATGCATTTACATTGCAAGTCATTACAACGACTTGCACTAGGGGGTGCTGAGGAATTGGAAATGAATTCCAACACCTTCCCTACTGTTGCGCAAACTGGAGTAGGAATAGTAATTAATACTATTCCTAAGTCCAGCGCGCCCCCTAGTGCAAGTCGTTGTAATGACTTGCGATGTAAATGCATCGCGTACTAACAACGCTGTCGTTGTAAGGACCGCGTTGTAAAAGAATGCAATGTAATGCTTCGCGATGTAATGAGACATATTCCCTAGAGGCTGAATATTCTGTACTCTTATACCAGTCACCAAGGCCACCAACACCCAAGAGGTGAAAGGTTCTTGTTTTCTTGTGCCAGTCCTCTGAGTCAATTGAGGTGTGGACTTGGAATATTCTGTGCCAGTCCGCTAACCCTAGATGCGGAATGTTCTATTCCAATGTCCAGAGCCACTGAACCACAGATGTTACAAAGCGCAGTGTTCTGGTACCAGCCCAGTGTGCCATCCATCTCTGGAGGTGACTGTATATTCTCGCCTTACCTCCTAGGGTCATGAAGCCAAGAGGGAAAGGCTTTTACCGGCTTTTTTCCAATCTCCTCAGCCATTAAGTCCTCGAGGCGCTAGTCTACTGAGCCATCCTCTTCTCGAGCTGTCACCTCTCACAATCCTCAGGCCCTCACCTCGCATTTAGTATTCGTATGTAGCGCACTAGCGCCCAGAGGCTTGTAGGCGCTTTCCATAAAAACATAACACTAGATCACGTTATGGTTTGAAAGGATAACAATAGGATGAGAAAGTAAACAATAAAACGTCATCAAAGTGCAGGGGAAGAGGTGGGGGAGGGGAGTCTAGGGGTAGCGAGTGGGGAGAGCCGGGAAGGAGTAGCAATAAGACAGGTGAGAGGAATGATACATCGAGAGAATAACAACAAGACGAGAAGATGAACAGTAAAACTTCAGCAGAGTGCAGGAGGAGGTAAGAGGAATGATAGGGGGGGGTGATGAGATGCCATTGACTACCTGAGGCACCATTAACTGAGTCATTCATTCTGTGGGCTGTCGCCTGTCACAGTTACCCAGATGCGTCAAGCCATACAGGGAAAGGCTCTCGATTCCAATCCCCGGAAATTCTCTGTACTCCTGTAATCATAAAATCCAAGAGGTCAAATGCTAAGCACCCCTACGCCAGTCTACCGAGCAGGATCGGATTGGTAACGGGGGCACTCGGAAAATGGCCGAAGGTCCAGTAGCCGAGTTCCAGCTGTGGGCTTCTTTTTTGGGCAGCCTGTGGGCTGTCTGTGCTGTTAGGATGCCGCCAGCGGCCCAGTGGGTGCCTGTGTGGCCTTTCTAGAGGCAGATGGGCAGAGGTATCACTCCTTTTCAGTCGCTGGGCCGGCCCATTAATGTATGCTGATTGAGCGGGGGCAGGGGGCCTGAGCAGAAGTGGTCTCACTTGCATTCATGTGTGGCTCAGCAGTGTGAAGTAATCTGTGCATTTTTTTTAAATCTAAGTGAAGTTAATAAAACATGTCATCACCCCCTTTCTTTTCATAAAATTTCGCTGAAGCAGTGTTTTGCGGAAAGGCAATACGCAAATGTGGGCCACTTTTTTTTGGTGTGCCCGGGCCGATTTTTGATTCCAATCCCACCAAGCCATGCTTTTGTAGAGGTAATTCGGCACCCTTTTCACAAACTACAGAGAGCTATGTAGGTCTAATGATGAAATGCGTCCCTTGTGCCTTAGAGATTAATTCTATGTACTCCTAGAAGCAAGATGCCCCCCCACCCCCGCTAGTCCTCGTGTACCTGCTCTAAAACCCTGGTCCTTCGGGCCCTCGAGATGAGAAATTCCGCATCACTGAGCCCAAACTTTCCCGCTCCCGGGGCTGCTGAAGTACCTACCGCCCCCTGCTGGCCGCAGGCATAAGAACATGGCCACACGATGACTATCAATAGGGAAACGCGCACCCTTGGCCCATCGAGCCTTCTGGGAGAACATGCTGGTGCGTATGCCTCTAAAAATATTATAATCTGTGCCCTTCCGCCCATCTGTATTTAAATCTGCCTGTAATTAGATGACAGCTAATCCGGTCTCATTTGCATTTCAAAGGCACCGAGCGGTAACGGCCCTTCCTGTGTGCTCAGAGAAAGTTCTAATTGCGTTTGGTATAATTAGCATGAAAGGGGGAGCGCAGAGAGCGCCTTTCATCGCCTGCCTCCTCGGCTCGATGGAAACTTCGGTGGTGGGCCGCGTGCGGGATATTTTTACGCTGGAGCTGTGCTGTTCGTAATTACATGTTCATTGTGGAGACGCTGAACCTCGCAGGTGGCTGGGGTGCGCTATAAACGTGACGACCTATGTATGTTGTGGCGTGCACATGTGGCGGCCTTAAAGTGCGACTTCCTGTGCTCCTAACATCATACCTGCCAACTTGAAGAACAATCTCACAGTGTGAGGAAGGGGTGGGGCCTTGAAAGGGGCGGGGCCTCGTGCCAAGAAGTATCTAGGAGGCACTTTTGAACCTCCACCCGCCCCCAAACTCCCCCCCCACCCTCCCCAAAAAGCTTACCTAGGTTGGTGCCGATATCCTGGGGTGTTTTCACGCTCCTTAATGGACGTCCACAGTTCAAAGCATCTCCAGAACGAGCTAGAAAACCACTATTTACAGTGGTTTTCAGCTCGTTTTCCCTGTCGCCGTGTGATATCGGCTCCTCACCTGGTGACCGTGTGATGGGAGCCGATATCGTTTGTCACACTGTGGCACTGTGTAAGTTGGCAGGTATGTAACATGTAGTGCGTGATATCCTCCAGTGTGACTTTCTGTGTGTGGGTATTGCTGCTAAGTGAGACCCCATGTGATCTCCTCAGCATGCGACTTATTGTGTGCGTAAACATGGCCGGCTTTAGTGCTGGTGGCGCCCGGTGCGACAATGCTTGTTGGCGCCCCCCCCCCCATCTGTGGTGGAGGTGGGGACCACCTCCACCACGGATTCCCTCACCTCCACCTTTAAACTATGCCCCACAAGTCTCCATAACCACTTTCTTTCAGATGCATTTAATTAGATATATAGCACCACTCATACCAGTGTAGGGTGTCAAAGCACTTTGCATCACACACACATTACACAGAGACCATCAATCATAAGTGTGTAAATCAGTGTATAGGAAAAGTTACATAAGCCAGAGGAACTACAGTGTGTAGGAGTGACACGTCATCCATACTGGTAGGCAGTATAGTTAAAGAGTGCATGGTCTGGAGAAGCAAAAACTCAGAACTGAAAATGAAACACCATAGTTTGGAGTGCTCTTTAATAATAAGAATCGATTTCTATCCAAATGAACCCTTTTTGCAACATTAATCTATGCTCTAATCTATACTTTGCAGCATGCATTCAGTTCTTTGATGAAAGTTAATAATTCACTGTTCTGTATTAGGATTTTAATTTATAAACTGCAAGTAACATAAGGATGTCGCTTAGAAAAGCAGTGACCCACTGACCTATTTACATTATATGCAAAAGAAGCAATTGATGGACGGAATGCTGGACAATGCAAACATTCACCCCCAGTCACAAGGATCTGGGTTAAATCCATCATTCTTTTGCTCACCACACCACCCCAGTTTGGACCCAGCATATGCAAATCAGTCTTGACCCTGTTCCTTGTGGGAACAGTCCAGCCCGAACTGCCAAGCCAGGTCCTCCCTGGACCGGAAACCAGCATCCTGGGACTGGTTTCAGGGCATCACCCTTCATCAGCCAGGCTAGCTTGAATCCAGTGGTGTAGTGAGCAAGGGATCCACTTCTGGGCATACCCGTAGCCACTTAGGGCGACATATGCAAAAGAAACAATTGATGGACGGATGCTGGACAAAGCAAACATTCACCCCAGTCACAAGGATCTGGGTTAAATCCATCATTCTTTTGCTCACCACACCACCCCAGTTTGGACCCAGCCATATGCAAATCAGTCTTGACTCTGTTCCTTGTGGGAACAGTCCAGCCCGAACTGCCAAGCCAGGTCCTCCCTGGACCGGAAACAAGCATCCTGGGACCGGTTTCAGGGCATCACCCTTCATCAGCCAGGCTAGCTTGAATCCAGTGGTGCAGTGAGCACGGGACCCACGTCTGGGCATACCCTTCCCACTTAGGGCGACGAATGCAAAAGAAACAATTGATGGACGGAATGCTGCACAATGCCCCGAAACCGGTCCCAGGATGCTTGTTTCCGGACCAAGGAGGACCTGGCTTGGCAGTTCGGGCTGGACTGTTCCAATGAGGCACAGGGTCAAGACTGATTTGCATATGGCTGGGTCCAAACTGGGGTGGCATGGTGAGCAAAAGAATGATGGATTAAACCCGGATCCTTTTGACTGGAGGTGAATGTTTGCATTATTCAGCATTCCGTCCATCAATTGTTTCTTTTGCTATTTACATTATATGCACATTGTGATCTGCACCATACACGTTCATTGCAGCAGGCATATTAACCCTCTGTGCTATTTTATGATCAGTCAAAACCTCAACTAGACAAAACTCTCTCTCCAGGAAGAACATTAATCACCAGAGTTATCTTGACATTTTTATTGTTGTCTGGAAATGGCTGGAGGCAAGGAATGCAGCAGGTGCTTTTAAAACCAAAATAAACTTGCAAACCCCAGTGCCTCCCGAAGTCAGCACCCGGTGGGGTGGCACCGGCCGCACCGCCCTAGAGGCGGCTCTGCCCGTAAATTCCTGTGTACATCATGTCCTCTGCACGTGGTTACCTTTGGATCCGAAACGTTCGTATCACTAGTGATGTGTGAAGATTTGAACTTTTTCTCACGCGAACATCCTATAATTCTCGCTAATACTAGTTTCGATTAATAGTTCTTAACTTTTGTTCACAAGGCTTTTCACCTTAAAATCAGAACTTTCACAACATTTTTAAGTTGCTTGTAGAAAAATTACCAGCAACATCCACCCAGTCTGAAAGTTGAAAGGAAAAAACCTTTAGAATTAACTTACACAAAAAGACACAACCGTTTTCAGCACTGTCGCTCACAAGCACACGCACTGTCGCTCACAAGCACACGTTCAAAAGATCAAATACACTGTAGCCAAATTCCTACTTCACCTACATCCAAGTGAGAACACAACACCAGCACTTCAAAAACTACCCTGGCTGCTTGTAGCAAGCCACCCCACACTTAAGGCACTCCAAAGTGTCAGTCAGCTCTAAATGTATACATGCATAATGCTGTTCAAGCCCTTGTACTCTGGCATCAGGATGGTGTTAATACCCTCAAGAGCGTAGTTAACCACCCGCGATATCAGCTTAAGCGGGGGTGCTACAGAAGCAGATTCTATTGTTTTATGACCACCCACTACATCAGCTTAAGCGGGAGTGCTACAGAAGCAGATTCTATTGTTTTATGACCACCTGCTATATCGGATTAAGCGGGGGTGCTACAGAAGCAGATTCTATTGTTTTATGACCACCCGCTATATCAGCTTAAGGGGGGTGCTACAGAAGCAGATTCTATTGTTTTATGACCACTGGCTATATCAGCTTAAGCGGGGGTGCCACAGAAGCAGATTATATTGTTTTATGACCACCCACAATATCAGCTTAAGCGGGAGTGCTACAGAAGCAGATACTATTGTTTTATGACCACCCGCTCTATCAGCTTAAGCTGGGGTGCTACAGAAGCAGATTCTATTGTTTTATGACCACCTTCTATATCATCTTAAGCGGGGTGCTACAGAAGCAGATTCTATTGTTTTATGACCACCCGCTATATCAGCTTAAGTGGGGGTGCTACAGAAGCAGATTCTATTGTTTTATGACCTATCTTAACTTTTATCTCGTGCTCGCAGGTCAACGTAAGCCAGAAAGAGAAAGGGTGACAGAGAGAAAGAAAAATATTAAAATGGTAAAGAAAATATAAGATGGATGCAGATAAATTGAGACAGCATAAAGGAAAGAAAGTAACATTCAAATAATGAACAAAGGAAGGTAAAAAACATGCAGGAAAGAAAGTACAAAAGTACATGGGAAATATGAAAAAAGATGAAAAGGAAGGAAAAAGGCAAAAAAATGAAGGGTGGAAAGAAGAAAAGGAAGGTACAAAGATATAAATAAGAAAAATGAAAGTTGGCAAAGAAGGAAAGCAGTAAAATGTACTGCAATAAAAAAGAAATGCGAGACAAAAGGATAGGTGACTGGAGAAAGAAGAGATAAAATAATTAATGTAAGGATTATAAAAAGAAAAGATGCAAATAAGGTGTGAAGGAAGAACATGAGCATGATGAGAATAAATAAAGGGATGTTAAGAAGGATGGAAAACTAGAAAAAGTTCAGATGGAATGAGAAAAGAATAGACAGAAGAAAAAGATGAAAGAAAGAATGAAATATGAATACAAACAAAGGAAAGATGATGGAAAGAAGGAAGGAAAGAAGCATAAAAGGAAAGAAAGAAGATGGAATGGTTAAATGAGAGAAATAAATGTGTGGTTTTTGGCCACATTCCTTTAAAATCTTTCTGTAAGATTCGTAAATTTGCACCAATTTGTACAAATTTTACCCAAGGATACAATTCCCGTGGCTCTTCATAGGAAGAGTTGTTGTCACTCACTTTACTTGCACATCTATTACTATATATGGGTCAAAGTGCGGGGTATTTTATTTTTCTAGCTACTCCCTTGAATGCCCTACTCCATGGCCTCCCCAGACTCCACACTAGCACCCCTTAAGGGCATCCTACATGCCACAGCAGGTCCTGAAGAAAAATGATCACATCACTCCGACCTTGATGGGACTCCATTGGTTCCATCCTGCACCATCTGGTCCCCACCTGCATCATTTACATACTGGAACAACACACCCGCATCCATCAGGACAGCCACGACAGTGCTCCAATTTAGGAAAGAGTTGAAGACTTGCTTCTTTAAAGAACACTACATTACAATACATTAACTGTTCACAACTCCGCTTTCGCGCCTATTACTTGCCAAATTTAAGCTTGCCTTTGACCATGTACAGCGCTCCGCTGCCTTTTGGCTAGATCAAAGCACTTGAAGACAAGAATGAACACTTTAAAACATACCTTGGTAGAGTCCACGGAGTGCCTGTTGGCCTCCGCAGTAGGGTCGGATTTTCCATTGACCAGAGATGGGATTTTCATGTGACAGGTCTCCATAAATGGTGTTGCAATAGGCCCAGGATACTTTACGGCAGCAACTAAGACTGGCACACTAGTTCCTCCTCAGGAAGGGAAAGACTTCTCCTGAGTTGAAATATTTGCTAAACGCCATTTTTTAACTGGCTATAAATGAGATGGTGAAGTAAGGCCTTTATCCCAGAGGACACCTTGATTAAGTTTTATCAGTGGACAGTGGTCGGGGAAAAAATATTCTGAGAGGAGAGGCTGCTTGGTAAAATATGAAAAGCCCCCCTCGCCGCCATCGTCAGACAGCATGGGCTCAGCATAGTATCCCGAAGACACCAGACTCTGCTTCCAGGAAGGAATGAAGGACGTTGCAGCCTGGATGAACAACAGCTGCCGGAAGCTCAACTCGGAGAAGACAAAGGTCCTCGTACTCGGACCCTCCTCCACCGCCTGGGACAACACCTGGTGGCCTTCCGCCCTCGGAAACCCACCCACTCCAACAGACCTCGCCCGAAACCTCGGCATCATCCTGGACTCCTCCCTCACCATGACCCGCCAGATCAACGCCGTCGCCTCCACCTGCTTCAACTCCCTCCGCATCCTCCGCAAGACCTTCAAGTGGATCCCCCCTGAATGCAGAAAGACCGTCTGTCACCCACGCACTCATAACCAGCAGACTGGACTACAGCAACGCCCTCAATGCCGGAATCAACAGAACCCTGCTACACAAGCTCCAAACCATCCAGAACACCGCAGCCAGACTTGTCCTCGGAACCACACGACACGAGCACATGACCCAACACCTACAAGACCTCCACTGGCTCCCCGTTGATAAGAGAGTAACCTTCAAGCTACTCACCCACGCCTACAAATCCCTACACAACATCGGACCGAAATACTTCAATGAGAGAGTATCCTTCCACGTACCCAAAAGGAACCTCCGCTCCGCCGACCTCGCCCTGGCAGAGTCCCCACGCATCCGCAGAACCAGAGCAGGCGGAAGAGCCTTCTCCCACGTCGCAGCAAAGACCTGGAACGAGCTTCCAGTCAACATCAGACGCTCCCCTACTCTGCACACCTTCAGGAAGAGCCTCAAGACCTGGCTCTTCAACTGATCCGGAGCTGCACACCCCCCCCCCAGCGCCTTGAGACCCTCACGGGTTAGTAGCGCGCTTTATAAAACCCTGATTGATTGATTGAGAGGACCAGACATCCAAAATGATGCACAGTTGTTTTCTTGCAATGACCAGGCCAGATCTGTGCATCGCATTCCAAGAGAGAGCACACTGGCTATCCATTGATAGAGACCATGGAGACCGTTCAATCCAAGGACTGCAGCATCGCCCGTTCATGAGCCGGGGGGAGGAGGCGCTAGTCCTAAATGCAATTGGACGAGGTAGAATTGAAGACCAGGAGCTGTGCATGGGATACCAAGATATAGCACACAGGCTACCCATGAGCCACATGTTAGAAGAGAAGATGGAGATCACATGATCAAGAGACTGTAGCACTGCCCACGCATGACCAAGGGGCTCCGGCACTGACCATGCATGCACCAGGACAAGGTAGAGGTGACCAACAATGAGCTGTGGCATGATTTCCAATGTAAAGCATACTGACCCATCATAGGTCACACAATGATCAAGAACATGCACCACTGCTTTCAGGACTGTGCACGTACCAGGAGGATTATGCACTCAGTGTATTAGCCCTGGCGAGCACACATTAGCCAGGAGAAAGCGTCAAAGACCACACATAAGCCAGAATGATGCAACACCTACAATGCATGATCCAGGAGGATGTGGCAATCAGTGTGCATCAGCAAAGGTGATGCAGCACTTACAATGCATGGGCCAGGAGAATGCGGCAATGACCATGCATGAGCCAGGGTGATGCAACACTTACAATACATGCGCCAGGAGGATGCGGCAATGAGCGTGCATGAGCCAGGGTGATGCAACACTTACAATACATGCGCCAGGAGGATGCGGCAATGAGCGTGCATGAGCCAGGGTGATGCAGCACTTACAATGCATGCACAAGGAAGATGTGGCAATGAGTGTGCATGAGCCAGGGTGATGCAGCACTTACAATGCATGCACAAGGAAGATGTGGCAATGAGTGTGCATGAGCCAGGGTGATGCAGCACTTACAATGCAGGCGCCAGGGTGATGCAGCACTTACAATGCATGGGCCAGGAGGATGTGGCAATGAGAGTGCATGAGCCAGGGTGATGCAGCACTTACAATGCATAGGTCAGGAGGAAGTGGCAATGAGAGTGCATGAGCCAGGGTGATGCAGCACTTACAATGCATGCACAAGGAAGATGTGGCAATGAGTGTGCATGAGCCAGGGTGATGCAGCACTTACAATGCAGGCGCCAGGGTGATGCAGCACTTACAATGCATGGGCCAGGAGGATGTGGCAATGAGAGTGCAAGAGCCAGGGTGATGCAGCACTTACAATGCAGGCGCAAGGGTGATGCAGCACTTACAATGCATAGGTCAGGAGGAAGTGGCAATGAGAGTGCATGAGCCAGGGTGATGCAGCACTTACAATGCATGTGCCAGGGCGATGCAGCACTTACAATGCATGCACCAGGGTGATGCAACACATACAATGCATGAGCCAGGAGGATGCGACGATGAGTGTGCCTGAGCCAGGGTGATGCAGCACTTACAATGCATGGGCCAGGAGGATGTGGCAATGAGAGTGCATGAGCCAGGGTGATGCAGCACTTACAATGCATGCGCCAGGGTGATGCAGAACTTACAATGCATGGGCCAGGAGGATGTGGCAATGAGAGTGCATGAGCCAGGGTGATGCAGCACTTACAATGCATGAGCCAGGAGGATGTGGCAATGAGAGTGCATGAGCCAGGGTGATGCAGCACTTACAATGCATGAGCCAGGAGGATGTGGCAATGAGAGTGCATGAGCCAGGGTGATGCAGCACTTACAATGCATGAGCCAGGAGGATGTGGCAATGAGAGTGCATGAGCCAGGGTGATGCAGCACTTGCATCACTCTGGCGCATGCATTGTAAGTGCTGCATCACCCTGGCTCAGGCACACTCATCGTCGCATCCTCCTGGCTCATGCATTGTAAGTTCTGCATCACCCTGGCGCATGCATTGTAAGTGCTGCATCACCCTGGCTCATGCACTCTCATTGCCACATCCTCCTGGCTCATGCACTGTAAGTGCTGCATCACCCTGGCTCAGGCACACTCATCGTCGCATCCTCCTGGCTCATGCATTGTATGTGTTGCATCACTCTGGCGCATGCATTGTAACACATACAATGCATGAGCCAGGAGGATGCGACGATGAGTGTGCCTGAGCCAGGGTGATGCAGCACTTACAATGCATGCTCCAGGGTGATGCAGAACTTACAATGCATGAGCCAGGAGGATGCGACGATGAGTGTGCCTGAGCCAGGGTGATGCAGCACTTACAATGCATGGGCCAGGAGGATGTGGCAATGAGAGTGCCTGAGCCAGGGTGATGCAGCAACATCAGACCCTTGTCGAGGAACATCCGTCACCTATAGGGCATCTCACTGGGAAGTACAAAAAAAGTTATGGACAGAATGCTTGAATTTTCACCGTGACTGGTAATTACTCTGGGCTACATTCCAGTCCATCATTCCTTCCTCCCCGTTCCGCTCTACACAGAGCCCAACATATGCAAATCAGTTTTCGTGGTGCCTCAAAAGGAATAGTCCACCGTAACCCGTTGAGCCACTATCCCTCCCCTCCTCCCCCAAACAGGGACACATACAATCCTAGGCTGATTTTGGAAGTGTTGGGCCTCATCAGTGAGGTCCAATTTAGTCCTATGGCCCTTTTGTGGATCCTTGATTATCTGTGAGATATTTGTAAATTGCATAATACAGTGTTTGCCAATCAGAGTTAAAACAATATGGTAGGAAGAGGAGGCCTAAAGGCAGCTGCATTGTGCCGTGCTGTGCTTCAAGATGTGAATCAGAAGAGGCATAGCCCAGGAGGAGACAGCACTGACTGCACATGTGCCAGAAAGCTGCAGCCCTGACTGCATTAATTACACGCTAACATGCCAAAGGCAGCAGTGATCACGAACTAGCCTTGTACTGATGAGCGCAGATCATGCAGGAGGTGAGACTAAGTCACCATGAGTCACCCTAGCTGATAATAATTGGGCAGTGCTTGAAAAGCAAAACAAAGAAATCATCCCTTATACAGACTCTTATTACAATGTGCATTGTACAACTGAGTCAGTCTTCCCTGGGCATGAGTCAGAGCTATGAAACAATGGACTAAAGTCATTGGAAGTGGGACAGAGAAGAAGAAAACAGGAAAGGAGACAACAGCAGAGAAAAGAATAACAACCCTGTTGGCAACAAAAGCATTAGTCATGTTAATCAAGAACCTTCATCCAGAGAAGTTAACATGAGGTTATGATGGCTGAATAGAAGGAGGAACAATTTGCCTTTATTGAGCCTTGAGCATCCATTAACAGTGAGAGAAGTTAACATAGCGAGGACACACTTGAACACTATGTAAAATGTGTGTTTGGGATATGCTTCTATTCAATAGTATTTATTGAATGATATCAGTACCATGTTGATCAGAAACATTGCCTACGTCTACAAGGACATTGGTGGGTAGTTAGTCACCTATGGATAACGCCATGAGACATGGTTTATAGTAAGTGAGACACATACAAAGACAATACCCGATACAGCAAATGTGAATTACATTCTATATTTTCTAGAGGAACCAGGATAAGGAGATGATAAACAACAAATAGTTATCACCTGGGCTCAGTCCAGAGGAGGGGTGCTTTAAGGACAGGTTTGAGCCCAGGAAGTGGGAGATTTGTTCAGATTTGACTAAGGGGTGCATCTCAGTGGAGAGGGTCAAAGACGTCTGAAGGACTTTAAAGTGTATGAGACTCCTGGTGGTTTGGGAACAGACAGAACATTGTGGCGGGCAGAGGGAGGGGAGTGCGGTGGGTCCTGGTGTTAGTGGTTTTGAGAGAGGTCATTTGGAGAGGTTCATGCACTGCCTTAAAAACCAGCACGAGTCCTTCAAACCGAGGCCTGCGTTTTAGCACACAGTCCACCAGCCTTGTGTCGATAGAGGAGATGCAGATTTATGTGGGAAGAGTAAAGAGTGAGCAAGTGGCAAAGGGGGTTACTTAAGGCCTCATCTATGGGGTCACCTTGCTGCATTGCCCTACGTCAAACTGAAAGGGCAGGAATACATCGCATTTATCCAATATGGTGCCTTCCTGTCATTTCCCCCTGCGTTGGTGCCGTTTCGGCACCAGCGCCAACTAAGGCACCCTTGCACCATGGTGCAAGGTCCCTGTGTTGTAGGGAGGATTGCTTTTGTGCAGGAAGGGCACCTTCCTGAATGACAACAATCCATAGAGGCGTTTTCCTCTTTCTTTGTGTGCTGCATCTCTTTCTATGTGTGCTGCAGATGCAGCGCACATAGAAAGATTAAAAAAAGAGGAGAACTAAAGATATTTCTCCTCGTTACGCATGACCTGGGGAGGTGTGAGATTTTGATGCATTCCCAGGTTTACAAGTCCTTGTATGGGAAAACCACTGCCGTGCCCATGGAACGCCTCCCTTGCGCAGAGTAAGGCGGTGCAGCGATTTGCACTGCGTTGCGTTACTCAAGATTTATGAGGCCACTCAAAGCCACGCAATGTGACTTCGTGTGGCTTCATAAATCTGACTCAGAGCCTTGCGTCACGCATGTACCACTTTGCGTGGTGCAATAGTGACGCAAGGCTCTTAGAAATACGCCCCTTATTTTGAGGCCACAGAGTATTACAAGAGTTCCCGCTATTGCAATAGTCCAGCCTGCTCACGATCAGGGATTCATCAGGCTCGAAAGGGGGTGCAGCAGGTTTTCCAAATGTTTAACAGCAGTAATGAGTGATCAGCTGCTGTGTTGAGCTCTAGCAGACATTACCAGGGAGGCTTGAAATCATTAGTATGGGAGTCAACATGGCCGAAAGTAAACAACACATGGATGGAAATAATTGCATTTAGTATTACACTAGGCACTGTCATCTGACCGCACACACCAATAGCTCAGCCGTTAAAAAGAGTAAGTACTACCATTATGAGAGAATGAATAAATACGTTTTTATTGCGTGATTGATTAAAATCATTGCAATTCCTTCTCAATAAATACAATATTACATAATAAAAGCGAACAGAATGCACTTATGTAAACAGCATGCTACAGTATATGCATACCAGTTCTGTTTCCATGATATAATTACAAAAGAATATATAGGCATAAAATTGCATAATAATAAAATCCTCCATAACATATGGGAAAAGAGTAAAATATCAGGTCCAATGTGCATACAAGCAGCTGTGCTTAAAATTACATATTCAACTGGCAAGGGGTGCCATTAAAACTTTTCCTCCTTCGCGTCAGGCTCGCTATTCTAAGGGACCGGGTTCCGTAAAACTGTGCAAAACTCAACAGGGGTCTGTGCTGAAAGAGTGGCCCCACCCTGCCCGAGATCTCCCTATGCATTAAACCTATCAAGGCAGAGTGAGACTTTTCATCAATAATGTCATAACTTCTGCTCTAAAGGGCCAAATTCAATAACACCAACATGTACAAAGAAGCGCAAAAAATAAGGTGCGAGGATCTAAGCTGGAAAGATGCGGAATAAAGTGCAATACTAGTGTTTATTGAGAAGGAATTGCAATGATTTTAATCAATCACGCAATAAAAACATTCATTCATTCATTAAAAAAATACTTCCTTAGTGAGAGCACTGCAGCTCTCTAGTGGCAGGTATCATGCATCTGGAATATACCTACAGCAGCTGTGCACTAAAAAGTAGAGTTGTTGTCTCCAGTGCATCGAGGATCCCACTGGAGCCACAACCACCATCTTGCAGCCACCAATAATAGTTGCATCCTTCAAAGAGCTGAGAGTCTCAGTGTACAAGGGGCTAGGGCTATCTCGGGCCCTAAGGGAGATCCAGACGCATCACTGAAACAAGTGCATATCTGGTGCCCAAGAGCAATGGGACCACTCAGTCCCCGAGTCTGCACCATCCTTGTAACCAGTGCTCAATTTGTAAAAAACGTAAGGGCCAGGGCCCTCGCCAAGAGGCCACTTCCGTTTGCCCCGTCCAGCGCTGCCAATAACATTACTAACATCACACTCCTACAAGTGTGAGAATTGAGACTGCTCCAGGCCACTTAAGCTATTAAAATGGCTTGGGTGGCGGGTATTAGTAATTTTCAATGTATATTGAATTTATAAACAACTGTTGTTGTGCTCATCTGTAAATAAAATAAACAGCGCCACTATGCGGCAGACTGCCATAGGTGCTGACAATTAAGTGCTGGTGCCGAGCACCAGAAACCACCGGCTCAAATTAAGCACTGCTTGTAACAAGAAGTAAGTAGAGGCGAGGGTTGGCAAGTTCACGTGCCTAAACATTTCACACATTACACCACATTTCTTCAGCACGGGAACACACAATGTTGTATATATGTATGAGTTATTTGTGTAGCACAATCCTAACTAAAAGGCATCAGAGCACTGTATAAGGTGAAAGGCAAGTCCACAAACAACGAGTGGTTGGAGAGCGACCTGGGTTCTGGGAGCAGAAGTGGACTGTTACTGCATCTTGACGTAGGGTTCTTTAAAGCAGGGTTCTCCAAAGTCGGTCCTGGAGGGCCGGATCCAGGCCAGATTTTTAAGACAACTGCAGTTATCTACATGTGGATATGCTAAAAATCTGGCATGGATCCGGCCCTCCAGGACCGATGTTGGAGAACTCTGCTTTAAAGAGGTGGGTCTTGAATCCGTTCCCAAAGTGGAGCAGGGTTGGTGCAGTCCTGATGGATACATGTTGTTCTAGATACTGGGTGCATAGATGGAATCTGCCTTCTGGTTTGTTTTTTAATTTGTTGACACTTCTTTCTCTCCAGTCTCATCGTGTGCGAGCTGCCGGTGGGTCAGGAGCCACCAGAGATGCTGAGCTTGTGAGCCAGATAGGCTCAGTGAAATATAATTGTTTTTCATGGAAGTCAGGCTGCTGGAACTGAGCTTTTATAGTCTGCAAAATGTGGGCAGTGGTTCACTTTGCCCAGTCATGTGTTTGTGATGTTGCAAAGCCAAATGATGCCAGCTCTGTGGAAGCGAGGAAAGGGTTGGCCTGATATGGCAGATGAGTGGGGACCTACAAGGCAGGAACTAATATGTAAAAGATGACTCGGGTATAGCAGAATTGTGCAATTACTATGTTGTTTTAGTATTTACCTGAGAGAGAGAATGCACACCAAGTTAGTATATGTCGTACTGATCTGTGGGCCAAACGTACTAATATGGTTTGTGGCCGCAAAGTCTGTTAATCGCAAAAGTGCTGGCTTTTCGCCCACAAAACACAAAGTTGTTATGTCCTAAAGGTGCAAAGTCTTTGCACCTCACAATGTACACATTGCAACTCATGATCAATCGATAGGAAACAGGGACATACAATGGAAGGCCGCCTTACTAGAGAAACACATGAAAGTTGTGAATGGTTTGCAATCTCAATTTCAGTTGTAAACCCATGATTGGCTACAGTTAGAAGAAAGAGCGTCTCCATTTGTAAAGTGGAAGCTGTCTATAGGGAGCTACTTGCACTTTTTGAGTGATGGCTCTTGGCATTCGGTGGAGCCTACAGTGGTAATTTGCATCACCACATTTTTTTAAATTGCAATCCCTGTCCCTTTAAGGCGAGGAGTTACAATTTCAGCATTTTGTGAATTCAAACATAGTAATAGAGGTCTATTTTCCCTCACAGACCTCCATCGTTGCATTCTAAGCCATATTAGTATGATTCATAAAGGGAATCGTGGCTCATTAATATAAAAGATACAGGATTTTCATGTACCCTACTAAAATCCCATCTTGCATTGTGATAGAGTATACATCCAGAGAACCACAGAAAAAGCCTTGGTTGCAAACCACTTGCTGTGCAAAATAATAGAGACATTGCATTGCATTCCAAGACTTAGTAAGTTTGGTCCTTAGTGATATTTATAGAAGTGGTAATTGTATCAAAAGGATAACAAACGATTACATGGAACTTAAGATTTGGTGACATTGGCTTCACTATCTGAACAAGCATTGGGAAAGCCAGGTTTCAATATCTAAACAAGCATTGGCAAAGCCAATCGGTTGGGCTTTGGCTGCCAGCCTTTTTGACTTTGTCAGTGCTTGTTTTGTTTTTCATGTGATTATAAAGCGTTATTGTTGGAGGACATGCTAGGCCCTCACCAACATAAAAAAATCATAAACAGTATGGCTAAAAGCAAAAATATTTTTTGGTCTTAAAAAGCACACACAGTTGTCCTGAGCACTGAAGGGAAGTAATCAGTGTGTGTATGTGCTCCTTGTGAAAGAGCAGACTGCCATCACTCACAGTGAAGTTAGCCAGTGACTGAAGTGGGCTGACCTGCTTACCCATAATGTATGCTTTAGTGGGCGGATGAAAAATGTGAATGAAACAACAGACCAATGGATGAAGAGGGATGGCTGAAAGCTCCTCTATCTAAACATATTTTACATGTAACTTTACTGAAATCAGAAGGTTTTGGCTGGCACTATACCTATAAGTCATTTGAAAAAATAACAAGAAGCATTGTTTGGTAGCACCTGGAAGAAGGCAAATTACTAAATAGATATCATACAGGTTTATACCAAAAAATCAACTAGCGATCAGGCTGCTTTTTACAACAAGTTGCTGTTGTTTTTAAAAATGTTGCTTTGGTTTGGATTGACTTTAATAAAGTAGACTATATTACATGACAACATAACATGGGAACTGGTTTGAGCTGCTCCACTGTGATAGGGATTACAAGTGGATTGAGTGGCCATAGGAATAGTTAAAGCAGCTTCACGCACGTTACAAGTGGAGTAGGGTCACTACTGGTACCGGTACTCGCAAGAATATTTACTAATTGTCCAAATAATGGTACCATTTGCATTGGTATAAAAGTTGCTCTGAATTGATGAAAAGGGAAGGCAGAACAAGCTGCAGAAGAGAAAACAAAACTACAAAGCTGGACTAGAAAGACTGATAAACTTAAATCATATCAAGAAAAAATCAATGTTCTAATTCAATAACCAAGGACTGTTGAGTAAAGTGGAGAAAGCTAATATGAATGGACAGGTAATTCAGAGCTTACTACAATTATAAGTATATATCCGCAAGAGCAAAAGAATGTTTTTGGGTGAATCTGGTCTGTGAGATTTGCTACAGGGGCTGCAGGTTTACCATTTTTCATCCCAGTTAAGATAGTATTTATGCGTGCATACAATTTCTCAACTTACATAAATTCTGCAGAGGCAGGAGCTGTGACTCCAGGAATATTACCTAATTGTATGTGTGTGGGTGAGTGGGGTTTGGGGGTCTAGCTCCAAGTCCAGAACTTAGGTCGTTAGATATTGTAAGCAGTAGTGTTGCCCTGAGTTTATCCCTCTCTCCAAGGACTTGTATAATTGATTTTTATCCCTCCCATATCTGTGCCTCAAAGTTAATTGATTATGCAGATTAGCCTGAGAGCATTTCTGTTTGCATTTTCTCATGACCCACCAGCAAAAGTGTTGCCGCCTGTTTAAAGGTCTTTGAAGTGCTCTTATTCCAAATGTGGTTTTCTTCAAGCTATTGAAGAGCGAATTCTTTTGAACAAATATCTTTTGATTTGCATAAATTCAATATCGCTCCCCATCACTCCCTCCTCCTTCTACCCACTTGCCACAAACGCATATCTGCCTCCAGTGGTGTAGCTAGGGGGTGGGGGAGCGGTCCGCCCCGGGCGGCACTTTTTTGGGGGTGGCGGTGAGCGCAAGGTAAGTTTTCTTTTTTTAAATTGTATTCTCCCTTGTCGTTGTTTGTTGCATCACCCCCACCAACTCGTCGTCGTCTGTCGCCCCTCCCCGCGCTCTTACATGCACCGGCCATCACTGTGCGGCAAACTCAGGGATTGCCCCGGGCGGCAAAAGTTCTAGCTACGAAACTGTCTGCCTCGCTTACGGCACAAGAGATTTTTTAACCTGTGCAGTTGATGCCTTTTGCTGCAGAGGCCAAGAGATGGCTCCCAACTCAACAGCGGCTGCAATACTGCAAAGAGATGCTTTATACCACAAAGGCCCTCATTACAAGTTGTGCGGAATAGGGCATGGTATTTACCACTAAAGATACAGAAAGTATGCTGTTCCTAATTACGAGACAAGGGAAAACTAGGGGAACCGGTTTTGAATGGTCATGAGAAGTAGGAGGACGGGGATCCCTCCTCTTGGAATTTGGGGCCCTCACACACCCGGCTGGGTGTCATGCTTCATCATAGGGCTGCTCCTCGTCAGGTCGGCGCTGCAATACCTGACGGGCTCCCTATGAGGGACTCTTTGGCGGAGATCTTTTATTCCAAATTGCCGTTTGGTGCCGTGTGGGTGAGGGGCCTAACCAGTGTAGATGGGTGAGTGGAGGTGTGTAACCTGATGGAAGTTTAAAACAGGCTTGGGAGTACCAACGAAAACAATTTTAATCAATAGGTCTCCCAACCTGATTAAAAGAAACAAAGGCGCATGTCTGAGGTTATGTCTCAGGTAGGGCGCTCTATTGTGTGGTCAACATGTTTCTCGCCTGGTAGTCAATCAATCTGGTGGCGATTCGTCAGGACCTTCTAAAAATCAAATCTATCTACACACGGGTGGTTATATGGTGTAATCTACCTCTTTAAACCAGCCTAACACATACTATGTGTAGTACCTGATAGAACATGACCAACCTGGTGAAGGAATAAAAACTAATATTAAGATCTGAGACTTCAGTATAAACAAAACTCTTGTGTTCCCTGTGTGACAAGCTCACAGCTCACAGTGGTGATGGCTAAAAACATACACAACGTGAGTGCCGTGTGGGTGACTCTCACAGACCTTTTATCATGAAAATTACAGAGGCACGTATGGTGGAACACCACCATGGTTGCAGAAAGAAATGATGAACTCACCCCAGTCGGGTTTCTCATTTTACTTCATCAATACCCGGCAGGTATCACACAAGGAATTTCCCTATGTACTGTGTGGGGTGTAGGTTAAAAGAAAAGGAGATTAGAGTACAACACGTAAGATGTTGTAGGTACGTGATTAGGTATATGGAGCAGTGAGGGAGTTGTTAAAACTATCAACAGTTAACCAGAGGCAGCCGTTAATATATGTTATGTAAACGGACTCGCCCAGATCATATGGTGGTCAAATAGACATGAGCTGGGTGTAACACTTGTTTGTTAAAAGTTGCGTGTGTCCTGTCAGGACAGATATTTGTGTAAATGCCACATGTCCGGTTACAATAGTCTAGAAACATTTGGTCTGTGGTGGGGGTACCAAAGATTGTTTGGTGTGGTACAACAACTGCATAGATAATGGGTCCCCGCTAAGTGTACAAAAGCTCTCGTTGTTTCGGTAAACTGTGCATAATGAAAACCAAACTAACGTTAGATGAGCTCGCGTGTTCCAGAGTAACTAAGAAAACCCCACCATTATGGAGAAATACGAAGGCTCTGGGCAAAGTGTACCCCGAGAAGCACAGTGTTATCGGACTCCCACTCCCAGTTAATACCATTGCCCTGGTGTGAGGTATTTACCACGTGTAGGGGTGAGATATTTACTACGTGCAGTAAATTCCTCCTATTCTCAAAATTTTGATTTGGAAATGAGCTATAACACACGGAATTGGGGCCTTATTCACACAAGTAAACTTACACTTTTGGTATAAGTTCAGTATTTTTTTTGTTATTCACAAACTATGAGTGTAGTTTTACGTGTAGTATATTTACAACTGTGGAGAACTACGCACATTAAAGGATAGGGCAGTCTCTACAGTCGTAAAACTACACTCTTAGTTTGTAAATATAAAACAAATTGTAAACTTACACCAAAAGTATTTAACACACATAATTGAGCTGGTTATGTTTTTTCCCCTGATATATTTTGGTAGGTTTGACCTGCCAGTATCTATTTCACGAAAACTGTGATGGTGTGATATTTATCACAGAATATGTCATTCTGATCCCTGTGTAGACTTCCAGTGGCGGCTCCTCCGCTAAGGTGGAGGAGCATCGCCCCACTGCTTTTCAGCAGTGTAAGAAAAAATAAAATTATAACAACTCAATGTTATCATTTTATTTTTTCCTGTTACGGACGCTGCAGCTTTGCCAGGCGGGGCTGCCCTGCTGACAGAGCACGGGTGGGGAGGAGTGGTTTTCACTCCCTAAGTGCGCATGAATGTTTGGCCGGCCATCTCGGACCACCCAAAAATTCATGCTCACTTAGCATGTTCTCCACCCAGGCTGCATTAGAGTCTGGGTGGAGAACGTGCCCAGGCTCCCAGGCCCTGTCTGAGCGCCGAACCATGGCGCTCAGACCAATCACAACGCTGTATTGCAGCTTTGTGATTGGCTCAGGGGAGCCTGGGTGCTTCCTGTTCCGTGTTACGGCCGGAGGGACGAAGAGGAGTGATGCGACGAGGAGGACGCGGCGAGGAGCTAAGTTGAATTTTATTTTTTATCTACCCACTCCCCCCCCCGCCTCCCCGCCCCGCCACCCCTGATCCGTGCCGGCCCCACTGTAAACTTCTGCTTGTAATTAATGCCATTGTGTGTCACGCTGGATTCAGTAGCTGCCACAGTCCGTGTTGTGTTCCATAGCGTAGTTTGAGTGACAAAATCAACACAGGTGTGTTTCTAAACTACATCTTTGTTAATGAACTCTCTCAGATATACGTGTTCATATACTTCAGGGTGGGCTGCTCTCTACTCACGTGAGCCCTATGCTATTCTAAATGGTAAAGGCATTTGTCCTACTTCCTGCTTTCCCCATCTCCACACAGGAAATGGTGTGCAATGTCCAAATGGTCAGGTGGGGTCCGCATGGTTCTAGTGTCCCTTTCCTTTCCCCACAGGCAGTGCTTTAAATGGGCCGGCACTCACAGGTACAGAGTACCAGCACTTCTTATTTTTATCACTCTGAGTCCCGGCACTTCTCTACTGCTGAGGAGAGGACCAGTACTCATGAAAGGGTAGGCTCATTAGCTGCTAATGCTGGTGAGCACGACCAGAGTGGAACCTGTCTCTGACAGTCAAGGCGCTTTAGTAGCCCTGACCTGAGCCCTCACTGAACTATTCAGAGTGGGCTCATTTGCATAATATCCAATGTTCACCAGCACGCTGTGTTTGACAGAGCAGAGTCCATTCATGCCCTGTGCTGTCAATAACATTCAAACTATCGAGTGCATTTGTGCATCACGGGAATCGAGGTAGCCCGCTGACAACAGTAGTTAAGCTATGGGAGGTAAGGAGTTTAAAAGACCTTTAATTCCACCTGAGTCTTTTGTGTGAGTGTCTGATTATGTCTGTGTGTTTGTCCGCTTGTCTCTGCGTGTTTTTGTGTGAGAGAAAAGTGAGAGAAAGAGGAAGAGAATCGGGACACTCTCAGGAAATGTGAGGACTGCTTTGTGTGCTTGCTTCTTCCTGTGTGTGTGCACGCTCGAGAATATATAGGGGCATATGTACAAAGAAGAGGGGGAGCATGTCGTTAGCCTCCTTGGCTTAACGACACGCTTCGCCACTTCTGAAACGCAGGGCTGCACCATATTTACAAGAATATGGTGCAGCCCTGCGTTTCCCCCTGCACTGGTGCTAAGTTTAGCAGCCTAGCACCAACGCAGGCACCCTTGCACTAGTGCAAGGGTGTCTGCATTCAGGGGAAGATTGTTTATGTACGGGAAGGTCCCCCTTCCTGCACATAAACAATCTTTAAATGCCGCTTTGTAACTTCTATGTGTGCTGCTTAATGCAGCACACGCACATGTTATGTGCTGCTTAATGCAGCACACACAGATGTTGCAAAACGGCATTTTTTTCCTTCCTTTACATAAACAATCATTGGCCTTTTGCTGTTTTCATGTGTGCTGCACATGTAACATTTCTCCTCGTTGCGCCAGGGTAAGACCAGGTTTTCCCTGGTCTTAATTCTGGCGCTGCCTCCTATTTACGCCTCCCTTGTAAATAGGGGGCAGCGTCAGAATCAATGGGTGTTGCGGTGGAACGCCCACACAACACCCATTGCCCTCCCCTTTCACGCTAAGCATAGCTTGAAAGGGTGCCTCATTTACAAGGCAGCGTTAAGTCACTTAACGTGGCTTAACACTGCCTTGTAAATAAGGTAAAGCCCCTATTTCCACAGGAACGTCCTAAAAAGTGACGTTTCCGTGGCGATAGGGGCTTGTAAATATGCCCCCCATAGTTTTGTGCCAGAACAACAGCAAATAACAGTATGGCATTAAGAAGCTGCAAATATTACAAAACAAGGAAATGCTAACATATTATTGCATTTGGCTTTCATTTAGTTTAACAAGCTAACGTGTTTTGTTTATATAAACGCGTTTCTCATGTGTTTTGGTATGTTCCGCAACTGGAATAGAAGTAATTTGGTATCACCATGTCATGTGCTTAGCCCTGCCCCTATCCCAGTACTTCATTTGTAAAAAATTAAGTACCAGGGCCCTCATCAGGAGGCCACTGCAGCCTACACCACCGATTGCCCCTGCTAGCGCTACCAATGACAACACCAAACCAGCTACTAACCAACACACTCCTACAAGTGTGACAGTTCAGACTATTCCAGGTCCCGAAAGCTACAAGAATAGCAGGGGCGGCAGGTATTGGTCATTTTTAACGTATATTGAATTAGTAAACAACTGTTGTGGTGCTCACTTTAAATCAGGCAAACAGCCCACCATGTGGCAGACTGTCATAAGTGCCGGTGTTGCCAATTAAGTGCCGGTGATGAGCACCAGAAACCACCGGCTCAAATTAAGCAATGCCCTACCCCCACCCACTCGCCGCTCCTCTAGCTCATTTTAATGAGTACTTGCAGTTATCTTTTCCCATTCAAAGCACTGCCCAAAGGACAGTCCCGGACATGACAGCATGATCCTAGAGTAAAGGCAGTGTTTGATGAGGGCATCATAGGAGTTAGACTGTTAGGTGCTCTGTTCACAAGAGTAGTTCTAGCTGTAAGCCTACACTTACAGGTAAAAATATATTATTTATGCCGGGCAGGATTTCACAAAGGGAATGCTGTGCATTTCTCCGCCACAATGAATACAAAGTAATAATTCCCACTCAAGGGTGGGAGAAGGCGTTCCAAGATGTGGTATGTCTTAGAAGTTGTGGGATGCCCACAAACATGTACCTTTGAGGGCAATCCGAAAGTTCAAGACAGTGGTGTAACAAAAGCCCCCACACTGTGCACAGTCCGTCGGGTCCCTGGCCTGAGAGCTCCTGACTGTGTCCGAAGTGTGGGGGGCCCACTCTATGTACTTTGCAGGGGGCCCCCCTCAAGTTGACACTCCACACCCACACCTCCACAAAACCGTAAATAGCGCCCACTTGATAAATATATTAGAGAAAGCTAAATTAGCAACGTTAGTTTCGCTAGATTTTACAAAGTTTTTTTTAAACTTTTCCAAATTTGAGGTTGGTTAACGTTTAAATAAGAACTCTCCTACCCAAAAATAGTTTGTGGGACCAATGAATGTCCTTCATTTTTGTATTTTTACAGGCACTTTCACCCGCAGGCAAATCTTTTTCTTAAGCGACAAATGTTGCAGGTTCCCAAGGTGTCCAATTTGTCTACTTCATAAAATGTTGCCAACCAGGTTAAATGTTGCATATCGCTAAAAATATATAATCATATAAGTACATGGGGTTTCCTTGACCTTATAGTCACCACCAGGAACATAAACATTTATGTCGGACCTGCAATGCATAGCTTGTTTTTTTTTAAAAACATACTGTTTGTGAAATATGCCTTTCATTTGTACACATGCCCCAAGCTGCTTCCCTGTAGATAAGTTAATATTTTTACACGGCAGCAGCCAGTGTGTTTATCTGCTGCTGATGCTGTGATGTTGGCACCTACAGCTTATATATAGCTCATACATTATTTAAGAGTCTCTGGAAATTTGCTTTACAGCAATATTTCCACCCATGCTCATCTACATCGTACCTTTCCGCACAGCTGTGTTGGTCTTTACTCTCTTTGCTGGCACGAGCCAGGGGCGGTCACTGTGCCAGTCCTCTTTGAAGAAGCTTTTGCAGCTGTTGCTTCTGCAGCCCTCGCCACATCTGTTCTGCCCTTGCCCCCACCGCCAAACTGTCCCTATTCAGGACTCTAAGGGCCAGATGTACGACCATTTTTAGCGGTCGCAAACGGGAAATCGACCCATGTGCGACCATTAACAAGCATTGGCATAGTCAATAGGTCTCGCCTTTGGGACCTTATAAGTATTTAGTTATGCAGCACAATTGTTGCATGGCTAAACACTTGTAAGGTCCCAAAGGCGAGACCTATTGGCTATGCCAATGCTTGTTCAGTGTGTTGGTAGGAGAGAAAATGTGACTTTAATGCATGCAAAATTGTCGCAGGAAAGATTTGCGTGTTATTCAAAATGTTTGTGGAGATGCCACAAGTTAAACAACCCGTTCAAATATTATTTGAACCTGAATATTTCACCAGCCTCCATATCGTGAACTTTGTATTTTTTATTTATTAATTTGCCGTTTTGGACAAGGCTCAGGGGCATAAGAGAACTTCAACTTTCTAGACTGACAAGAAGTCTAATCGGCATTCGAAAAGGTGAGCCTTGTAGGATACACATGCACATGCTACACAAGAAAGTCTGAACAAAAAATGCAACAAAAACCATATAAAGCACGAAGACGTATTAAAACAGCATATCTTATGCTACTATTATTTAGTAGCTGACAAAAAGAAACCAGAAAAACATGCTTAAATTAGAGAAGGATAAATCAACACTGCCATTTTTTAAAAATCGGTTATGGTCATACTGAATTAAACTCAACATTACTGTTGTTTCACCCCAGAGGTTTTCAGACATGTATTCTAAAAAGAGGTAATTATAGTGGAAATGTCCTCTCCTCAACTGTTTCTCTGGTTTTCTGAAGTCTAGGAAAAAGCAGAAGAAATAGTGACGAAATGCTGCTTACCAGGGCACAAGTCCTAAAAACAGAAGTGGCCTGCTGCAGTATAGAGAGGGGGCGGGGAGTGGAGGCCAGCAGAGTGACGCGATCTGTGGTGGGGGAGGGAATTGAAGCAGGCTGGCGAGTCCAGATGGCGCCTGATCGGGCGCTGAAAACTGGCGGCTGCGCGCGTGCACGCTTGCGTGAACGCAAGCGCTAGGCCAGCAAAAGCATGTGGCAGCACTTTTAAAAGCCACTTACTAAATGTCTCGCAGAGCGAGCAGCGCATGCAGGTCTGCAAGACCTAAAAAGGGTTGTAGCATGTGCCAAACCTATTTTGTGAGTCGGTAACCTGTTACTGACTGGCAAAATAGGTTTCGCGAGTCGCTATTAGAAAGAGGCGTGCCATGGGCGTCCGTTCCTAAAAGCGAGTCGCAGGGGGATGTAAGATTGTTTTGCGACCGCAACCACCAATTTCAAATTGGTGTTAAGCGAGTCGCAAACGGGAAGGGGTTCCCAGGGGACCTTTCCCCTTTGTGATTGGCAGAAAATTTTTTTTTTTAAGAGCAGGCAGTGGTCCCACGGACCACTGCCTGCTCTTAAAAAAAAAATGACACTGAAACGTTTTATTTTTATTTTTAAATGCATCCCGTTTTCCTTTAAGGGAAACAGGCTGCATTTAAAAAAAATGCTTTATTGAAAAAGCAGTCACAGACATGGTGGTCTGTTGACCCCAGCAGGCCACCATCCCTGTTAGTGCCGGCCATTCCCAATGGGTTGCAAATTGCAACCGGCCTCATGAATATTAATGAGGGAGGTCCTTTGCGACCCATTTGGGAAATGCAAACAGTGTCTCAGACACTGTAGTACATCATTGTTTGTGACTCTCAATTTGCGAGTCGCAAAAAACTGCAATTTGCGAGTCGCAAACACTGAAGGTCGTACATCTGGCCCTAAAATCCTAAGCAAATAGTGAGTCCATACAATATTCACGATTTAGCACGATTTGTTTTACTTTGAACTGCAAGGGCGGAGCAACATTATGACTGTGGATGAAACAATAGGATGTGTTGATGGTCCTTACATCAAAAAGGAAATACAAATAAAGACATGTAGAGGGCATTGCACTTGTTGGAGTTTGCATCAGCGGTAACCACTAGCTTTACGCTGGAGGTAATAGTAATGGCAAAACATGTAAAATGGGTGTAATAATTAGCAAAATGGGCTTAAATACTGTTTGCAAATTATAGTCACCATCTGTTAAAATAAAGATCGATAAATCAAGTGCCGAAACACTGCACTTGGCACATTTGTAACACCATGAGGCATATTTACAAAACAATGTTGGAGTGCGGAGCTACGCCAAATTTGGCAGCGCAGCGCCCTGACATTTTTAAAATGCAGGGATGTGCCGTATTCATAAAACTACGGTGCACCCCTGTGATTCCCCTTGCGCTGGTGCAAAAAAAGCTGCCTAGCGCAAGTGTAGGCACCCTGCGGCCATATCGCTGCAGGGATGATTGTTTATGTGCAGGAAGGGACACCTTCCTGCACATAAACAATCAATAATGGTGATTTGCTCTTTCTATGTGTGCTGCAGAATGCAAAAAAGAGCAAAAAACAAGGAGAAATTAATAATTTCTCCTCGTATCACCATTCTAACGCCTGGTATTCCATGGCATTAGCTTTTGCTGCTGCCTCAGCCTTGTAAATCTGGGGCAGCGTCAAAAAGCAATGGATGTTGGGATGGAACGCCTACAGCAACACACATTGCACATCCCTTTGCCGCAGAGGACTGCGGCAGAAAGGGGCATATTTAAAAGGTGGCGTTAAGCCACGCTAAGTGGCTTAGCGCCACCTTGCAAATATGGGAAATGGCGCTACGCCACCGGAGCGCAAAAAAAAAGTGACGCTCTGGTGGCGATAGGGGCTCGTACATATGCCCCCCCCCCTGTGTTTTTACACCACGTAAGAACAAGGGGTTCTAAATCAACTTGTTAGTGTGACATTGACGCAACTTTCATCTTCAGAGAAGGTGTGGTTCTCTTCTTTAGACTGTAAACTCTTGTTTCACATTTTGTCTCAATCACAAACTAATTCTTTGGGCTCTCAATACCATTTCTCCTGCCAGGACGCATTCTTTCTTCATTCTTACATACCACTTTTGTGACTTCATTATTCATAGTTTTTTTTTTAACTTCTTTAACTTTTTTTTCTAAACATCTTTTAACTATTCAGAGCCTGTTAAAATGTTTTTAATTGAAAAATTGATATATTGCAAAAAGTGCCCAAGGGGTGTTAATTTGCACTAAGTTTTATATACATTTTTAGCAGCATATAAAATGTTGCTAAATAGTGCCCTTGTGCTATTTCGATCAATTCTTGGTGGTCTGCGGCAGCAATAATCAAAGTTTTATTTGTGTTGACAAAATATGAATCAGGGGCCAGATGTATCAATTATTAGGAATAGCGATTATCTAATTGTGATTCACTGTGCATCGCAATTAGGTAATCGGCATTCCTAATGTATGCAACTCAAGAGTTTTATTTAGGGATTCCTAGTGGGTCGCCAAATTGACCTACCTCATTAATAATAATGAGATAGGTCGCAATTTGTGAGCCATGAGGAATCAACGTCTTTACGGTGATGGTGGTCAGCAGACCACCATGTCTGTGATTGCGTTTAAATAAAGCAGCCTCTTTTTAAATAAATGCAACCCGTTTTCCTTAATGGAAAATGGGATGCGTTTAAAAAGAAAAGTTTATTTTATTTTATTTTGTTTGTTTAAGATGATGCAGTGGTTCCGTGGACCACGCCTGCTCTTCAACAAACATTTTTTTTACATTCACAAATGGAAAGGGTCCAAGGGAACCGATTACCATCTGCGAATGCATCACCACTACGCTTCGGTAGTCGGTAAATTATTAATGTTGTGCAACCGGAATACGGTTGCAAAACATTAATGCATACCATTCCAATTCGGTATTTGGAAGGGACGCACGCCCCTTCCAAATACTGAAACGGTAGGTGGTTGCAAACCAAAATTGCGATTCGGTAACTTGCTACCGAATCACAGTTTGGGTTTGATATATTCCAAAATGCTTTTATGTGGGCGCAAACGGCCCGATTCTGCAAATCAGCCCATTTGCGACCGGAAAAAAGCTTGATACTTGTGGCCCATACAGTGCTTAATTTGAGTCGGTGGTTTCCGGTGCTCAGCACTGGCACTTAATCATCAACACCAGCGCTTTTCACGAGCACCAGCTAAGGACACATTCATTTACAGGGAGATTAAGTGATTTGTCCAGAATCACAGGATGTTGAGCCAACGCCGAGACTCGAACCTGGTTCCCCAGCTCCGAAGTCGGCAGCTCTAGCCAATTACGCCGCATCCTTTCCACACTTTCATGGTTAGAAGCTGGTTCTGTTTTGGGCGGCGCTAACAGGAGAAATGGGCTGGTGCAAGCTGCCTCCTGACGAGAGCCCCGGCACTTATGTTTTTTTTACAAATTAACCACTGGGCCTATATTTTTGTGCTGCTGAAAAACAGCACTGAAGACTGCAAAAGGATATGGTGCATAATAGCTCAGCCTTAAAAATTATCTAAAAAGTGCAAAAGCTGAAAAAGAGGCAAACTACACAGGTTGTCCTCCGTCTCGCATCTACAGGGGCCCAGGATGAGGCAAATTTAAGCAGAAACAGCTGTGCAAACATTGCAACAGGGAACTGCAAAGCTGTGTCAATATAAAGCTGTGCGGAGAGCAGGAGGCAAGAAACCGCTAAGAGGCCAGATTTGTGAATTCAGGACATTTTTTCAGCGTTTTAAAATGTGTACTCTGTTCCTTCCCAGTTGTGATGAGCAATGGCTGCCATAACATGCAAGTATAGATATTATATAGACTATCAATAAATATTGTGCTTAACTTCTCATTGTGGTCTTGTTAATCTAGGGGTACTAAGGGCCAGCTGTACATAAAAGTCAGTTTGCGTTTTCCTAATTGCGAATTGTTGCGATTGGCAATGAGGAAATCACAAACACCCATGTTTGTGTCTTAGACACATTTTCTGATTCCCAGTGGGTCGCAAATAGACCTACCTCATTAATATTCATAAGGTCGGTCTCGCTATGCGACCCATTGGGAATGGCTGGCACTCACAGGGATGGTGGCCTGCTGGGGTCAGCAGACCACCATGTCTGTGATAGCTTTTTAAATAAACCATTTTTTTTTTTGTAATGCAGCCCGTTTTCCTTAAAGGGAAACGGGATGCATTTAAAAAATAAAAATGAAAAGCTTTCTTTTCATTTTTAAAGAGTAGGCCATGGTCCGTGGGACTACTGCCTGCTCTTAATAAATGTTTGCGCCCACATTCACGAAGGGGTCCCTTAGGGACCCCTTCCAAGTTGGTGGTAACTGCAAATGTTTTGCGATCACATTCCCAATCGCAAAAAACATTCCTGCATACCAGTGCAACTCGCTATTAGGAAGGGACGCCGTTGACACGCCCCTTCCTAATAGCGACTCGCAAACCCTATTTGCGATTCAGTAATAGGTTACTGAATCGCAAATAGGGTTTGGCACATTAGAAGATGCTTTTTTTCTGGTCACAAACAGCCCGATTTTGCGAATCAGGCCATTGGTGAGCAGAAAAAAGCTTCGTACATCAGGCCCCAGGAGCTTTATTAACGCACAACACCATACCATGCAATACAGTCAGTGGGGCTGGAACACATTTCGGAGTGAGTGTGCTGCTATTAGTGTTTCAATCCTGCAGGCCTAAGGATTGTGAAAAATCAAAGTGTCACACAAAGAACAAGTGTAGCAAGTGAGCCACGCCCATTTAGCAGGAGAGAGATAAGGGTGTGGTATTTAGCCGGTGGTGCATATGCGAACGCCGGTGTGGTAGCACACTGTCATTTACAGACAACACATTTTCCACTGAAATGGCCATAAAGGAGCATATTTATCAAGGGTTTGCGTTGAGTTTGCACCACGCAACGTGGTGCATGCACGAAGCAAACCCTAAAATGCGATTTATCAAGTCATGTGAGGCCACTTTGCGTGGGCCCGAATGGCTTGATAAATCAGGAGTAACGCAACGCAGCACAAATCGCTGCGTTGCGTTACTCTACCATGGAAAAGCATTCTATGGGCGTTGCGTGGGTGCTCCACGCAACTCCCATGGATGTTGGTGCATTCCCAGATTTACCATCTCAGGGGAGGCGTAACGAGGAGAAATATCTTTATTTATCCTTGCTACTCGCATTCTGCAGCACACATCGATAGAGGAATATGCCCCCTCATGCCCAAAAACAATCTGCATGCAAAAACCTCTCAATCTGCAGGCAGAGGAAGAAAAGTAAATGCCAATTTCCCATGTTAAAATTCTAAGGAGCAATATGTCAGAAGACATAACCTGACATTTGACCTCTGTCTTTGACATGTGGCAGCTGTCATAAGTGCTGGCGCTGACAATGAAGTGCTGGTGCAGAGCACCGGAAACCACTGGCTCAAATTAAGCACTGATCCTCTCCCCATGTCGACCCTTTGTTCTCCCATGGCAAGACCAGAACTGTGCCCTGGCAGTTTGCAAAATTCAGAGTTGGTATGGATGCCCAGCACATTCCACCGATGTGTGAGGGGGCCCATCCCCAGCCTCACTCATTTCTTCCTTATTTTCGAATATGCGATGCAGACTGTGATACGTAAGCACCTCTATCCACAACCCTTCGAGTACAGTGCTCCATTGCTTGATCGCTAGGTTTCCGCAGTACACGTTACATGCATGAAAAAATGCATACATCCTAAATTCACTATTGGGTTATTGAGATCTAATTTTATGCTTTTAGGCTGCCTGCCTTTTCTTTTAGCCCCTCCCCCTTGGGCCTTTATATGTCCCAAAATCCTGGTTTTAAATAGTGAAATGTTTCTGGACACTAGATCCTAGTAGAAGACGCTCATAAGTCAAATCATGTCCACTTGGCCACCCACTACTGTGCTGTCAGATAGCTGGGAGCCTCTCGAAGAGCCGAGGAGGCAGGAGACCTCATTTTGGGATCCTTGAGAAGACAAACTGAAAACAAGCATTGGCAATCCCAATTGGTCTCGGCCATGCAAGAGCTATTGGCTTTGTCAATGTTAATCTTTTGGCCATGTAGCCCAAGAGCACAGAATTTAAGCAGGAAAGTCATGATTTATCCTTATTTTCTAGTCTCACTTGGTAGAAATCAGCCAGGAAATAAGTACCTATTTGTCCTTTGACCGAAGCTTGTGCGCTTTACATGAGCACTAGTGACATTACAGTGGCTCACATGCATTGTTTACATGCATGGGAAGATTAAACGATGTGACCAGAATCACAGGACGTTGAACCTACGCCAAGACTCGAACATACTTCCCCAGTTCCACAGTCGGAAGCACTGATCGTAACACCACACCCTGGGCAGAGGGAGTACATTTATTTTTCTGCTTGCATTTCGAAAAGAATATTTGCTAGAAACTGTCCCCTTGAACAGAGGAAGTATGAAGTGTAAAGTTATAGCATAAATGAAGTCAGTTGGTTTTGCGGTGCCTTTATTTCTTTTATGTTCGCTAGATGAAATAGCTAGCTTTTTCTTGGGCAGCACTCTGTGGTAAATTCAGGTCTCAGCTCACTTCAGAATCCTGGAAAGGTTTGACACACATGGGGGCGAAGTCACAAACTTGCAGCAGGAGTCAGATTGTGTAGAACTTTCCAATGTGCACCAATATTTACCTGATCAGAGAGAAAGTGTAAGTGTGTAGAGGAAGGGGAGCCTGGCTGCTTGTCATACCTGACACAGAGCCTTCTGCAACAAACCTGTGGCGGCGTCAGATCTCAGATTCCTTCCACCACCCCGGCTCAAATCAAACGCAGATTCCTGCAGACGCTCTGATGGCGACACGTCCTCAGCATCACAGGCAGGAGACTGTTCAAAACTAGAGCAGCGTCTCTCTGTCAGCAACATAGAAAAGGGACAAACACACAACTCAAAGGCAGGTATAAGGTGAAGGCCGTCCTTTAGTGCAAAGACTATTTTGAAAGAGGGGCATTTTCTTTTGTGCTTGGCGCTTTATTTCTGTCGAAAAGACTGAAAGGAAACAGCAATCTGCACAGATATTGTAAACTCAGATGCTATTGTCGGTGTATATTTTGTAATTGTCGATTCTGTTCCAAGATGGTGGCTTTTGTAGCGTCCTTTTTCAGTCGTTCCGCTTTAAGACAATCGAAGAGCACAAACGAAAGGGGCGGACGAAAAGAGAGTAGACGAATCCTCCAATGAGGGCACGCACAGCTCTTTGCATATAGCCAAGGAGCATTTTGTGAATGTAGGAATAGCTAAAAAAAAAAGGTAATAGTTTGAAAGTAAATATGTGGCTACATACATTTATATTCAAGTTTGTGTGTCACTAATGTCTGCCTTGCATAGTAATCAGTTTATGACTGTTTACCTCTCACCCTAACATTAATAGTGTTTAAATCATGAACCTTATATACAGAGTTGGACTACGTTCAGATGTGAGGGCGATCTGGCTGGGGTTGGGATGGGGTGGGAGGACGGAGCGAGTGAAAATATCAGCACTCGTGTGGAGTGCTCAAAGACAAAGAAAAAAGTAGCTCCTAAAATGGGAGCAGTGGATGGACACAAATACTTGGTCCATGTTTTGGGAGAGAGCTAAACACAAGAAGAGACATGCCATGACAAATGGGAACGAAGGAGAGCACGGAGCAAACAAATTGTAAGCCTATGGGCGGGCTGAAACCCACTGATTATAAACAACATGTCTCTTCAAGACTGTGCATGCACTGTCTAGCCTAGACCTAAAAAGACTCAAAAACATCTACTGTCAAAAATCTACCATTCATAAACATGTCCGTACAACGTTTCAACATGTTTTAAATTTCTAAACAGAGCAAAATTCAAGTGGACGAGAGCTTAATATTGGGTTTAGGTGCATGTTTTTTTTTTTTTTGCAGCAGTATTTTTGCGTATGGTAGATATTTTGGCAGTAGGTGTTTTTAAGTCTAGGTTTCTGCTTCCTATGTTTTTTCACTCTATGTTTACACATGCCGTCCTTATTCTGAAATGGATAAGGAATGCCAAATGTAAGGTAAGGTGCTTAGAATGTTGCGCAATACTGATGTGAGACAAGTTAGCATACTGGCCAGAAGCATGTATCTCTTAGTTTGGTTGCTTGTAGTAGTAGTCGCTGAACAGGAGATCCTCACCTGATGTTTTGCAATTCCAATCCTTCACTATCGGATAACTCATTCAATCCACCCCAATCCAGGAAAATTACCTTGATCACCTGGTGATCCACCAACATTCCCTTTGATTCCTCTGAAAATTGACTTCTATCAGATGATAAAAATAGATCCGGGCCTAATGCTCGTTAGCGTTCCCATAGTTCTATAACTCAAAAGGTAGTCAAACCTGAGCCTATTCTCTTGCAAAGGTCCTCGTATGGCCTCGATCCACTTGCTCTCAAGGCTGGTAAGACAAAGGCTATATCCCCGAAAAAAGTCATTGGGAACCTTGGTTTCTCATGAGGGCGAATCTCTCACAAGTAGGAATGGACAAACTTGTGTCATTTTTTTTCTCTGCAATACATGTAATTTTCATGAAAATTATGCTTATTATGCAAATTATACTTGGCAGTCATCTGCAGGAAAATTGTACGGGAGTCGCCCCCACAAACAAAAGTTGTGTGAATTACCAGCATGATGAATTTTTCATACAGTTCTTAATGTCGCGCAGGAACTTTGCTAGCGCAGTACTATCAGGCGAAGCACATATCCAACTTTATGTGTTCTTCTCCAATACGTCTTCCGGCATGAAAATTTAAGCAGAAAGTAAAAGTGTGAGAGCAAGAAAAAGTATGTGAAATATGCATAACCCAATAATCAGGAGGGAGGCAAGATTACATATGCATTAACAAAAACACCGGGGACTTCTTAAAAGATATTAATATTAACCCTGCAAGAACTGTAGTCTTAGATAAATGTTTCAGGGGACTGTGACTTCAATATCTGTGTCTCAGCCTATCTCTTATGTACCTTTTACCTGGGAGCTAAAAAATAAATCACTTTTTAAATATAAATGTGGAACAAAGTAATATATTGTACAAAGTTCTCATTTAAAATGCATGATTAAAAAGAAAATTCTCACCACTCAATCTTTAGTATTAAGGCATACCATGATACTTGAAAACATGTCACTGTCTTATGAACCAAATATTTCATCAAACATTTCAACATTGTCTATGTTGAAAATATAGAAATAATATGCTTTTTTTCTCAGACGTGCCTGTTTTTTCCTTTTGCACAAAAGTAGTTCAAATAATTTGAATGTCTACTTCACAGAATTGAGAGTCTAGGGGGTAGATTTTCAAACATTTTGCGCTGGGTTAGCTTCACAAAAGTGGCCCTAACCAGCACAAAATGTTTTCTTTGGGAATTTGCTTTGCGTTACTTAGCGCCGAGGGGGCGTTACATGGTTGGTACATGGGCGTTCCAATGCAACCCACCCATACCTTTTGAGGCAAAACCCTATCTACAAAGAATTGTAGACAGGGTTTAGTGCCAAAAGTTAACACCACTTCAAAGGAGGCGCTAAAAGGAGAAATGTTTTATTTCTCCTTTCTTTTCCGACTTTGCATGCGTGCTGCACTGTGCAGCACACATACAAAGTGGGAAAAGCTTTAAAACGCGTTTAGGCATGGTATTTTGTACAGGAAGTTTACCCTTCCTGAACCAAACCTATGCTAGCTTCACGCACACACCCTAGCGCTATGGCACTAAAGTGTGTGCCTTGTGCCCGGCAGCTGAAATCAGCACCGGCGCTAGGGAGAGTGGAGGAGAAAGCCATATCTCTGTAGATATGGCGCTCTCCTGCTCCCTCCCTGTCACGCAACGCAGCGCAGCCTCTTTGGGTGCTGCGCTACGTTGCGTGTATTTTTTGAAAATATGGCCCTTTGAATCAATTCATGCTCTCCCCCTTGTAGCCAGGGCCACTGGAGTTATGTGGTTCTGCAGCGGTTTCACACAGTTATGGATTTGTCTTACTTGCACTTAATCCACCATCTGCTGCATAATTTAAAATTTCAACAACCAAAAAACCTGTTCCTAGCTCAAAGTGATCAAAAGATAGTTCAAAAAGAGCACAAAAGGGTCACACTGTAGCAAGGCCTTTACAAAAGTTAAGTGGTCAACTTTTTGTTCTTGCTTTCTGTTTTTTATGTTTTAAACTGGTACTAATAAGGTGAATATTTTATCCATACAGCCCTTATGAGTGTTGTGCTGCATAATGTGCTCTTTGTGTTTGCCAAATAATTTGCTCCTCAACTGGTCCATAAGTACAGTGGCCCATATTATAGCGTGTCAATAGCTTTCATTACTAAAAGCCCGATTATGAGTTTGGTGGTCTTCCTGGGCCGCCAAACCCGTAATCAGACTGCCCACCGGATTGTGAGTTTAATCTTGGCGGGCGGTGGGTGTTACAGCTGTGCGTAACTAAGGCACATAGGTGTGCCTTAGACATTCACCGCCGTGAGATTGAAGCAGCCCGTTCCTGTACGATATGGAATGCACAATGTCGTACATTCCATAACGTGCAGGAACTGGGGGTGCAAATGTACAGGGGGGCACAGCATGTGGCCCCCTGCATGCACCCCCTGGCCCAGGAGTGGCAGGGGGCCCTGTTAGGGCCTCGTTAGTTTCCTCACCACCACCCTTTTCAGGGCGAGCTCACCGCCATGAAATGGAGGGCTGTGAGGAAACTCATAATATGCTCAGCGGTGTCGCAGTGGCAGCGCCAGCATGTTACTACCTCTGACCACTGCACCACCGCCGTGGGATTATGGATCCCGGGCAGTAGCAGCGGTCCAGTGGCGTCGTAATACGACGGGTGGATCGCCACCGCGACTGTGGCTGTAGTCGTAATCAGTCCCTAAGACTATTGCCTCCGTCCTCCAAGCAATGGCCCAAATAGTACCTAAAAGGCAAGGAGAGCCTGAAGATCCAAAGAGGCCCTTATTACAATGTTAGAATATGGACCCCAAAAGGGCCTCAGAGAAGAAGTCGTCTACAAAGGCAGGACTTAGTTTAGGAAGCAATCCTCACTGAACTTTGAGGCCAAATGCATTGCCGCTGAATGGCCCTTCGAGTAAAATGTGAATTGAAGGGATCAGATCCGCCATTGCTCATCCATTCCCCATTGAAGGGATTAGATCCTTGCATTGGGGGAAGGGGCAAGGTATGGGATTACTGTAAAAAAAAAAAAAGTCTTCAAAGCAATAAAAGAGATGGCCAAGTGCCTGGTTCCAGCGGATCCCAGGTGCACTCCTGGGTGGAATCTTGCTGGATGGTTCTCCAAAGTGCAACTTTCCATCAAGCAAGTTACTGTAGCAAAGCATTGGTCCCTCACCTCCGCGAGTGGTGCAACTGACGATGAACTATCTTGGGATGGAACTGCCCTCGTGCTCCATCTTAGGTCCAGTCTGAGCCCTTAAAGAGGCACGGTCCCCAGTACTGGACTATATTGTTTAAGGCTGCAGAAAAGCGGCTTGCCCAAGAATGCCGACACCCCTACAAATGCTACCTGAGGTGCGACCATTAAGCCGCATATAACCTAATTCCAACAGAGGAGACACCTGTACAATACTTCCCCACTGGAGTGACACCTGCACAGTACTGGCTTAAAAGGGCGAATCCAGCATGAATCTGGCAAACATCTGCCCTGGAACTTCAGCCCTACGTATACCTTAGTACATCTGCCCTACCTATACTCACATACCTCTAACATACAGTGCTTAATTTGTAAAATATTAAGCGCCAGGGCTCTGACCAGGAGGCCACTGCAGCTTGCACCACCCATCGCCCCTGTCATCGCTGCCAAACAACTACTAACCATCTCCCTCACATGTAAATGCGACAGTTCAGATTATTCCAGGTCCCCAAAGCTAAAGGAATGGCTGAGGAGGCAGGTATTAGCAATGTTTTAATGTATATTGTTTTCCTAAACAACTGTTATACTGCTCATCTCTAAATTACATGAGCAGCGCCACCTTGTGGCAGACTGTTCTAAGTGTGGTGTTGACTATTAGGTGCCGGTGCCAAGCACCGGAAACCAATTAAGTGCCGGCGCTCAGCACCGGCTCAAATTAAGCACTGCTAACATATACCTAATACCCCAGAAATCAACCTATACCCTGCTCAAATATTGGGGTATGGGGATCTCTGCACAGCACTGGGTGACAGGGGCACTTCCTTCACAACACCAGCAGATAAGGTTGCCTCCTGCACGATACCTAGTGGCAGGGGTGACCACTGGTGAGTACTAATTGTTAGGGATGATCTGTATATAATATTCGGTATTACAGAATCTCTCCTGTGGAAGAGAGACATTCCAAAGATTACAGTAGACAAAACAGGGACTGCCTAAGGGGGACTCTACAAACATGTTATACAGAGGACCTGAGGAAAGCATCAGCACAGAAAACCCCCAAAGGTATGTTAAAGAGTTTGGGCCATATTTCTGTAAAGGGTTGCGTTGCTTTTGCACCATGCAGTGGAGTGCATGCACAATGCAACCCTGAAATGCGATTTATCAAGCTATGCAAAGCCACCTTGCATGGCCCTGACTGGCTTGATAAATCCAGAGTAACGCAACGCAGCACAAATCGCTGTTTTGCGTTTCTCTGCCCCAGGGAGCCATTCTGCAGCACACAAAGAAAGAGGAAAATGCCTCAGAGGATTGTTTTTGTGCAGGAAGGTGGCCCTTCCTGCACAAAAACAATCCTACTTACAATGCAGGCAGCCTTGCACCATGGTGCAAGAGTGCTTGCATGGGCAGTACATTGTGCGCCAGCGCTGGGAAAAGGCTAGAATGTGCCGTATTGTGTTAAATATGGTGCATTCCTGCCCTTTCCCCATCACGCAATGCAGGAAGGTGACTTGCTGCGCAGCATGACATATCGGTAAATATGCCCCTTTCTGTAGAGAGAGATGTAAAGTGGGTCATTTCAAGGGTGTTATCCAGAAGGACTCTGAAGAGCGTGTGATCTTGTGCGGTGAGAGGTATAAGGGTGTTATTCATAGGGTCTAAGAAACAGCACATTATCCAGAGGGTCTATGAGGATAGAGGTATACAAAGGGCCTCAGGGGAGGATGTTAAGTTAAGGATGTCTCTGAACGCCATTGTGCAGAATGTCCTTGAAGAGAGCGTTATACAGAGGGTATTAAAAACTCTAAGGTTTTAGTTAAGGTCAATTAGACGAGTGATATACAGAGGGCCTCTAGGGGTTGTGGTGAAAGGGGTCTTGGAATAGAGAGATGGAGAGCTTCTTCGAAGTAGGGTAGCATAGGCAAGCCCTCTGGGTTTGCAAAAGGCTGGTGAGGAGGTTTTAATTTAGATCTTCTCTGGGCAGGGTGTTATACAGAGGCTCTTAGAAGAGATTCTTGTATAGTGGCCTTTTTAAGGATTGTGGCATGCAAGGAGAGTGTTAGACAGGCGGCCTCTGAGGAATGTCTTTTACAGTAGGATTCTAAGGGGAGCATTATCCAAAAAGTTCTGGAAAACGCTTTAAACAGGACCCTCATGAAGATATTACAAAGAGGGTTCTTGAAAACACTGATGATGATGATGACTGTGGGACATCCTGTTTCCTTATACTGAAGCTTTGGTCTTCCTTTCTCTTCCAGATAACGCCGGACAGCTCCAGGCCGGCAACTACCTGAAGGACTTCCTGCAGTCTCGCCTGTGCCAACTCGCCGTGCGGCAGCACTCCTGGGAGCCAGAGAGCGACACCTCCCAGACTGTCTCCCCTGAGACTCTGTGCTCCAGTCTATGCAGTCTGGAAGACCACCCCCTCCTTAAGGAACTGGGATCTCCAACAGAACTGGCTGCAAAGCTGCTGGCAGAGGAAGGCCTTTTGTCCAAGTTTCCGCCAGCCGACACCTTCCGCAGCCTGGGACAGATAGGGTGCGAGGACTCCACCTACTCCATGTCCTTCACCGAATCTTGCCTTTCCCCCACCGAGGAGGACATTCTTTCCTGCCAGGACTACCACACAGTCTGTAAAATGGGTGGGGAGGACTGCCAGGTGCGGCGGAAAGTCTCCGACGTAGTCTCCTCCGGCGTCGTGTCGCTGGATGAGGAGGAAGCCGTAGAAGAAGAGGAGGATGAGGCTGAAGAACACTGAACGTCTCCTGCGTTCTAAGCATGCTTACTCACCTGTCACCACCTCCCCTTCTACAAACCTCAAGATCCTCAGCGCAGTCCCAACCCAACTGTTCAGGAAAGGGGCGTATTCCAACCTCTCCGAGAGGCGCTATGCAGGCACCTTCATTTGTGGGAGTGATACGCCGGCCTTGGTGCCAACAATTCTCTTTGCGCCTTGAGGTTCCACGATGGTGGTCTGGGGACAGTGGTCGCCCCTCCACCTTCTTTACCTTTGTGTCCTTTGCATGAAAGGCGTGGTGGCTGTGGGAGCCTCGTGGGACCAGACACAGCGGAATGGCCGAAGTCTGTCCTTCGCATGTGGTGAATTTTGCTCAAATGCCTTGCCTCCAAGACTTTTTGCCAGAATGGCCCTAGGGTCAGGCTCAGTAGGCAACCTGCTTGTTTTTTCCACAGGGAGGAGTGCATCGGCGCTGGCTGTTTGGCATGGCTTTGTGGAATGCTACCGTCTTAAGAGGAAATCAAATCAAGATGTGGGTCTAAAATGAGGACATACATTTGTAATCACTCTTCCTCTTCCAGCCCTGAATACTTGATGAATGCCTCGGAAAAAGAACGGAGGCAGTAGTGCCGGATTGGACTGCTGTCTTGTCTGTTCGGAGTCCCGGTGATATCTAGTTTGGAACAGGTTGGGCAGAAGTACAAGTGGACCTCTGATATTGATTAAAGGTTGAAACAAGAAAGGAAGAAAGTCAGGGGATGGAACACGGAGGAGAGATCTTCAGTGACAAACCTTGCTGCATCCGACCACGGAAAGTCATTGTCCAAGGGCTTCTCTTGTTATATATTGCATGCCAACGTGGGTTGAGGTCCTGATAAAGAAGTCTGGCCAATAACGAAGCAGGTGTCTACGTTCCCCTCAGCACGCATTGGAGAGGGAAAGCGCCTTCACAAGAAGGCCATCGGAACATGATACAGTTTACAAACTAAGAAAGTGGGGAATCTCCCTGCCACCCCTAGAGGACTGGTCATGTCTCCATCCTTACAACCTCTTTTGGGCCTCTCCCTCTTTACACCCCTTTGGTAATGAGGTTTGGGGACTTGTTGGAAAGGAGTAGGGAGGACCAGTGTGGTCAACTTCAGGGGGATGCAGCCCGCCTCCTTTTCCAGAGTTGGATCTTTTTTCCTCTATATTTTTGTATCGGTGTCTGCTTTCATTGGTCTCAGATGGTTGCACGAAATGCTTTGGGTGCTGTCAACGTAAATTATTTCTTCAAACCCCTTCTTATTTCTTTCTTTGCTAGGAATGGATATTTTTGATCTCTTTTTTCCTTTGGTTGTGTTTGGGTTTTTTCATGAAGTGGTTCCTGTTGTCTTCTCTTCTTAAGTGGTGATGGTGGTGGGCGGGTGGTATTGGTGGGTGAGGTAAGGGAAGCTTGGGGTTGGGATCCGATGTGGTTTCACCATTGTTCTCCTGTTCCAGCACCTTTATTCATCCACAGAGTCTGCGTGACTTTCATGGTCTAATAGTCAGTTGACCACTTGAAAATCATTGTACAAAGGGCTCCTTTCCTTCACTCCTCCTAACATTTTCCACAAGAGATTTGAGGAGAAGAAGGCTCCAGGACTCAATTCAAGGGCTTTGGATAGAAGACCAAGTCTTTCTTTCCCTGTCTTTTGACTCATGTCATCTAGAATGGCAGGACATGGTCAAAGTGGCATGATTCTCTGACTGGCCCATATGGTCAAATGGCTTCACATAATGCAGTCAACTGAAACTAAATGTGTATTCATATAGCCCAAACATTGACTGACCTTTAAGTAATGGAATGATGTGAAACAGGATGAATGCCAAAATATATACCACACTCTCATTAGTTCAGTTTGGCTCATAACGCCAAGTTCTATAGCGAACTATATCTCATACGGACATTACACTTTGCACGAATGAGGCAATCTCAAATGATCATCTAACTTATCAAAACAACCTAAATTAGATGCAAACTCCCTTCCGTTCTCATACTCGACTTTGGGTCTATCTTACCTGTGATGACCTTGCCAGGATCCTACCTTGTGACCTACATGTCATCCCATTTATCAGTAGCATGCATTTAACTGGTTGATTCTGCTACATTCTTTGCCACATTTTCAATCTTAATAATATTAAGATTTCAAACTTGTGCTCTATGATTCACCTTGCGTTTCACTAAATAGGATATCCCTTATTTCTAAACTAATTCATGGATTCGTCCTTTCTCCTTTCAGTCAGGCAGCATTGTTCCATTCTATAATCTGTTGGTATCATATCTCTATCCCTGCCTCCGTAATCAACCAACTATTACTATCTGTATTCTATTGTCTTCCAACCAAAACATAACATCTGCTCATTCACCTCTCTACTAACCAGTCCTACCCTATGAACAACCCTAACCAACATATTCATCAAACTTTTGTTGGTTGACACAGACCTCAATCTAAGATTATCATGCTACTCACACTAGATTCCACTTTCAGATTATATATCACACAGAACCCAATCATTTTCTAGACCACTACTCTCACTCATCCATCCTCATTATGTGACCTGGTAGTTACTTATAACGCTACTCATTGTTGTTTGAAAAACAACAACTAAACCCTACTCCAGCTAGGGCATCTCTTATTATTGTACTGTTGACATAACCCCAGACTGATTGTAAATATACTATTTCCACAACTTGAAACCACATCAGACCCTCATCTAATTGTTCGCTCAATCCTGTCAATTTAAACCCTAAACTCAGGATAAACCTTAAATATATATTCCAAGCAACCATGAACCTGTCCTTCAAATTAACTTTCATATGTAACACTATCCCAACATCTCCCAAGCTACAACTCACTGTCCTTCATAAACTAATTCAATCCTTTCAGCAAAGAATGCTTTCCATACTTTATCCAACTCTGTTCTTTCATCAACACCAAACACAATACTACCCTCTTTCTCCATCCTTTTTACCATTGCACAACTTTCTATTTCATGATGTCATATAGCCCCATCTCAACCTCCATGTGTAACCCAGTGCTAGCTTCTCTAGCAAAAGTTTAGACTTTGGCCTTCAAGTCAGTCTGTGTTTCAAAGATGCCTTTGTTTTAAAGATGACCCATATCATAGCTAGTGCTCAGGACACTATGCTCAAGTGTACATCTACAAAATCCTTGACCCAAACTTTCTTTCTTGGTCTATTTATAATTGACCAGTCAGCAAACATTTAAGGTTTTCTCCCAATAAACCCATCCAAAATTGCAACCCTACATTAACCTCACATCTAATCTTAACTTGATCAAACACAGAATGCTCCCTTTCCCTTCTATTTCTTCCTCATTAATCCACTGTACGAATATCTCCACTCTCCCTGTATGATTAACCTCTTCTGTCCTGCAGCCTCATAAAAACACAGTACACACGTCTACATAATGATCCGCCCAGTCTTGCTCTATCAAAACGTCTGTCCAATATCCTTCTTTAGTGTTCACAAACCCATCACATTCATCAGGTGCATCTCAAAACACCCTTTCCACAATCATAGTTGACACTATCACCCAAACATGACATTTATCAGTAGATCATCACAAAGTACAAAACAACAAAATACCCAGACTCAAAACCAGCCTATTTCCCTAACCAAACACTCAGTCAGTTTTATCCTAGTATCTCTGTCCACCAACATTCCTTACCCAAGCGTCAAACCCACCAATCCATCCTCCGAGATCAGAGCTGCTTGTGGATTTCAGCGGCACGTCCTTGATTGGATATTGTTACCTCTTGATTCATAAAATTTCACATGTGTTTGGCTAATAAAAAGCATAGTTCCAAAAATAGTACACCTACCATTGACTACAACAATGCTACAGCCCTTAAAACTTTAACTATCTCTCATACCTACTCTATAACTCAATCCTCAGTGACCACACCCCAATCCAGTTGTTGACCTCAGTCTCTGTATTTTATTCAAACTCAGTCTGCTGCCTCCAAGTAAAAACCAGTTTAGAGCAAAATTCTCAGTTCCAGACCCATCTTCAAACACCAGCCAAGATTATCATAACCCGACTGCAAACTTAATGTGTATTTGCCTATGTTTTCTATGCTTTTTTATACAACCATTCTGTGTCCTAATGATTGTGCTTACCCTAGTTCCCTTCCTATCTGTTCCCTTGTTGCATTTTACTTTCCTTGTTGTACATCTCTTCAGTGTCCTAATAATTCTGCTTCTCCCATTTCCCTTTCCTATCCACACCCTACCCTTCCCTTTCCTGGCTTTGCCTTTGCCTCCCTTCTCTTCCTTTCCACTTTATCAGCTCAGACTTTTAAACATCTTATGCCACTAACACCAGCTTCTGCTTCCGACCTCTGTTACAACCTTCAGTCTTACTATAACCATTTTTTAAAAAAAAACAAGCAAAGAAAAATATTGCAAACCTCAGCATGTAAACAAGTTATGAATCATTCCAGTGTGTTGAATAGAAGAGCTGTGGGTCTACCAGTTGGTTTTTTGCGAATATCCAGATGGAGCATGACATCTGCACCAAAAAAGGCTTCACACTTCCTTGGATGCTCCCAAAGGGTGCAGAGTGGTTTCACAAACAACGCCACCAGATCCAAATGGCAATCTTCTCAGGACCATTTTTCTGTTCAGTTAAGTTGTAGTAACGCCCGGAGAGCTAATAACTTTCACAAATTAACAAAAAGTTAATTGTGCTGAGCTTGTGCTAAGGCCCAGACTCAGTAACTTTCGGATTGTCATATCTGCTGTAACGCTTCGATCCTACTTGCTGTTTAGCTGTGGCGGTGCTCTTCACACCTACCTTCTTCACCATGAGGTGCAGGCAACTCATAACTGTGCCTGGATACAACAACATGTGGTACTTGTAATCTTGAGGTCTGGTTTTCACACTCTTGCATTAGGAGCATACAAGTTGGACCATCCTTAAGGAATATGTTTTCATTCTCATGGCCAAGCTGCAGAGATTGTTCATGGGCCAAAATAAAATTTGACTTCAGTAGTTTTGAGACAGAAAGGCCAAGTGTCTATTCAGAGTACTGACTTGTCGCCAAAGGAGTCTCTCCATGAACTGCCTCAAGATATCAGGAAGTTGAAGACACTGGAGCCACAGAGACATGGGAAGAGATTTCAAAATAGTAGTACATGTCTAGGGGTCAGATCAGAAAGGCATGATTTATTGGCAGCAGCAACTAATTTATAGCACAACTAGATGGCCTGTTATTCACAGAGAACTTACTGGAATGGCAAGACACCACTCACTTGAAGCAACAGACATTCAGGCACCAGCCCTCCCTTTGGTCCACTGAAAGGTCAGCCTCAGCTCACAATTCATCTTCTCTTCTGGAATCGGGCCTCGTTGCCCTACCATCCTCAGACTAGCTTGAATTTAGGCATCATCTTCATAAAAACAGCCCGTGATTAGCGTGTCTCACTCTACAAGTGCAGTCTGAGCTCCAGCCTTGTTCTCACCTACAGTATCTGCCAACCTTGAAACAGAACACATTTTTTTAAACAATACAGACCAGGCAGTTCACTTTACCACTCATGGATGCTCCCAAAAATTCTTTTGCGTGTGGTACGTTCTAAAACAAGCAGGGACTCAACCGAAGGCTCCTCTTGTCTGAGCACTGCTATCCTCACATCTGCAAGTCCATCCTGAGCTCTAGTCTCTAAACCTCTACATCTGCAGTCTGAAATGTTGTTCTGTCGACAAAATTAAATGAAACAGAGAGACTCATCTTTCTTCCTAACTGTAGGAACATAAGTCTTCTCTGCAAAACAACCTGGAATTTCTCATCACCACCTGCAAGAACCAGAGTGAGTCCTCCACCTTCCTCATCAGAAGAAGATCCCTATCTCAATCTCTTCAATAAAAAAAGTTCCTGCTTCAAGTGCTCTACTTCTAACCACAACTCCCTGGTACCAACTGAGGTCAATATCACATCTTCTTCTGCTGAGTCCTATCTCTTCCTAGCGCATTACACATACAACATTAGTTTGTCCTTCTTTACCTGCAATGAACCGTCATCTTCCCTCTGGAAAGGACAGCCAGAACTAGGATATGCTGTGAATCACAGAACAGCTGGAGGCCTGCCCTCGTCCCTCCTAAAACAAAACCACACAAGCTGGAGTCATGCCACACTGTACTACCGACAAGACTCCGCCCTTCTCCATTCTGGAATAAGAACATATCTCCCACCCAAGCCAACCCTTCTCCTACAATCGTACACAACTCCTGTCCAATCATCTTCCATGGATGGTAGACAAATGTCACAAGGAACCTAGGTCAGCCTGGCATCAGTCTTGTAGAACAACCTCCTGATGGAGGAACAACCGGGTTTCATCGCATTTAAATGGCTTGTTCTCATAAGGATAAGGCAGGATCCATGCTGGTCATGCCGTGAAGCTCTGATAATGCCATGTAGTGCTGGTCATGCCATGCAGGCACTGAGTACCATGACCTACCACACATTGCCTCCCAAATGACAGGGATTGCTCCTACCCACATGCCCTTGAGCGTTGCACTGAACAATGTCTCACTCAACACACAAAACTCCCCCGTTCACACACTACTTCATTACTCCTTGTCCCTGCATTAGAGAAGAGCCAGTGCTTATTTTGAAAAGTTGAGAGAGGTCTATAGATAGAGTTCCAAATACACTAAACTTATTCCTGACAGTAGACCATGAATACCCCCTCCCATTTCAGGTGGCCTCCGCCTGTGTGGGTCAGGACACTAATCTCAGAGGTTTCTCTGCCACCAGATGCCTATATCCTTCTCCGTCTACACTCAAACCTGTCCATATGTCCTTTGAACAAAACACGCCATCTACCACTGGTGCCGCGACTCTGGAAGCCATTCACCTTTGCATTCTTACCTGCAGCATGAGCCCTCAAGGAAGGATTCAACCTACCTTCCACTCCATGACAGTGTGTGTGTGCGTGTGCGCGAGAATGCAGTGAACGTAGCAGAAGCATGGCTGTGGGAAGGCAGCGTCCTTCAGTAAGGGCTGGTGGGCTCCAACGTTCATGAAGGTACGCGTGCAAACCCGCAGGCGGAAGAGGTATTTGATGCGGTCTGCGAGCCAGAGCACGGTGGAGTGTGTATATTGCCACGAGATGGGGCCAGTGAAGCCTCACTTTTTACAGGGTCCTGTTTCTTGGGAATTGTCACTGTGAGTTCTTCGGTTCTGATCCAAGTGTTCCTAGCCTTTGCACTTTCATATCGTGAATGGTTTACATTGTACTGTTTTCATTGGCCGTCAAGATGGGAATATATTTTGTCTTTGAAGAACATGCTCTTTGTTACGACAGCCTATCCTGTCACAGTCTAATAAAAGTTAGTAATGGTATTTCACTCTGTTTTCTGAACTCATTCAAAGTGCTGGGCGTGGTTCCAGTGTGGCACCACTAGAGGGTGCTCTAATTTCTGTGCCATACTTTACTCAACTCAAATTTGGTGCTTCCTGCCTTTCTCAAGGAAAGGTTCCTCAGGCACCAGGATCCTTGCAATTGAGTCTGGGAAAATGCATCTACAGGAACCATCTCAGAAACATCTGGGAATGGAGAGGACCTGAGCACCACATCCGACCCTCCATCCTGAGCACGTCACAATGTACACTTATACAGTGAACGATGTGGAGGACTTCCCTACTATAGAAGGTGGTCATGAAACAAAACAAACACACAACACAAACAAGACGAGTATACAATAAATGTGAACACACCAATGACAGGAAACCCCCCTCCTACTGGACACCACATGATAAAAGGTTAGGTGATAAAAAATTAAACAACAGTAAAAAAATTTTTTAAAAAAACAATAAGGCGCTGAGCACCAAGGAAGAAGCAGAAACTAAAACTATAGTTGGAAGGTTAACGGAAGAAATGCGACATACTTTCAAAAACAGTGAGGTGACTTGTGCAGGTAGCTGATTCCATTGTATGACTGCTACAGCACTCCAGGGCATATTTATCAAGATGTCATGCAACGCAGCAAGACACCTTGCTGCGTTGCGTGACACGGAGAGGGCAGGAATGCGCCATATTTAACATTATACGGCACATTCCTGTCCTCTTCTTACGCTGACTCACTATGTGCTGCCTAGCACTAATGCAGGCACCATTGCACCATGGTGCAAGGGTGCCTGCGATGCAGGCAGGATTGTTTTCGTGCAAGAAGACACACCTTCCTGCATAAAAACAATCCTGCGAGGCTTTTTCCTCTTTCTATGTTTGCTGCAGAATGCAGCACAGTTAAGAGGAAACAACGAAGAGAAATAAAGATATTTCTCCTCGTTACACCTCGACTCGGAAGGCGTAGCATTTTGACCCATTCCCAGGTCTGCCACTTATGCTAAATACTGAAAAGTGCTCAAATCTATTGGTGGATGTGTGGGAGCACCCCCGCTCCACCCGCGGAACGCCTCCTTGGGGCAGAGTAACGCAGGGCAACAGACTTGCGCTACCTCGCGTTAGTCCAGATTTAACAAGCGCCGCAGGGCCATTCAAAGTGGTCTTGCGAGGCTGGCTAAATCCCATCTATGCTTTGCATCGCCCTTGCATTAGCTTGCGTGGTGCAAGGGCGGCGCAAAAATTTGATCAAATGTTTTTATTTTCCAGATCCAGGGGCATATTTATCATGCAGCGCAAAGCAGAAAGCTACCTTGCTGCGCTGTGTGAAAGGGAAAGGGCCAGAAGGTGCCGTATTTAACATTATATGGCTCGTTTCCGTCCTCTTCTAGTGCTGGCGCCCTATTGGTTGCCTAGTGCCAACGCAGGCGTCCTTACTTCATGTTGCAAGGGTGCCTACATTGTGGGCAGGGTTGTTTTTGTGCAGGAAGGGACACTTTCCTGCACAAAAACAATACTGAGAGGCATTTTTCTCTTTCTATGTGTGCTGCAGAATGCAGCACACATCTAAAGAGTTAAAAACGAGGAGAAATAAATATATTTCTCCTCGTTATGCCTCACCTGGGGAGGGGTAGCATTTTGATGCATTCCCAGGACTACCACTAATGGTAACTCTGGGAATGCGTCAAAATCCATGGGTGGATGAGTGGGAGCACCCACGCTCCACCCATGGAACGCCTCCCTGTCGCAGAGTATCGCAAGGCAGCGATTTGCGCTGCGTTACTCTAGATTTATCAGGCCATGCAAGGTGGCCTTGCGTGGCTTGATAAAGCTCACTTAGAGTTTGCGTCGCCCTTGCCCCCCCTTGCGTGGTGCAAGGGCGACGCAAAACCTAGATAAATCTGCCCCCAATTCTGCCATTTTGCAATCCACAACATAACGCAAACTTCTGGCATGTTGCTGGAATAGAATTGCCACGTCATATCTTTTACCGAGAAGTCACTTTCTAAGTTGCACGCAAGACCCTTAATTTCATCAGATAGTGAAATTGAAGCTGCTCTAACTGTCCACGATATTTAGGAAAATTACAATATTTTTAGGCAAATATTGGTCAGACAGAAAGATTTTGCACTGAAGTTTGTCTATTGAGCATTAGGTCAGATTTAAATAAACAGCCGAATAAGATTCTGAAAAATATCACCAGTGTGCCATGGGCGTGAGAGCAGTAACTCAATAAAAAATATGTTTTTCATAGAGTGGATAAACGTAGGGTTGTGAGAAATTAACAAAAACATTTTTCATGAAATACGGATAATATTCACAAAATTACCAATATTACTCAAAACACCAGCATCTCGAGTGACTTTTCTCTGTGAGGGACTAGCATGCACCAGAAAGTCAATTGAGGTACCAGCAGGAGACTGGTTGGTGAATAAGATTTCTTCTTGGAGAAGAAAATGTCTCTCAGCAAGACATTTTCCACTCAAACGCCTCTCCCGCAGGCAAAAATCACACACATTTATACGTTTTGGGAAGCTGAAGAGTATTTCAATTAAGGTAAAGGCAGTAATTATGTGAGATTACACTGGAGCAACAAAAGTTTTACACCGACCTAAAGTTATGCGCCAGAATTAGAACTTGCAAATAATTTCAGATCTAAGGACAAATTAGTATGAAAAATAACAGCCAGGACCCTCACTGATTGTACAACCTGAGGTGGAGACCCAAAAACAGAAGGGCGTGCCCAGCCCAGTGGGGACCAAAGATGGCTGCCAAAAAGATGAATCAATGTCTTTCCTACATTCAAACAGAGGGAATGTGTTTCCTCTTTGATCAGTGAATTTCTTGTAGGCATGTGTAGTGTCCTCCCCAGCTTGGGTACTCGCAAAGGACTACGTGGCACATACGGAGCTTAGTAATACACATCTTTATTCGTCTGCATGTAACTGCAAACTCAACATTCTAAACCAGCCTTCAGTGCATTCCGCTCTGACACTTACATCCCAGTTCTACGGAGTCCATCTGGAGCCAAAAGGGTTCCATCATTTCTAAGTCGCAAGACACTACAGCATGCAGTGTGTGAATGACAACCAGAAGCTTCCGAATACAGATGGTCTGTGCACAGGGGAAGCCTGTGCTGCACTTCTGTGCTCACACTGCTGCTACCGGTAGTGTACCTGCTTTCTAAGTGTGAGGGAAGACTAAACTGCTGCCATGTTGTACCAGTTCGGACAGCGTGTTTCAATGACGAAAGCGTGCACTACCTGTACTGCACCAGTTCGGGATGTAAGGATGCTTGCACCAGGCTCTGGAATGACAGGCCTATGTCCGTCAAGTCTGCCCAAACCACCTCCATACAAGGGAAGGGCTTAGCCCACACTTCTTTGAAGAAAACACTACGACATGTTAAAGTACCAACCCACTTTCACAAGCTAGCTACCCCTCCAATCACTCGTTGAATGTATCGTTGCCTTTGCCCATGTACAGCGATCTGCTGCATTTTGGCAAGGTTCATACTACACAAATACCACATACATACATACATACTGTTACTACTCATAAGGTACCAGATGTATGTTTGCAGGGGGGTGAGGACCTTGCTGCTGCTGTGCTGAACCTGTTTGTTGTGTGTGATTGTTCTGCTGCTGTTTGTGTTTTATGCTGTTTGTGCATGAATCTTGCAATGCTGGTGTCCATGCTGTGTCTTTGATGTATGCGTAAGTTAATATTTCAATGGTGCTGCACCTATAGCTTCTCTTATTAAAGCTTGCGCTTCTGCACTAAATGGTATAGCAACTTGTATGTGTGTGTGTGTGTGAGACAGAATGTGTGTGTGTATGTGTGTGTGTGAGAAAGGCTGAATCCTGCACTGCTGCAGTCTACGCTGCACCTCTTCGGTGAGGGGAATGTGCACTGCTATTGCCTGTGCTGTACCTATTGAGGCTGGATGAAGCACTGCTGTTGTGCTAGTTCTTTGTGTGTGTTAACCTTTCTGTTACCGCTGCCCTTGCTTTACTAGTTCTTTATATAGAGGAAGCTTGCACTGCTGCTCTTGTGTTGTAACTTGTTTATGTGTAAGTAAAGCTTGCAATACATCTGCGCATGCTGTGTCTGCTCCTTTTGTGGGGAAGCTTGAACCACCCTAAGCTCTGCTCTCATTCAGTTTATAATAATTTAAAATTTATTTTTGTGGATTTTCTTTCAGGTGATTTTTGGGGGAATGGAGTGTCACATTCCACAGTTATACTGTAATATTACATTTGAAACATGCCCAGTTTTAATTCATGTTACGGAGCCAATATGCTTCAAAATGTTTTCAACTCCAAGACCACATCACTGCTAACCATCTCCTGCACGTCTACCAGGCTGGGTTCAGAACATGCTACAGCATTGAGACACCACCTTCCACATCGTAGATGCTGCCCTATGCACCACAGATGAAGATGGCCCCTGCCTTCTGATGTTGCTGGACCTCTCAGCTACCATCGACAGTGGGCTGTCCCACCTTCATACGCACCCTTTAGATGCAAATGGGATTCTCCATCAATGCCCTTCACTGGTTCTCCTCCCACCAACACCAGTTTGTTCACACGGGCACCTCCAGGGCACAAAGGATCCCTATTATATGTGGAGTTCCTGAGGATTATATACTGTCTCCTGTAATCTTCAACCCTTGCATGGAGCATCTTGGTGTTCTACTCACAGATAACAGCATCAAGATTCACCAGTAAGCCGATGATACACAACTCTGTTTCAGACATTTAGCGCTCAAACACTGCTTTCACATCATCCAGACATGGATGTCCAGCACCTACCTCAAGGCCAACCCAACCACAAAGAATTTCTATTATTTTCTAAGAACAACAAGCAAGATACAGAACAGACCTGGCTCAGTGACATGAACCTCGAAGGTTTTGGACACCAGCTCTCACCGAATGTCAAATCATTTGGATTCACCCTGGACACCAACCTCTCCTAAAAGATGGCCTGGTACCAGCTCTCTCTTCTAAAGAAAGTCTATCTGCTTCTTCCAGAAAGTGACTTCAGAACCGCTGTGCAAGAGCCCTTATACTCTTGTGTCTGGATGGTGGTAATGCCCTACTCTATGGCCTCTCAGACTCCACACTGGCACCCATTAGGGGCATCTTACATGCCACAGCACATCTCAACCGGGGTCTGAAGAAATATGAGCACATCACTCCCACCCTGATGGAACTCCCCTGCATCTCCATGCCACTTGCACCATCTTTACAAATATCTACATAATTTACAAACCCATCACAACCAGCGCCCCTGCTTATCTTGCAGACAAGCTCACCTTCTCTGGTGGTTCTCAGCGCAACCACAACCAGGCCACCATCAGACTGCAGAATGAGAATTGTAAATAAGAGAAAATAAAGCAAAAGGCCTTTTCACCCAGGATCTGGAATTACATCCCCATTGCCGTTAGGACTGCCAAAATGCTGCTCCAATGTGTTGTGCGGTCAGGAATCTCCATGCATTCCAGACTACTCCCAGGGCCACGGCGCACAACATTTTTGACTGGCGCTATTTCATGCCCTTGGTGTTAAGGTAAGGCAGAGCTTACTCCAAATACCTTTTACCACGGTATTATGAAAGATGATTTCTAGAGGTGGTAATGCGCGATGAGAATGTGCACATTCTGCTGCTTCGAATTTTGTTGCAGTGGTGATGTGTTCTGTTGTTTTTATACTGCTGTGATTAAGTGCTGCATAACTGCGATGTGTTTTTGGTGGGTCTTACTGCAGTTGTGTTGCATTCAGTTTTGACTATTTTGTTTTGTTGTGCTCTATTATGTTTTATTTGTTTTGTTGCTGTGTGTATGTTAATGTGTTAGGGTATATTGCTTACCTTAGATATGTCAATTAATTTAAGTACTTTTCAACTAAGAACAGAACAGGCCTTGAAAGTTCCAGTGAAAAGCAAACATTTCTCAGTAAGGTCGTAAATAGCGCTGTTCAACCACTGAAGACACCAGTCAGTCCAAAACAGTGGCACAAACTGAGTCTTAACTTCGAGCTTCCAGTGCTCACTTTGGGCTGGATTTAGATCTTAGTGGATGGAATACCCTGTCACAAACGTGACGGATATCCTGTCTGCTGTATTACACGTGCATTATATCCTATGGCACTTGAAATATGGCGGAAGGGATATCCGTCACGTTTGCGACGGAGTATCCCGTCAGCTGAAATGTAAATCTGCCCCTTTATGTGATACGGCCACTGGTGTCTCTCACTGAAATCAATGGATGTCCTGGTGGGAAGGTAACGTGGGGAGGGGGCTTGAGCTCAAAGGAGCAGGGTTTGGGTGGAAGGTAATCTACCTGCCATCATTAACTCTCACATGGTGACTGCGGAAGGAAATGATTGTGCTGCAGGTTCGGACTGCACGTGAAGGCTGGTGTATGCAGTCTCGGACTAGTGCTGGATATAGTTGGGCCTGCAGCAGACAGTTCAGTACTGAGGTACATCAGAAGAGGAGTTTCCCCCTGCTCGAATGCGCAGAGTTGTTGCAGCTCAGCATTGAGGTACGTTGTCAGAGCCATGCTCTTCCTCAGGGCATAGTTATAAATAGTGCAGCAGATGCAGTGGCATCGGGGCCTTAGGGTCCCACTGATCCCCTATCATAACTACTTTACTACACAACCAGTGGACAAGGGGTCCCATTTTCCCTGTATGCACCAGGGCCCAAGGCATCCATGCTTTGCAGCTCTGTCCTGCAATAGTTGGAAAAGCTGCAGGACAAGACCGTAATAGGTTGGCAGAGCAGTTCACCATCTTAGTGCTAGAAGCACTGTTTAACTTAAAAAATAATAATTGCCAGGTCGCCATATTGTTTCTTAAGCCCTTGGTCTCTCCATTCCCATGTCTCGTTAGCTATACTTGTAATGCAGTGAGCCCCTAACAGACCTGGCCCTGGTGCCACTGTATCTGCTGCACTATTGATAGCTACGCCCCTGATCTGCACCACTATCTGCTATGTGAAACACTCTTCACTGCAGATCTGCAGCACTACATCAAGGAAGCAAATTACCAATGAACAATATGAACCACCAAGTTAAACAGAAAACAGACACTCCTTCCATTAGGTTCAGGCTTAGCATCAGTGTTCTCGCTAATTTGTTTTCTGTGTGTGGCAAAGGAACGAGCTGATATGTCTAAATAGAGTTGTGGTGCAAGCAGCCCTGTGGTGGAGGTGCATTATGGCTCTCCTATCAATAATGATCATTAAATTTAGCAGAGGCGGCTCCTCCGCAATGGCGGAGGAGCGTCACTCCACCTGCTCAAACAAGCAGCTGAAAAATAAAATTATATTTAATTAATTTTATTATCATTGAGTTTTTCAGGCGCTGGCTGGAGGGGCGGGGCCGGGGAGATGGGGAGGAGTGATGGGCACTTATAAGTGCGCATGTCAGTTTGGCCAGCCGTCTTAGGACAGCCAAACAGACGTGCACTTAGGGTTCTCCAACCCAGCCGTATTGTACAGGCAGGTGAAGAAACGACACAGACTCCCTGTGCGTGGGTGAGTGTTAAACCTGTTCGCTCAGGCCAATCCCAGCGCTGCTCTCATAGCATGAGAGCAGCATCTGGATTGGATGGGGTGTCTGTCGCAGGGACTACAGGGAGCAGCAGGAGATCAGAGGAGCACCGAGGCGCGAGGTGGGCAGCAGAATCAGGTACGTTTTTTTTTTAATTAATCCCACTCCCCCCACTGCCACCGCCTCTGCTGCTGCCCTGCCGCCACGCCACTGCATATTGGCAGCAGCCGCCACTGAAAACTAGTCCAAAATGGCGCATCTTAAAGCACCTTTGGTGATATTGTTATTTTAATTTGGATCAAGTTTAGAAAAGCAACTGAGCAAATATCATAACCAAGACATGTTAACCAAAAACACAAGATCCCCATAAAAAATAACCTAGGTTTAGGCCAAGAGAATTCAAGCAATCACAGTTCACTGCAACAAAATGTATTTATTGCGTAGTTTTGTATAGTGCGTAGGGGGCCCAAGAGCGTCAGCGCACTTCACATAGAAATATTTACATGGTGTTCATACGCAGAAGCAAAGAGGACAAACATAAGAACCATTAGAATAATGTTAAGCAATAAAAACACAAATAGAATACCATATATGGCTACATTTTAAAACTGGAAAGTGGGAGATTTACATTTACATATATAGAAGGAAAGGCAGTTTTAGGTGGGCGATAGATAAAATAAAGCCATTTCTGGTCTAAAAATTTGGGAGTCGTATACTTTACCATACGGAGATCACCTCCCGGACTGCTGAGCCGTCTTAGGGTAAAGTACAGGGAAAAGTAAAGAAGTTTATGAAACTTGGAAAAAATTGCAAAAATATTTTCATGTCAAATAATAAAGTGAATTAATTGTATATATTTATTTTAAATGTAGAAATAACAAAAATGCTCCAGCACTTGTAATTTATATTTAATTAAAATTATTTTTTTGAAGTTTAAATTAAAAAATAAATACCCAACAAAAGTAAAAAATATATATATTAGGCATTAATAATTATTAAAAGTGGTCTAACCTACTCTATGGCCTCCAAGACTAATTAAAAGTAATTTAATAATAGATTATTCAAATTAAATCCTACTGTATTTTTTAATGCACAAAATGTTAAGATATTTTTTACATCACATTATATTTATTAATATTTTAAACTATTTTAAGAAATGTAAATTAATTTAACATTATTTCCTATGGTGTTTTATTTTAAATACGTATCTCAATTGGTTTCTACGGGAGGGTGCTGCAGTACCAGAGGTTGACCCGGATTGGTGCTGGACGAATTTCAGCTCGATGCTGGAGTAATTTACTACCATATTGAGTCCCTTTTTAGCTGTAGTAACTATAGAAGGGCAGTTAGTGAATTTCTGTGGGCTTACTCTTTCGTTGGTGGGTACACATCCCTCGTAAATGTCCCTCTGTAACCCTACCTTAATCCCTCTTTAGTACTTCGTAAATCCCACCCCTTTAGTAGTAATTATTCCCCATTTTGCAGCCACTCCCCCGTCCCTCCCACGTCTATTACTAAAACGTATACTTGCGTGTGCGGAGACTTCACAGTTGGCGCAAAGATCAAAGCACAGAAGAAGATAAGACAGGCAGAGGTAGGTTTGTGAATAGCATTTTGTAGAACACTTGTAGTACTATTGTAGTATGAAAAAAGTTTTACAAAATGCAGTTTGTCGCTAGCCCCAAACTTTTTTAAAACTATTGATCCCGGTTACAGATTTGCAGCACTGCTGGACTTCAAAGGCATAGAGCTAGTAAACCACTGTTCACATTCAGTGTTTTCTTTTGCCAGAAACTTCCAGGGGAACAGTCAGGTGGACAACAAAGACACCCACAAGTAGGACATTCATTAGCTGATAACTCTGCAACTTGTGTGGCACTGGATGCAGTTTGTGGAGTTCAGCTCAGCTTTGCCTCGCCTAGTGGAGCCACAAACACACATTCAGGCCAGAAGGGGGGACTGACTAGTTTCAAGGTCGAGTTTCAGGCAAACTAGGTGCCTACTGTCCACACTAGTGGCACAAAAGGGGCTCACCACAAAATCCTTGCAGTGCTGAACCTTCCTGGTCTACATTTCATGCATATGTTGTGGTTTCCAGCTCTCCCTGTCCAGTTCCTTCCTTCCAGGAAGCTGGGCTCCTTTTATAAACAGGTTCCTTCTACAGGGGCACACTCAAGTGCCCCCTGCACAGGAAGATGGCTTCTTCCCTCAAGTTAGTCCAAGCAGCATTTCAAGCACAGCCCTGGATGTCCTGAGGCAGCTGGTCTGATGAACTTCCAAAGCCAGCACCTACTCTAGGGATGCAGTTCAGCAACTCCTTCTCTTCGGCAGATAGCCCTCCTTTCTACACAAAGGCGACAGCCTACTTGTAGGGGTCCCAACCGGAGATGTGACTAGCAATCAGAGATTGCTGTCCTGGAGCACAGCAACGCTGTGGATGCCAGTGGTCTAAGGCCCCTTCTCTAGTCAATGAGAACACACCAAAAAGGACAAAAGCCTTTTATTTATTCTTAGTCTGAGCAATGAGGTTGTACAGTGTTATAAATGTAGAGCCTCATTCAATCATGCCTACAGGCCTTCTGCATGACCAGGGTATAGTTCAGCAAGAGGTCCTTGCCCTTCCCTGGACCTGAATGACCAGATCCCTGACAGCTGTGGATTCTACCAATCCACATCCTTTGTCCAGCAGGAAGAGGGGGTGAAGCTATGAGCACCGTAGCAGTATCTGGGGGATGCTGGAGGCAAACACTTTGGAGAGTATGTGACATACCACCCACCAAATTCAGCACTCAGCTACAAAAACTTTGGGTGTGGGATTTACCAGGGCCTGCTCCCAGGTCAAACAAAGGGCTGAAACCTCCACTACAAAAATCTAAGAATGGTACTTAGAGGGGGTATTAGAATCCAGCATCGTGCAACTGACAACCAAATACCTCGTCATAAAGGCAATGATGAACTATGTATCGAGCTCTAAAAAGACTAAGTGCCTGATTTAGATGTTGGCGGATGGGTTACTCCGTCACAGCGGTGACGGATATCCTGTCCGACAACATTAAAATTCGATTATATCCCATGGCATTTATATTTCGGCGTACGGGATATCCGTCACCATTGTGACAGACTAACCCGTCCGCCAAGATATTAATCAGTCCCCTAGTTTGACACCTCTTTACTTGCAGTCAAGAGAGAAGGGAAAAGTAGAATTACCAAAAATAAAGGTCACTGAAATAGGAAACCTATAAACCCAAATCAGGATTGGAGAATAATCTTGTCTTGACAGAGGACAATAAAAAACATACATTACAATGGGATGAAAAAAATAAATCAACCAACCTCAAGAGGCAGCACCCAACCCGGTGCAGAAACCCACCATCAGAGGAACAGCATCAGCATTGAAGAGTTGGGGCCAGACCTGAAACAAAAGATATTGGAAGATGATTATGAACCACAGATCTTCCACCTCCAGCTGGAATACAGGGGTACACCTAACAGCCAGGCAGACTTCACTGTTAAACCCAGTGGGGAAAAAATATTAAAAAGGTCAAAAAAATGCAACGCAAGTTGAGGCACAAATTACACGTATGAGAAAGTGAAGAAACCCTGGACTATAACATTGCTTAATGAAAGAACAAGAGACAACAAACTTGAAACACAAAACAAATCAGCACACCTAGGTAGTTTGTGTGGAGTTCTTTTTTAAAAATAAATGTTATTAACATTTTTAACACTTCATATAATCAACAAACATTAGAAGGGAGGTTTATCCATTCTGATGTAGGGCAGTTTACATAACTTTACATAAAATATCCAGGTTTGTAGTAGGGCATTAACATAGACGTGACGTACAAATCCGACCATTGCTGCTTATAGGGATCACTAAAACACCATCAGGCATTAATCATGAGCATTGTGCCAATCCTTGCTATCACCTGATCACAACACACACTCTATATTGTGCTTTCCTACATTTCAAGACCATACCCTAAACTCCATGGTGGTCTGGTGTCATTCTTGTCCTCCAATTTCAACAAATGCCTAGCCCAATCACTGACTCCCCCTTCCCCACCTCCCCGCCACACAGCCCCGATTTGGACCAGAGCAGCCAGGGTAATCATCTCCGCTGCTTACCATCTGCGCAGTTCTGCAGACCATCTGGTCACAGATGCGGCATCTTCACTCTTCCAGCTCATCGCTGTTTGTTTTTTAGCGAATAGTAAAGCCGAAACAGCATATTTAGACGCCGTCTTGTGATGCTTTGGCCTCGGGAAAGGTCCCAACAGAGACACAATCAGCACCATCTGCAAAGCATGGCCAGTCATCGCTTGTATGTTCTCAAAGCCAGTAGCCCAACAGTTCAGGAGTCTAGGGCAGGCCAAAAACATATCCAATAAATCTGTTCCTGATGTACCGCATCGAGGACATCTATCCGGTGAATCAGGAAACATTCTGTAGAACCTACGTGGAGTCAAATATGTACAGTGTAACACATTAAATTTTAACCATTTAAACCTTGCATTGCGTGCTACCTTACTAGGTTACTTCACTACCTTCCACCAATCACTGGTCGTGATATTGTCCCCAACAACCTCACCCAAATCACTCTCAACTTGGTCAGACACATCTTGGTATTAGACATCAACATCCCATAAAGTTGTGTCACCGCTCTGTATGTTCCCCATTTTCAGGATTGTATCCATTACTGTGTGCACCTTAGGGGGGTCAGTTCTGGAGCCCCATGTCTTCTGTATTGCCTCCACCACCGCATTAAAGGACAGAAATTGTCCCAGATGTATTGAGCGTTTGAGACGTGTGGAACTAACCTCCTCAATCAGGTCACCGAATATCTTCATCCCCAAGGATTTCAAAGCTCTTACATCCACACTCTCTCTTACTCTATGAAATATTGCTACAGATCAGCATGGTAGCTCGGGGGTGAAAGGTACTCCAGTCCTCGTACAATTCAGCATTCTAGTCATATAATGTCATGCAACTGTCACTAATGCAGCAAATGACACATGACTTCAGCTCCAACAGACAGAACAACACATCAGTACTTTCATGACCTGCTAGAGCATCCTTTAAGTCTTCACTCACCGCACCAGACAGCCACTGGGTCACCCGCTGCAGCTGTGCTGCAAGGTAATAGAACTCTATATTGGAAGCCTCCAACTCTCTTTCCGACTTGTGAAGATGTAATTTTTCCAGTAAGCCCCTATGTCGATTTCCTCCCCATATCAGGTCTGCAGCAGACGATTAGGCCTACTAAAACAGACTCATTGGTAGTTTAATGGGTAATTCTGCACAGCTATGATGATCCTACCCTGCGTTGAGATAGATAGCCTCTTCCAGAATCCAAAAGACAGTCATCCCTGTCAGAGCTCTTTGTATGTAACACACTTCTAGACCCTTCTCTCTTCTGTAAATATGCACACTCAGGTATTTAAATGGGTCCCTTTCCCACCCAATACTTATAGTCCCCAAGGCATCGTAGGGGTTCCCCTCTTGCTGATGCATTTGGTAAAGACATGTCTTGTTAATTCACCTTTGACCCTGTCACTGAATGTAAATCCTGTAGCACACTAACTACCTGATCCAAATTCTCGTCTGCATGTCTCAAATATAATAAATCTTCGTCGACATATAGTCAAATAGTAGGTATCTCCTGACTTTTCTTGACTCTCCAGTTCTCTGCCTTCTGTTTAAATTTGCCATCAATGGCTCCATCGCCAGAGCAAACAATAGAAGGGAAAGTGGACATCTCCGCTTCGTCACTCTTTCATTCAACCTGCCACGCTTCCAAATATTACCCTGTCCATCTTAACCATGGCTAGGTAGACGAATCAAGTATGTCTCTTAATCAAACACCATCTCTGCCAATACTGCAAATAAGTACTTCCAATTCAAAGAGTCAGACGCCTTTTCTATAGCTGAGACATTACAACCACCTACAGCTCCATCAACTAGAATTCCTCCAACACATTCATAAGACACCAGACATTTGTGCCGTACTTCTCGTAGGTATAAACCTTTACTGGTGCAGGCGAACCAGCTACGCCATCAACGGTGTCAATCAGTTGGTAATTACTTCGGTGAGTACCTAATAATCACATTTAAGCATCAAAAGTGGGTTATATGCCTTAAATTTTAACAAGTCCTGTCCTATCTTAGAGATGGCCGCTACGATCACCTCTCGCATAGTCAATGGCAAGGTTCCCCGTATACGCGCAGCTACATACACTTTGTGTAATTAAGGTGCCAGTATCCCTGCATATCAAGGTTAAAACTCTGCAGGGAGTTCACCGCCACCTAGTGTTTTCCCAGATGCCAATCCATCCATTACACCTCTAATCTCTTCCGAAATTAACAGCGACTCTAGCTCTTCTGCCTGCATTTTGTTTAATTTAGTGACACCCGCAGTAGACATACCGCCTCTGCAGGCTGCCCCCACATCTTCCTCCCTATAATATAGAGAGGAATAATATTTTGCCATTACTTTCTTTTTTTGATGAGTTTGTGATGTCACTATTAGACCCTCTTCCTTCCTCGTTGCACATCAACCACACTAATAAGTGACCAGACTTATCTCCCTCCATATTTTGCTCATTATTGCTTCTTAATATTCCAGCCTTTATGGGCTATTTACCAGCTCACCATGGCGGCGCCTACTCTTCAATAAGACTTTGGTGTTTTGTGCTATTGTCACCCTATTTTAATCTAGAACAGCTATTCCCTTGTCAAGTTTCAAAATATCTAGGGGTGAACGGAACTCGTAGAGTTACCTAAAAATTCCACGAGAGGGCGTAATTCAGCACATTGTCCTGATTTTTAGCGCTGGGAGCTTGTTGTGCACTGTAAAATCAGCACAAACACCACCACGCAGTGCGCTAGAGGGCGCTGCTTCTTTCTGCCCCTCGAGTAGATTTTCTACTCAAGTAGCAGTTTTCTCACCACGAATGGTTGTGAACTTGTGACCTGCTGCGACCGTCTGCATGCAAAATCTTGCCGGGAGGCGTTCTAGCATCTGAAAATCGTGCAAGGGTCACAAATTCGCACTCGCCAACTTAATATTGGTGACCCACGCACAAGAAAAAAACTCTGCCACACTGTGGTTGGCGAGGTTTTTGCCGAACTCCATGTTCCAAGCTGAAAGCTGAGTGGGCACAACTCAGCAAACTCCTCTGTCATTACATCAGCCAACTTTCATTGATCTGCTCTGAGCAGATGGAGGTCAATTGCCACACAAACAAATTTAGCTTCTAGCAATACTCTTAAGGCCACTATTGCCGCCAATATTGCATCAAACGTACCCCCAATTTTCGGGATATTCAATACCACCTCATTCATGGCAAACATCTGTTGCGCTTCAGCATCTTCGTTTTCAGCGGGCACCAGGGTTGTCCCGACAGCCCACTGCTGCATTGGTGTCACTCCCCTGGGTTTCACCATCCTCACTGCTCTAGTATTGTCTTTTCGTGGCAGGGGCTTTTTAACTTGTGATGTAGACTCTTCTGTTTTACTGCTCCATTGTCAGACCTGCCCTCGACCACGCTTTATTCTAGGTGCAGTTTTTACAGTACCAGGACATTCAGTGAGCAAACCCTACGTCGGTGAGGGTGGCAGGCTGGCACAGTAAGGGACCATGACATCATGAGCAGCTCAAGTTAATTAACCAAATGCCCCTCTTGCCGCTTCTCTACTAGTGCCACTGTCACGGCTTTAAGTGGGATGAAAAAAGTGGGGGTCCCTAATAGGGGCATAGCCTTTATAATTAAGGGTGTGGCTTAAACATAAACTAAAATTCGGGTAGAGTGCCACCCTCCCCACACATTGGTATAGAATCACAACTGTAATTGGCACTCACCACCGTTAGTCTGCGCGCTTTGCAGAGAGGCCAAAGATTGAATGACCATGTATTCTGAACACCTTTTTGACCAACTGATAAACACTGTGAGAAACTCGCACAGCGTTCACCTTCAATCCAGAGCTCTCAATTGTGTCATCATTTATAAACCCCTCGAGACGACTCTGTCCAAAGCATGCACCATACAAGAGAAATAAGGTACACAAAAAATATACTGTAACACAACATTCAGGAAAAAGCAAACACTCTTAGGGAATTGAAGATCAAGTAAAGCATGTGAAATATGAACAGGAATGACATGGATTACCTGAATGGTTTTATACTCATTGTTCAGAAATCAATCCGTGTTTTTGCCTGTGAAGTTTAGGACATCAGTACAGGGCCCAAAAGAGATCAGTTTCAATGTCTGTTTTTAATCACTACCAAGTCTGAGACTCAGAGAGAGCCGGCTCACTTAAGGACCTGGCCACTATTGCTCCGGGCATGGCGCTACATGCTCAATCCATCAGGTGTCTTGTATAGCGCGTCAACTCACCCTTTAGGGTCTCAAGGCGCTGGGGGGGGGTATCTGCGGTTCAGTTGAAGAGCCAGGTCTTGAGGACCTTCCTGAACTTAGGCAGTGACAGCGATTGCTGGAATGTGTTTAGCAATTGCAGCACTGGGGCTATATTTTGAAGGACTTTAGATTTGGACGAGGGAGCCCTCCCTAAAATACATGCATTCTGGCAATGTGGCCCAGGCGTCGCCCCTTTGGATGCAGTTCTTAAAGTGAAAATCGAGGGCACTAATCTAACAGCTATAGAAAACTAAGCACAACATGGAGGAAAGGCAGAACAATGGTTAAAAATAATCACCAAAATCAAACAATTGTCTAAGAAGCAATATTTATGAAAGTAGGAATCAATGCTAGATCACAAGACAAGAGAGAAATCACATCCATGGCTACTAGCGTACTGCGAACCAGACTGCCGTATAATTACAGATCCCTGGTTTGGCGACAATGAGGCACATATCCTACAGGAAGCAATCCACAAGGGCATGCACGCCGTACTATTAATTGCCAAAGGAATCACCTTCTTTTTCACAGCAAGCACACCTCAATATGGAGTGGCCACCATATCATCCATGTTCAGCTCAACCTCCCTTTGGCAATGCAAGCACCATCAGAATTCAATACAACCATTGCCATTATATCATGTAATGATTTCAACCTGGAAGAACCTTTCAAAAGAAAATGTCTGCTTCCCTCCCATTGGGCCTGGAAATGTCAGTAAAAGAGATTGACTTATGAGTAACTTGGGCATTCAACATTGTGATCGCTCTCAAAATTACAGGGATAGAACCTCACAGAAGGAACGTGGGATGGCTGAATTCTGACATAAACCTTCAAAAATAGAAACTAGATCCATCAAAAAAATATGGAGAAAAACACATCCTCGCTGATAAAAAGCAGCTTCAAAGGCAATGCAGAATCTACAAAACCCTCATTAAAAAGGCTAAGAAATCCCACTAGGTGCAACCAGTTAGAAACAAAACATGACCAACCAAAGAGTTCTTCAAAATATCTAAATAATTCTGTAATCGTGCCAGTACTAAAATAAGCATAGCCACTCTAAAGAACCCTGTGACACCACCCTAGCAAAACATTACTTTGAAAAAGCTTCTAAACTTGAACTCCAGTCAAAGGCAAACAATGAGAGACTCACACTGCATTCCTTGCAACAAAGGACTACCCCAAGCATGTAAACTCATTGAAAAAGAATCTAAAAACAGAATCAAAAGGCATAAACATGGCAGATCCTTATCCTTCAAACATCTTGAAAACCATTTTCCTTGGGTTTCCAGCTGCCATTGCAGAGGGAGCTCAAGAAACAGGGATTTGACCTGGTTGGCCAAGCAAATGACAGACCAATGTCAAATGGTCCCTTTCTGTGTGAAGTTATTAAAAAGGCAGATTTCTCCTAAATCTCTTCCTTAATCGTTCAGTACAGACTCCTATCAGACAGACAGAGCGGTTTGAGACCCAGAAAAGGTACAGAGTCAGCACCGATCTCCATCTGGGACGACCTCAAGAACTCCGTAGACAATAATGGTATCACTGCTCTACCTTAACCTACTGTCAGGGTTTGGAATGGTCGACCACCAACCACAAACTAGCCAAAATGATTTATGACACTGGTATCCAGGGCACTGTGCTCAAGTATATAAAATCAGACCTTACAGACGGGTTCCAAATTGTGTCACAACCTCCTTTTAACTCGTCACCCTACATCTTTCAACAGACTTCCTAAAAGGCTCTAAAATCGCAGCCCTACTTTTTAAGTCTACCTACCCCTCTTCAAGACATGGTGAATTTTTTCAATCACACATCCTACAACTAGGCCGACAATACTAAGATCTTATTAATCCTTCGTGTAATGATTGACTTGAACCTCTCTCTTTAATCCTAAATCGAGAACGTGCCAAGAGACATTATTCTTTACGAGATTAATTTGTGGCCTCTTTGCCTACCGAGGGCTCTTACACAAGATACAGGTGTCACTGGTACTAGTGATAACCAGCATGCACTATGCAAACAAGAAAGTTACAAAGACTAAAATGCATAAAAGACATGGAACCTCAAAGACATGGAACCTCATAACCCCTGCTCTGAAGCTCTTCACTGGTGACTAGTCGGTCGCAAAACCAATATCCTTGAAAGCCCTCTCCATTGATCACCGAGTGATCCATGGGATGGGCCAATCTTGTTACAAATTAAACCCAGAGTATACATCGGATGGAGAAAGCTCAGATCAAGGATGGACCCAGGGCTCATAACCACCCTCACCAAAAAAACACTTTGGCATTACAGATATGTAAACTGTGGAATATCCTCCTGATGAGAATGAAGACCATCGGCAAACATCAAGGAATAAAAAGAGAAATAAAAACCTGGCTTTCGCCTAACTTACGACTCGGCCGACATGTGTAGTGTTTGTATTCACTGTTTGCTCCTGTTTCCGCATTTCTCTGCTTACAACCACATGCTTAAGATACACGCACGTGCCACCCCACCAATTCTCAAAACCTCCTCAAACCCTCACGTCACCAAAACTCAACAGTATTAAATGTCCCAGTAACCAACACCTTAGTTCCACCCACGCACAGTGAAACAGTATTAAATGTCCTAGTAACTAACACTTTAATGGGTCTTGCTGCTTCTAAGTTTGCTAAATATATGCACAACTCCAAAGATTAGTTGTGTGGATAATGTAAAGCATCGTTACATAGCTTTGCCTAATACAATACAAAATCTTTACTACTATGTACTAGATGTACAATAATGCATTTCAAGAGTCTACAGTTTGCACAACATGTAAATGAATCTGAAACAGATTCACCTGCTTTTAAAACAATGTCAGTGACTGGTTGTGTTGCATTGTGTATGTTTTGTTATGTGTATATAAAGCGAATTAACTTGCATACATCCAATGTAGTACTCATAACATGTCACTTACCTCCTGAACCTGGAGTGGTTGCTGATGAGTTGATGGCACCGACACCGGTTACAGCCTCTGTCATGGAGAGTTGACTCAATGAACGGGGAGAGGATGTGGTCTCACGGCTAGACTGCCGACTTTGGAGCTGGGAAACAAAGGTTCGAGCCTCGGGGTCGACTCCACATCCTGTGATTCTGGGAAAATCACTTAATCTCCCTGTGCCTACCAAAAAAATGAATGTGTCCTTGTGTAACGTAACTGGTGCTCATGTAAAGCGCTCCAATACCTTCGGGTCGAGTTCGCGCTATCTAAAACTGCAACAAAAAAAATGAGTTCCTCCAGGGATGTGGCTGGTGGTGGTTCTGTATTCGGGCCTCCTCCTGTACCTGCAGCCTCTTGCCTTCACACCACAACTCTTTCTTTTGTGCGTGAACGGAGGTCCTACCATCTTTTGCGTATCTCTAGTCACACCAGTTGTATTTATCCTCAGCTTTATACATGGCCATGACTATCTTTTTGTGGTCTCAGGAACAGCTAGTGAAGCCTTGCCCAACAGTTTAGCATTTTAGCTACACACTCCTCTGTCAAATTGATAACTAAACTTCCTTCTTTCGTTTCCTACTTCCATATTCTTTAGGATTTTGGCTAGCAATGGTGCAGGATTGGGGTGGATAGCAGTGGATTCTTCCTCCAAACTTTCACGGTGCTTCTCTGCTGTGGCCTGCTGCACTCCTGCAGCTTCACTTCCTGGTTCGATGATGTCATAACTGTGAGACAGAGCGACATTCGCAATAGGTGAATGACACTGATACCGTAGGAATTTGTATTTTTAAATAGAGAATTCTAACAATCACTACTTAAGTACATACCAAGTTGCTAACTCCTTGTTAGTGAATTGCCTTTTTTGCTAATAAAGAACCAAAAACTGTCTGTTTTTGTACATCAGGTCCATAAAATCAGTGAATAAACTCTATTGTATAATATAAAACTAGACCTCAAATGCCCCTGAAGGATATTACACTGGGGCAAAGAAGATTATACTGCTTTTCATAAAAACACAAACAGTATTCTGCATAGATTACTTTAAATTTCCCAAATAGGTCAGTACTGTTATTTATGGGTAAATGCAAGATGTTTATCAGCATTATCATATCTAGCATTGATTTACATATTAAAAAGCAAAGTCGCGTTGGGTGAACTATGAATAAAATCCTGCAACAACATACCGGTCTTAAAACTGAGAATGCATCCAATTAAATAGAATTAATGGAGAAGAAGGGAAGTGCTGCTGAAGGAAAAACTGTACTCCATGCACTTGGTCCTCCATCAGGGGAAACAAGTTTCTTGTTGGACCAGGGCAACAATAGGAGAGAAATTAAAGTCAGAGTCGTAAATAGGATAGAGAGACTGGATGCGTGTAGGTAGAAAATAGGACAGAAGTGCAAATCAAATGAGCACTGAAATGGACAGAAAGCATGGGGCTTCAGCTGAAACAAATCTACCAAAATGAAGGAACGGGTGGAGACTCACAAAGGTTGGCAATTTGCATCTTTCCCTGCATCCGCCCCTATGCAAAAAATGCCTTTTGGGATGAATTTAGTGGTGGTAAGGTGCAAATCTCACTGCATTGCTTATTCACAAATGAATGTGGTGGAATGTAAGCCTGTAACCATCAACTGATTCTACTAGTTGGTCCATCGACCAAATAGCGGAATACCTTGATGTTTAGAACCGACAGGATCCGAAGTTAATGTATATAATGTGTAGGTTATAATTCTGTCGTTTTAATAAGGTATCCCGTTCGTCCAGCAGCTCATTTTCCTTAGCGTTGATCCAGAAAACTGAGTGAATGTATGTATGCGGTGTTATGGGCCCCACCAACTATGGTTTTATTATGATTCAAGTTGAGTAAGTGTTTTTCTGGATTTGAATCGTAAGGAAAAATTTATATTAGCCGCGCTGGATCAGATTGATGGAGCAGGGGAAACAAAATATTTTTGTGTACCCCCTTGGAAGTTAATAAACCCATAACGATTAATGATACTAACTGTTTGAAAACGCATGAACTAATCAACAAATGCACCTTTTTATTAAACATTATACGTGGGCAACTTGCCGGTATTGCAAAATCTAATTTATTTACAAATGTGAAGCAAAATAACATTAGTATTGTGATTTGCGTAGTAAATGGAGTAAAATTGCATGATTTGTATTGCGAAGTAAATTGCACCGTGGCAGAGAATGCAGTTGGTAAGTAAAATGGCTTTAAATGTCGCTTCTGCTAGGTAATACCTAACGCGGGTCTTTAGAATGGCGGGTGGTAAACAGAAAGGCTTATTTTCCGTGTTATAATTTCTGTTGTTTTTGTTCTTATATTAGTTTCGTTCGGGCCTGCTAGGCCATGCTTCGAAAATGGCCGCTGGAAAGGACGAGATGGCGTGCGCTGAATAAAATGGCCCCCGCGCATGTGTAGTGTGAACGCTCCAGTCACGTGTATGCGGCCTGTGCCCGGAGTGAGAGATGTCAAGGCCAGTTTGACCTGCAACGAGGATCGTGCCAAGAGTTCAGCATATATGCATGAGAACGGATATTTCTCCTCGTTTTTGCTTTTTCCATGTGTGCTGCCTTGTGCAGCACACATGGAAAAAGAAAAATGCCATGGTTTGTTTATGTGTGGGAAGGTGTCCCTTCCTGTACATAAACAAACCTTTAAAAAAAATGCCTTTTTGTCACTTTCATGTGTGCTGCATGAAACACTTCCTACACATAAACAATCCTCCCCTGCACGCAGACACCCTTGCACTCTGGTGCAAGGGTGCCTGTGTTGGCGCTAAGTTGCTAAACGTAGTGCCATCGCAGGGGGAAACGCAAGGCTGCACCACATTCTTGTAAATATGGTGCAGCCTTGCGTTTCAGAAGTGACGGAGGGTGTCGTTAAGCCAAGGAGGCCAACGACACGCTCCGCCACTTCCTTGTACATATCCCCCATAGATTTTTAAGAAGCACAATCCTGCATAAATGGTAAAGTAAGGTCAAAATCAAATCAAATTAAATGTTGCCTGATGAAGGGCCCAAGCAGTGCAAGTGAAGCAAACTCGTCCATTCATAATACTTCCAGACCAGTGAAATCCGTGTCTTAGGAAAGTCCGGGGAATAAAAGGGAACGCCCAGAATTAAGACATCTCATATGTCATGCCACGTAACAGCGCTTTTCTAATAGGCCATGCGGCCAAAGTAAGGGTGGTTTAGAATCTTATCGGAGGTGAGTGATGAGTTTATACCTCAAGGTAGGCTGCCTTGGATGTCAATTCACCGAAATGCCAGGGATAGTGGAGGTGACATCACACGCCCTTTGACCTCCACTTTCACACTCACACACATACTTACACATACACCCAAATTCAGAAATATACACTCTCTAAAAAATAAACAAACTTTAACCCCCAAGCACACACACAACATACATTTAAAAGCATTTTTTGCTTACCTCATCTGCCACGGAAGGGCATATTCCAGCTTACTGTACTCCATTCAAGGAGTGAAGATCTCATGAGTAAGCGAGGAGTAAGGTGTTACAGGGAAACACCTCTGCTTCAGAGTCCAAGCAGTGAGCCCATACTATATGAGGTCCTGAAGAAGCCATGTAAATTGTGAAACGTGTTGGCCAGTCTTTGCATTTTTTAGAATAAAGCTGCTTGGGGTCGCGCGCTCGCGACAATCCAAGATGGCCGCCTAACATCGGAGCTCCGCGGACCGCCGGAGATCGAGGATAATTACGAGCGTTTTCATGGCTCATTACCTCCTAGAAATGTCATTTTCCTGAATCGGAGGTTTGGCTCTCCTGGAGGCTGCGTTTATTTTTGGAACTGAATAATATAGAGGGGAAATTCGGCAGGGGACGTTTTCAGTCAGGTAATAGCCGCCATTTTAGATGTTTTACCTGCTGTTTTCCCCTCAACTTTCTACCTCACGCGATGCTCTGGAGAGCCTTTTTGATACCTTTTATGGCATATTTGGGTGTTTATTTCACCATTATGTTGCCTTTTTAATACAGGCAATATTCATTTACGGACTCATTCCTGCTTTGGATGCCAATTGGAAACGTTGCGGCTGGATATGGTGATGGAGTCGTCCAGTCCACGCACCGCTATTTTTTGAGTTTCATGTTATCTCTTCGATCATCACTTTATTGCCTTACATCTATTATGCTTTTTTCTTGAATTGTGAGCGTGTTTCAAAGACTGCGCTACTTGTTTACTGTGAGGGATATATTGAGTGTTGCTGACGAATATTGCTGGGCTTTCTTTTGTCCACTTGGGATGTACTTTCTTACATATCTACGCTGCACATAATCTACGCAGACCTAGTGTTGTTGTTAGAGCGTCTCCTCTGTTGATGGAGCGTCCCCTCCGTGGATGTCCCTCTCTATATCTCTCAAGCATATCTTCCTGTGCTGAAGCGGCTTTGTAATATTGTGCTCACACTTGACGTGGTTCGTCTGAGACCTCTGTTTCATGGGTAGGAGTAAACGTGCACTACGTCACACTCATAATTTGAAAGTGAATGCCTCTGATCTCCCTGGAACCTACTGCATTGTTTCAAATAGATTCTCTTGTTTATCTGAATCCTCACCACATAGTGAGGGCTCCTATACGTCAGATTCATTTGCAGATATGGCTTCCAAGGGTTCGTTGCCTTCGTCTGCTGGCAAGAGACTGAAGCAGGATCCTCCTTCACCTCCCAAGTCAACTTCCCCGGTATCCTTGGACATGGTTCTTGAGGAGATTCGTGCTATCAGACCGTTTGTGGAAGAGACGAATACTCGTTTGCAGTCAATGGATGCCAAGTGGGCCTCTATGGACTCTCGTGTAACTGTGGTGGAGCAACAACTTATTCAGGTGCAGGATGCACCCACAAGAATTTCTTCTTTGGAGAGGGAAGTCTCACAGCTTCGAAAGGCCTCTGAAGACTTGGAAAACAGGAATCGTCGTAATAACCTACGAGTGTATGGTTTGCCTGAAGGTCTTGAGGGGGACGACCCTGTTGCCTTCTTCACTTCCTTTCTTCCACAACTCTTGAATCTTCCACCTTCAGTTAACCTGAACTTACAACGAGCTCATAGACTGGGTCCTCGTCTCTCTTCCACTTCTGCGCCATCCAAGCCTCGAGGAGTGATTATTCTTTTTCTACAATTTACTGATCTTCTGAGGGTCCTTACCGCCGCTAAATCTAAGAAGGATCTATCCTGGCAAGGCTCAAAAATTTTTATTTCCCAAGATCTTGCTTCGGCCACAGCTAGACGGCGCAAGGAGTTTTTGGACCTTCGACCACCGCTACGTTCCATGGGAGCTAGATATGGATTGTTTCATCCCTGTATTTTCAAAGTTACTTTCCTCAACAAAACTTCTACCTTCGAAAATCCTGTTGATCTCAGAGGATTTATCCAGTCTCATACTCACGTCTCAATGGAGACTACTCCTTCTACTTCTGCAACGTGACTGTTGTGCTTTTTCTTTTGTATCTTTTGCAGTGATGACATTGTTATAACTAATTTTTTCTTTACTTTCCTTATAGAAATCGTTTGTATTGATGGTGCTTAATTTTTATCTTCTTTTGCAGGTTTCAATGATATTCACTCTTCTTGACTAACAATACCCTACCGCTCCTTCTCTTTTGTGATGTTTGGGTATGTCTGGTGGGTTGCGGTGTCTTCCCCGTTGGGCGTGCTGTCCTCTGTTGTCCGTCGCCGTCTCATCCCTTTTGTGTTCCCCGTAAGGTACGTATTACAGTCGTCATTTCGACATGTACTGTCTACTTTTGCTGTTAATCTTCCTTTCCTTTTTTCTCTCTTTTTCTTCTTGTATCCTCCCCTTGCTCTTTCCTAGAGTCTTTCTTTTTCTTACTGTTAATTGGTTCCGTTTCGCTTTTTCCTTCTTATTTCCTAGCTCTTTATCATGTTCTCTTTTTTGTCTTATCATTAGTGTTGCATGTTCAACTTGTTATGTAATGTTGACAGCTCAAAGTTCAAAGTTATTTCATGGAATGTGAAAGGTGTTAATAGCCCAATTAAGAGACAGAGAATTCTCTCCCACTTGGCCTCTTACAACCCAGATTTGTTTTTTTTACAGGAGACCCATCTTTCAGAAGCTGAGGCGTTAAAGTTGAAGAAGGGTTGGGTGGGTGGGGTTTTGGTATCACCCACTTCTAACAAGAAAAATGGTGTGATTGTTTTATGGCACAAGAGATTGAAATGTAAAGTAATTTCGCAAGAAAATGACTCTGAAGGTAGATGGGTGCTGGCTAAGCTATTAATTAATAATACTTCTTTAACTATTTTTAATGTATATGGTCCGACTCATCCTGATTGCTCCTTTTGGCCCTTGATTACCCAAAAATGCATACAATATAGGGATGATTTGTTTATTTTAGGAGGAGATTGCAACCAGGTTGTTGACCCCTTTCTTGATCGTAAATCGCAAACACGTTTTGTGCCCCATAAGACACATAAGCACTTTCTTAACACTATCTCTCAGGTTCACTTAGTAGACGCATGGAGACTCACACATCCTGATTCTCTAGACTTTTCTTTTTTCTCTCCTCCTCATAACTCTCTTTCTCGTATCGACTATCTCTTTCTATCTAAACCTCTATCTCAAAACTTGCTATCCTCCTCTATTGAACCTATTGTTATATCGGATCATGCTCCAATTCTCATAAACCTAGATTTACTCCCCTCTCACCCTATTTCATCCCGCTGGCGCTTTAATAACTCTCTTCTTCTTGACTCTACTTTTTCTTCCTCTTTCACGACTTTTGCTGAGGAATTCTTCAACTTAAATAGTACCCCCGATATTTTACCACATATATTATGGGACTCATTTAAAGCTACAGCACGAGGATTCATAATAGATTTTGTAGCCAAAAGAAAGAAGCGTTTTCGTCAACAAAGTAAAGACGCCCTACTAAAGATTAAATCACTGGAACACCAGTTTTACACTTCATCGACGGACTCTATTTTGCCAGTACTAATTCGTGCCAAGTTAGATTTTAATAGAACCACAACCGATAACGCTTCTTCGATACTGCTACGTAGCAGTGCTAGATATTACGGAGGTCGAAATAAAATGGGCAAACTCTTAGCAAATTACCTTAAATCCCGTAAAGAACGTACTATCATAGATATGGTTTACACCTCTGATGGCTCTTCTGTTCATAAAAATGAGGATATTCTTAACGAATTTATGCTTTTTTATAAAGAACTCTATACACCTGACTCTCCACCTTCTTCTTCCCTTATTCAGTCTTACCTGGACGCTCTCCCGATCCCGTCCAATGATCATCTTAATCTTTCACAATTGGAGACAGATCTTTCTCTTCAGGAATTATTCCTCGCTTTATCCTCTTTAAAGAAGGGTAAATCACCTGGGCCGGATGGTTATTCTGTTGAATTTTACTTGCATTTTTCTAATCTTTTACTTCCTAGACTTTTGCATCTTTTTCATTCTTTTCCCCTTGCTGAAGGGAATTTGGGATCTTTTCAGGAGGCCACAATTTGTCTCATTCACAAAGAAGGACGCGACCCTAAATCCTGCAAGAATTACCGGCCGATTTCATTACTGAATGTAGACTATAAATTATTTGCCAAATCACTTGCTTTGCGCTTGGACTCTCTTATGCCACACTTGGTGGGTAAGGAACAATGTGGCTTTGTGAAGGGTAGGTTAACTTCAGACAACTCTCGCCTTTTGCTAAATGTCCTCAATAAAATTCCTGCTCCTTCCTCTCCCTTGGCTGCTATCTCTGTTGATGCAGAGAAGGCATTTGATAGAGTTGACTGGGCTTTTTTATTAGCTTCTCTGAAATGGCATGGATTCGGCCCTAAATTAATCTCGCTTATTTCTCTACTGTACACTGCTCCTAGAGCCTCTGTTTTAGTCAACGGTTCCATTTCCTCTTATTTTCCCCTTCGTCGTGGGGTTCGTCAGGGTTGTCCGCTCTCCCTTCTTCTTTTCATTTTGGCCCTTGAGCCCTTTTTATCCTCAATTCGTAACAATGATTTAATCTCTGGGTTTTCCTATGGTGATCACAATTTAAAAATTTCCGCTTATGCTGACGATATTCTTCTTTTTATCTCCAATCCGCAGACTTCTATTCCTCCCTTATTACATGAATTTAATGCCTTTTCTCTTGTTTCCAGATATAAAATCAACTCTGATAAAACAGAAATTTTACCTCTCACGAAATCCTGTCTTCCACACTTCTTTTCGGCCACGGGATTTGCTTGGTCTCCGGTTAAAATTAAATATTTAGGTATACTATTTTCTAACTCCATCTCCTCTTCTGTTAAATTAAATATGAATGCGGTTATTGCTCGGATAGATAATTTACTTTCCTCTTGGAATCCTTTATTCCTTTCTTGGTGGGGTCGGTTGGACTCCATTAAAATGATGATAACTCCTATCTTAATATACACTCTTTCCATGCTTCCAGTTCATATTCCCGTCTGTTATTTTAAAAAAATTGACTCCCTGCTCTCTAGATTTCTTTGGAATGGTAAGAGATCCAGGATCTCCTTATCTGCCCTTCGTAAGATAAAATCTAATGGAGGTGTTAATTTCCCTGATTTTCGTCTCTATCACAAAGCCTTTTGCCTTCGTCAGGCTGCGAAATGGTTCCTAGAGGATCAATCTTCCTTTACTCCTTTATGGTGTAATATTGAACGCATTCTAATTTCTCCCTTCTCTTTTACGGAACTCTTAGCTTTTTCGATTAAGATACCTCTTACCTCTCTCCCTTTATTTAAGCACACTTGTGCGGTTCTAAAACCTCTATTTCATAAGGATACCTTTTCCAGGAAGTCTTTTTAGACTCCCCATTATGGCATAATTCTCATATTACCATTAATAATAGATCTATCTTTTGGAGATCCTGGAGACTTAAAGGGATAATCTGGGTTAAAGATCTTTTTGATGGTTTAGAGCCATGCTCATTTCCCCAATTTCAACTCAGGTTTCATTGTCCTCGTTCCTTTCTTCAAAGATTTTCCACTCTCATGGCTGTTATTCTTGACTCATTTTATTCGCTTCCCTCTGTCCCTTTGCCTTTGGCTCAAAACCCTCTTCGTAAAATTCTTCTTTCTTTTCCTAAAGCCTCTCTTATTTACAAATTCTTTCTTTCTCCCTCAACTGATCGTCCTAAATTCAAGGTGGAAATTGCTTGGGAAGCTGATCTCGCGTGTGAATGGACTATTAATTTTTGGGATAAACTTTGGTCTCGCTCCCTAAAAATTTCTCGCTCTGCTTCTCTCACTCAATCTATGTTCTTTCTATATCATAGACTTTATCTTTCCCCTATCTCTATTGCTAGGTTTACTCATTCTACTGATACTAAATGCTGGTCCTGTGGCTCATCTAATGCTGACCTCTGTCATCTTCTTTTTCTATGCCCTCCTGTTGCTATCTTCTGGGAAAAAGTTTGGACCTACATTTCTCGCATATTTGATACACGTATTCCCTTATCTCTCCCTCTTCTTTTTGCAGGCAGTCTATTTCAGTCCTTAGATATTCCCTTACATATGCATGGCCTCTTTGATCTTATGATAGCCTTAGCTTTCCAACACATAACACTAAATTGGAAATCACTCTCACGGCTCTCTATCCAGCACTGGTGGAATAGCCTTTGTCATTTTCATCGACTGGATGTTGCCTTTGCCTCTTCCTGTAAGCCAATAATTGACAGAGAACTGTTCTGGAACCCACTTACTACCTATTTAGATAAATTAGCAATGTTAAAAGAAAAATCTCGTGTGAATGCTGAAAATTTTAAGCCTCCTTAGACATAATATTTTCTCTGTTTCTTGTTTATATTTTAATTATTATGTTGACTCCTATTCGCACATCATGATGATTGTTTTTCTCTTCTTTTCTAGTTCAATATGCAACTTTGTAAAACATTTACCATATGAAAGACTGTTTTCCCTTATCTTCCACCTACTCCCCTCCCATTTTCCTCCCTCTTGTTCCCCTTTCTACCTTTCAATCCCCTTCCCTCCCTTAATATACAAATACCCTTAAACAGCTTTCTCCTTTGAATTTACTGTTAGCTTTTTATCCTTGCATATATTATTTTGTTGGTCACTTGTGTTTTGCTGACCTCTGTAATGTTATGAAATATTTAAATAAAGCTTTTCAAACACAAAAAAAAAGAATAAAGCTGCTTATGGAGTAATTAATGAGTGCACCCCAATCTTTTGGAACAAAGCTGCTTTATTCACACCACGTATGACAAAGCGAATGTCTTGAGAGGGTTGCACCACGCCGGCCCGACTGTTTCAATCTATGCTTGGAAATATCAAGCGATTTCCATCTGCCCATCGTTTGGGCCTGTTTTTATTGGAGGGAAAGATTTCTACGCAAAGCCAAGTCGCACTACTTTGCATGACGTTGGCTGATTGGGTTACATGGAAGCCTTGGGCTGTTTGCGCTGCTCCCACCCCATTTTGCCTCAATTAATGGGGTTGCACATTAGACAACACAATGCAGTTTAGCCCTGCACTTGCTTCCAAACTCGATGCAAAACCCTTCTGCTTGAGAAAGTTGCAAATAGCAACTCAGGGCCCCAGAATTTAGACAGGCGCCAAGTCTTCAGATAGGCACAAAGTGATTTACTATGGCAGCAGAGAATGCTACTCCTGGGAGCTACACGCATCTTAGACATTGAGTAATATTTCACAAGCTCCTCTGCAAACCTTATGTGAAAGCTTGTGTCTCTTTGGACAATTTCTAAGGCATTTGTACTGAAAAATGAGAGGTTGAAGTGAGCGGGAACGTCTGAGATTGGCGTTCCCATACTTTTTAATTTAATGTAAACTCCTGCCACCGTCTCCCCAATGATGACTCGGGTCACCATTTCCTCCATCTCATCCAGCTCCTGGTGTGTCGCTGGATTCCCACCTCCAGTCTGCATTGCCTCTTTCAGATTGGCTGCGAGTTTCAGCTTGGTTTTGCGCTTCACATCAGTCCAGCGCTTCTTGCAGTTGTCCACTTCCCTTCTGTTCACTCCGACTGCACTCACCTTGGCCAAGATGAACTACCATATTGTATTTTTAGTTGCCAATGACACAGTGGAGGTGATGAACAGTTGGTGGTGGTGTTCTATCACCTCCGTAATGAGATCTGGTTTTCCTGCGTACTGTAAGGCGGGTTCCTCTTCTTCTTCTTCTCCTTGCCCTTCCCTGACCCCGAGGTCCCAGGCTGGTCCTCCGTGGGGCTTGTGGGGTTCTGGTTGTCCTCTGTACTCGCTCCGGCTACCTCCATGGTGCTTCGCAGTTGTTTGTGTTTTGTTTGTGTTTTTTGTTGGCGCTTTTATAGTGTTTTTTTCCGCCTGACTTGTGGGACTTGCAGGCCTGGCGCTGCTTATCGCTGTATTTTTTTTCGCAGTTGGGCCCATCGCAATTTTTTTCACGTTAGGCTTTAGATTTTTATCGCCGTCCCGGTGATTTTATTGCGGACATTTGACGCGTTATCGGGACACTATCGCATGTTACCGCCGTGTTGAGAATGGGACGTTAACACGGAGTTATTTTCCTGCGATGGACGGCGATATGAGAAATTGCGTTAACCTATTTTGGTGATGATTATCGCACGTTCTTGAGAATATCCCCCTCAGTGTTTTCTTTTGCCAGCAACTTCCAGGGGAACAGTCAGGTGGACAACAAAGGCTCCTGCAAGTAGGACCTTCATTAGCTGATAACTCTGCAACTGAGTGTGGAACTGGATGCAGTTTGTGGAGTTCAGCTCAGCTTTGCCTCGCCTAGTGGAGCCACAAACACACATTCAGGCCAGAAGGGGGGACTGACTAGTTTCAAGGTCGACTTCAGGCAAACTAGGTGCATACTGTCCACGCTAGTGCCACAAAAGGGGCTCACCACAAAATCCTTGCAGTGCCGATCCTTCCTGGACCACATTGAATACATATGTTGTGGTTTCCAGCTATTCCTGTCCAGTTCCTTCCAGGAAGCTGGGCTCCTTTTATAAACAGGTTCCTTCTACAGGGGCACAGTCAAGTGCCCCCTGCACAGGAAGATGGCTTCTTCCCTCAAGTTAGTCCAAGCAGCATTTCAAGCACAGCCCTGGATGTCCCGAGGCAGCTGGTCTGATGAACTTCCAAAGCCAGCACCTACTCTGGGGATGCAGTTCAGCAACTCCTTCTCTTCGGCAGACAGCCCTCCTTTCTTCACAAAGGCGGCAGTCTACTTGGAGGGGTCCCAACCGGAGGTGTGACTAGCAATCAGAGATTCCTGTCCTGGAGCACAGCAATGCTGTGGATGTCAGTGGTCTAAGGCCCCTTCTCTAGTCAATGAGAACAAACCAAAAAGAACAAAAGCCTTTTATTTATTCTTAGGCTGAGCAATGAGGTTGTACAGTGTTATAAATGTAGAGCCTCATTCAATCATGCCTACAGGCCTTCTGCATGACCAGGGTATAGTTCAGCAAGAGGTCCTTGCCCTTCCCTGGACCTGAATGACCAGATCCATGACAGCTGTGGATTCTACCAACCCACATCCTTTGTCAGGCAGGAAGAGGGGGCGAAGCTATGAGCACTGTAGCAGTATCTGGGGGATGCTGGAGGCAAACACTTTGGAGAGTATGTGACATACCACCCACCAAATTCAGAACTCAGCTACAAAAACTTTGGGTGTGGGATTTACCAGGGCCTGCTCCCAGCTCAAACAAAGGGCTGAAACCTCCACTACAAAAATCTAAGAATGGTTCTTAGAGGGGGTATTAGAATCCAGCATCGTGCAACTGACAACCAAATACCTCGTCATAAAGGCAATGATGAACTATGTATCGAGCTCTAAAAAGACTAAGTGCCTGATTTAGATCTTGGCGGATGGGTTACTCCGTCACAGTGGTGACGGATATCCTGTCCGACAACATTAAAATTCGATTATATCCCATGGTATTTATATTTCGGCGTACGGGATATCCGTCACCATTGTGACAGACTAACCCGTCCGCCAAGATATTAATCAGTCCCCTAGTTTGACACCTCTTTACTTGCAGTCAAGAGAGAAGGGAAAAGTAGAATTACCAAAAATAAAGGTCATTGAAATAGGAAACCTATAAACCCAAATCAGGATTGGAGAATAATCTTGTCTTGACAGAGGACAATAAAAAACATACATTACAATAAGATGAAAAAAATAAATCAACCAACCTCAAGAGGCAGCACCCAACCCGGTGCAGAAACCCACCATCAGAGGAACAGCATCAGCATTGAAGAGTTGGGGCCAGACCTGAAACAAAAGATATTGGAAGATGATTATGAACCACAGATCTTCCACCTCCAGCTGGAATACAGGGGTACACCTAACAGGGTTAAACCCAGTGGGGAAAAAAGAAGATTAAAAAGGTAAAAAAAATGCAAAGCAAGTTGAGGCATAAATTACACGTATGAGAAAGTGAAGAAACCCTGGACTATAACACTGCTTAATGAAAGAACAAGAGGCAACAAACTTGAAACACAAAACAAATCAGTATACTCAGGTAGTTTGTGTGGAGTTCTTTTTAGAAAATACATTTTATTAACATTTTTAACACTTCGTATAATCAACAAACATTAGAAGGTAGGTTCATCCATTCTGATGGAGGGCAGTTTACATAACTTTACATAAAATATCCAGGTTTGTAGAAGGGCATTAACATAGACGTGACGTACAAATCCGACCATTACTGCTTATAGGGATCACTAAAACACCATCAGGCATTAATCATGAGCATTGTGCAAATCCTTGCTATCACCTGATCACAACACACACTCTATATTGTGCTTTCCTACATTTCAAGACCATACCCTAAACCCCATGGTGGTCTTGTGTCATTCTTGTCCTCCAATTTCAGCAAATGCCTAGCCCAATCACTGACTCCCCTACCACACAGCCCTGATTTGGACCAGAGCAGCCAGGGTAATCATCTCCGCCGCTTACCATCTGCGCAGTTCTGCAGACCATCTGGTCACAGATGCGGCATCTTCACTCTTCCAGCTCATCGCTGTTTGTTTTTTAGCGAATAGTAAAGCCGAAACAGCATATTTAGACGCCGTCTTGTGATGCTTTGGCCTCGGGAAAGGTCCCAACAGAGACACAATCAGCACCATCTGCAAAGCATGGCCAGTCATCGCTTGTATGTTCTCAAAGCCGGTAGCCCAACAGTTCAGGAGTCTAGGGCAGGCCAAAAACATATCCAATAAATCTGTTCCTGATGTACCGCATCGAGGACATCTATCCGGTGAGACAGGAAACAGTCTGTAGAACCTACGTGGAGTCAAATATGTCCAGTGTAACACATTAAATTGTAACCATTTAAACCTTGCACTGCGTGCTACCTTACTAGGTTACTTAACTACCTTCCACCAGTCACAGTTCGTGATATTGTCCCCAACAACCTCACCCAGATCACTCTCAACTTGGTCAGACACATCTTGGTATTAGACATCAACATCCCATAAAGTTGTGTCACCGTTCTGTGTGTTCCCCATTTTCAGGATTATCCATTACTGTGTGCACCTTAGGGAGGTCAGTTCTGGAGCCCCATGTCTTCTGAATTGCCTTCACCACCGCATTAAAGGACAGAAATTGTCCCAGATGTATTGAGCGTTTGAGACGTGTGGAACCAACCTCGTCAATCAGGTCACCGAATATCTTCATCCCCAAGGATTTCAAAGCTCTTACATCCACACTCTCTCTTACTCTATGAAATATTGCTACAGATCAGCATGGTAGCTCGGGGGTGAAGGGTACTCCAGTCCTCGTACAATTCAGCATTCTAGTCATATAATGTCATGCAACTGTCACTAATGCGGCAAATGACACATGACTTCAGCTCCAACAGACAGAACAACACATCAATTCTTTCATGACCTGCTAGAGCATCCTTTAAGTCTTCACTCACCGCACCAGACAGCCACTGGGCCACCTGCTGCAGCTGTGCTGCAAGGTAATAGAACTCTATATTGGAAGCCTCCAACTCTGTTTCCGACTTGTAGAGATGTACTTTTTCCAGTAAGCCCCTATGTCGATTTCTTCCCCATATCAGGTCTGCAGCAGACTATCAGGCCTACCATTCAGACTCACTGGTAGGTTCATGGCTAATACTGCAAAGCTATGGTGATCCTACCCTACGTTGAGATAGATAGCCTCTTCCAGAATCCAAAAGACACTCATCCCTGTCAGAGCTCTTTGTATGCTACACACTTCTAGACCCTTCTCTCTTCTGTGAATATGCACACTCAGGTACTTAATTGGGTCCCTTTCCCACCCAATACTTATAGTCCCCAAGGCATCGTAGGGGTTCCCCTCTTGCTGATGCATTTGGTAAAGACATGTCTTGTTAAAATTCACCTTTGACCTTGTCACTGAATGGAAATCCTGTAGCACACTAACTACCTGATCCAAATTCTCGTCTGCATGTCTCAAATATAATAAATCTTCATCGGCATATAGTCAAATAGTAGGTATCTCCTGACTTTTCTTGACTCTCCAGTTCTCTGCCTTCTGTTTAAATTTGCCATCAATGGCTCCATCGCCAGAGCAAACAATAGAAGGGAAAGCGGACATCTCCGCTTCGTTACCCTTTCATTCAACCTGCCACGCTTCCAAATATTACACTGTCCATCTTAACCATGGCTAGGTAGAGGAACCAAGTATGTCTTAATCAAACACCATCTCTGCCAATACTGCAAATAAGTACTTCCAATTCAAAGAGTCAGACGTCTTTTCTATAGCTGTAGACATTACAACCACCTACAGCTCCATCAACTAGAATTCCTCCAACACATTCATAAGACACCAGACATTTGTGCCGTACTTCTCGTAGGTATAAACCTTTACTGGTGCAGGCGAACCAGCTACGTCATCAACGGTGTCAATCAGTTGGTAATTTCTTCGGTGAGTACCTTATAATCACATTTAAGCATCAAAAGTGGGTGATATGCCTTAAATTTGACCAAGTCCTGTCCTATCTTAGAGATGGCCGCTACGATCACCTCTCGCATAGTCAATGGCAAGGTTCCCCGTATACGCGCAGCTACATACACTTTCTGTAATTTAGGTGCCAGTGTCCCTGCATATCAAGGTTAAAACTCTGCAGGGATTCCATCTCCACCTAGTGTTTTCCCAGATGCCAATCCCTCCATTACACCTCTAATCTCTTCCGAAATTAACAGCGACTCTAGCTCTTCTGCCTGCATTTTGTTTAATTTAGTGACACCCGCAGTGGACATACCGCCTCTGCAGGCTGCCCCCACATCTTCCTCCCTATAATATAGAGAGGAATAATATTTTGCCATTACTTTCTTTTTTTGATGAGTTTGTGATGTCACTATTAGACCCTCTTCCTTCCTCGTTGCACATCAACCACACTAATAAGTGACCAGACTTATCTCCCTCCATATTTTGCTCATTATTGCTTCTTAATATTCCAGCCTTTATGGGCTATTTACCAGCTCACCATGGCGGCGCCTACTCTTCAATAAGACTTTGGTGTTTTGTGCTATTGTCACCCTATTTTAATCTAGAACAGCTATTCCCTTGTCAAGTTTCAAAATATCTAGGGGTGAACGGAACTCGTAGAGTTACCTAAAAATTCCACGAGAGGGCGTAATTCAGCACATTGTCCTGATTTTTAGCGCTGGGAGCTTGTTGTGCACTGTAAAATCAGCACAAACACCACCACGCAGTGCGCTAGAGGGCGCTGCTTCTTTCTGCCCTCGAGTAGATTTTCTACTCAAGTAGCAGTTTTCTCACCACGAATGGTTGTGAACTTGTGACCTGCTGCGACCGTCTGCATGCGAAATCTTTCCGGGAGGCGTTCTAGCACCTGAAAATCGTGCAAGGGTCACAAATTCTCACTCGCACTCGCCAACTTAATATTGGTGAGCCACGCACAAGAAAAAAATCTGCCACACTGTGGTTGGCGAGGTTTTTGCCGAACTCCGTGTTCCAAGCTGAAAGCTGAGTGGGCACAACTCAGCAAACTCCTCTGTCATTACATCAGCCAACTTTCATTGATCTGCTCTGAGCAGATGGAGGTCAATTGCCACACCAACAAATTTAGCTTCTAGCAATACTCTTAAGGCCACTATTGCCGCCAATATTGCATCAAACGTACCCCCAATTTTCGGGATATTCAATACCACCTCATTCATGGCAAACATCTGTTGCGTTTCAGCATCTTCGTTTTCAGCGGGCACCAGGGTTGTCCCCACAGCCCGCTGCTGCATTGGTGTCACTCCCCGGGGTTTCACCATCCTCACTGCTCTAGTATTGTCTTTTCGTGGCAGGGGCTTTTTAACTTGTGATGTAGACTCTTCTGTTTTACTGCTCCATTGTCAGACCTGCCCTCGACCACGCTTTATTCTAGGTGCAGTTTTTACAGTACCAGGACATTCAGTGAGCAAACCCTACGTCGGTGAGGGTGGCAGGCTGGCACAGTAAGGGACCATGACATCATGAGCAGCTCAAGTTACTTAACCAAATGCCCCTCTTGCCGCTTCTCTACTAGTGCCACTGTCACGGCTTTAAGTGGGATGAAAAAAGTGGGGGTCCCTAATAGGGGCATAGCCTTTATAATTAAGGGTGTGACTTAAACATAAACTAAAATTCGGGTAGAGTGCCACCCTCCCCACACATTGGTATAGAATCACAACTGTAATTGGCACTCACCACCGTTAGTCTGCGCGCTTTGCAGAGAGGCCAAAGATTGAATGACCATGTATTCTGAACACCTTTTTGACCAACTGATAAACACTGTGAGAAACTCGCACAGCGTTCAACTTCAATCCAGAGCTCTCAATTGTGTCATCATTTATAAACCCCTCGAGACGACTCTGTCCAAAGCATGCACCTTACAAGAGTAATAAGGTACACAAAAGAAATACTGTAACACAACATTCAGGAAAAAGCAAACACTCTTAGGGAATTGAAGATCAAGTAAAGCATGTGAAATATGAACAGGAATGACATGGATTACCTGAATGGTTTTATATTCATTGTTCAGAAATCAATCCGTGTTTTTACCTGTGAAGTTTAGGACATCAGTACAGGGCCCAAAAGAGATCAGTTTCAATGTCTGTTTTTAATTACTACCAAATCTGAGACTCAGAGAGACCCGGCTCACTTAAGGACCTGGCCACTATTGCTCCGGGCATGGCACTACATGCTCAATCAATCAGGTTTCTTGTATAGCGCGTCAACTCACCCGTTAGGGTCTCAAGGCGCTGGGGGGGGGGGGTGTATCTGCGGTTCAGTTGAAGAGCCAGGTCTTGAGGTCCTTCCTGAATTTAGGCAGTGACAGGGATTGCTGGAATGTGTTTAGCAATTGCAGCACTGGGGCTATATTTTGAAGGATTTTAGATTTGGAGGAGGGAGCCCTCCCTAAAACACATCCATTCTGGCAATGTGGCCCAGGCGACGCCCCTTTGGATGCAGTTCTTAAAGTGAAAATCGAGGGCACTAATCTAACAGCTATAGAAAACTAAGCACAACATGGAGGAAAGGCAGAACAATGGTTAAAAATAATCACCAAAATCAAACAATTGTCTAAGAAGCAATATTATGAAAGTAGGAATCAATGCTATATCACAAGACAAGAGAGAATCACATCCACGGCCTTCCAACCAACTGCGAACCAGACTGCCTTATAATTACAGATCCCTGGTTTGGCGACAATGAGGCACATATCCTACAGGAAGCAATCCACAAGGGCATACACGCCGTACTATTAATTGCCAAAGGAATCACCTTCTTTTTCACAGGAAGCACACCTCAATATGGAGTGGCCACCACATCATCCATGTTCAGCTCAACCTCCCTTTGGCAATGCAAGCACCATCAGAATTCAATACAACCATTGCCATTATATCATGTAATGATTTCAACCGGGAAGAACCTATTTCAAAAGAAAATGTCTGCTTCCCTCCCATTGGACCTGGAAATGTCAGTAAAAGAGATTGACTTATGAGTAACTCGGGCATTCAACATTGTGATCGCTCTCAAAATAACAGGGCTAGAACCTCACAGAAGGAACGTGGGATGGCTGAATTCTGACATAAACCTTCAAAAATAGAAACTAGATCCATCAAAAAAATATGGAGAAAAACACATCCTCGCTGATAAAAAGCAGCTTCAAAGGCTATGCAGAATCTACAAAACCCTCATTAAAAAGGCTAAGAAATCACACTATGTGCAACCAGTTAGAAACATGACATGACCAACCAAAGAGTTCTTCAAAATATCTAAATAATTCTGTAATCGTGCCAGTACTAAAATAAGCATAGCCACTCTAAAGAACTCTGTGACACCACCATAGCAAAACATTACTTTGAAAAAGCTTCTAAACTTGAACTCCAGTCAAAGGCAAACAATGAGAGACTCACACTGCATTCCTTGCAACAAAGGACTACCCCAAGCATGTAAACTCATTGAAAAAGAATCTAAAAACAGAATCAAAAGGCATAAACATGGCAGAACCTTACCCTTCAAACATCTTGAAAACCATTTTCCCTGGGTTTCCTGCTGCCATTGCAGAGGGAGCTCAAGAAACAGGGATTTGACCTGGTTGGCCAAGCAAATGACAGACCAATGTCAAATGGTCCCTTTCTGTGTGAAGTTATTAAAAAGGCAGATTTCTCCTAAATCTCTTCCTTAATCGTTCAGTACAGACTCCTATCAGACAGACTGAGAGCGGTTTGAGACCCAGAAAAGGTACAGAGTCAGCACCGATCTCCATCTGGGACGACCTCAAGAACTCCGTAGACAACAATGGTATCACTGCTCTACCTTAACCTACTGTCAGGGTTTGGAATGGTCGACCACCAACCACAAACTAGCCAAAATGATTTATGACACTGGTATCCAGGGCACTGTGCTCAAGTATATAAAATCAGACCTTACAGACGGGTTCCAAATTGTGTCACAACCTCCTTTTAACTCGTCACCCTACATCTTTCAACAGACTTCCTAAAAGGCTCTAAAATCGCAGCCCTACTTTTTAAGTCTACCTACCCCCTCTTCAAGACATGGTGAATTTTTTCAATCACACATCCTACAACTAGGCCGACAATACTAAGATCTTCTTAATCCTTGGTGTAATGATTGACTTGAACCTCTCTCTTTAATCCTAAGTCGAGAACGTGCCAAGAGACATTATTCTTTACGAGATTAATTTGTGGCCTCTTTGCCTACCGAGGGCTCTTACACAAGATACAGGTGTCACTGGTACTAGTGATAACCAGCATGCACTATGCAAACGAGAAAGTTACAAAGACTAAAATGCATAAAAGACATGGAACCTCATAAAGACATGGAACCTCAAAGACATGGAACCTCAAAGACATGGAACCTCAAAGACATGGAACCTCATAACCCCTGCTCTGAAGCTCTTCACTGGTGACTAGTCGGTCGCAAAACCAATATCCTTGAAAGCCCTCTCCATTGATCACCGGGTGATCCATGGGATGGGCCAACCTTGTTACAAATTAAACCCAGAGTATACATCGGATGGAGAAAGCTCAGATCAAGAATGGACCCAGGGCTCATAACCACCCTCACCAAAAAAACACTTTGGCATTACAGATATGTAAACTGTGGAATATCCTCCTGATGAGAATGAAGGCCATCGGCAAACATCAAGGAATAAAAAGAGAAATAAAAACCTGGCTTTCGCCTAACTTACGACTCGGCCGACATGTGTAGTGTGTGTATTCACTGTTTGCTCCTGTTTCCGCATTTCTCTGCTTACAACCACATGCTTAAGATACACACACGTGCCACCCCACCAATTCTCAAAACCTCCTCAAACCCTCACGTCACCAAAACTCAACAGTATTAAATGTCCCAGTAACCAACACCTTATTTCCACCCACGCGCCGTGAAACAGTATTAAATGTCCTAGTAACTAACACTTTAATGGGTCTTGCTGCTTCTAAGTTCGCTAAATATACGCACACCTCCAAAGATTTGTTGTATGGATAATGTGAAGCATCGTCACATAGCTTGGCCTAATAAAATACAAAATCTTTACTACTATGTACTAGATGTACAATAATGCATTTCAAGAGTCTACAGTTTGCAAAACATGTCAATGAATCTGCAACAGATTCACCTTCTTTTAAAACAATGTCAGTGACTGGTTGTGTGGCATTGTGTATGTTTTGTTATGTGTATATAAAGCGAATTAACTTGCATACATCCAATGTAGTACTCATAACATGTCACTTACCTCCTGAACCTGGAGTGGTTGCTGATGAGTTGATGGTACCGACACCGGTTACAGCCTCTGTCACAGAGAGTTGACTCAATCAACGGGAGAGGATGTGGTCTCACGGCTAGACTTCCGACTTTGGAGCTGGGAAACCAAGGTTCGAGCCTCGGGGTCGACTCCACATCCAGTGATTCTGGGAAAATCACTTAATCTCCCCGGGCCTACCAAAAAAATGAATGTGTCCTTGTGTAACGTAACTGGTGCTCATGTAAAGCGCTCCAATACCTTCGGGTCGAGTTCGTGCTATATAAATCTGCCCCAAATTTTTTTTTAAATGAGTTCCTCCAGGGATGTGGCTGGTGGTGGTTCTGTATTCGGGGCACCTCCTGTACCCGCAGCCTCTTGCCTTCACACCCCAACTCTTTCTTTTGTGCGTGAACGGAGGTCCTACCATCTTTTGCGTATCTCTAGTCACACCAGTTGTATTTATCCTCTGCTTTATACATGGCCATGACTATCTTTTTGTGGTCTCAGGCACAGCTAGTGAAGCCTTGCCCAACAGTTTAGCATTTTAGCTACACACTCCTCTGTCAAATTGATAACTAAACTTCCTTCTTTCGTTTCCTACTTCCATATTCTTTAGGATTTTGGCTAGCAATGGTGCAGGATGGGGGTGGATAGCAGTGGACTCTTCCTCCAAACTTTCACGGTGCTTCTCTGCTGTGGCCTGCTGCACTCCTGCAGCTTCACTTCCTGGTTCAATGATGTCATAACTGGGAGACAGAGCGACATTCGCAATAGGTGAATGACACTGATACCGTGGGAATTTGTATTTTTAAATAGAGAATTCTAACAATCACTACTTAAGTACATACCAAGTTGCTAACTCCTTGTTAGTGAATTGCCTTTTTTTGCTAATAAAGAACCAAAAAACTGTCTGTTTTTTGAACATCAGATCCATAAAATCAGTGAATAAACTCTATTGTATAATATAAAACTAGACCTCAAAAGCACCTGAAGGATATTAACCTGGGGCAAAGAAGATTATACTGCTTTTCATAAAAACACAAACAGTATTCTGCATAGATTACTTTAAATTTCCCAAATAGGTCAGTACTGTTATTTATGGGTAAATGCAAGATGTTTATCAGCATTATCATATCTAGCATTGATTTACATATTAAAAAGCAACGGCGCGTTGGGCGAACTTTGAATAAAAACCTGCAACAACATACCGGTCTTAAAACTGAGAATGCATCCAATTAAATAGAATTAATGGAGAAGAAGGGAAGTGCTGCTGAAATCAGAACTGTACTCCATGCACTTGGTCCTCCATCAGGGGGGAAACAAGTTTCTTGTTGGACCAGGGCAACAATAGGAGAGAAATTAAAGTCAGAGTCGTAAATAGGATAGAGAGACTGGATGCGTGTAGGTAGAAAATAGGACAGAAGTGCAAATCAAATGAGCACTGAAATGGACAGAAAGCATGGGGCTTCAGCTGAAACAAATCTACCAAAATGAAGGAACGGGTGGCGACTCACAAAGGTTGGCAATTTGCATCTATCCCTGCATTTGCCCTTTGCAAAAAATGCCTTTTGGGATGAATTTAGTGGTGGTAAGGTGCAAATCTCACTGCATTGCTTATTCACAAATGAATGTGGTGGAAAGTAAGCCTGTAACCATCAACTGATTCTACTAGTTGGTCCATCGACCGAATAGCGGAATACCTTGATGTTTAGAACCGACAGGATCCGAAGTTAATGTATATAATGTGTAGGTTATAATTCTGTCGTTTTAATAAGGTATCCCGTTCGTCCAGCAGCTCATTTTCCTTAGCGTTGATCCAGAAAACTGAGTGAATGTATGTATGCGGTGTTATGGGCCCCACCGACTATGGTTTTACTATGATTCAAGTTGAGTAAGTGTTTTTCTGGATTTGAATCGTAAGGAAAAATTTATATTAGCCGCGATGGATCAGATTGATGGAGCAGGGGAAACAAAATATTTTTGTGTACCCCCTTGGAAGTTAATAAACCCATAACGATTAATGATACTAACTGTTTGAAAACGCATGAACTAATCAATAAATGCACCTTTTTATTAAACATTACACGTGGGCAACTTGCCGGTATTGCAAAATCTAATTTATTTACAAATGTGAAGCAAAATAACATTAGTATTGTGATTTGCGTAGTAAATGGAGTAAAATTGCATGATTTGTATTGCGAAGTAAATTGCACCGTGGCAGAGAATGCAGTTGGTAAGTAAAATGGCTTTAAATGTCGCTTCTGCTAGGTAATACCCAACGCGGGTCTTTAGAATGGCGGGTGGTAAACAGAAAGGCTTATTTTCCGTGTTATAATTTCTGTTGTGTTTGTTCTTATATTAGTTTTGTTCGGGCCTGCTAGGCCATGCTTCGAAAATGGCCGCTGGAAAGGACGAGATGGCGTGCGCTGAATAAAATGGCCCCCGCGCATGTGTAGTGTGAACGCTCCAGTCACGTGTATGCGGCCTGTGCCCGGAGTGAGAGATGTCAAGGCCAGTTTGACCTGCAACGAGGATCGTGCCAAGAGTTCAGCATATATGCATGAGAACGGATATTTCTCCTCGTTTTTAGGTCGAGCCTCGAGTAGCGCGCAAGCGCTGCTCTGCGAGACTTATAGTTAGGGAGTTTCAAAAGCTGACCAGACGCTCGTGCGTCATGGCCTTTTTCGGGAGGTTACGCGCGCAGGGCCGACATCTGTTTCCCATTATCGTGCCCAGACGCGGGCGCGATAATTGGAAACACATGCCTGCCGTGCGTGGAAAAGGCCATGACGCACGAGCGTCTGGTCAGCTGAGCAGGCTGCCGCGCTCTCTCGTTTCCTCCTATGCTTGAACTCCTACATAGTTAGCCAGTGAACTTGCGGGAGTGAGAAAACACACAGTACGTCATTCCTGGGACAGTTAAAGATGAAGGAAGGCTTTGGCAAATGTCTTCATATGCTGCCATGAAGTGTCACCTTTTGGACAATGGGGTAGCCCACCAACCTTTTCTGGCAGCGAGACCAGCAAGTGACCCTTCACGAACAGAAGCAGCTGAAATGTACCCAGACGTCTCTTAGTCACGTGACTCGGCAGTCTTTTCTGTCGGGGGCGGGCCTTGTGCCAGTCTCAGGCCATTCTAAACCGCCTTCTCCCCCCCCCCACGCGCGCCAAGTTGTGCTCTCCGCCGCTGTACGTCATGTGATCCGTCTCGCCTCACTCCTTCCCCGGTGCCCCAGTCGCCCCCCCTCCCCCCGACGTGGCATTGTCCTCGCACGTGACCCGCCGGAGTGCGTACGCGACGGAGCGCGGTGTGAAGATGGCGGACGAGGAGGCCGAGCAGGAGAGTGGCGGCAGCCGCCCCGGGGAGCCGCCGGGGCTTGGTGAGCGGCTGAGAGCGCTTGAAGAGACGTTGCGGCGGAGCAAGGAGCCTGCAGAGAAAGCGGCCAGCGAGTACTGCCAGCGCTTCTGTCAGGTGAAGCACCTAGTGTCTTGGTCTTTTGCGTCTGTGACCCGGGAGGTGGGAAGGGACGGGCAGTGGCCTCAGCGCTCTTTCAGTGGCGTCGCTGTCCAGAGCGCGGATTGGCCCCTTGCGCAGCTTTTGTGCGCGCCCCTGGGAACCTGTCATGGGAATGGAGAGGGTGTGGGTCCAGGCCTTCACCGGTTGGGCTTCAGGCCTTCTGTGTGGTGTTGCCTTCTACAGAGGTTGGCGACACTCATGCGCAGCCCCCAACCAGGCTTGATGGCTGAGGTGTTGCCCTTTGGGAAGGGGGTCTTTTAATTGTGTTTGCTCGTCCTTTGCCATCACAGAGCCAGTGACAGCTGACCTTTTATTCTCTCTGTACGTTACCATCGTACCTGTCCTGCCCTTGTATTTGCTGGAACTGTCGTGATCACGACTGTTTAATGGGTTTGTTTTTCGAGGGGGACACTGGGCCTGTTAAGTAAATACTCTTTACTAACTTGGTTGCATGGCTCATATGTGCGTTCTGTGTGGTTTTAGATGATGTCCCGTTGACAACTTGTCGCCAGTGGGTTAGTGAGATGCGTAAATTTAAGCTGTGGTGCCCGAACACAAACGACGTAGTTCTTTTTCGGAGTTAAGCTGCTTTTGTATGCCTTATGTCTCTTGTTTTGACGTGAAGCTGTGACTTATTCACTTACTTTTCCGTAGTTTGTTGGTCATTACAACAGACCAGACACACTTCTTTCTAGAAGGTGTTCGATCGTGAGGGGATTGTGCTGTGATTATCCGATTAATATTTCATAGAATTTTAAAAGTTCCAGCCAGTGTGTTGTAGTAGTTCAGTTGCTGTTAGTCACGTCCAGTCATACGTTTTAAGTGCATATAAAACGAATAAAAATCGCATACCATAATAGATTCATCTCCAAACCAAAAGCAAACAGTTTGTTTTCATTTGTTAGATACTCCATGCTGTTTGTCACCTGACCTGACGCTCGTGACGTCTCACTAACTGCTCAGTGGCTATATATCTTTAAGCGATTCAACACGAAGAGTTTGAACTCGATGGTAGTCTGCTGTGTCCTATTCCAGTAGCCTATCACGTTAGTAACTTCATTGCACAACTTGCATATTACCAAAATAGAAAATTCTGTAGCAATTGTTTCTTCGACTCCAATTCTGGTTTAATCGCTTCACATCGTTACGCGACTTCACGTTTTCATACCAGCCTTGATTGCCCCAGTGAGATATTGTGTTTTCTTCTGAAAGTCCACGTGTTTCAAATGGATACGAACGAAGGACAGGGTATTACAGACTTTAAGGGCAGGTTAATTAGTTGATTCCTGTTTTAATACGATCTTTTCCAAATTAGCGTGTTACATTTTGGTATTGGGAAACCCGAGTTAGTGGGTGATTTACATTGCATGTTTTAATCCTCGCTTGAGCCCGCGTGATAATGCTGCTAAGTTATATATCTTGATTTACATTTTTTATTTATTTTTATTATGGGTGTAGCTAATTTAGGCGATGTATGTTATTGATCCTGATGCTAGCGGACACTTTATTATTTTTGCGTTATTCCTTTTTTGGTGTGCTGTATTGGTGGCAAGATTTGAAAAATGTTGTCTCCCCTGTAAGGCATTATGACCCTACATGTTAAAGGTTCTTTAAGAATAGTCTTTACCACGACAAATTAAGTCAAGTGGTTGGCTTGAGATAATTGCAAACAGAATGAATCTTTATCCCCGGACATTGGTCCATTATGACGCCTGTCAAAGATTCTATATGAGCAGGTCGATGCACGAACCACAGACCTAATCAAAAGGATTCTTGCCACCCCGCCCCCAAAAAGACATTGACCATGGACAGCGACAGTATAGAAGAAATTAGTGTTCTGTAACTGTGCGCAAAAATATTTTTTGCTCTCATTCTTGAATAAGATTTATTCCTGTGTGGAAGCATATCCCTATTTAGAAATGCAAACGGTTTGCATGAGTCCATGTCAAGGTAACGCGTTTTAAAATACTTTAAACTACGTTTTCTAGAAGAGGTTTGCGTAGATTGTGAACTAGGCTTACACTGAATGTTTAATACATAGCTCAGTTGACTTGTATAATTCTTTTACCAGTTCAGAGTTTCTAAGGGCGGAGTATTCGGTCTCCGAGACTGTCTATTTTTTGTATTTAATCCTAACTGTAGAACAAGTCTTTGACAACAACAAGGTCTAGTTGTCGTCCCTATCATAGTGTTGGTGAAAGTTGTTTTGCATAATGAATTTGCAATTTAATGTCCGCGGGTACATTTCTAAATGTTTTGTTGTGTGCTGAGTTTGTCTGTACTTTTTGTATCTTTTGTTTGAATGATGTGCTGTTTTTATGTATTGCCTTTTAAGTCCTAGTGTGATCCTCCTGAGAAATGCTGATGTTTTCCAAAGAGTACTCACAATCCAACCTTCTTCCAAATTTGTACAACAGTCAATAAGCCTTAATGTCAGTCATTGAGCAAGGGCTCCCGACCTTTCAAACTAAGTCATGTCCAAAAACACAACCATTCTAAGTTGGGAAATCAACGTGGCCTGCATGGCTGTGCTTTTATAAAACGGATATTTTGGGCATCTGTGATGCAGAATGAATTTGCTAACTGAATAATATAAATGTTGAGGCTTTGCTGTTCGCCGCCACTTTCTTTATTGCTAGGGAAATTGTGTGCAGAAAAGTCAATTGGCCTCTTTATGTAAATCCAGAAAAGAGCTTCCATTGTTTGGGGGATTGATATTCCCAGAAGCGTTTGACAGAAGAAATTTAAAGTGAAAACAGCTCTGCTCAGGGTTAGGAAAGAGATGTTTGTTACATATGATTTTAAACTTGTTTTTGGCTATCATTGCCCTAGGAATTGAGTGTATAGAGTGGTCAGATTGTAACCACCTTAAGAGGTCGAGAACGTTGAAATAATATTTGGGCTGCCTATGCTTATAAATGGAACCGTTTATAGAAAAGGAAAATACAATACACATGGACACTGCTGTTCTGAAGTAGAGGCAGTAAATTCTAAGCCATGTTTGATTGTTCCAGTAATGTAAAGGCAACAGACACGCTTTCTTTGCACAAATAAAAAGCTTATTTTCCTATAGTGAATTAAAAGTGAAGAGGAGTTTTACACCCCTTCCAAGTACACCTGCCTGCTATTAAGCACCCTTACCTTCCTGTTAAAAATAAGCACAATCTGACTGGCACAGTGGGCAATACTGTGCTTTTTACATCAGCAGGTGTTGATGACTTTGTGGTTAACAGAAAAAAGATTTAGGAAGCGCTACTAGAGGGGCTATGGGTAATCCCGCATGTTGATTCTCTTAAATACAGCATAGGATTGGGCAGAAGTTGTGTGCCTCCACTGAAAGAGTGGTTCTGTTACACACTATGCCTAGTTGGAAACCTTATGCTCATTACAGTAGGTCTGCATTGGTTATAGCGTAGGTCTTTAAGGTGTGGGGTGCTTCCCCTAGGCGTCCCTGGTTATATATCCCGACGGGGCGTAAATGCCCTTCCAAAGACTTGTAAATGAAGATTGCCTGGAAGTGCGACCTAGCTTATTTGTCACATGTCTAGGCGGTCTTCATTTACAAGCAGCATTTTAACTGCGTAAACAAGCATTGGCATAGCCAATAGGTCTCGCTTTTGGGACCTTATAAGAATTTAGTTATGCAGCACAATATCCTTGGTGCAACAACATCAACTGTTGCATGGCTAAACACTTATAGGAGCTAAATGTCCAAGATTTTTTGTTATGAGACTATGGCACTTCAAAACTATTTTTTTTAAAACATGCTCCTTAACCTGCTAAGGTTTAGGTCCTGTGGTTGTGGCACCAAGAGCCTGTGTGCAGTGTTTTTGACCAGATTAGTCAGTACTAAAAACATTCAACAGTGCAGGAAAAGGATTCGAGTACAACACCTTCCCTTACTATGCCTCATCCCTTTGCTGGTTATTTATAAGCAACCTTGGAGCTGGTAGTGCTGCATTACTAAATACTTATAAGGTCCCAAAAGCAAGACCTATTGGCTATGCCAATGCTTGTTGCTTTTTCCATGTGTGCTGCCTTGTGCAGCACACATGGAAAAAGAAAAATGCCATGGTTTGTTTATGTGTGGGAAGGTGTCCCTTCCTGTACATAAACAAACCTTTAAAAAAAATGCCTTTTTGTCACTTTCATGTGTGCTGCATGAAACACTTGCTACACATAAACAATCCTCCCCTGCACGCAGACACCCTTGCACTCTGGTGCAAGGGTGCCTGTGTTGGCGCTAAGTTGCTAAACGTAGTGCCATCGCAGGGGGAAACGCAAGGCTGCACCACATTCTTGTAAATATGGTGCAGCCTTGCGTTTCAGAAGTGACGGAGGGTGTCGTTAAGCCAAGGAGGTCAACGACACGCTCCGCCACTTCCTTGTACATATCCCCCATAGATTTTTAAGAAGCACAATCCTGCATAAGTGGTAAAGTAAGGTCAAAATCAAATCAAATTAAATGTTGCCTGATGAAGGGCCCAAGCAGTGCAAGTGAAGCAAACTCGTCCATTCATAATACTTCCAGACCAGTGAAATCCGTGTCTTAGGAAAGTCCGGGGAATAAAAGGGAACGCCCAGAATTTAGACATCTCATATGTCATGCCACGTAACAGCGCTTTTCTAATAGGCCATGCGGCCAAAGTAAGGGTGGTTTAGAATCTTATCTAAGGTGAGTGATGAGTTTATACCTCAAGGTAGGCTGCCATGGATGTCAATTCACCGAAATGCCAGGGATAGTGGAGGTGACATCACACGCCCTTTGACCTCCACTTTCACACACACACACATACTTACACATACACCCAAATTCAGAAATATACACTCTCTAAAAAATAAACAAACTTTAACCCCCAAGCCCACACACAACATACATTTAAAAGCATTTTTTGCTTACCTCATCTGCCACGGAAGGGCATATTCCAGCTTACTGTACTCCATTCAAGGAGTGAAGATCTCATGAGTAAGCGAGGAGTAAGGTGTTACAGGGAAACACTTACCTCTGCTTCAGAGTCCAAGCGGTGAGCCCATACTATATGAGGTCCTGAAGAAGCCATGTAAATTGTGAAATGTGTTGGCCAGTCGTTGCATTTTTTAGAATAAAGCTGCTTATGGAGAAATTAATGAGTGCACCCCAATCTTCTGGAACAAAGCTGCTTTATTCACATCACGTATGACAAAGCGAATGTCTTGAGAGGGTTGCACCACGCCGGCCCGACTGTTTCAATCCATGCTTGGAAATATCAAGCGATTTCCATCTGCCCATCGTTTGGGCCTGTTTTTATTGGAGGGAAAGATTTCTACGCAAAGCCAAGTCGCACTACTTTGCATGACGTTGGCTGATTGGGTTACATGGAAGCCTTGGGCTGTTTGCGCTGCTCCCACCCCATTTTGCCTCAATTAATGGGGTTGCACATTAGACAACACAATGCAGTTTAGCCCTGCACTTGCTTCCAAACTCGATGCAAAACCCTTCTGCTTGAGAAAGTTGCAAATAGCAACTCAGGGCCCCAGAATTTAGACAGGCGCCAAGTCTTCAGATAGGCACAAAGTGATTTACTATGGCAGCAGAGAATGCTACTCCTGGGAGCTACACGCATCTTAGACATTGAGGAATATTTCACAAGCTCCTCTGCAAACCTTATGTGAAAGCTTGTGTCTCTTTGGACAATTTCTAAGGCATTTGTCCTGAAAAATGAGAGGTTGAAGTGAGCGGGAACGTCTGAGATTGGCGTTCCCATACTTTTTAATTTAATGTAAACCCAGGGCTTTAAGTGGGCCGGGTCTGTCCGGGTCTGAGCACCGGCAGTTTTTTTTTGGGGCCCTCGAAACGGGTCTCTATTGGGCTCTATTTTTGCGGCTGGCAAAGGTAGTCCTTTCTTTTTTTTCTGGACTGCAGTGAGAGCTCAGTTTCCTCACTGAGTAGTGGAGGTCACGGCATGACGTCCACGGCACGACGGCATGACGTCATGCCAGGTGAGCGTTGTTGGAGGAAGAGAAACCCTTTAAGAGAGCCATTTTCTCTCAGGATTTCCCTTCTCTTTTTTCAGCGCAGGAGCAACGTCGTGGTGGTGCCAGCGTGGGACCTTCGTCACCTTCTCTTTTTCCAGCGCAGGAGCAACGTCGTGGTGGTGCCAGCGTGGGACCTTCTCTTTTTCCAGCAGCAACGTCGTCGTGGTGCCAGCGTGGGATGATGAAAACCGAGACTTTTAGAAACAGGTATTACCTTCTCTTTCCTGCTTTCGTTTATTTGCTCCCCTGTGAAATGGATCTAAAAAAAAAAAACACTTTTGCTGGAAACGTCCTCTTTTTCTGACTTTTTTCAATTTTTAAGTGCAGCCTCGGGGTGGAGAGAACTAAAACATTCAAAATATGAAAAGTAACTAGCTAAAGCAAGACAGAGTGGTTGCAAGGTGGCCAGATTGATTTATTCACACCTAAACACATTAGCGCCACTTTACAGTGTTTGCCAGTGAAGCGCTACTTTTGTTTTCTCCTCTCTCTTTGAACAACATTGTTTTACCTTGGTGGGAAAGTGCACTATTCCTGGAGGTACTGAAATACCTACTTGATGGGTGAATTGGAAAACAAAATGTGTACAGCGGCTGTGTGTTCACGAATGTGGTCTTTTAAACCATACTGCTTACGTTTTGTAAGGATATAAGCAATGGGCATTGAAACGGGTCCCTTCTGGGCCCTATAGTCATGGCCTTAACTTTTCAGGCAAAAGCACTCACTAATTTCTGAATAATGAGTGTAAAAGAAAAAGGTAACCATGTTGTTCCTGCTTACATTTCATGTGCTTTACTTAATCTTGCATTCTCTATGAGTGTTTGCTTTTTCTAGGATGTTGTTAATTTTTTTAGGCAGCATATTGCTCTTGTCTAGTGCGTAATTTGAATTGAGTCACATCCAGGTGTTTATAGCGGGTCAGTGCAGTGCAAGTTTCTCTCAGTGGGGCAGTATGGTGTTCAGTGGGGGAGAGGATGTGGCACTATGGTCAGAGCTGCTGAATTCGGAACTGGGGAACCAGGTTCAGCCTTCATGACCAGTCCACCAGACCACTCCCGCTGAGGGAGCACATTCCCATGCTAGACCTTAGAAGGCCCCGCAAGAACTTAAAAGCCCTGGTGTCTTAGCACCAGCAGGTGGACCCTAGCAGTGGCATGTGTGGGTTAACCTTGAAGGCCTGTCCGCCACAATTTATTCTGAAGTTCACCTCCAGTCTTGCAGGCAGGCCTATGAAGCAGCACACCATAGAGTGACAGTGACTCTGTCACTGAGGTCAAGGACCCTTGAGCAGGGTGGCTCTAGGGCAGTGCGACCGCACCAGGCACTGACCACCAGCGATCCCTGCAGCTAACAGCAGTGGGGCAGAGGGGCCGGGTAAGGGGGGATTTAAAGGGACGATGCCGAGGAAAATTAAATAATTAATTTTCCTTCAGCATCATCCCTCGAAACCCCCCCTTACCCGGCCCCACCACTGTTACCTGCACGAACCGCGGGTGGCACTGACTTCAGGTGGGTGAGTCGTGTTTGCAAGTATAATATGGTTTTAAAAGCACTTGCTGTCCCCTTCCTGGCCTCCAACAATTTTCGGCAACAATAAAAATGTCATGATAACTCCAGGGATTAATGTTCTTAGTAGAGAGAGATGGTGTTTTGTGTAGTAGACGTTTTGACTCATGGAAAGGAAGCGCAGAGGGTTAATGTGCCCACTGCTAAGAACATGTACCATGCAGATCACAAAGTGCACATAATGTAAATAGGTCAGTGGGTTACTGCTTTTGTCAGAGAGACCCTATTGTTACTTGCAGTTAATAAGTTAAAATCCTAACATAGAACAGTGAGCTATTAACTGTCATGTAAGAGCTGCATGCAAACTGCAAGGTATAAATTAAAGCATTATGTTTTTTCCACAGTCTTTGATTATCCTAATGTTGCAAAAAGGGTTCATTTGGGTAGAAATCAATTCTGATTATTAAAGAGAACCCCCAACCATGGTATTACGTTTTAAATTCTGAGTTTGTGTTTCTCCAGACCAATCACTATTAAACTATGCTACCTACTAGTATGGTTGTCATGTGACTCATACACCTTATAGTCCTTTGTCTTATGTAACATTTCCTACACAGTGATTTACACACATATATTACACTGAGATAAGCAATCATACGTGATGTAAAGTGCTCGGACACCCTATACTGCTATTAGTGGTGCTGTAAATTTTCTGATACTTTATTATTTTGACATTTTTACACATGCTAACAGTATCCGCAAAGATTTTTCCTTATTAGTACCAGTGGAACATACAAGTGCAGTAGTGAGAAAGTTGACCAGTCAACCTTTGCAATGGGCCATCTACTTTGCAGCAACACAAGTCACATTTTTTTGTAACTTTTGATCCGTTTGAGCTATAAACAATTTATTAGTTAAAATCGTCAGATTATGCAGCAGATGATGTATTATGTGGCAAATATGGCAGAGCCATAATTATGTGGAAAACATTTGCAAACTAGGATATTTTGCCATTCATGTTTGAACTGCTCTTGTGGAAAAAGGGTGGGGAAGTGCTGATGACAGAAACTCCATGGCTGGGAGACAAATGGCTTGCGATTCCACTTTTAAGGATATTTGGGACATTCTGTGATTGGAAACGCATCCCACTTTGTGAATGTATTTTAATGTCAATAACTCATATTAAACCTTAAATAAACATGTATATCCATTGGTTAAATTAAATAACGTAATAAGCTGTAACTGGTTAGTGAAATGGGAAACAAATACTAAAAATTGGGATATTTTGCTCTTTCTGCCACACCTCTGACTCCGCCGAGAAACCCCAGCAAAATAGACACAGTGAATATCTTCAAGGGTTTTGGGGAATCCAGCAATAGATTTCTAAGTAATGTAAATAATTTTTACACGTTTTTTAAAGTGTTTGGTATTTTTATGGCTTATACTTAATAAATATACCTTTTTGCGTATTTTATTATCCTTTGCTGGATGCGACTTCATGATTTTCTTCAGCACACAATGCTAGTTATCTTGATTTAGACCACGCCCCTACTCGGATAGGCCACACCCCTTGAAGCGATTTGCCACGCCCCTTTTAGAGCACCCCCAGTTTTTTCCCCCCACTTAAAGCCCTGTGTAAACCTTTACTTTGTGAAAAAGGGAACTCTTTCCCATATGGCAGTAGGGTCCTGCAGTAGCAGCATGGGCATTCTCCAAAAACCCTGGCCTGAGCCAGAAATGGGTGCCTGCACAACGGATATTACACTTACACACACACTTACACACACACACACACACACACACACACACACACTTACACACACACACACTTACACACACACACACACACTTACACACACACACACTTACACACACACACACACACTTACACACACACACACACACACACACACACACCCACCCACCCCACCCCACCCCACCCGCGCGCTTCATACAGGAGGGATGGGACTGCAGGAAATTCTTACCCTGAAGACCGAGCCTGTGGTGCTGGAACAATTTTCAGAGGGGGGTGCTGCCATTAATGTTATATCACTGGAGTCACAGGGATTGTTAAAAATCCAAGCATCACACACATAACAAGCTTAGCAAATGTGCCACGTCCATTCGGCAGGAAAGTGGTAAGGGTGTGGAATGGAGCCGGTGGTGCATTTGCGAGCGCCGGTGTGGTAGTGCACTGTCATTTACAGATAGCAAATGTTCCATTGAATTGGACACCAAATTTGCATTAATATGCATTTTTGCTGGTAAAACTATGGGGCACATGCATCAAGCTTTTTCCCGTTCGCAAATGGACCGATTCGCAGAATCGGCCCGTTTGTGAATGGAAAAAGGCCTCTTCCTATGCATGTAGGTTTTGGCATTCGCAATTCAGGTAATCACAATTTTTTGCGATTACCTAAATTGCGAATGCGTTTAGGGAATCGCAATTTGCGATTCCCTAATGCCGATACATGTAGCCTTTCCTAAATGCAAAATGTGCATTTAGGAAACGCTAATTACCATCAACTTGAAGTTGATGGTAATATGTGCATGCATTGAAAAATGCACAAAAATGCATTTTTCAAAGTGCCTTGTAGCGCACACATGCCCTTAGGGCATGTGCGTGCTTTACATGTGCACACTTACCTTTTTTATGTGGGGTGCTTCAGGGGGGCCTTAGGCCCCCGGGCACCCTTGGATTTGCATTTGCTATTTGAGTTTACCAATTTGGTAATCGAAATTAGCAAATGCAAAACCATTCATTCCTATGGGCCTGTAGGCCCATAGGAATGAATGGAGTCACATTACCTAATAGGGATTTGCAATTTCCGAATCGCTATTAGGTAATGTTAAGGAATCGCAATTTTGTTTGCGATTCCTACATTCATAGCATTTGCGATTCCCAAATAGCGAATTGGTAAAATTCGCTATTTGGGAACCATAAAATGCGGACTTGATGCATGTGCCCCTATATGCCTACAAACAAATAATGTGTGGAAATTGGGTTTTGGTGAAAATTATCATTTGGCATCACAAAGTAAAGTGTCTTGATTTGTTTTGATACTACTAAAATCTTTGTTTCCATCACATTTCAAAATTTCAAAACTTTTTCTTTATTTGTGCTTTCCAAATTGCTGATGTATTTTGAAATATGAGCATAATTTGTTTACATGTATTTAAATGTTGTGAGTTAAACTGACATCCTACAGCCATTCCTTTCAGTTCCTGTACCTCAGCAAGATTGTCATGCAGTACACTTCTACCAAATCCACTCACTTTGCAGTCAGGGAAATAAAATTAAACACCAGTTTCTGAATATGCAGCATTTTGTCAGAAGGCATAGCCCGCCATTTAACCTTTGTCTTTCAATACATAGCAAATGTGACAAGATAAACACACAATGTAAAGGCATCTTTATTGCTCATTCATCTTCTGTACTCCAGCATGGCTATTTTTGGGGATGCTGAAGCTTCCCCACACCCCTACTTCCAGGGCCTATGGCCACAGCCTCTGGAGTTCTCACTGAACTGGGCAATAAGGCAAGTTAGCAAACGCTTTTGCTCCAAGTGTATGTAAATGTTTGGGCAGTAGCATCTTAATGCGAACATCTGCACTTGAAACAGCATCTCTGCCCTTCTGTCCCACAACTGTTCATCCAAGACTGTCTCTCTCCATTTCTAAGCTGCCGAAGCCCCCATGTCATGTGTAACACCGTAATCCAGGATTGGATTTTTGCCAACAGCATGCATTCTGGGACTTGTAGTTTTTGTATTTGAAGTTATAGTTATCTTTTGAAACTTAGGCTTTTTCAAGCCATACCACGGACGCACACCTTTCCCTGGTGCCATCATTATACGCGCCCCCACAGCTTTGCATCCTAGTTCTCCTACTTTTTTTGCACTTAAACCACTGTGTAAAATGCACCTTTTTGTCCCAGTTTTTACAACACTATACTGGGGCAATGATCTTTAGACTCCTGGGAAATGTTGTGCTTCCTTGCTCTGTTTATCAACACTAGACAGTAAAATCTCTGCACAAAAACATTAATGAATAAATAATCAAAGGCTCATTGAAATGCAGTGCTTAATTTGAGGCAGTGGTGTCCGGTGCTCTGCACCGGCACATAATTGTCAACACCGGCACTTATGACATTCTGCCACATGGTGGTGCTTTTTGTTTAATTTACAGATAAGCACAACAATAGTTGTTTATTATTACAATACACATTAGAAAAGATTAAAACCTGCGTCCAAGCTATTACTATAGCTTTGGGGGCCTTGAGTATTCTTATTTGTCGCACGTGTGGGAGTGTGATGCTGTGTAGTGACTGTCATTGGCAGCGCTGGCAGTGGCAATGGGTGGTGCAAGCTGCAGTGGCCTCCTGACGAGGGCCCTGGCCCTTATTTTGTACAAATTAAGCACTGTTAGAATGCTATTTAACAGACATGATAGTGCATTTAAATGATTTTTAAAGCTCACATTACCGGGTCGGTCCTAAATTCCCAGACATAAATAAACCCTCAGTGTGTGGCTCTCTTGCAGTGTGCAGCTTAGTGCCACGACTGATGATAATTGCACTATAGAGAGCAATCCGGACCAAGGCTGATCTGCATATGACTGGTTCCTGGCTGAGGTGGAATGGTAGAAAAAAAAAAAAACAATGGATTGGAATGCGGGCAAAGTAGTTACCAGTGGCTGAACTTAAATCAAGAAATCCCACCCATCACTTTTTGGTTTTCCCCAGTGCAACGTCATAAGTGCGATGGTTATGCCCAGATCTGGGCCCTGTGTTTGGATTCACAAAGGACCTGACCACGTAGGACTGCTCCTATTGGAGCAGGAGCAAAGACTGATTTGAATATGGCTCGTTCCTGTCTGAGGTGGCATGCTGCCCAAAAAACAAAACGATAGACTGGAATGGGGCCCAAGTAATTACTAGCGGCCGAGATTAATTCAACCAGTCCATCCATCACCTTTTAGTTCTGAACTCCACAGATCAATACAGAACGTCAGCGGTGCTGTACACCCCTCCCCCCCCATGCTGCCTCAGACCCTGCCACTCTGCCTATCACCACAGCGAGGCCTTATCTGACATTCCTCGGAGTCCGACGCGGGTACCTCACTCTGATTCTGTGAAGAGGATCGGTGTCTGCTGAGTGCCAACTCTAAGTATGGGCATCCCGAGGCCCCCGCGGCCCCCCACCCCACCGAGAGGTGCCTCCTTGATGGCAGCGCGCTGCAGTGCCAAGGGCGCCCCCGACTTGTCCTTTCAAGGTCTCTCAGCCTGGCTCGCCGTGGTCTCCGGTTCCCTCCGCATCTTTGTGTCTCCAGCTCTAGTTGTGTTTTCCTCTGCCCATCACTGTTGACACTCCTCTACTCGCCCTTCCCTCGTGGCCCGGCTTTCTAAACTCGTTCCCCTCCTCGATTTCCCTGCCTCCCTGTCCCTGTCCCTACCTCTCTTCTCCCCGTCTCTTTCACTCTCTCCCTCATCATGTCCTCCCGCAGCTCCTCGTCCACCTACCGCTCCTCGCAGCGCTACAGTGCTTTCGGTTCCAACTCCTCGGGCGAGCCCAGCTGCTTCGAGCCGCTGATGGAGAGCACGCGAGCTCTGGACCACAGCGGCCTGCGCCGCAGCTCCTTCGGAATCCCGCCCCGGGAGCCCTTCCGATACTCAGGTAGGTCAAATCATGAGAAGTTGAGTTTTTAGGTCTGGCTTGACAGGCACAGCTGTCAGACGTATAGTTAACAGTTCTTTATAATATACACAGAGCGGACTTTGAGTTGCTCTGGGGAATAGTCGTTCTCCCCTCATGATGTAATTGTTTGATGTATCATTCCGCCTCCAATGGAGTGCTTGCAGTGCCGTGCATAAAAAAGCTACGTCACATCTCAAAATACAATGGGCCTTATTTACAAGCCCCTTGCACCGCCGGTGCCTCACTTTTTCCCATATTAAAAGTGACGCACTGCCGGCGCATGCTCCTTGTAAATAAGCCCCAATGAATCATTGCATATCTTTATATCACAGCTGCTTTGTTGGGAGAAAGCAATAATTTTTTACTTTGTGTTTTCACGGCAGCAGATTTTTACAAATATTTTATTCAGGACTCAAAATGCTAGTCAGACCTACTGGCTTTGCCAATGCTTGTTTTAGGTAGCGCTTCACACCGCGATTTTTGCCATTTTTTACACGCTATAAATGGCTGGTATTGTCCATGAGATTTAATGATGCCCAAATTATGGACCTCAGAATAATGAACTGGACTTCCTGTGTTTTGGACTCAGGACCTGCAGTTCACGTGCTTTTAACTCATTGGGCTTTCTTGTGGGTTTAGAAGTATTCCAGGGATGATCTTCATGGACCAGAACTGAGGGTACCATGTTTAGGGGGGACCTCCATGGTGTAGAGAAGTTTTCCACAGACAAATCGATCAGTCAGGGCTCAGAAAGAGAAATCTGTGGTTCCGTTCCGGACCAGGTGCGACAAGTGTATAGCAAATGTAACATATGCTCTATAAGATCAACGTTAAATGGGGCCCTAATCCCATCAGACAGCTATATATGGTGTACAGTTGGCACCTAAAATCCAAGGTCCCTGGTGCTACTGCACCGGCTGCATGAATGGTAGCTGCACCCCTGGGAGTGACCTTCATGGTCCAGGGTGAGGAATCAATAGGAAAACTATCAGTGGTTCATCAGTCCATGCCCGTGGTGGCCTTTGAAGGCCAGGACTAGTGAAGCTTCGTCCACGGAGGACTTCGAGGACCAGATCTGGGAACTGTCCTGAAGGATCTCCAAGGGAAAGAGTCAATCGGATCCTCCATTGGCCAGACCTGGAGAAACCTTCTCAGTGGTTCCATCATAGGCCAGGACTGATGACATTTCGTTTAGAGGTGATCTGAAAGGTCTGTGATTAGTAACCCATTATCCAGAAAAACCTTTCAATCATGACCTGCACGGACAGGGGCAGTGGAAATATATTCCAGTAGGACCAGAATCATCCTAAACTTAGAAACATCCTTCAGTAGGAGAGCATTGGCCAGGGCAATTGGTTTAAAGTAGGTCTTGAATGAACTCGGGCATTGAGGATAGAATCCAATTCGAGTGCAGTAACAAGAAGAGACTCAAAAATGCCATTGATCACTTTGGAATTAAATTTGCCATAATAGGAACAGGGCTATGCAAAACAAATGATGGACAGAATGCTGAATAAATCATACATTCACCCCCATTCAAGAGATATGGGTTAAATCCATTGGCTTTAGGTCACTTCGCCACCCCAGTTTGGACCCAGCCATATGCAAATCAGTCTTGACCCTGCGCCGCATGGGAACAGTCCAGCCCGAACTGCCAAGCCAGGTCCTCCCTGGACGGAAACAAGCATCCTGGGACTAGTTTCGGGGTAACACCCCTCATCAGCCAGGCTAGCTTGAATCCAGTGGCACAGTGAGCAAGGGACCCACATCTGGGGTGGCGTAGTGAGCAAAAGAACGATGGATTAAACCCAGATCCTTGTGACGGGGGCGAATGTTTGCATTGTTCAACATTCCGTCCATCATTTGCTTCTTTTGCTTCTTATAATAGGAACAGGAGCGGATCTCTTTGGCAACCTTGTAGCATCATCTTGCCATAATTACCGTGGCTTTCCCCGCCAATATTTTAGCTCTTTTGACCAGTATGCGCATCAGATCTAAACAGGAAAGCAGATGTTTTTGAGTTTACAAAGAGTCATAAGTGTATTCAGGTGAACAGGTGCCGACATAATTCATTTTGATATCAGAGTGTCCTCATCTTATCTGGGTATCGATTGGTAACCTTGACAATTTACGCTGAATCTCTGATAGAAGCCCTTTTGTTCTAAGATGAGAAATCAGGGGCTCAGTTCAATTTTGAATGGCCTGCAATTCAAACAATATCTTTTATGCAAGTCCAATGAACACTGTCATGCAGTAATACATTCTGGACTTTACAGCAGCCTGAATGAGCACTCTATGTTGGTCCTGATGCATGAGAGAGCACATCTGAAAGAGGTTGTTCAGATGATAAAGGGCTACTTGGGAATAGTGTTAACCTGTGTCTGCACGAAGGGTGGTCAACAAACACCTGCCTCAGGTTACCCAAACTCGCTGCGGTCAATGCTATGTCCAGAGATTCTGGCCATGTCAAATGGAGGCTTACCAGAGAAGGGCACCCAACGTAGAAAAATGCAGTCGTATTACCATTAAGGTAAATGTAGTTGTCCCTTGTCTATTTCTATTCACCCTCTAGTCACTAAGGGGCCGATTCCGATCTCGCTTGGTAAGCCCTCCGTACGAATCGGACCCGGAGGGCTTTCCAAGCGAGACGCGCTGTGCGAGTCCAACCGAGCGAGTACGATGCAACCACATGGTTACGGACTCGGTTTGGTCGGACTCCCATAGCACTCTATGGGAGCTTGTGTACGGACGCATACACTGGCTCCCATAGCAAAAAAGGGGTGGGTGGGGAAAAGCGTACACACCGTGGCGGGCACCCCATTTTTCCCACAACACTGTGCATGCTTGGATCGGGGGACCCATGTGCACCCCCTGTGACCGATTCGGAGTGCTCTGGGTAAAGGGGGGCCTGCTCTGGCCACCCGAAGTCCGATTCCGACAGCTGCTTACACTCGCTGAGACCGAGTCGATACAGCTGTCCGAATCGTGCATCGTACTCGCCCGTTCGGCATCCGGCTCCATTGCGCGGCACGATTTGGCTCCGTACGAGTCGGACTGATAGATTCGGGTTCGTAAACGATTCGGTCGGCGCGGACACGATCTTCGCATCGTACTTGGTCATTTGTAAGATGGGACGATTTGGATGGAAAGATAGGCTCCGAATCGGATTTGCTCTTTACGAATCCCGTTTGGAGGCCTTCCTTACCAGATCGGAATCGGCCCCTAAGAAACTGCCACAGCATCTGGTGACTCTAAACAAAGGTTGTGAACCTGACATCACAGACCAAACTCTAAGACCAGCTCGACTAATGGGAACACATGGGTGTTCAGCAGAATGGGAAATAATGCAAATCCCTGGGGACCATCAGATAGAACAAATCTTTAAGATGGTACAAAGGCCCATTTTTAATCCTCTACTACACAAATAAGACTCTTTCTACCTTACTAGAGTTCCCCTTATTCCCATCGATTGGGCGTGGCATTATACAAAAATCGAGCGGTCCACAGTCTCAAACGCAGCCTGAATAATGTCAGTGATGCTGGCCTTCTTCTTTCTTCCAGATCGAAAATTTGCTCCTGAACGAACATCATTGCGGAGTCAAAGCTTATAATTGGCCTAAAATGTGATTGTCTGTTAGGTAGGAAGACACTCTTTTAAGAATTGGTGAATATGGGCGGAAAATTCTGCATCCATTTTCTTCCTGGTTTATTGGAGACCCTGGACTGGCTGATATGCCCCCACCACCCTCTGGAGTGGTGTGATGCTCTATGGTAGTTTTGTGGTTCGTGCGAGACGCGTGGAGCTGTGTAAGGTGCCTTGAAGTAGTATGAGTGGAGTGGAGCTGTGTGAGATTCCATGGAGCTGCATGAGTAGTATGCAGACCCAGAACTGGCTGATATGCCCCCACCACCCTCTGGAGTGGTGTGATGCTCTATAATGGTTTTGTGGGTTGTGTGAGACATGTAGAGCTGTGTAAGGTGCCTTGAAGTAGTATGAGTGGAGCTGTGTGAGACTCCATGGAGCTGCATGAGTAGTATGCAGACCCAGGACTGTCTGATATGCCCCCACCACCTTCTGGAGTGGTGTGATGCTCTATGGTGGTTTTGTGGGTTGTGTGAGACATGTAGAGCTGTGTAAGGTGCCTTGAAGTAGTATGAGTGGAGTAGAGCTGTGCGAGATTCCATGGAGCTGCATGAGTAGTATGCAGACCCAGGACTGGCTGATATGTCCCCACCACCCTCTGGAGTGGTGAGATGCTCTATGGTGGTTTTGTGGGATGTGTGAGACGTGTGGAGCTGTGTAAGGTGCCTTGAAGTAGTACGAGTGTAGTAGAGCTGTGCGAGATTCCATGGAGCTGCATGAGTAGTATGCAGACCCAGGACTGGCTGATATGTCCCCACCACCCTCTGGAGTGGTGAGATGCTCTATGGTGGTTTTGTGGGATGTGTGAGACGTGTGGAGCTGTGTAAGGTGCCTTGAAGTAGTACGAGTGGAGTAGAGCTGTGCGAGATTCCATGGAGCTGCATGAGTAGTATGCAGACCCAGGACTGGCTGATATGCCCCCACCACCCTCTGGAGTGGTGTGATGCTCTATGGTGGTTTTGTGGGTTGTGCAAGACGTGTGGAGCTGTGTAAGGTGCCTTGAAGTAGTATGAGAGGAGTAGAGCTGTGTGAGATTCCATGGAGCTGCATGAGTAGTATGCAGACCCAGGACTGGCTGATATGCCCCCACCACCCTCTGGAGTGGTGAGATGCTCTATGGTGGTTTTGTGGGTTGTGCGAGACATGTGGAGCTGTGTAAGGTGCCTTGAAGTAGTATGAGTGGAGTGGAGCTGTGTGAAATTCCATGGAGCTGCATGAGTAGTATGCAGACCCAGGACTCGCTGATATGCCTCACCACCCTCTGGAGTGGTGAGATGCTCTATGGTGGTTTTGTGGGTTGTGTGAGACGTGTAGAGCTGTGTAAGGTGCCTTGAAGTAGTATGAGTGGAGCTGTGCGAGACTCCATGGAGCTGCAAGAGTAGTATGCAGACCCAGGACTGGCTGATATGCCCCCACCACCCTCTGGAGTGGTGAGATGCTCTATGGTGGTTTTGTGGTTTGTGCGAGATGTGTGGAACTGTCTAAGGTACCTTGAAGTAGTATGAGTGGAGCTGTGTGAGACTCCATGGAGTATGCAGATCCAGGATGATCATGTTACTTGTGTTACGAGTGTTGAGCTCTGTGAGTTACCTTGGAGTTACAGGAGTAATGTGGGGCTACGTAGGTGAGTCTTTGGAGTTCCATGAGTGGTGTGGGGCTACGTAGGTGAGTCTTTGGAGTTCCATGAGTGGTGTGTAGCCCAGTGAGGCTCTTAGAAGTTGCACAACTAGTTTGTAAATCTAGAGAGAGGTTCTTTGGAGTTGCACGAGCGACGTTGAGCTCTGTGAGGGTCCATGTAGTTGCAAGAATGATTTTGAGTTCTGTGAGTTTCTTGGCGTTAGATGGGTGGTGCCTAGATCTGTTAGCACAAAGGATGTGAAACTCTGTGAGGTTCCTTGGAGGTGGGCGAGGGTAGTTAAGTTCTTGCAGCCCCCTTGGAGTTGCATGAGTTGTAAGGAGATCTGTAAGGTCTTTGGAGTTGTACGGTGAGACACATATCTAGGAGTTTCCATGGATTTACATAAATGTTGTGGAGCTCTATGAGGCTCCTTTGTATTGGAAGAGTGGTGTGGAGCTCTGTAACCTTCTATGGATCTACATGAGTGGTGTGTAGTTCTGTGAGGTTAATTTGTGTTGCTTGAGTTGAGTAGGGCTCTAGGAGGTTCCTTGGAGCTGCATGAGCTGTGTGGCACTCTATGAGGTTCTTTTGCGTTGCATGAGCTACATAAAACTCTGTGTAGTTCTTTGCCATTGCAAAAATGGTTTAGAATGTTCTGTGATTTTTTTGAAGTTGCATGAATGGTGTAGACCTTTCTGAGGTTGCTTGATGGTGGATGTTGTTGTGTGTAGCTCTGTGAGCCCTCTTGGATTTGTATGAGCGTTGAAGAACTCCCTGAGATTCCTTGGACTTACGCGATTGGTGTAGAGCTCGGTTATGGTGCATGGAGTTGCATGAGGGGTATGGAGCTCTATGCAATGCCTTAGAGTTTCATAGGAATGTGGAGATCTGTGAGGATCAGTGGAGTTGCATAAGTTGTGTTAAACTCTGTGAGGTTGCTTGGTGTTCCATGAATGGTGTGGAGCCTTGTGAGTCTCCTTGAAGTTACACAAGTGGTGTCCTTGGCATTGTGTCAGTGGAGCGGAGCCATACAAGATTTCATGGAGTTGTATACGTGTTTTAGTTCTGTTAGGGTCACCAGCATTGCATGAGTGGTGTGGAACTAAGTGAAATCTTTGCCATTACATGACTGATGTTGAACTCAGTTTCAGTGCATGGAATTGCATGAGAGGTGTTGAGGTCTGTAAGGTTTCTTGGTGTTACATGGTTGGTGCAGAGCTCTGTGAGTTTCCATGGAACTGCATGAGGGTTGAGGAGGTCTATGACGTTCCTTGGCGTTACATGATTGGTGTAGAGCTCTGTTGGGTTGCATGGAATTGCAGAAGGGATGTGGAGCTCTGTGAGGTTCCTTAGAGTATGAGTGGGGTGGAGCGCTGTGAGGTTCCTTAGAGTCTCCTGGGCTGTGGAGCTCCATTCGGTTCCTTAGAGTATGAGTGGTGTGGAGCTCTGTGAGGTTCCTTAGAGTATGAGTGGTGTGGAGCGCTGTGAGGTTCCTTAGAGTCTCCTGAGGCTGTGGAGCTCTGTTCGGTTCCTTGCAGTATGAGTGGTGTGGAGCGCTGTGAGGTTCCTTAGAGTCTCCTGAGGCTGTGGAGCTCCATTCGGTTCCTTAGAGTATGAGTGGTGTGGAGCGCTGTGAGGTTCCTTAGAGTCTCCTGAGGCTGTGGAGCTCCGTTCGGTTCCTTGCAGTATGAGTGGTGTGGAGCTCTGTGAGGTTCCTTAGAGTATGAGTGGTGTGGAGCGCTGTGAGGTTCCTTAGAGTCTCCTGAGGCTGTGGAGCTCTGTGAGGTTCCTTAGAGTATGAGTGGTGTGGAGCGCTGTGAGGTTCCTTAGAGTCTCCTGGGCTGTGGAGCTCCGTTCGGTTCCTTAGAGTATGAGTGGTGTGGAGCTCTGTGAGGTTCCTTAGAGTCTCCTGAGGCTGTGGAGCTCCGTTCGGTTCCTTGCAGTATGAGTGGTGTGGAGCGCTGTGAGGTTCCTTAGAGTCTCCTGAGGCTGTGGAGCTCCGTTCGGTTCCTTAGAGTATGAGTGGTGTGGAGCGCTGTGAGGTTCCTTAGAGTCTCCTGGGCTGTGGAGCTCCGTCTCGGTTCCTTGCAGTATGAGTGGTGTGGAGCTCTGTGAGGTTCCTTAGAGTATGAGTGGTGTGGAGCGCTGTGAGGTTCCTTAGAGTCTCCTGAGGCTGTGGAGCTCTGTGAGGTTCCTTAGAGTATGAGTGGTGTGGAGCGCTGTGAGGTTCCTTAGAGTCTCCTGAGGCTGTGGAGCTCCGTTCGGTTCCTTAGAGTATGAGTGGTGTGGAGCGCTGTGAGGTTCCTTAGAGTCTCCTGAGGCTGTGGAGCTCCGTTCGGTTCCTTGCAGTATGAGTGGTGTGGAGCGCTGTGAGGTTCCTTAGAGTCTCCTGGGCTGTGGAGCTCTGTTCGGTTCCTTGCAGTATGAGTGGTGTGGAGCGCTGTGAGGTTCCTTAGAGTCTCCTGAGGCTGTGGAGCTCTGTTCGGTTCCTTAGAGTATGAGTGGTGTGGAGCTCTGTGAGGTTCCTTAGAGTATGAGTGGTGTGGAGCGCTGTGAGGTTCCTTAGAGTCTCCTGGGCTGTGGAGCTCCATTCGGTTCCTTAGAGTATGAGTGGTGTGGAGCGCTGTGAGGTTCCTTAGAGTCTCCTGAGGATGTGGAGCTCCGTTCGGTTCCTTAGAGTATGAGTGGTGTGGAGCGCTGTGAGGTTCCTTAGAGTCTCCTGGGCTGTGGAGCTCCGTTCGGTTCCTTAGAGTATGAGTGGTGTGGAGCGCTGTGAGGTTCCTTAGAGTCTCCTGAGGATGTGGAGCTCCGTTCGGTTCCTTAGAGTATAAGTGGTGTGGAGCGCTGTGAGGTTCCTTAGAGTCTCCTGGGCTGTGGAGCTCCGTTCGGTTCCTTAGAGTATGAGTGGTGTGGAGCGCTGTGAGGTTCCTTAGAGTCTCCTGAGGCTGTGGAGCTCCGTTTGGTTCCTTGCAGTATGAGTGGTGTGGAGCTCTGTGAGATTCCTTAGAGTATGAGTGGTGTGGAGCGCTGTGAGGTTCCTTAGAGTCTCCTGAGGCTGTGGAGCTCTGTTCGGTTCTTTAGAGTATGAGTGGTGTGGAGCGCTGTGAGGTTCCTTAGAGTCTCTTGGGCTGTGGAGCTCCGTTCGGTTCCTTGCAGTATGAGTGGTGTGGAGCGCTGTGAGGTTCCTTAGAGTCTCCTGGGCTGTGGAGCTCCGTTCGGTTCCTTGCAGTATGAGTGGTGTGGAGCGCTGTGAGGTTCCTTAGAGTCTCCTGGGGCTGTGGAGCTCCGTTCGGTTCCTTAGAGTATGAGTGGTGTGGAGCGCTGTGAGGTTCCTTAGAGTCTCCTGGGCTGTGGAGCTCCGTTCGGTTCCTTGCAGTATGAGTGGTGTGGAGCGCTGTGAGGTTCCTTAGAGGCTGTGGAGCTCCGTTCGGTTCCTTAGAGTATGAGTGGTGTGGAGCGCTGTGAGGTTCCTTAGAGGCTGTGGAGCTCCGTTCGGTTCCTTAGAGTATGAGTGGTGTGGAGCGCTGTGAGGTTCCTTAGAGTCTCCTGGGGCTGTGGAGCTCCGTTCGGTTCCTTAGAGTATGAGTGGTGTGGAGCGCTGTGAGGTTCCTTAGAGGCTGTGGAGCTCCGTTCGGTTCCTTAGAGTATGAGTGGTGTGGAGCGCTGTGAGGTTCCTTAGAGTCTCCTGAGGCTGTGGAGCTCCGTCTCGGTTCCTTAGAGTATGAGTGGTGTGGAGCGCTGTGAGGTTCCTTAGAGTATGAGTGGTGTGGAGCGCTGTGAGGTTCCTTAGAGTCTCCTGAGGCTGTGGAGCTCCGTTCGGTTCCTTAGAGTATGAGTGGTGTGGAGCGCTGTGAGGTTCCTTAGAGTCTCCTGAGGCTGTGGAGCTCTGTTCGGTTCCTTAGAGTATGAGTGGTGTGGAGCTCCGTTCGGTTCCTTAGAGTATGAGTGGTGTGGAGCGTTGTGAGGTTCCTTAGAGTCTCCTGGGCCCTGGAGCTCCGTTCGGTTCCTTGCAGTATGAGTGGTGTGGAGCTCTGTGAGGTTCCTTAGAGTCTCCTGGGCTGTGGAGCTCCGTTCGGTTCCTTAGAGTATGAGTGGTGTGGAGCGCTGTGAGGTTCCTTAGAGTCTCCTGGGCTGTGGAGCTCCGTTCGGTTTCTTGCAGTATGAGTGGTGTGGAGCGCTGTGAGGTTCCTTAGAGTCTCCTGGGCTGTGGAGCTCCGTTCGGTTCCTTAGAGTATGAGTGGTGTGGAGCGCTGTGAGGTTCCTTAGAGTCTCCTGAGGCTGTGGAGCTCCGTTCGGTTCCTTGCAGTATGAGTGGTGTGGAGCTCTGTGAGGTTCCTTAGAGTATGAGTGGTGTGGAGCGCTGTGAGGTTCCTTAGAGTCTCCTGAGGATGTGGAGCTCCGTTCGGTTCCTTAGAGTATGAGTGGTGTGGAGCGCTGTGAGGTTCCTTAGAGGCTGTGGAGCTCCGTTTGGTTCCTTAGAGTATGAGTGGTGTGGAGCGCTGTGAGGTTCCTTAGAGTCTCCTGGGGATGTGGAGCTCCGTTCGGTTCCTTGCAGTATGAGTGGTGTGGAGCTCTGTGAGGTTCCTTAGAGTATGAGTGGTGTGGAGCGCTGTGAGGTTCCTTAGAGTATGAGTGGTGTGGAGCGCTGTGAGGTTCCTTAGAGTCTCCTGGGCTGTGGAGCTCTGTTCGGTTCCTTAGAGTATGAGTGGTGTGGAGCGCTGTGAGGTTCCTTAGAGTCTCTTGGGCTGTGGAGCTCCGTTCGGTTCCTTGCAGTATGAGTGGTGTGGAGCTCTGTTCGGTTCCTTAGAGTCTCCTGGGCTGTGGAGCTCTGTTCGGTTCCTTGCAGTATGAGTGGTGTGGAGCGCTGTGAGGTTCCTTAGAGTCTCCTGGGGCTGTGGAGCTCCGTTCGGTTCCTTAGAGTATGAGTGGTGTGGAGCGCTGTGAGGTTCCTTAGAGTCTCCTGGGCTGTGGAGCTCTGTTTGGTTCCTTAGAGTATGAGTGGGGTGGAGCTCTGTGAGGTTCCTTAGAGTATGAGTGGTGTGGAGCGCTGTGAGGTTCCTTAGAGTCTCCTGGGCTGTGGAGCTCCGTTCGGTTCCTTAGAGTATGAGTGGTGTGGAGCGCTGTGAGGTTCCTTAGAGTCTCCTGAGGATGTGGAGCTCCGTTCGGTTCCTTAGAGTATGAGTGGTGTGGAGCGCTGTGAGGTTCCTTAGAGTCTCTTGGGCTGTGGAGCTCCGTTCGGTTCCTTAGAGTATGAGTGGTGTGGAGCGCTGTGAGGTTCCTTAGATTCTCTTGGGCTGTGGAGCTCCGTTCGGTTCCTTGCAGTATGAGTGGTGTGGAGCGCTGTGAGGTTCCTTAGAGTCTCCTGGGCTGTGGAGCTCTGTTCGGTTCCTTGCAGTATGAGTGGTGTGGAGCGCTGTGAGGTTCCTTAGAGTCTCCTGGGGCTGTGGAGCTCCGTTCGGTTCCTTAGAGTATGAGTGGTGTGGAGCGCTGTGAGGTTCCTTAGAGTCTCCTGGGCTGTGGAGCTCCGTTCGGTTCCTTAGAGTATGAGTGGTGTGGAGCGCTGTGAGGTTCCTTAGAGTCTCCTGAGGCTGTGGAGCTCCGTTCGGTTCCTTAGAGTATGAGTGGTGTGGAGCGCTGTGAGGTTCCTTAGAGTCTCCTGAGGCTGTGGAGCTCCGTCTCGGTTCCTTGCAGTATGAGTGGTGTGGAGCGCTGTGAGGTTCCTTAGAGTCTCCTGGGCTGTGGAGCTCTGTTCGGTTCCTTGCAGTATGAGTGGTGTGGAGCGCTGTGAGGTTCCTTAGAGTCTCCTGAGGCTGTGGAGCTCTGTTCGGTTCCTTAGAGTATGAGTGGTGTGGAGCTCTGTGAGGTTCCTTAGAGTATGAGTGGTGTGGAGCGCTGTGAGGTTCCTTAGAGTCTCCTGGGCTGTGGAGCTCCGTTCGGTTCCTTAGAGTATGAGTGGTGTGGAGCGCTGTGAGGTTCCTTAGAGTCTCCTGAGGATGTGGAGCTCCGTTCGGTTCCTTAGAGTATGAGTGGTGTGGAGCGCTGTGAGGTTCCTTAGAGTCTCCTGGGCTGTGGAGCTCCATTTGGTTCCTTAGAGTATGAGTGGTGTGGAGCGCTGTGAGGTTCCTTAGAGTCTCCTGAGGCTGTGGAGCTCCGTTCGGTTCCTTGCAGTATGAGTGGTGTGGAGCTCTGTGAGATTCCTTAGAGTATGAGTGGTGTGGAGCGCTGTGAGGTTCCTTAGAGTCTCCTGAGGCTGTGGAGCTCTGTTCGGTTCTTTAGAGTATGAGTGGTGTGGAGCGCTGTGAGGTTCCTTAGAGTCTCTTGGGCTGTGGAGCTCCGTTCGGTTCCTTGCAGTATGAGTGGTGTGGAGCGCTGTGAGGTTCCTTAGAGTCTCCTGGGCTGTGGAGCTCCGTTCGGTTCCTTGCAGTATGAGTGGTGTGGAGCGCTGTGAGGTTCCTTAGAGTCTCCTGGGGCTGTGGAGCTCCGTTCGGTTCCCTTAGAGTATGAGTGGTGTGGAGCGATGTGAGGTTCCTTAGAGTCTCCTGGGCTGTGGAGCTCCGTTCGGTTCCTTGCAGTATGAGTGGTGTGGAGAGCTGTGAGGTTCCTTAGAGTATGAGTGGTGTGGAGCGCTGTGAGGTTCCTTAGAGGCTGTGGAGCTCCGTTCGGTTCCTTAGAGTATGAGTGGTGTGGAGCGCTGTGAGGTTCCTTAGAGTCTCCTGAGGATGTGGAGCTCCGTTCGGTTCCTTAGAGTATGAGTGGTGTGGAGCGCTGTGAGGTTCCTTAGAGTCTCCTGGGGCTGTGGAGCCCCGTTCGGTTCCTTAGAGTATGAGTGGTGTGGAGCGCTGTGAGGTTCCTTAGAGGCTGTGGAGCTCCGTTCGGTTCCTTAGAGTATGAGTGGTGTGGAGCGCTGTGAGGTTCCTTAGAGTCTCCTGAGGCTGTGGAGCTCCGTTCGGTTCCTTAGAGTATGAGTGGTGTGGAGCTCTGTGAGGTTCCTTAGAGTATGAGTGGTGTGGAGCTCTGTGAGGTTCCATAGAGTCTCCTGAGGCTGTGGAGCTCTGTTCGGTTCCTTGCAGTATGAGTGGTGTGGAGCGCTGTGAGGTTCCTTAGAGTCTCCTGAGGCTGTGGAGCTCTGTTCGGTTCCTTAGAGTATGAGTGGTGTGGAGCGCTGTGAGGTTCCTTAGAGTATGAGTGGTGTGGAGCGCTGTGAGGTTCCTTAGAGTCTCCTGAGGCTGTGGAGCTCCGTTCGGTTCCTTAGAGTAGGAGTGGTGTGGAGCGCTGTGAGGTTCCTTAGAGTCTCCTGAGGCTGTGGAGCTCCGTTCGGTTCCTTGCAGTATGAGTGGTGTGGAGCGCTGTGAGGTTCCTTAGAGTATGAGTGGTGTGGAGCGCTGTGAGGTTCCCTTAGAGTCTCCTGAGACTGTGGAGCTCTGTTCGGTTCCTTAGAGTATGAGTGGTGTGGAGCTCCGTTCGGTTCCTTAGAGTATGAGTGGTGTGGAGCGCTGTGAGGTTCCTTAGAGTCTCCTGAGGCTGTGGAGCTCCGTTCGGTTCCTTGCAGTATGAGTGGTGTGGAGCTCTGTGAGGTTCCTTAGAGTATGAGTGGTGTGGAGCGCTGTGAGGTTCCTTAGAGTCTCCTGAGGATGTGGAGCTCTGTTCGGTTCCTTAGAGTATGAGTGGTGTGGAGCGCTGTGAGGTTCCTTAGAGTCTCCTGGGTTGTGGAGCTCCGTTCGGTTCCTTAGAGTATGAGTGGTGTGGAGCGCTGTGAGGTTCCTTAGAGTCTCCTGAGGATGTGGAGCTCTGTTCGGTTCCTTGCAGTATGAGTGGTGTGGAGCTCTGTGAGGTTCCTCAGAGTATGAGTGGTGTGGAGCGCTGTGAGGTTCCTTAGAGTATGAGTGGTGTGGAGCGCTGTGAGGTTCCTTAGAGTCTCCTGGGCTGTGGAGCTCCGTTCGTGTTCCTTAGAGTATGAGTGGTGTGGAGCGCCTGTGAGGTTCCTTAGAGTCTCCTGAGGCTGTGAGCTCCGCTCGGTTCCTTGCAGTATGAGTGGTGTGGAGCTCTGTGAGGTTCCCTAGAGTATGAGTGGTGTGGGCGCTGTGAGTTTCCTTAGAGTCTCCTGAGGCTGTGGAGCTCTGTTCGGTTCCTTAGAGTATGAGTGAGTGTGGAGCGCTGTGAGGTTCCTTAGAGTCTCTTGGGCTGTGGAGCTCCGTTCGGTTCCTTGCAGTATGAGTGGTGTGGAGCGCTGTGAGGTTCCTTAGAGTCTCCTGGGCTGTGGAGCTCTGTTCGGTTCCTTGCAGTATGAGTGGTGTGGAGCGCTGTGAGGTTCCTTAGAGTCTCCTGGGGCTGTGGAGCTCCGTTCGGTTCCTTAGAGTATGAGTGGTGTGGAGCGCTGTGAGGTTCCTTAGAGTCTCCTGGGCTGTGGAGCTCCGTTCGGTTCCTTAGAGTATGAGTGGTGTGGAGCGCTGTGAGGTTCCTTAGAGTCTCCTGGGGCTGTGGAGCTCCGTTCGGTTCCTTAGAGTATGAGTGGTGTGGAGCGCTGTGAGGTTCCTTAGAGGCTGTGGAGCTCCGTTCGGTTCCTTAGAGTATGAGTGGTGTGGAGCGCTGTGAGGGTTCCTTGAGAGTCTCCTGAGGCTGTGGAGCTCCGTTCGGTTCCTTGCAGTATGAGTGGTGTGGAGCGTGTGAGGTTCCTTAGAGTCTCCTGGGGCTGTGGAGCTCCGTTCGGTTCCTTGCAGTATGAGTGGTGTGGAGCTCTGTGAGGTTCCTTAGAGTATGAGTGGTGTGGAGCGCTGTGAGATTCCTTAGAGTCTCTTGGGCTGTGGAGCTCCGTTCGGTTCCTTGCAGTATGAGTGGTGTGGAGTGCTGTGAGGTTCCTTAGAGTCTCCTGGGCTGTGGAGCTCCGTTCGGTTCCTTGCAGTATGAGTGGTGTGGAGCGCTGTGAGGTTCCTTAGAGTCTCCTGAGGCTGTGGAGCTCCGTTCGGTTCCTTGCAGTATGAGTGGTGTGGAGCGCTGTGAGGTTCCTTAGAGTCTCCTGGGCTGTGGAGCTCCGTTCGGTTCCTTGCAGTATGAGTGGTGTGGAGCTCTGTGAGGTTCCTTAGAGTATGAGTGGTGTGGAGCGCTGTGAGGTTCCTTAGAGTCTCCTGGGCTGTGGAGCTCCGTTCGGTTCCTTAGAGTATGAGTGGTGTGGAGCGCTGTGAGGTTCCTTAGAGTCTCCTGAGGCTGTGGAGCTCCGTTCGGTTCCTTAGAGTATGAGTGGTGTGGAGCGCTGTGAGGTTCCTTAGAGTCTCTTGGGCTGTGGAGCTCCATTCGGTTCCTTGCAGTATGAGTGGTGTGGAGCGCTGTGAGGTTCCTTAGAGTCTCCTGGGCTGTGGAGCTCCGTTCGGTTCCTTGCAGTATGAGTGGTGTGGAGCGCTGTGAGGTTCCTTAGAGTCTCCTGGGGCTGTGGAGCTCTCGTTCGGTTCCTTAGCAGTATGAGTGGTGTGGAGCGCTGTGAGGTTCCTTAGAGTCTCCTGAGGCTGTGGAGCTCCGTTCGGTTCCTTGCAGTATGGTGGTGTGAGCTCTGTGAGGTTCCTTAGAGTATGAGTGGTGTGGAGCGCTGTGAGGTTCCTTAGAGTCTCCTGGGCTGTGGAGCTCCGTTCGGTTCCTTGCAGTATGAGTGGTGTGGAGCGCTGTGAGGTTCCTTAGAGTCTCCTGGGGCTGTGGAGCTCCATTCGGTTCCTTGCAGTATGAGTGGTGTGGAGCTCCGTTCGGTTCCTTAGAGTATGAGTGGTGTGGAGCGCTGTGAGGTTCCTTAGAGTCTCCTGAGGCTGTGGAGCTCCGTTCGGTTCCTTGCAGTATGAGTGGTGTGGAGCGCTGTGAGGTTCCTTAGAGTCTCTTGGGCTGTGGAGCTCCGTTCGGTTCCTTGCAGTATGAGTGGTGTGGAGCGCTGTGAGGTTCCTTAGAGTCTCCTGGGCTGTGGAGCTCCGTTCGGTTCCTTGCAGTATGAGTGGTGTGGAGCGCTGTGAGGTTCCTTAGAGTCTCCTGGGCTGTGGAGCTCCGTTCGGTTCCTTAGAGTATGAGTGGTGTGGAGCGCTGTGAGGTTCCTTAGAGTCTCCTGAGGATGTGGAGCTCCGTTCGGTTCCTTAGAGTATGAGTGGTGTGGAGCGCTGTGAGGTTCCTTAGAGTCTCCTGGGCTGTGGAGCTCCATTTGGTTCCTTAGAGTATGAGTGGTGTGGAGCGCTGTGAGGTTCCTTAGAGTCTCCTGAGGCTGTGGAGCTCCGTTCGGTTCCTTGCAGTATGAGTGGTGTGGAGCTCTGTGAGATTCCTTAGAGTATGAGTGGTGTGGAGCGCTGTGAGGTTCCTTAGAGTCTCCTGAGGCTGTGGAGCTCTGTTCGGTTCTTTAGAGTATGAGTGGTGTGGAGCGCTGTGAGGTTCCTTAGAGTCTCTTGGGCTGTGGAGCTCCGTTCGGTTCCTTGCAGTATGAGTGGTGTGGAGCGCTGTGAGGTTCCTTAGAGTCTCCTGGGCTGTGGAGCTCCGTTCGGTTCCTTGCAGTATGAGTGGTGTGGAGCGCTGTGAGGTTCCTTAGAGTCTCCTGGGGCTGTGGAGCTCCGTTCGGTTCCTTAGAGTATGAGTGGTGTGGAGCGATGTGAGGTTCCTTAGAGTCTCCTGGGCTGTGGAGCTCCGTTCGGTTCCTTGCAGTATGAGTGGTGTGGAGAGCTGTGAGGTTCCTTAGAGTATGAGTGGTGTGGAGCGCTGTGAGGTTCCTTAGAGGCTGTGGAGCTCCGTTCGGTTCCTTAGAGTATGAGTGGTGTGGAGCGCTGTGAGGTTCCTTAGAGTCTCCTGAGGATGTGGAGCTCCGTTCGGTTCCTTAGAGTATGAGTGGTGTGGAGCGCTGTGAGGTTCCTTAGAGTCTCCTGGGGCTGTGGAGCCCCGTTCGGTTCCTTAGAGTATGAGTGGTGTGGAGCGCTGTGAGGTTCCTTAGAGGCTGTGGAGCTCCGTTCGGTTCCTTAGAGTATGAGTGGTGTGGAGCGCTGTGAGGTTCCTTAGAGTCTCCTGAGGCTGTGGAGCTCCGTTCGGTTCCTTAGAGTATGAGTGGTGTGGAGCTCTGTGAGGTTCCTTAGAGTATGAGTGGTGTGGAGCTCTGTGAGGTTCCATAGAGTCTCCTGAGGCTGTGGAGCTCTGTTCGGTTCCTTGCAGTATGAGTGGTGTGGAGCGCTGTGAGGTTCCTTAGAGTCTCCTGAGGCTGTGGAGCTCTGTTCGGTTCCTTAGAGTATGAGTGGTGTGGAGCGCTGTGAGGTTCCTTAGAGTATGAGTGGTGTGGAGCGCTGTGAGGTTCCTTAGAGTCTCCTGAGGCTGTGGAGCTCCGTTCGGTTCCTTAGAGTAGGAGTGGTGTGGAGCGCTGTGAGGTTCCTTAGAGTCTCCTGAGGCTGTGGAGCTCCGTTCGGTTCCTTGCAGTATGAGTGGTGTGGAGCGCTGTGAGGTTCCTTAGAGTATGAGTGGTGTGGAGCGCTGTGAGGTTCCTTAGAGTCTCCTGAGACTGTGGAGCTCTGTTCGGTTCCTTAGAGTATGAGTGGTGTGGAGCTCCGTTCGGTTCCTTAGAGTATGAGTGGTGTGGAGCGCTGTGAGGTTCCTTAGAGTCTCCTGAGGCTGTGGAGCTCCGTTCGGTTCCTTGCAGTATGAGTGGTGTGGAGCTCTGTGAGGTTCCTTAGAGTATGAGTGGTGTGGAGCGCTGTGAGGTTCCTTAGAGTCTCCTGAGGATGTGGAGCTCTGTTCGGTTCCTTAGAGTATGAGTGGTGTGGAGCGCTGTGAGGTTCCTTAGAGTCTCCTGGGTTGTGGAGCTCCGTTCGGTTCCTTAGAGTATGAGTGGTGTGGAGCGCTGTGAGGTTCCTTAGAGTCTCCTGAGGATGTGGAGCTCTGTTCGGTTCCTTGCAGTATGAGTGGTGTGGAGCTCTGTGAGGTTCCTTAGAGTATGAGTGGTGTGGAGCGCTGTGAGGTTCCTTAGAGTATGAGTGGTGTGGAGCGCTGTGAGGTTCCTTAGAGTCTCCTGGGCTGTGGAGCTCCGTTCGGTTCCTTAGAGTATGAGTGGTGTGGAGCGCTGTGAGGTTCCTTAGAGTCTCCTGAGGCTGTGGAGCTCCGTTCGGTTCCTTGCAGTATGAGTGGTGTGGAGCTCTGTGAGGTTCCTTAGAGTATGAGTGGTGTGGAGCGCTGTGAGTTTCCTTAGAGTCTCCTGAGGCTGTGGAGCTCTGTTCGGTTCCTTAGAGTATGAGTGGTGTGGAGCGCTGTGAGGTTCCTTAGAGTCTCTTGGGCTGTGGAGCTCCGTTCGGTTCCTTGCAGTATGAGTGGTGTGGAGCGCTGTGAGGTTCCTTAGAGTCTCCTGGGCTGTGGAGCTCTGTTCGGTTCCTTGCAGTATGAGTGGTGTGGAGCGCTGTGAGGTTCCTTAGAGTCTCCTGGGGCTGTGGAGCTCCGTTCGGTTCCTTAGAGTATGAGTGGTGTGGAGCGCTGTGAGGTTCCTTAGAGTCTCCTGGGCTGTGGAGCTCCGTTCGGTTCCTTAGAGTATGAGTGGTGTGGAGCGCTGTGAGGTTCCTTAGAGTCTCCTGGGGCTGTGGAGCTCCGTTCGGTTCCTTAGAGTATGAGTGGTGTGGAGCGCTGTGAGGTTCCTTAGAGGCTGTGGAGCTCCGTTCGGTTCCTTAGAGTATGAGTGGTGTGGAGCGCTGTGAGGTTCCTTAGAGTCTCCTGAGGCTGTGGAGCTCCGTTCGGTTCCTTGCAGTATGAGTGGTGTGGAGCGATGTGAGGTTCCTTAGAGTCTCCTGGGGCTGTGGAGCTCCGTTCGGTTCCTTGCAGTATGAGTGGTGTGGAGCTCTGTGAGGTTCCTTAGAGTATGAGTGGTGTGGAGCGCTGTGAGATTCCTTAGAGTCTCTTGGGCTGTGGAGCTCCGTTCGGTTCCTTGCAGTATGAGTGGTGTGGAGTGCTGTGAGGTTCCTTAGAGTCTCCTGGGCTGTGGAGCTCCGTTCGGTTCCTTGCAGTATGAGTGGTGTGGAGCGCTGTGAGGTTCCTTAGAGTCTCCTGAGGCTGTGGAGCTCCGTTCGGTTCCTTGCAGTATGAGTGGTGTGGAGCGCTGTGAGGTTCCTTAGAGTCTCCTGGGCTGTGGAGCTCCGTTCGGTTCCTTGCAGTATGAGTGGTGTGGAGCTCTGTGAGGTTCCTTAGAGTATGAGTGGTGTGGAGCGCTGTGAGGTTCCTTAGAGTCTCCTGGGCTGTGGAGCTCCGTTCGGTTCCTTAGAGTATGAGTGGTGTGGAGTGCTGTGAGGTTCCTTAGAGTCTCCTGAGGCTGTGGAGCTCCGTTCGGTTCCTTAGAGTATGAGTGGTGTGGAGCGCTGTGAGGTTCCTTAGAGTCTCTTGGGCTGTGGAGCTCCATTCGGTTCCTTGCAGTATGAGTGGTGTGGAGCGCTGTGAGGTTCCTTAGAGTCTCCTGGGCTGTGGAGCTCCGTTCGGTTCCTTGCAGTATGAGTGGTGTGGAGCGCTGTGAGGTTCCTTAGAGTCTCCTGGGGCTGTGAAGCTCCGTTCGGTTCCTTGCTGTATGCGTGGTGTGGAGCTCTGTGAGGTTCCTTAGAGTATGAGTGGTGTGGAGCGCTGTGAGGTTCCTTAGAGTCTCCTGGGCTGTGGAGCTCCGTTCGGTTCCTTAGAGTATGAGTGGTGTGGAGCGCTGTGAGGTTCCTTAGAGTCTCCTGAGGCTGTGGAGCTCCGTTCGGTTCCTTGCAGTATGAGTGGTGTGGAGCTCTGTGAGGTTCCTTAGAGTATGAGTGGTGTGGAGCGCTGTGAGGTTCCTTAGAGTCTCCTGGGCTGTGGAGCTCCGTTCGGTTCCTTGCAGTATGAGTGGTGTGGAGCGCTGTGAGGTTCCTTAGAGTCTCCTGGGGCTGTGGAGCTCCATTCGGTTCCTTGCAGTATGAGTGGTGTGGAGCTCCGTTCGGTTCCTTAGAGTATGAGTGGTGTGGAGCGCTGTGAGGTTCCTTAGAGTCTCCTGAGGCTGTGGAGCTCCGTTCGGTTCCTTGCAGTATGAGTGGGGTGGAGCGCTGTGAGGTTCCTTAGAGTCTCTTGGGCTGTGGAGCTCCGTTCGGTTCCTTGCAGTATGAGTGGTGTGGAGCGCTGTGAGGTTCCTTAGAGTCTCCTGGGCTGTGGAGCTCCGTTCGGTTCCTTGCAGTATGAGTGGTGTGGAGCGCTGTGAGGTTCCTTAGAGTATGAGTGGTGTGGAGCGCTGTGAGGTTCCTTAGAGACTCCTGGGCTGTGGAGCTCCGTTCGGTTCCTTGCAGTAGGAGTGGTGTGGAGCGCTGTGAGGTTCCTTAGAGTATCCTGTGGCTGTGGAGCTCCGTTCGGTTCCTTGGTGATGCACAAGTGGTGTAGAGCTCTCTGAGGTTCCTTGGTGATGCACAAGTGGTGTAGAGCTCTGGGAGGTTATTTGGTGATGCACAAGTGGTGTAGAGCTCTGTGAGGTTCTTTGGTGATGCACAAGTGGTGTAGAGCTCTCTGAGGTTCCTTGGTGATGCACAAGTGGTGTAGAGCTCTCTGAGATTCCTTGGTGATGCACAAGTGGTGTAGAGCTCTGTGAGGTTCTTTGGTGATGCACAAGTGGTGTAGAGCTCTCTGAGGTTCTTTGGTGATGCACAAGTGGTGTAGAGCTCTCTGAGGTTCCTTGGTGATGCACAATTGGTGTAGAGCTCTGTGAGGTTCTTTGGTGATGCACAAGTGGTGTAGAGCTCTCTGAGGTTCCTTGGTGATGCACAAGTGGTGTAGCGCTCCGTGCGATTCCTTGGTTTTGCTTGTGCGGTATGGCACTCTCTGAAGTTCCTTGTCATTACCCGATTGGTCTGGAGCTCCGTTAGGTTTCATGGAACTGCTTGAGGGATGTGGAGTGCTCTGAGGTTCCTTTGAGGTACATGGGGCTGTGGAGCTCCGTGAGGTTCCTTCGGATTTCGTGAGTGATGTGGTGCGCTACGAGGTTTTTGGAGTTTGATGAGTCGTGTGGAGCTCTGAGAAGTTCCTTGAACTTGCATGAGTGGCGAGGAGCACTAGAAGGTTCTATGGTGCCGCTTGAGTACTTTGTAGTTCCGTTAGGTTCCTTGTAGTTGTGAGAGTAGTTTGGAGCACCGTTGAGTTCCTTGGAGTTGCCTGAATGGCGTGGAGTTTTTTTAGGCTCCTTGAAGTTGCACGCAAGGAGCTCTGTGAAGTTCCATGGAGGTGCCTGAGTGGTGTGTACTTCTGTGAGGTTTCTTGGCGCTGCGTGAGCAGTGTGGAACTCTGGCTTGCATGAGTGGTCTAGATATCTCTGAGGTTTCTTGGCGCTGCATGAGCAGTGTGGCGCTCTGGCTTGCATGAGTGGTTTGTACTTCTGTGAGGTTTCTTGGCGCTGCGTGAGCAGTGTGGCGCTCTGGCTTGCATGAGTGGTGTGTACTTCTGTGAGGTTTCTTGGCGCTGCATGAGCAGTGTGGCGCTCTGGCTTGCATGAGTGGTGTGTACTTCTGTGAGGTTTCTTGGCGCTGCGTGAGCAGTGTAGAGCTCTGGCATCATGAGTGGTTTGGAGATCTGTGAGGTTTCTTGGCGCTGCGTGAGCAGTGTGGCGCTCTGGCTTGCATGAGTGGTCTGGAGATCTGGGAGGTTTCTTGGCGCTGTATGAGCAGCGTGGAGCTCTGGCTTGCATGAGTGGTCTGGAGATCTGTGAGGTTTCTTGGCGCTGTATGAGCAGCGTGGAGCTCTGGCTTGCATGAGTGGTGTGTACTTCTGTGAGGTTTCTTGGCGCTGCATGAGCAGTGTGGAACTCCGGCTTGCATGAATGGTTTGGAGATCTGTGAGGTTTCTTGGCGCTGCGTGAGCAGCGTGGAGCTCTGGCTTGCATGGGTGGTGTTTGGATATTTGTTAGGCTCCTCGGCGGTGCAAGAGCGCTGTGAAGCTATGTTTCAGGGCGCTAAAGGTTCAAGTCAGGACTTATGGTGACAGCGAGAGAAGAAGTGCCTGAAGTGAGTGAATAGGCAGGCTGGACGGCGGTGGCGATCAGAGTGAGCGGCGCTGGGGGACGCCCATCAGAGATTGTCATGCGCTGCAAAGAAGATTGCTTGGAAGCCGCCAGGGGCAGCGCGTGAGGTAAACGATGCACGTGAGGCCGCGAGGGCTGGAGGGGCCCCCGCCACCCGAGACGCGGTAATCTGCCCTTGGCTCGCTGGCCCCTTCACCCCCTCGAGAGAGGCTGGGAGTGTTTGTAATGATTTTCACAGGTGATAAGACATTCGATTTTCCAAATCATTAATCTTATCGTAGTGCGCTGGGCCTGGAAACACTTGTATTCCAGTCACAGCCATAAAGGGAAATGGACTGAAACAATCCAGAGACTTAAAGCAAGGGGAAAATAGAGAGGGAGGGAGGCGGGGCTGTGGGAGGGGGCGGGGCATAGAGGAAGGGAGGGGGCGCGCACGATTCCAGGCGTACGTGGCGCGCGCGGAGAGAGAGAGGCGCGAAGCTATTATGTAAAACTGTTTTATATGATTTATGTGGGGATGGATGAATGCTTCAGGGCGCTAGAAGAGCATGGCAAGGGGCGAGAACAAACAGAAACGTTAATCATTCTACCTCAGCCGGTTGGTGGGCGCGCTGCACCTGTTGTAACAACTGAAAAAACAATTCTTGCAACACTCTCAAACCAGTAACCCCTGGTAATAAAGTATTATTGATCGGAAAAAAGAGAGTCTCAACGGAGAGAGAAAAGGACGAGACATAGAAAATGCTGAAAAGAAGAGAGCTTGTGAAAGATGCAGCAAAAATGTAAGAGAGGGAGCGTACAAGAGATTGAGATGGAATTAGAGAGCCGGCAAACTACAACATTGTGAGTGTGAGTGAGTCTAAGGGCCTAATGATGAACTGCATTTTGTAGTTTCAAAAGTAGGACTGAAAGAGAGAAAGGGGAGGGATGGAATTAGAGACCAGGCAGCCGGAGACCGTTGCTATGTGCGCCCTAAATTGGCGGGGTATGCCCAGGCGTTGGTCCCGGGCTCACTACACCACTGGATTCAAGCTAGCCTGGCTGATGAGCAGTGTTACCCTGAAACCGGTCCCAGGATGCTTGTTTCCGGTCCAGGGAGGACCTGGCTTGGCAGTTCGGGCTGGACTGTTCTCATGAGGAACAGGGTCAAGACTGATTTACATATGGATGGGTCCAAACTGGGGTGACATGGTGACCAAAATAACAATGGATTTAACCCAGATCTGTGACTGGGGGCAAGAGTGTTTGAAAAGTTTCAACACTGTCCATTATTTAATTTTGTGATGTTGCTATGTGTGCCCTAAGTGGCTAAGGATATGCCCAGACGTGGGTCCCTTGCTCACTGTGCCACTGGATTCAAGCCTGCCCGGCTGATGAGGAGTGATACCCTGAATCCGGTCACAGGATCCTTGCTTCCGGCCCAGGGAGGACCCAGCTTGGCAGTTCAGGCATGGACCCATGGGGAGCAGGGTCAAGACTGATTTGCATATGGCTGTGTCCAAACTGGGGTGTCATTGTGAGCAAAATAACTATGGATTAAATCCCGATCTGTGACTAGGGGTGAGTGTTTGAAAAGTTTCAGCACTGCATCCATCATGTCCACCACAGTCCATCATGTCCACCACACACACGTGGGTATACGTTTTAGTAGTAAATGTGGGAGGGGCAACGGAGGGTGGCTGGGAAATGGGGAATTCTTAACACTAAACAGGAGGGTTTTAAGGAGGGGTTTATGAGATACTTGCTAAAGCAAAACATGCACAGACAAAAAAATGTAAGACCATTTCAATTCACAAAATTATGTTTATGTGTTTGTCATATTAATGTTTATGGTAATGGTTATGTCATGCCATCTCATGTTGTTTTGTTATGTTAATTGTTATCTTTTGTTATGTTACGTTATTTTACATTTTGTTATGTTACATTCCCAGATTTGTAAAGAGCAGCAAATATCTCGAAAGGTGTTCTGGCACTAAATAAACACAGGGAAGGATGCGTCCGAATCAGAGCACAGAGACAGCGCTGTCAACCAGCTGTGGATCAGCCCGACAGGTCCTAGTTATTGAAAAGGCAGGTCTTCAAAGCCTTCCTGAACCTTAGCAAGAAAGGGGCGAGCTGTACGGGACCAGGTAGTTATTTACAGAGCTTTACCGCCCTCACTGAAAAGGCGTTGCCATGCGCGCAAGCCTGTTTAAATCTGGGCACAACCAGCGCAAATGAGCGAAAACAGTGTGATGGTGTCTAATCGTGAAGCTTATGGCTCAACTGCTGAGGGCCACTGCTATGAACTGCTTTAAATACCAGGCAAAGGGACTTAAAGAGCCCCCTCTTTATCACCGACAGCCAATGCAGGGATTTTAGGGCCACAGAGGTTTAAGAGAAATGAGGGTGCTCCAAGGCCATGCTGGCCGCTGCGTTTTGTATTCGTTAGAGTTTGGAGTAATAAGACCTTCATCCAGCTCCACAAATAAAGAATTGTAATATTTCAGGCGACTTAGAAGGCGAAGAAAGGGTTACATCACTCCAAAAGGTGTTAAAACCTGCTCAAATGTACCCCATCCCAGTGTTGGAGTCCGTAGAGCCCCGCACATGGCCAACCACTGGTACTGCAACACACTACCATAGTAAAAAAATGGAGGCAGGGAAAAAAGACCCCATAGGAAATAATGGTAAAGTCCTTAAATTATTTTCCCATTTAATATATATATATATATATATAAAAAATATATATATATATATATATATATATATATATATATATATATATATATATATATATATATACACAGCAATCCTGCTCCACTTGAAAAGAAACCGACACGCTGAAGTATATTGACACGTTTACTGGAAACAGAAGGCTCTGACGAGTTTCGGTGCACAAACCACCTTGTTCACACCATATTATATATATATTATTACCACCATGGGGGCTGCGGAAGCCAATTGTAATAGAATGTTGTTAAAAGGGCTTTCATTCAACTACGTGCTCCCTATGCAGTATGTTTTTCATGTTTACTTTGCACTATCACTGATCTCTTCAATGATTGGATGCACTGAATTTAAATGTGGTGGTCCGGCATCAGCGCGTCATGTGATCAAGATCGCGGAGGAGATCAAAACGCGTCTGAGGCGGACACTTGTCTGTACCATTTTGGGTGAATAAATTAAATATATGGAACTGTGAACCCGCTCTTTTTGAATCTTTTGGAGAAATACTTCTGGTGGTCCGTACCTGCGGTGTATTCCCCTCTTGGCAATTGGAGGGTCAGGACTTTGGAGATATATATATATATATATATATATATATATATATATAACAAATATATAATGATTAATAATTCATTATTTCAAAAGTTAATCACAAAGTTAATAAACTTTTAAACCTGTATTTTAAGATTACAATCATTTAAATTAAAGACAATTTCAAACAAAATATACTACATATTAAATAAAAATTGAAAGATGTGTGGTTGGAAATTATTGTCAACACTTATTTATAAATTACATTAATATGTTTACATTGATAAATTATATAATACACATTTGATTTTATTATTTAGTCTGCTGTAAAATTAAATTTTATTTGCCCCAGAATAAAAATACATATATAAAAGTAATTTACATTTATATTTTATATTAAAATATTTTTTAAACACTACTAACCTTTAAATAGTTTGCTATACTTTCCCATAGTAGGGAGATCTCTGTTATGGTGGTGAAGATCTCCACCTAAATGTCCACAGTTACTATTAATAACTTGACACTTATAAATCCTGTTGTAGAATGCTCCGCCCTCCAATTTGAGAGAGTTTAGGCATGTAAGCCTACACAAGAGGTGTAATTCAACATTCAGGAATGGTGAATAGTAAAAATTGGTAGAGTTACACTGTAACACCTAGATGTAGTAATAATTATACACATATACATTTACCTTTGTGAATAGGCCTCCAAGTTAATGTAGGTGAGAAAGACCAAGAAATAAAGAGAATCAAAGAAACAGAGAATTTGGGAGAGAGTGATGGAGAAAACAGATTGGGGTACATATGGCCTCTTGCCTGCCACCAGCCGCTGTTTTGCTGCACAGGGGGACCACAAGCCCCAGAATCCACTCTGCTCCCAGGAGGGAGGAGATTGCCACCACACGCGCACTCAAAACGCGCCGAAGATCACTGCGGCACGGGACGCGCCTCTTGCCTGCCACCAGCCGCTGTTTTGCTGCACAGGGGGACCACAAGCCCCAGAATCCACTCTGCTCCCAGGAGGGAGGAGATTGCCACCACACGCGTGCTCAAAACGCGCTGAAGATCACCGCGGGGCGCGCCTCTTGCCTGCCACCAGCCGCTGTTTTGCTGCACAGGGGGACCACAAGCCCCAGATTCCACTCTGCTCCCAGGAGGGAGGAGATTGCCACCACACGCGCGCTCAAAACGCGCCGAAGATCACCGCGGCGCGGGACGCGCCCGGGCAAAGCCCGGGCCAAGGGCGGGCCCGTCCTTGCCCGTCAACGTCAGGAAGAGGCAGGGCAGGGCCATCCCCCTAACATTGACTGTGAGATCTGAGAGGCTGACAACTCTATTATTGGTCATCATTGGACAAGGTACTGTGCAAAGAGCTGCCAAGAACTGAGATCGCATTGGGGAGCTATTATTGCTAAATGAATATAGTAGGGCACCAGTGACAGTAAGTTTGTATTGGTTCTTGGCATAAGCCACTATCATATTACACCAAGTATACAATACTGGGCATTGGGGGCATAAAACGTGGGAGTTAGACACAAATACCATGTGCTACTGATCTGTGAGGCACCAGAAGATGGGTAAAAGGAAAATGATGGAGGGAGTGGGGGCGGGAAATGGCGCTAATGGGGGGGCAGTACAGGGGAACAAGGCAAAGAAAGTTCGAAGGCACGTTGCTAATAACTGTGTGATGGATAGAATAGATTCCCTCATCCATGATTGTGAAGACATCCTTGAGCCTGAGCCAACAGCTCCCCGTCCTGACATCGAGTTGCCCCCCAAAGGTGCCAATTTTTCCCGCCATTTAACTACTATCCCTTCAATGTTTCGGAAGTCCTCTCGGAAAGGAACCTTAAAACATAATAAAGATGTACCCTTGCCTTCTGATGCAGTGCAGGTGCACAATTCTCCCTCCCATGATACTTTCCAGCAATCTACCGATCCTCCCACTAACTCTCCCATTAACATTGACGAGAGTCAATATGGCTCCAACGTTACTTGTTCTAATAGGTACACACCTTTGGCAGATATAGTTGAAGATATAGATACAGTTGAAACCCTCGGGGTCGAGTCGTCACAATTATTGCCCACATCTCCAATTGAGGTTAGTGAAGAGGAAATTCCATCACCTCATCACATTATTCAACTCGTTGGCTCCCTAAAGACGGAGATAGGAATGATGCGAAGTATGATCGAAGAGCTTGTTACCACGGTCAGATTCCTATCCCTAAATGTTACATCCCCGAAACATCCGCAGTTTGCAGATTCTCTGCTTGAACCACGTCCATATGGCAACCAAGTATATCCACCGGTCCACCAAGAAAGAGGCCCATTGGGATATGGATCTTCCTTGCCTTCCTCAGTAACATCTAAACAGACTCTAACACCTCTAATGCCAAAACATGCTGGTAATTTTAAAGGCATCCACCAGATTCAAGTTACCCCTCAAGCCTCTAACAATTGCATTAGACAGCCAACCTTACCCGTCTGCCCTCAACCTAACTAGCAGAGGCGATCCACCACAATTTCTCCCACCCCGCAGGTGCAAAAAGTTTGCATGGTCAATGTTCCAAAGCTAGATCCAATGGGTAGCTTTGAGAACGAGGAGTCTCTAATAAACAAATCAATACATTGGATTCGCCATGTTAGGTCCTGTCGCTCAGTCATACGCGAAGATATTGTCAGGGCTCGGAGATGTATGTCCCCCACCGAACCCTTCGATTATATCGAGCTTACTTTGATTAATGCTGAGCTAGCTGAAAATCTTCTTTTATTGGAGTATCGTACCTGCCCTCCTGCTCCATCGGCTATCCAGTTCAGGCGGTTTCCTAGTATATTAACAGCCAGGGCACATGATAAACATCTAACAAGGGCCCTAGGTGGGGGGTCCCCACTAGAAGCCAATGACTGACTACAATCCGACCCACAGTTGTACCAGGAACCACATGTCACTTCTCTATTAACTAATGACAGTTTTCAAAGCCATCTAACCCCATGTACTGGCGCAGAGCCACCTTTTACCAACTTGGAACCTATTGTCCAAAACCAGCAGCACATTAATGCAACAGGTGTCTGCGTGGCTAATTCTATAACAGCCACTGACCCCCCTGGCCTCTCCGCCAGCCCTTGTAACCCCTAGTCAAAACATCTTTAGCAGAGATCTAACCCGTGAGCCGGCCTCCCATCATCAGCTAAAGATTATTTCCTGGAATGTTGCCGGGCTTGGCAGGAAAATGTCGTTGCCCCATTGGAATGATCTGATAGAGGGCTTTGACATTTGTGCTTTCCAAGAGACTTGGAGTTTGGTTCCTCTATATAAATCGGTCTATAGTTGTTTTCATATACCAGCAATTAATGTGGGGAAAGGACGTCCTTCAGGAGGGCTGATAGTTTGGGTTAACATCGCACTGGGCTGCAGAATCATTGTACAAAATAGTGGGAGCCTAGATATCATGAGGCTTACTATTAAGGGTCCAAGAGGGGGTGATTTGCTTGATCTATTTAATGTATATATAAGGGGGACTGTAGGGGGCAAACCTTCACCCATTGTTACGTTATTAGAACAGGGTTTATCTAGTTGTCTGTCACACTCTAGAGTTGTGGTCGCAGGCGACTTCAACTGTACCTTTGAGCCCCTGAGCACAGAGGATATGCTTGGGATTGAGGAAGAGGACCGAAGATGGCTGGTCCCCCCCATTGGATTTACCCCCTGTTAAAAGATGGTCGCAATTGGCTATTCAGCTCAATGCGCTTACCTTGGAATTTAATTTAAGGGCAGTAAATGGCAGAACTCTATCAGATATTGAGGGGCAAATACTTACAATAGACCCGGCTGCCCTTCTCGCATTGATAATGTATTATTAGATATAAGATTGTGGGGAAACTGTATTGACATGAAAGTGGGAAATACGATACGATAGTGACCACAATCCCCTCTATGTGACAATGAAGTCTTTATGGGTCCATTATTGCCCTTCCTCTAGTACTCATAGACCACTGTTAACTAAAGACGTGGTCCCTTCGAACTGTAGAAGGTTTCTTCAATGGCCCAAGGTTGCTGCACAAGATGTTAAAATAGATGGAATAAGGCAAGCATTGAGTAGGAACATTTTAGAGCTACAGGAGGCAATGACAAGCGCAGATGAGTCCACAAGCGTCCCCATCATCTACTCAAACACAATTGAACAGATTGGTGCATACTTCCAAGGATCTGGTAAGCTGACCAAATTTGGTGAGCAATCCAAGTATAGGCACTCATGGTACACTAAAGACTGCAGAGTGAAGAGACAGGCACTATCGGTAGCAATTAGAAGTAAGGACTGCCCTGGGATCAAACTCGCAAGAAAAGACTATAGAGCAGCTTTGCTTTTCGCAAAACGAAAATGGGATGAGGGTCGTTGGCAGGATTTAAAGGATGCCAGCTCAGCAAGGGACCCCAAACATTTTTGGAATCTCATGAGACAGGCAGATAAGAGGGATCTAGATCAAATTCCCAATCATATCTCATCCCACGACTGGCATGATCATTTCGGAAAACTCTATTCTGGGTCTGATGATGCTTGCCCGGATGGGTTACATGACTATTTTTCTACTCCCATTGATAGTGGAATTAGCGAACATTCCTCGTTGGCCGAGGTTGCAACTGCTATAAGCAGGATAGTTCCAGCAAAAGCACCGGGGCCCGATGGTCTCCCTGGAGACCTGTTCCTTGCTGATCCCCGTAACTGGGCATGCTTTATATAACTCTTAATTAATTCTATCTCTGGTGGCTGCCCTGTGCCAGAATCATGGAAGGGGGCGGAGGTGGTCCCTATCTATAAGAAGGGAGCTAGGGAGGATCCTGCCAAATACAGACCAATCAGTTTGATTGATGCAATTCAGAAGATAGTGGGCAGGGTCCTCCTACAGAGGATCCAATCCTGGGTTGAGGATGGAGACATCCTCTCCCAGTATCAGGTGGGATTTAGGGTCAATATGGGAACGATGGACGAGGTCTTCAGGCTCTTATTGATTTATTGGAAGACCGTTGTAATTGGTAGAGGTAATCTCTATCTTGCCTTTATAGATCTAAGGACTGCATTTCACCTGGTCCCCAGAACAAAATTGTGGCAAACACTAGCAGACTTGGCATTTCTCCTATAATTCTTAATATATTGATCCGGCTCCATGAGGGCAATTTTGCACAGGTGAGATGGGGGTCTCAAGGCCAATTGACGGAGAGGATTCCAGTAAACAGGGGAGTTCGTTAGGGCTGTGTAATGGCACCCACCCTGTTCTCCTTGTATGTGAACGGGGTGGTTAGCCAGTGGCGTAGCTAGGGGGGGGCGATGGGGGCGGACCGCCCCAGGCGGCACGAGTTTTGGGGCGACAGCCGGCCCCCCTTCCCCCGCTCTTACCTTCGGCCGCAAGAATCGGCCGCGACCGCTACCAACCCCTCCCCCCGCTCTTCTATCATTTTGCCGAGGGCGGCAAACGCAGGGGCAGCCTAAGGCCTAGCTACGCCCCTGTGGTTAGCTACTTACAAAAAGATCCAGCCGATGCCCCGGCCTTGGCGGGGGACAAGGTACCTACTCTCCTGTTTGCTGATGATACATTGTTACCAGCTGGGCTACAAAAACTACTGAATAGATTTCAGTCTTTCTGCAACTCCCGGGGGCTGGTCATAAACACCTTTAAGACCAAGGTTATGACATTCCATCCACACATCTTTTAGAAATAACCTCACCTTAGATGGGATACAATTAGAAAGAGTTAGCACATTTGATTACCTTGGAATTCGGATCTCAGAAAAAATGCAGTGGAGGAGGCCCCATCTTGATAAAATGCTCCTGAGCCATAAACGTGGGGTCGGGGCACTGAGTAAAGAACATCGCTCGTCACAGAGCAGGCCAGTTGCCCCGGCCCTCACGGTTTATGATGCAAAGGCAGTTAGCGCTGCTCTTTACGGAGCCGAGCTATGGGGATTTGAAAATGTTGGCGAGATCTGCAGATCGGAGCATAAGTTCCTGAAAGATCTGGTTATGCTCCCTCGAAATGCTCCGGTAATTCCCATGATGTACGACATGGGCAGACGTTCATTTAGCGATATTGCCAAACTACGCCCCCTACTCTTCTGGGCTCGCCTTCGGCGAATTGCTGAGCTTACGAACTATGCTAAGGCATTCACAGAAGTGATGAGCTTAGATGCTAGTCACAAGGTTAAGTGGATATCCGATCTTAAGAAGCTAATGACTAATCTTGGTCTTAAAGATGCCTGGGATAGCCAAAACCCCCCCGAGTAAGGCTGAGTTAAAACGCATCTATTGGGACTGGATTGACACTCGGCACCTTAGAAACCCAAATATTGGAAGGCTAACAGCAGAATTCTTTCAGCATAAGCAATGTAGAAGCCTCGAACCATATTTGGATACAATCCAGATACCAAGAGATAGGGCGCTATATATACAATTCAGATTTGGGTCACTTCCGGTCCACGATCTGACCTCTAGATGGCGCCCCCCAAACCAGACAACTAAAGATTGCCCTTGTTGCAGGTCTCCAAAGGAAAGCATCGCCCATCTTATGTTTGCCTGTCCGGCGCACGAGAAGGCAAGGTTTAGATGGCTTACACCAATCTGCAAACAACTGGGCACTCGAGATCATTGCATTGCTTTACGCATTTTAAAATCTGATGTAAGCACCCTTTTTGTTTGCGGAGTTGCCAAGTTTTTGAGTTGCGCCTGGACAGCCAGACAGAAAGCTTTAAAGAGGAGCGATCTAATGCTACTCTAAAAACCCCTATGGAGAATAAGGAAAATTAAAAATAAATGATTATTTCTGGTCATAAAACTTGCATTGTCATTTATAGAAAGTATACAGGATTTTATTCTTTTAATCAAAAAATTGTCTTTGTTTTTAAAACTCTTTTTTATTATAACCAATAATGCTACTATGATGAAATGAGTTTCTTTTACTATGCTATTATCGATCAAACATTATGTACTTCTCACGTCCTTCTTAACAAAATGTTTTTATCCTGTTTAAAAAAATTATATTTTTAATATGGCGTGTTAAAGCTTTTATGATATTTGTTATCGAAATAAAGCAATTTGATTGATTGCTATTTAGTATTCTATATACTTCTCAGGTTTTTTTTTAATCATTCTACATTGTTCAATAGTATTTTACACACCCTAATGTATATTTTGTGCTCTGCTATTATAGACTCATAGGTTTTATATGTTATAAATACAGGCCCAAATATGAGTAGCCAGATATTTGGGCCTTTATTTATAGTATCAGATGTAATCTAACACCACTGGGTTGGAATAAACAGCACCCAATTAGGAATGTGTCCCAATAATTGGGAATAACTTGCAGATGTTGGTGCTTACCACCTCAGATCCGCATGTCCCTGTAATTATCAGACATTTTTCCCCAATAAATTTCAGTACGAATTAATAACATTTATCCAGGGGAAAAACGGCAGTACATTGTTATCCGACAAACTCAGTTTATACGGGAACACTAATTAGCGCACATACTGAAATTATGAGGGCCACTTGCAATGATTGCTCTAGTGTCATTTCAATCATTACGTAACTTTTCCTTTTTACATTTTAAGTGCTCTAATGCTGACAGGCCATGTTCTTGTTCTATCCAATCACATAAATAAATAAATTGAGCTAGTGGGTAAGAGAGCGGGTATAAATAGGTCAAGAAAAAGAACCAGAGCAATAGGGCGAGAAGGAGAAGGAGTGACAAAAGTTTACATGGAGGAAGAAGATTGCAATAGAATGTGAGAAAAAGTGAGAGAGTGCAAGAAAGAATAAGAGCAAATGGAAAACAAAACAAAAGAGAGACAGTAAGTAAGTGGGAATAAATAAAGTAAAACAACAGTTTAGTGATAATGTGAAAGTACAAGAAAGAAATAGAATGCAATCAATAAAGATATATATTTACACAAATATGTATATTCACTGAAAATCTTTGGTTAAGGTTGAGTTATGGGTACAGAGAGTGAATAACGCACACAACACTAACAACATTAAACTAATGGGAAATACAAGTGTTACAGGAGTAAGACAACCTAAACTCCCACCCCAGCCTTCATGTGTACAAGTGTCAAGCACACATCGTAAGAGACTCAATATGTCGCTCAGTGTGTGACACTTTCACATATCAAATATGAAACAGGTGGAGTGCTAAATGTAATTGGTGATTGCACAATTGCATTTCTCTTCTTAGTATGTGTTGTTTACTCAAAGCATCTCATGTTGACGAAATTATGGGTAGGTTTCTTCATATTCTAATGAGTGTTATCGTACGTTATTAATTATTACATAACAGTTAATATTTGTAGTTTTGACAACGTTTGCTGCTGTTTCATCCATTGTAAGTGCCTTTCCATCTATTTTAAACATTAGGCATATAATTTACTTGTGTTACACATAATGCAATGTTGTTGCTTAATGAGTTTATAACTATGGCTTCTTGTGGGTGGGAATTTAGTTTAACTTATTAGCTTAACTGTTGCATTTCTTTTAAGTTTCTGTTGCATATACTTGCCACTTCAAGTCGAGCTTAATGAATGAAACTTTAATTGAAGATTTTTCCAATTACTTTTATTGCTTTTTTATGGTTCCAAACTCAATCCCATAGCATCAGTCCTGGACTTAATGAGGGTGAATGTCCTCTGTAGGACTGCACTTTATTTGTTCTATATAGAAATTAGCATGAATGGTTCCAGGCATTGTTGGTGGGTTAATGGCAGCTTCCTGTGAGTATCAATGGATCTAATTGGGAAGCACTTTGAATAACCTCTGGGTTCAATACGCGATAACGTCCCCAGCCTGTAAGGAGTTGTAATGGCCCAACATATTAATGAACCTAGGTGTAATGAGCCATAATGGCCCCTTGGAGTAATAAACATTAGTGACCCCAGTCAATGTTCACATGAAGTAACGAGTATTAATGTCCCATGCCAGTAATGTCTATAGAGCATCTTCTATTATTGTGCACCAAGTCTCAGGATGATAGATCTAATAACATGAATCCATTAATGTCATTTGTATAAACAATCTTGGAGCAAAGGTATGCTTTTTCCTTTCCCTTCTCTGCTAAAAGGACATTATAATTGCTAACTTTAAAAAAAAAAAAAGTTTGAATTGTTTAAGGAATGTAATGCTGAATGGGGTGAAATGCTAATCGTTTTTACTTTATTTTATAATCTTTATAGTTTACAATTCTCTGTTAAAGTAAATAAACTTATAGACTAAAGCAGAGGTCTTCAAACTTTTTTACTCTGAGCCCCCCCTAAGCAAAATGTTTTGAGTTCGGGCCCCCCTCCAAAACTTTATGGCAGGATTGGGGGAGTGGGAGGGACATGGCTGCGTGCAGGGAGCGGTGCTTATGAGAGGATTTCAGGAATACGTTTTCTATAGCTTATGAACCGCACTAAATATGAGACTTATAAAACAGAAAATGCATCAAACAAAAACAGATATCCCAAACAAACTGCTCCCCATAATTGGGGTGTTGTGAGCCCCTCACACTCTTTGACCCCAGTGCAACTATACCTGCTGCACTAATGATAACTGCAGCCCTGAGTAGCAGGCTATCTCCTCTGCATCTTTTACCTCTTCCCCACCATGACGGATCTTCAACTCTGTCCTAATGCTTGAAAGGAAAATAAGCTTTGATGCCCCTTTTTTAAAGGTAGACAGTCATAACTGTGATGCAGTGGGCCCCTCAAATCCCTGGGCCCCAGTCCTGCTGCACCTGCTCCTTAATGATAACCAGCAGTGGCCACTTACACACTTGGCAGCAGTACCAGCTTCACTAATGAATGCAACTTTTAAAAAAAAGAAAACTTATATTGTCCCCTTCTTTGGGGTATCTCTCTGAAGAAGCTGCCTCTGGCCATTTGTAAACAAAAATGAGTCCGCATACAGTGCTCCCTATTCTGGGCCTACTCTTTGACAATATCTATGAATCTCGCTCCTTTCCTCTGTCTCTTGGACCATTACTGTGAGGCTCCAGGGATCGAGAGGATTAGGGCGCTGGATCTGAATGCAACCCTTCTGGCCTGCTACCTGCCACCCCATGGACTCAGCTTTCACAATGCCCCTGAATGGTTAATACTGACTTTGAGATGCCTCTGCCTGAAATCGAAGGGTGTGGTGGTAGTGCATAAAGTTAAAAAAGAAACCAGCCTTCTTACCAGCCAATAATTGATTGAGTCACTAAAAGCCAGGGCCACTGGAATTATGAGTTTCTGCAGCAGCAGCGTTTTCCACATAATTATCAGTTTACTGCATTTGCTACATAATCTGCAGATTTTCAACAAAAGAAAACTAGATTCTAGCTCAAACGGAACAAAAATTACTTAAAGCGTGACAAAGTGTTCCAGAGCAGTGGAAGGCCCTTTGCAAAGATTGACTGGTAATCTTGTAGTTGCTTACTGCTGTATTTGGGTGTTAAACTGGTACTAATGGGGTGAAATATTTCCCTGACAGGGTTACCTTGAGTTAAAATGACAAAATAATGAAGTAATGCTAACCACAAAATGTGGCGCATTATGCCGCATAATTTACCTTTTCTTGCTGCATAATTTAGTCAAACCTGCCGCATAATGTTGTCCTCTTCTGCTGAATAATTCCAGTGGCTCTGCTTAAAGCTTCATGGTGGCAAAGATCTATTCTTTTTGAGATGTAATGTAAGGGTGTTATCAGCTGAGATCTGGAATAGTGGAGTCACTTACAAAAATGTCTGCATTAGATACAGTTTGATTAATTATTACTAAAACGTATATTTTGTAAGAACTTGTTTTATCTCAATCACTGCATCATTTTGCAGCAGCCTAGCTTAGAGTATGTAAATACTGTTTTAAAATAATGACTTACATATTCACAGTGCTTTCTGCCACAGGCTGGGACCTCATAGCACTATAAACAGTGCCATTGGAATTATGCGGCGGAGAAGGCCAGATTATGCAGCATGGTTGACTAAATTCAGCAGCAAGCAAAGGTGAATTATGCTGCATATTTTCTGATAGCAGTGCTGCATTATTTTGCTATTTTTACACTTGTTAACACTGTCCTGGCCTTTATTGCCCCTCATAAGTATCACATTAACACCCACATATAGCAATAAGCAACAGAAAGGTGACCATTCAACCTTTAGAAAGGGCCTTCCACTGTGAGGTAACATGTGTTGCTGCATTTTTTTTTATCTGCAAATTATGCAGCAGATGATGGATTATATGGCAAATGCGGTAAATCCATAACTATGCGCTGTGACTGCAGGGTGAGCGTGAAAGTGAAGGGTGAGAATGAGTGAGTTGTCTGAATGCAGAGTGCATTCCCAGACATTTGAAGTAAATCAGCATGTTATTGACGGGGTGTAGGGTTTCAGATATAAGTTAAACTATTGCTATTATGGTATTAATCTGGGATCGAGGGTGGAGGAAATAAATAATGTGCTGATCGTGCAACAAACTTCCAGTTTTATGATTAGGATTGGTAGCTCATTATTTTGATGTCGCAGACGGTACAAAAATACACAGTCACCTAAAGCCCTATTTTCAGCACTTATCTGTGCATACTTAGAACAGCAAATATAAATAGAAAGCACTTTTAAATGTGTTCTAGGGCAGCCTGAATGATCCATGACTGATAATTAAAGGGAACAGACAAAGTCAGATTACAAATGAATACATACCTTTTTATTTAAAACCCTGTTTATTGTCAAAACAAGGTCTTTGCAGGCTCTTTAAACAAATCATGGCTGGCATTTTTCTATTGGCAACCCTACTTTATATTCCTTTTCATGAAAAGCATTTTCACACTACAGCAGTAAATTTAAAATACAAATGTAAGGATTAGGCAGAGTCGGGGCCCAGGGGGTACTGGAAACAGAAATAAAAACTAAGCCTCGGTAACTAGTTTCTAAAGGTATGCAAATGGTCCTTAAAGACCTGTGAAAAACTCGGGCATGCCGGAGTCTTAATAAGACTCCAGACACTGCCCAGCGGAGCCCCCAGCAGCACACTCACTGACCTCCGGCCCCAGGGCACTCTGAGGGCTTCGGAGTAAATGAAGACAGCCTGGAAATGCAGCAAATAAACATCGCCGCACTTCCAGGCGTCTTCATTTACATGTGCTTACAGAGGCCTTTGCGCCCCCCTGGGAACCCATCCACGCCCCCCCAGGGGGGCACGCCCCACACTTTGAAGACCTCTGGACTAAAGTAATGAGCTTCAGTGGACATCAGTGTTGTCAGACAGTAAGGGTGGGAGATAAGGTTATATTATTACATTGCAAACACTCATCTCCTCGTGTTTGCTGTGTTCGCCCTAAGTTGGCAGGGTATGCCCAGACGTGGGTCCCAGGAGGATTGTTGCCGGTCAAGGGAAGACCTAGTTTGGCAGTTCGGGCTGAACTATTCACATTAGGAAGACTGATTTGCATATGGCTGGGTCTGAACTGGGGTGGCGAAGTGAGCTAAAGAATGATGATGGATTCAACCCAGATCTGTGACTGGGGGTGAGTGTCTGAAAAGCTTCAGTGCTCCGTCCATCATCTCCTTGTGTTTGCTGTATTATTACCTTAACAGGTGAATTTCCTGTCTTGTTAGGCTGCGTGTTGTAGCCAAAATAAGCCCCCATCATCCCTAACATAACCTTAAGAAATGCTTTTCATGTGAATTTGGGGGGATATTTTGTTTACAATTTCAGTCTCATAGCCTTAAGGGCCCCAGGCATTAATCTACATCAACATCCCCAGGGACCAATGATCCTTAATGGCCTCAGGTAGCAATTCATTAGAATGGCTTTAGGCAATAAAGAGCATCAATGGCCGGCAGCACTACATGAATGACTCATGACCATAATAAGCTTCAAGATACTTGGGCATTCATGAGTATCAATGACTCCCGGTGCGAAAAGTCCTCAGTGATAGGTATCAATGACCCTTGAAGGAAGAAAGTAGTGACCCAGAATGTCCCTGACAGTGACGAATGTTAACGACCCCAGGAAATAAGGAACATTAATGGACCCAGGCAGTAATATAAAATAGGGACAAGCAGCCTAGGTGTGCGTAAGGGAACTGTAAAATATATATATATATATATATATATATATATATATATATATATATATATATAGAGAGAGATGTATTTGTCATATTACATCATTTTCATATATTTTATATATACATATTCTATACATGGATTTATTATATATTCTGAGAATTTTCAAATGACTAAATATATGAGTCCATAACACACACTATGTGGGAAGCAGGATATATGTTTCATTGATGTAAATGCACCATTGTGGTGTTAGATAGACTGAATTACCTTCAGCATTCATTATTGCACCTTTTAGCACAACGCACTTTATTTATTGTGTCCAAAAGCTTACTAAAGCTATATTTTTAAAATGTAGAAAAATGTAAAAAACTTGAAAAAACTGTAGAAAGTAAAAGAAAAAAGTATGTTAACATATGGAATATTGGCCAGTCTGTTTACAGTTTTTATTAGGTCACGTGATTTGGTGCACAGGTGTAAATACGTTGTAAAAAGGGCGTCTCACTATCGGTGAACAAGGCTGCGAGTCAGCCGAAACGCATAGATGCGAGGTCGACAATAAAAGCAATTTTGATTCTCACCTAAGCGTTGTCATTTATGAAGGCTTTCAAAAGAATTGCACTATATATTTATATATGTATATATATATATATATATATATATATAAGACAACGTGCAAATATGCAATACATATTTAAAAAAAAGTGGAAAAGAGAACTCATGTTAATAGGAACAGCCACATTATTTGTGAAAATCTAGTTTTATAAAGGAAACAATCTGTTGTAATTTGTTCAGGGAAAATGTGACAGACAGATGAATATGTACGTGCAGAGTTGGAGTAAGACAGAAAATAGGCCCAGGTAGCAAAATAACAGTGGCTCTTCATTGTGAATAGAGTGATAACAACAACCTATCACGTTTGACTTTCAAGGAAACTCCAGTATTCTAGGACAAGCTGCCTAGGTGGTCTGTGAGTGGGGAGACCCAGGCATTTGTGCTTGCTACAGGCAATGGTTGTGTTAATGTTAGGGGAAAATCCAGAAGTGAAATACACTGTGCTCCTTCCCTATCAAAAAGACAAAAGCATTCCTATACCACTTCTGTGCTGCTTGCAGCATGGCATTGCCCAGTCAACGCTGTTTTTTAAATACACTTTGTTTATTGGTTTTCCAATTACTGGTGTTACAGTCAGTTAATGATGCATATTATATAGTGTGTATGAACTATAGCAGGATGCAAGTACAGTACTCAGCCGTCCAATCATGACGTTCATACAACTTCGATGACATGTATCTTCAGTTCTGTTACCTGGGCCGGATTTAGGGCGGTGCGACCGGTGCGGCCGCACTGGGCACTGACCTGGAGGGGGGCGCTGATCTCCAGGGGTGGGGGGGCTGCTTTGTTTAGCAATAATGTACGATTTAAAAGTACCTGCTGCAGAATTTCTGTGCATCCAGCTTTCAGGCAGCAATAAAATGTCAAGATAACTCTTGTGATTAATGTTCTTGCTAGAGAGAGATCAGAGTTTTGTCCAGTGATAGTTTTGACTCGCCATTAAGTAGCGCAGAGGGTTAATATACCTGCTGCAAAGAACAGATCTGTATTTTATGTGGATAGCTGAGTGGATTAGTAAAGCCAGCCTTTACCAGCGCTTTAAAACAAATGAAATGTATTTGAGGGAGGGGTTACGGAGAGATGAGGAGCATTTTTGCCCAGGTGGTAGTGAGGGAATCCGAGGAGGAGGTCATATGGGGGAGGGGGGCGCCAAAGAAGTTTGTCTCACCGGGCCCCACCAGATCTAAAGCCGGCTCTGTCCGTTACATAGTGTCTGCGACAGAATACTAACATGAGTGTTTTATCAACATGTTGTTCAATAAATAGGGGCGCATATTTGATCTTGGTCTGAAAAACGTATGGACCGTATAACAATTAACATCAAAAAGCAGCCCCGCTTCCATCTCCATTGTGGTTGCTGCATCTTACAGTGACTTTACTGACGCCGCTCCCCTAAGCGGTATGAGAAGAGGAGACGAAGGCGGGATGGAGAACCAAGGGGGGGCCTAGAGGTCCCCGGCAAAGAGCACGAGCTCCCACCACTTACATTTATAGCCTTGTCAGTTCCCATGCCTCCAGGCTTCAGGGTTGTCAAAGCTGCATTGGAAGAGATACTAGTATCCACAGTGCATCTCCCCCAATCTCCCCCTCCTTTCCTCTCTCCTTGAACTACTTTTTCACCTCAACTGTCCATCTCAGTACTTTGAAGTGACTGCTTCCTCTTTTTAGAACTTGAATATATGATTTGATGGTTACATGCAGTACTTTGCAGCAGGCACATGCAGCTATTTTGATTATTCAAACTTGCAATACTAACAACATAAAAATAGAAAACCACAATATAATAAAAACAATAGGTAAGTGAATTAAATTGTAACTTTTATACGCTATATTACTTTTAAAACATATATTACATTTTTATAAAACATACTTATAATATAAAAATCTATAAAAGGTATAATTTACAAACACAAAATAAAAATAGATACATTAAAATCACAAAACTTAAAAACATAATACTAATTACATTATTTAACTATAATCATGAAGAATAATAACGTTAATATATCAAAACTAGATATTAAAAACTAAATTTTATATACAAAAACAACATAGACAACTATGTAAAAATAAAATAACAAATAAATTATTAAGACAAATTATATAAACTAATTTTAAAATTAAAATTAAAAGAAAAGGTGTATATGAAAACAACTTTTATAAAATCAGAAGAAGTAGGCTTGGAGAGATAAAATTCACTACTCCCACTGCAAGCAGAAACCAGTAAGGAAAGTATTGGACTTTGGCGGGGTCAGATTTGCTATTCCCACTCCATTGTAAACAAAAGTAGGGAAAGTGTTGGATCTTTTAAGGATTAGATTTACAATCCCCACTCCAATCTAAGCAACAGCAGCAAAAGTGTTAGTCTTTGGAGGGGTCAGTTTTACTGTTCCAACTCCAATCCGAGCAACAGTGGGGAACGTGTGCGACTTTGAAGGGGTCAAATTTGCTATTCCCACTTCAACCCAGCCTAAAGTAGGAAAAGTGTTTGACTTTTGAGAAGTCAGAAATACTATTCCCACTCCTAAATGTTTAAATACCAAAATAATGCAAAACAAAATTGAAAGGATAAATGTATTCATTAAATAAAAAAAATACAACTTTATATTGCAAATAAAAAATAAAACTTTTAAAAATATTTAAAATATTTTGGATAAAAATAATTTCCTCCCGACTGCCCTAAAACAATTACTGAGAGACAATTAATATGACTAACAAATCTAAAATGAAATAATATTAATGTTATTAAAACAATTAAAATTGAGGAACATATAAAATATAAAATTAATTAAAACAATTTAATTATGTAAAGTGATCAACCATTTAAATATTAATTTAAAAACTGCAAATTATTACAACAATTGATTTATTTACATAATTAACTAAAAAAATACTATAGATATAAACATAATTTAAAAATAAAAACAACAATTTACCTTTGTAAAAACTGCCCACCCTAATGCTCTAAAAATCCAACAATCCACTACTAAATTAACAATTTCTAATTTAATTTAAAAAAAATTACATTTCGCATAAAAACTCACAACGTATACTCAAACACAAATATTATTCTAATACTAATTACTCATAATACTAAAATAACATTTATCAACTAATTTAAAATGGTATTTAATGTAACTGTATTAAATAAAATTTTATACACAAATATATTTTAAAAAGATATTAAAGAAGTAAAACTGCACTATTCTTACCTTCTATATTCCCTCCGAGAATATTTTGAGACAATATTTGTGAACCACATTATTATTTATACAAAATGTTGTCGGAATACAGTGGGCAATCTCAAGATGGCATGGTTCAATCTTGTTGCTGTCGACTAATTCCTATTGAGTTTGGTGTCATTAACTCATATTAACATTGCTATTAAACTGCAAAAATATAGTAGCAGGTGAAAAGAAACACAAGTAAGGATAGGTGTCTGTGTCTATAATGCACCTACTCATGATAAAATAGAGCCCTGCAGAGGGGCACAAGTTAATCTCCAGGTTTCACTTTCAGCAAAAGGGCCGAACCAACCTCTGGTAGGTCTGAAACTGAAACCCTGTAACTATTTCCAAGACTGAGGAGTAGGCCACATGGCTCTGCAGTAAAGGCATGTACTCAGTTTCTATCTTCTATAAAGGTGAGTGTGGGTGCCAGCTGCCTCTTATGACGATAGAAAGCAGAGGCAGAGCGGGTGTGTGGATGCCACAGACCACACCTTCCTCGATCCACCACCTACAATCAGACTGGTAAACCTCACTCGTGTAAAGTAGTTGAACAAAATTACAATTCAGTAAGTGGGGTGCTGGTTTAACAATTGCATTCATACCAAGTAATTCTGTGAAATATATGTTTGCATTCAGTGACTGCACATGGGCCGTGTGCCCGCCGCTGAACAGAGTGGAAGAAAACATTGTTGTCTTAATGCAATGACCCTTAAAAATGGCAAGAAAACAATGCACCCTGGCCTGAAGGGGCAAAGAAGACTGTCTGTACCAGAGACTGGATATGAAAGTCTGGGGTGATTTTATCTTCAGAAAATAGTGTGTGAGCTGGAGGGAAAAGCGGGATCAAGTGAAGTCGCCTAGGGCCGCTCCACCTTGTAAAACTGGTATCCGTTCCATGGATTGGCTGCATGTTCTGTTGTCATCATCCCCAAGAGTATAGTAAGTAGTGGCAATAGCGATATCCGACACTGGGCAACAGCATTGCACGTGCAGTGATGGAGGCGGTCATACTATTGTTATATGTCTCCCACTACCTGACAATGGGTAGCTAGTAGGGGCTTTTAGGAGAGGTCCCGCTGTGGCATATTCCATATGTGTGGGACTCCCACACCAAAGGTTGTAACACTGTACTCAGGCTTCCCTGGAAGTAGGATCTGGTACTGGAGGGTTTTACTATAGTCGAAGAGCCCAACGTAGTGGGCTCTACCAGCCATTAAAGGCCCGCAATAGCGTTAAAGGCTCAAGCCGAAGGAAAGGGCCTTTAACAAGGAAGTGGGCCTTTAACAAGGAAGTGAGCCTTTGATGGCCGGTAGAGCCCGCTATGGAGGGGTCTAAGACTATTAGAACATTCTGTCCCTAGAGGGCAGAATGTTCTAATTTGTAAAACAAAGGCCTCACAGAGCCCGAGGGGACTGAAATCACCCTTGGGCTCCGTGAGGCCTTTGTTCACAGCAACAGCTGTGAACAAACATTGGAATGTTGGAGCTCCGGGGTTCTACCGACCATTGGCCATTAGAAGTCCGGAGCACTCCATTGTCTTCAATAGAGCTCCCAACATTCCAGTGTTCTAATAGTTCTTCCTTCTACACTGGTCTACAGACTAAGCACTGTTCCAATCCTGAATGCATGTTCAGCAGAGGGGAGCTGAGAGACAGGAGATGAGGAGAAATAAAGGCATGGGGAAACGCAGTTTGGGAAGATAGGTGAAGAGGAGGGGTGAGGAAACGCATTAGGGCTTTTTCGGTTGTCTAACGTGATATTCATTCATTGGCATGTGGAATTGGTTTCCTTTCTTACTCGAGGGCCCTTGGCACCTACGTTATGGCTCTATGCATTTCACTACCAGTCAGGTGTGTCGCTACTGGTGCACTGCTGCAGGCTGGCATAGTCTGCTCATTACTGCATATCTGGCAAATAATCCTTTCAACATGTACAGCCAAAACATCATTGAAGAAATTGACACCCTTGGCACCGCCAAACTGGTCAATGTCCTAACCTACCCAGGAAAGTGTTACTTCCGCCTACTATTTTCCATGATTCTTGATTCCCAGCGGCTATTTTGGTCAGTTTACGGTCTAAACAACGCTTTCATAGATAGTGCGTTTTGTAATAAAACTGGTTCTCTGCCCCAGAGCATTGCACTCCTCAGAAACGTACATTCTAACCTACTGATCTCCTCACCCACTTCTGAACTCACCATCCACCAATTTGGAAGTACTCGAGGAAATCCAAGTAGGCCTTGAAAAGAGAGTCATTTGTACTCATACCTCCTTGTTTTCCCAGAAGCCTAACTTTTGCCAATTGAAACTTCAAGGCAGAGAACTGAAAAGACATTGGAATAAATCAAAGCTCCTCTCTCGCTGCTCTACTTGCAGAGCGCACAAGGAGCTACAAATCCGCTTCCCTCAGACATAAAAAGGGTTCTTTCAGGCCTGCATTACTGATAACTCACTTGAAGTCTATTTGCATATCTTTAAATATGGTAACCCTTAGTCCAACAATTATGCTCCAGGTGCCCTCCAATGAGATGTGTGACATAATTTCCTCTTCAAAAGCAAAATTGCTGCTCAGAGAGATCATTTCTTCCATTGCCCCTGGGCCTGATAACCCTCCCCCAATAGTACCTGCCTGCGCTACCCCTCTTTGCGAGTTCTCTCCAGTCACAAATAATAATATTAGAAAACCTTGATGTTCTTCAAAAATCTCCCTGATCATTATTCCTATCCGCATTTTATTGGATTTACTAAAGCGTTTTACCGAAAAGGTAATCAATGGGATGTTTGAAAAGCAAAAGGGATGAGGCTGTGTCTCAATGCGCTGTTACCTCTCAACACGCAACAAAACTGAGCAATCTCAGGGCTATCCTGTGCTGCAAAGACACTTGAAATATGAATCCACCATCAGTTTTCTTTACACCTTCATAGTTACCTTAGATCCAGTTTCAAACCCTACAGGGCCACGATCAGTGGAGAAATAATCAAATCCTTCGAGCAAGGCGTACTCTGCACCTTCAGTAAGTAATAGACGCTTCACTGGTACTCCTTTTTTTGACCTTGGGAGGTTGAGTGGACCTGCCGAGCTTCAGATCTGTGGCATTGAGATCACAGAGAGATCCTTGAAATTGATGAATCAAAGTTGTCATTATTGCTCAGTGGTTTTCATCCTGACAAAAATAAACCCTGTTTCCCAGTAGCAACTGGTGTCACAGCAGAGTGGTGGGGTGGGCGGGGGGTGGGGGGAATCAACGACGTGAAAAATACATTTAAAAAAATGGCTCCACACAGGCTCCCAGACTCTCCTATGGCCAATCCTGACGCTGCTCTCATGCTGCTGGCAGCATGAGAGCAGCGTCAGGATTGGCCTGAGCGTCTTGGATGTAAGCTCCCAGAGAGACTGGGGGCCTGTGCCTGCTGTCTCGAAACCAGCAACACAGCTCGGTTTGGAGACAGCTCAGTGCGCATGTCGATTTGCACGTCCTAAGACGTTCGGCCAAACCATATGCGCACTGATAGCAGTGCCCATCACTTCCCCTCCACGACAGTCAGCCCCATGACTCGGTCCTTAGAACGTGAAAAATAAAACAATAATAAACCTGTTTTAGAATCGATTTATTTTTCAACTTTTGAAGCTGCCGGCGGGGGAGCTGACGCTGCTGTTTCCTCAGATGATAAGCATTGAGATTCTTTCAAATAGAGAGACCCACAGTTACTTTCTATATCTGCAGGGTACATAGGAGAGGGCTAAACTATGGCACTAAACTCACCCTGGGGGTTATGCTGCTGCAAGGTCTATTTCCTTCCACCTTGTCTAGAATCCACTGTCCTTCGTTCAAGTTAAAGAAATGCCAACACTACATAGGCAGGTGAGAGACATTATTAGCACCAATCATAACTGATGCGATTTGGAGAAATCATTGTTGCACTGTTTCGATTGGTCGCAGGCCTGGTTGAGCAAATCCAATAAGCCTTGGTAGCTTGCTCCCCTCCTGGTCTGCCTACCTCAACAACTACTTTTCCACTGTGTCAGGCATTTCCATATAGTGCTGCATGACTGAACCTGCTAGGCAGAAGGCAACGATCCCTCACACCGCCGTGGTGATTGTGCTATGCAGGTATGCTGCAGCCTGTTTGCTCACTGATACCCAGGGGCGGCTCCTCCATAATGGCAGAGGAGTGTTGCCCCACTGGTCAGAGTCAGTCACAGAAAAACAGAATGATACTAAAGCAATAATATTTTATTTTTCTGTGACTGGCTCTGGCTGAGACATGGGTGTGTAAGGCGGGGCCATGACAGGGAGGACTGGTGGACACTTAGAAGTGCACATGTCAGTTTGACCGGCCGTCTTAGGCCGGCCAAACAGACCTGCGCACTTCTATTTCTCCAACCCTGCTGTGTTGAACAGCCAAGTTGGAGAAAAGCCACAGGCTACCAGGCACTGTCTGAGTGACAGACCAGGCTGCTCAGACCAATCCTGACGCTGCTTTCATAGCATCAGAGCAGGGTCTGGATTGGGTGGGGAGCCTGTGCTTTCCCAGTGACTGCCGGGAGTGATGATTCGAGGCGGCCGTTGGCGTTGGGGTAGCGTCAGATACGTTTTTTTAAAATTATTATTTTTACCCTAAATTCCCCCCACACCCCTCCACTTTCAATGTGCGGTGGTCACCACTGCTGACACCACCCTTCTACCTCCCACAATTAGCTGCTACTGATGCATGAGGTGAGATAAGGCACTTCACTGGTGCAGTCACTGGCGCATTCAGTGTCCTACTTGTCTGAGGGCAGGGTGGAGCTGTAGACTGGGAAACTTGGAGAAGGTGTGTGTGGCAGTTATTGTGACCTCGGTGGCAGTTCATTTATTTTCAAATTCCCACTGCACCACCTGACACTACACACATGCAATGTGACATGATGCAGTTCCTCTTAACCTTGTGCACGGCCTGTGTGTGCTGTCCTAATGCCTAGTACACCGTACCATTGCCTGCACAGTATTCCCTGCTACCCCCGTGTCATTATGAAAAGATGTTCACAAAACAGGTCCAACACACCTACAAAACTGAGCCGCCACACCATTAAACCAGCCCCACACTCATCCCCAAAACTGTCCCAAACACTGTCCTTTCAGGCCAGCCTATCTGTTACTGTTAGATTGTCCAATAGAGCAGTTCAACCCTGTGTACATGCGTGTTATTGATGCAGTGATCAGTGGTTTAGTGGGTAAAACAACAAAACAGTTATAAATTCAGTTAAAAAAAAGCAACAGTTTATCCAGAAAGAAAACTAAGAACACAATAATGCTGGTTAAGAACTATTTGCAGTCTAGTGATCTGTTGGTGTTGCCTTTGTCAATGTTTCGACCCCTTCTGTCAATAATTGGACTGAGCCTTCTTTAGGTGATACAGAACTAATGTGGTGTTGCCATCCTACTTGAAAGAGAACAGTGGCGTAGCCAGGGCTTTATGCCGCACGGGGCGATCCCTGTGTTTGCTGCCCAGGACAGGTAAGAGCAGGGGGGGTGGTGCTGGCAAGAGGCAACGACGAGCAAGGGGAAATGGTGCTGGCAACGAGCGGGGGGCTAGCCACAGACTACAACGAGGGAGAATACAATACAAAAAAGAAAACTTAGCTTGCTGCCACCCCCAAAAAAGTGCCCCCTTTGGCGTGTTAATACTGAAAGGCCCTTCTGTCTGTATATCTTAGCATTCGCGAAACCATCTTGCAATCTGGACGCCATTTTGCATTATAATCGAAACTGCTGCTTGGTTATTTTCATGAAATGGTCTTTTGTACGTTTTGTTTCCCAAGGTTGAGCTTTTCTTTCTGCAATTGCAAGTGTCCTCATTAGTGCATGCCTTTCCCGTTAGATAGAGTCCTTCTCCCACCTGTCTGGTGGGGAGGATAGGCCAGACGACCTTGGGCAGTAGTCTGTGACCTGCAGAATCGAAACTTATGTTTTGTACCCCCATTGTATTACGACACCTACTAGTGTTTTTCCATAGTAGGCGGGCCTTTGTGGACTCCGCAACGTACATAATGTAATTTTATGCTTACATGGTCCAGTCCCTCGACAGCCATCTCAGGAGGCTGGTCAGACGGGGCTCCGCTGCAGTGTAATATCAATAAATAATCTGGTTTGTATTCTCTACTGTCTGACCGACTCTTTATTTGTAGGAAGGCAGAGAAGGTGGTCGTGAGTGACCCGAGTGGCCCTTTTTGGATCACTTCCTTCAGTTGGCGCCCGAACAGGGACTCCATCGGGTGACCTCATCCTCGCCCGCAGACGGTGGAGGAGGACGGGGCCACGTTGGGTCGGATAGGCGGATCGGGGGACCCCTGCATGATAGAGTTTTGCACTCGCAGCTGCCCCGCCTGTCTGATCGGGCGGTGCCCTGCCCAGTGGTCATCCCGACTGGGGTCCTGAATGGCGAAACCCTTGGATCTGACCGTTTGGTCCAAAGAGTCGACAGTGGAGAATAAATTCGTTTGACCTGTGCACCAGGTAAGCTTGTTTGGTTCTCTGTCGTCATGACGTTTGTTTGGTGGGTACTTTGGTTGGTCTAGGAATCAGTTTTAGACAAGCGCTTGCATTTGATTTTGAATATCTTTTGAAATATGGTACCATTTTGTTAATTTGCGATTGATGCAATCCGCGGAAGCAGCTTTTGGTAAAGGCACGAGTGCATTTTAGTGTAATTGTGTGGTGAATGTGTTTCTTCGTGTGAACAGAATGCCTTGTTGGAGTAAGTTGTGTTGTGTGAGGTGTCGTTGTTGTTCTGCTGATGCTCGATTAGAGGAAAGGCAGCCCGCACCTGCGGAGGGTACTCCGAATTATATGTATGTCAAATACAGCCTTGGCCCTATTATATTTAGTACATTATGGCACAAATATACGAGGGACAATGCTGAATTGCAGTGGCCGTCAACAGGCACCTTTGATGAGCAGAAATTGAATTATTTGCAGGGAAAATTGTTTGCTAAACATAGCAGGCAGTCGATGTTTGATTATCTTCAGGTATGGCGAAAGGAAGCTAAACAGAGACGGATGAGGGTGGAAAGGGAGGCACAGAGGGAGAAAACGCAGGCATTGACTCAGAAAGCAGTGGCGCATGATAAAGAAAAAGTGGAATAGGGTATAGAATGTGCCGATAGGAGGTTTCGATTGCAATGTGATAAGTCCTATGTTGCAAGGGAGGAGGCAGACACTTTTGTGAAAGAATTATTGGAAGACAGACCGCCTCCCCCTTATGCCCCACATAGAATATATCCTGTCGTCCCACAGCCCTTGCCATCTGCCTCTCCCCCCCCCCTGTTCCTGCCGTTTCTGGTATTGATCTAAGTGCTTTGGTTCCGGCATCACCAGCTTCTTCTTTGGCTCTGTCCCCCACAGTCGCCGTGGCTGCTAGTCTTTCTTCCACTCCTGTTGTTACGGTGTAAGAAACTGGCTCTATATATACTACACCAAAGTGAGGTATAGTGTGTATAGAGTCCAAGTGTCCCCAGAGGTAGGCAGAGGTTAAAGTTAGATAGAACCTTACTCTCTAATAGAGGTAGCTTGGTCGAGCAGTAAGGCAGTATCAGAGGACAGTGTTAAGCATTTGATGTACACACTCAGTCAGCAAATGAATTCACACACTCAAGAACTGAACTCTAGGCCAATTGTTTTTGTATAAAAAATATACTGTTTTATTTCTAGAACCAAGCAAGCCTGGCACAGGTAAGCATGAAAATACTTTGCAGCAATAAGTTACTTGATTGAATACAGTTCGAAAATGCAGTAGAAATTGTACTTGCTTTGATTTACAGTTAATGTAGTAGATTGCAACACTCAGCAAATATAGTACATTGGAATGAATAGGCTTTTTCAACAAATTGCAGGCAAGTTACTTTTACGTTACTTTTTCTAACTCAGTCCTGGATGCCTAGATTCAGCACTGGGACATTTCCTGAAAACAGGTGAGAAAACACGTTTTGGTTATTTGTACGATTTTTAAAGAATATCTTTAGCTTTCAAAACTCCACACAGTCGTTTTTTGGAAGTAAAATTGTCAATGTTATCCTATGGAGGGAAAACAGGTAATCGGTTTGCAGGTAAGTAAACGGCTGTGGGAGTTAAGGTTCTGGGGTTAGACTCAGGGGTCCCCCAGGGTCAGTGATGCACTTTTGTTTCACCCTCAGCGGCACTAGGGCGGCCGGGTGCAGAGTGTTGAGGCCCAATGTTATCCAATGGGGGATAGGGGCCTCCGGTTGGTGGCTGCTGGCTAGCAGGCCACACGGCTGTGGGAGCAAAGCTCCTAGGGTTTAGGTCAGGGCAAATGGGGAACCAAGTAGGCACAAAAAGTGCACCCTCAGCGGCACTGGGGCGGCCGGGTGCAGAGTGCTGTTTTGGCGTCGGGTGCCCTGTTGTTTTCAAGGGGGATTTTTGGTTTTCAGCTGCGGGCTCGGTCCAGGAAGACTTCCGGGAGGAACCAACAGCTGGGCAGGTAAGTTGGAGGGCTCGGGGACGTAGGTGCACCTCAGGTTCTTTTCTCCACGGCACAGGGCGGCTGGATGCAGGGGTGTCTTTTGAGGTCGGATTTCACCTTACCGGGCCATTCGCGGTTGGGGGGGTCTCCGTGCAGAGGCTGCAGGCGACGTCGGGGAGTCCTGGAGGGGTCAACCCACGGTGGACTCGGACTCTGGAGCGCTGGGGGACCTCGCTGGGACCGGTGGGCCACTCGAACTCGGGCCGTAGGCGACGGGTGCAGTGGTAGTTCCAGGCGTCGGGTTTCTTTGTCCTCAGCAGGCTCAGAGTCTGTTTTCGGAGTTTCTTTCGAACAGGGCTGCTGTTCACAGGAGATGCGGTCTTTGTTGAAGGCAGTCAGTCCTCCCAGGGGTTCTGGAGGTCGCTAGCTGCAGGACAAGACGATTTTTGGCGCAGGATCTCTGGAAACTGCAGACGGGCCAGTAGGGCTGGGGCCAAGTCAGTTGTTCTCTGCAGTCTCCTCTGCTGGGCGTCTTCTTTCGTCCTTTTTCTTCTTAGGTTGCGGGAATCTGCCTTCTTGGTTCAGGGCGGCCCTCTAAATACTGTATTGAGGGGGCGTTTCAGGGGTCTTGAGGTCAGTAGCCAATGGGCTAATGACCTTAGGGTGACTACACCCTTGGTGTGCTCACCCCACGTGGGGGAGTGAGCACAATCCCTAGTCCTGATTGGGGCATGCCTGCCATCTGCAAGATGGCGAGCACTGGAGAGTGGGCTTCACCTCGCCTCCCCCACCTGAGGGGTGGAGTTGGCAGAGGTGGGCACACCTCCTTGGCTGGCTAGTTTTTCCCGCCTGTCTTCCCGCTGAAAGGAAGGGGAGACAGGAAGGGGGCCTGCTCTTGATAGCAGGAGAGGCTGGGGTCGCATTACAAAGGCTGCCAGGCCTTTAAAGCTCCCCTGCCACAGATGGCTCTTCCTGGCCTGGGGGAGGTGTGAACACCTCCGCCCAGGAAAGGCTTTGTTTCTGGGCTCAGGGAGCGTAGGCTCCCACCCTAGGGGTCCAGAAACATGTCTCGTGGTGGCAGGCTGGTGTGTACCAGTCAGGGAACCCACCAGAGGCTGGTCGTTTTTCAGGGGGCTTCTCAAAGATGCGGTCTGTGTGCATTTCTCATTAAATCCCACACTGGCACAGTGTGGGTTTAATGTGCTGAGAAGTTTGATACCAAACTTCTCAGTTTTCAGTGTAGCCATTATGGTGCTGTGGAGTTCGTAATGACAAGCTCCCAGCACCATCATGGCAGCACTGCCCTCACAATGCCTAAGAATGGACTTAGACAATGTAGGGGTACAGGGCTCATGCACCTGTACCCTCACCACTGGCATAGAGCACCCAGCTAGAGGGGTGACTGATCTATGCCAGGGCAGTGGGTTGTAGGCATGGCACACAGGGATGTGTGCCATGTCGACTCTTTACTTGGTTCTGCACCAAAACACGCAGCCTGCAAAGGCAGTGTGTGTGTGTGTGTAAAGGTACAGGGCCTCTAAGGGTGGCACAATAAGTGCTGCAGCCCTTAGAGGTCCTCCCTGGTCACAGTGCCCTGGGTACCTGTGGTACCATTTACCAGGGGCTGACCTGTGGCCAGAGATGCCAATTGGGTTAGTTTTGGGGAAAGAACACAGGCCCTGGGAACCTGATTGGCAGGGACCCAGGGCACACCAAGAAAAAGTGCATCAGTAGTCTGGCAAAAAGAGGGGGGGGGGGTTACTGCAACAGAAATCCACTTTCCTACACACGGCGTCACTCTCTCCTTCACAGACACTTACTACTCAGCGGATGTTGACCTTGATGCCTCCCCCTTCGATTACTGTGTTGTCCCCTCTTCTCTCTTCTGCCCCCTTGTTAGGTGCCAAGACACCGGTGCGTGGCCAGGACGACGGTGATGGGGCAGTTGCAAAGGAGCGATTGGGACGGGTGTTGATTCTATCTGATATGGTAGATATGGAGAAAACGATGGTGGCCAATCAGGCTGCCCAGTGTGCCCGTAATCCTATTTATGGTGTTGAAGATGTATGGAGTGTGTTAAAGGACTATGAGCCGTTTGTCCAGCAGCATGCCCTTAAGCACATGTCGGCTACTTTGATTGGACTATGGGAACAGTATTTCAAAGATGTTGCACCTCAGGCTGTTTATGATATTAGGGACCAAGTGTATGCCATGGGCATGGCTCCAAATGAGGTTTTCACTAGTATTACCACATTGGATATCGAGGTGGATTGCATCAGAAATCTCCGATGATGATATCTCAGTTCCCGATGAGGGAAGTTCACCCCATTTTCCACCCGGAGATACCGGAGCTCCGTGATCAGCACGATCAGGTGACTAGGCAATGAGTAAAGGCCCGTTTTCAAGAACAATGGGTTTATACTCCATGGAAGAGGAGTGAAGTCCTCTCAATTAAGGCTCAGTTACCCGACCCCAGAAAAAATCCTACTGCGTACTATAAAGAATTGACAGAGGCTGCTGCATCGACGGTAATGACGTTGGCAGATATTGAAATGTTTTTTGGCTTATTGGTGCCAGTGGATATCTGGCGACAGGTGCATACTCAGGACCATGCCCTAGAATTGGGTGGTACTTGGGACGAGATTAGGACGTGGGATAAGGAGAGGAAGCCTGGTGAAAAGCCCAAGGCTGAGATCTTGGCTTTGCCAGACCGCATTATTACCTATATGCACGCTCTTATCCCGCCTCGGAAGGTGGACTGGGATAAGCTGGCCGCATGTTGTCAGAAGAAAGATGAAAGTGTGTCTGATTTCTTTACCCGGTTCGAAGGTGTGTTCTTGGATTTTAGTGGCCAGGATTTGTCTTTGGAAGGGGGTATCCGATCGTTTGTCAACAGGTTTGTCACAAATTTGCTCCCAGAGATTGCAACCCGGTTGCAGGCTGCTGAGAGTACGTGGACTACCTCTACCCCTTCGGTGATATTGAGTATGGCTCAGTATTATGAGCATAGAGAGAACGAGAAGAAAGAGAAGGTAGAAAAGAAGACGAAGGAGCTGAAGACGAAGGTATTGATGCAGCAGGCATCCAGGGGGCAGGGACGGGGTCGAGGTATTGGACTGGCCTGGCAGCTTCCTCGTACAAGCCGAAATGCTGTGCCTGTGGGCCCAAATCAATGTGCATATTGCAAGGAGGAAGAGCACTGGCGCAGCGAGTGCCCAGTTTTGCTGCAAAAGGTTGCGGCCCCTAGAGGACAGGGGGAGAGAGGGCGATGCCGGGGAGCATGCAGTCACGGTGGAGATTAGGCTACTGGGACATCACTGGGCCGTTCCGATCAAAATTACTTTGATGACGTTCGGGGACGACAGTATTATCATGATGATTATGATTTGGATGAGGTGACGGGGATGTCTTGCAGCTAGGACAGCCAGGGACAGGGTAAGGGACCAGTTCCGATACCTGTAGATCATCATGGACCTTATATTAGTGTGGATTTGCAGGGCTCGGAAAATACATTTTTGTGGATACAGGAGCAATGCATAGTTCTGTTTCGAGGACACTGATCCCTGGGGCAGCCCTGTCTGGCCATAATGTTTTGGTTGGTTTTTCTGGTGTGCCGGTAGTAAGCCCCATCTCCAAACCCCTTGCTTCGACTATAGGCCCCTTCACCGTTGATTTGCCGATTTAATAACATCAAATTGTGGAGAGAACTTGTTGGGATTAGATCTGTTGAAGAAGTTACATGCTACTATTTAATGTTCTCGGATGGTGTCCATATGACAATGGGTCCAAGTGTGGTTAGTGCTACGCAATGTTTGTCTAAAGATGCTCCCCTCCCAGTTGAGTTTAAGGATGTCCCATCTACGTTGTGGGCCACAAGCGACACGGATGTAGGACTTTTGCAGATACCTCCAGTTTCTATTCAGGTTAAAGAAAAATGCCATATTGCCTCGTATCCCTCAGTATAAAATTTTGCACGCAGGAGAACAGGCGTTGTTGCGCATAATGCAAGATTTGATTCAGTCAGAAGTTGTAGAGGAGACAGCGGCAAATGTGTGTAATAGTCTCATCCTTCCTGTTCTTGAGAGGCCACCTCCGGGTTCCTCTGATGTTGATGAGGTTTATCGTTTTGTGATTGATCTGCGCGAAGTTAATAAAATTGTGGTTCCTCAGTTTCCAGTGGTTCCTGACATTATTGCTCTTTTGACTATGATTCCTTCTTCTGCTAAATTCTTTTCTGTTATTGATTTGAAGAATGCCTTCTTTAGCATCACTGTTCATCCAAATAGCAGGTACCTTTTTGGATTTTCCTCGGCAGGTCGTAGTTTTAGATTTTGTCGAGTTCCTCAGGGGTACACAGAGTCCTAGCATATATAACCAGGCTTTGAAGGGTCAATTGGACTCCCTCACCCTTCCCCCAGGTAATGTATTGTTACAGTATGTGGACGATCTTTTGATTGCGTCCGATACTGAGGAAGGATGTAAAGAAGCTACAGTAAAATTATTGCTGCATTTGGCTCAATATGGACACAAAGTGTCCCTCTCCAAATTTCAATATTGCCAACAGGAGGTCACCTATTTAGGTTACCTACTGTTGAAGGAGGGTCGGAAACTAACTCCTGAGCATATTAATGCCGTAGTTAACATGCCTGTTCCAAGGACCCAAAGGAATGTACGAGCCTTCATTGGTATTACTTCCTATTGTCGTCATTGGATACCGGATTTTGCTTTACTAACAAAGCCATTGTTATATTTAACAACTAAAGATGTGCATGAACCTTTGCCTTGGACACCTGAATGTGAACAAGCTTTTGAGCAATTGAAGGTTGCGCTTTGCTCGGCTCCTGTGTTTGGCACACCCGATTACAACAAGCCGTTTGTGTTATATGTACACAAGTCGGCCGGTTGTGCGCTTTCTGTCTTAACACAGGCCTTTGGAGGTAAGCAGAGGCCGTGTGCGTATTTTTCTGCTGTGCTTGATCCCGTCGCGAAACCCCTCCCGAGCTGTTTAAGAGCTACCGCGGCTGTGGCCGTCTCTATTCGACAATCGGCAGGGCTTGTTCTTGATACTGATCTCACAGTTATGGTACCTCATGCTGTGGATACGCTTTTGAACAGAACAAAGACACAGCACCTTACCAGTGCACGTCTGACTGGCTATGAGCTAACCCTCTTTGCACCACACATTACAATTAAGAGATGTGCCACTCTGAACCCTGCCACGTTACTACCCCTCCCTTCGGAGAGTGAGGAAATAGACATACATGATTGTATGTTTCGGACGGAAGAGGAGATGAAGGGACGGGTAGACTTGACTGATGTTCCCTTATCTGACCCCCAAGGGGAACTATATGTTGATGGGACTTGTTTTAAATTACCGGATGGCACCACAACTGCTGCTTATGCAATCACAACACTGCACACGATAGTTGAGACATCACGAGTTCCCTATCAGTCGGCCCAAGCTGCAGAGCTGGTCGCTCTAATTCGAGCTGCGAGTTGAGTCAGGGATTGGCGGTCAATATTTATACTGATAGCTAGTATGCCTTCGGAGTCGCTCATAATTATGGGCGGCTCTGGACCGAGAGAGGATTTCTCACTTCCCATGGTTCGAAAATTCGACATGGCTCTTTGATAAATAGGCGTCCGTCGGCTTTAACCCTGCCCAAGAAACTGGCAATAGTGAAGTGTAGCGCTCACAAAGCAATTACTGATGATGTGGGGAAGGGAAATGCTTTTGCAGATCAAATAGCTAAGGAGACGGCCCGATCTAAGATGAGAAAGATGATTGTAGCAGGTCTTGCTAGATGGGTGCCAGAAGTTACGATGTTTGAGGACACACTAGATAACGTGAAGGAAATACAGAACAAGGTGATGGTTGAGGAATTAGCAATATGGCAGGAAAGCACAGCGCAATTGGATGATGATGGGTGCTGGATAGATAAGTCGGGGAAGCAGAGATGGATGCTGGCAGATGCATATGTTCTTCCTGTAGTCACTATGGCTCATGGACCAGCTCACATTAGTGCTAGGGGTATCTGCAAGCTGGACCCTGTATGGCAGAATGATAATATCCCAAAGACGGCTGCTCATTTAGTAAAACATTGCATGGTGTGCATGATGTACAATCCTGGAAAGGGTACTCCCACACCTCCCGGTAATTTTTCACCCCCTTCTTTCCCTTTTGAAGTCCTTCAAATGGACTTCATTGAGATGGAACGGGTGAATAATCTGAAGTATGTGTTAGTGGTGGTCTGTGCATTCAGTAAATGGGTCGAGGCTTTTCCTACTAAGGAGAATACAGCTTTGGTGACGGCGAAGGCTCTTTTAAAGGAGTTCTTCCCTCGCTTTGGTTTGCCCTGTTTGATTTGGAGTGATAACGGTAGCCACTTTATTTCGAAAGTCATCCAGTTGGTGTGCAATGGCCTGCACATTAAGCAAAGGTTTCATGCTGCGAATCACCCTCAGTCAGCAGGTTTAGTTGAGTAGTACAATGGTACACTCAAACTAAAGATGGCCAAAATTCAGGATTGAAGTGGCCAGATGCTTTACCATTGGCTTTGCTGTCGACAAGAGTTACAGCCCATACTAGAACTGGGTTGTCCCCTTATGAGGTTGTTTTTGGTAGGCCCGCTAATGTCTGGGGCGTTCCGAGACCCCGCCACTTTTCCGAGATAGATAACCCTTTGTTGATAGATTATTTATGTGAGTTGACTAAAAATTTGCGTTCTATTCATCAGCAGATTCAAGAGGCCTTGCCATCCGCTACAGAGGGACCCGGCCACGACCTTCGGCCTGGGGACTTCGTGTTGATTCGCCACTTTCAGCGCAAAAGCAGTCTGGAGCCCTGGTGGAAGGGGCCTTTCCAGATCCTCCTTGCTACCCGTACAGCGGTGAAGGTGGACGGTCGGAAAAATTGGATTCATTCAACGCACTGCAAGAGGGTGCCACTTCCTCTGCCCTATGACCAATGGAGGCTCGACGGCATTGGGGATACCAAGACGAAGAAGGTTCCCCTTTTCATTCCTTTCTCCAATGCCAGAATAACATGGGCACCTTCTGAGGAGGAGAGTGATGCAGTTTTGAATGAAGCAGTGCCACCTGAGATTAAGGCTAGCCAAGAGCTTCAGTTGGCTGGCCCGTCGGTGTCTGAGTCAGTTGATCCCGCTGAAAGTGAGCCTTTGTTTCTTGATCCCTCTGTTCCTGGAGTTGTTGGGTACAATTTGCGTCCTCGACGGAGGGACAGTGCACCAAAGGAAAAGTCAGATTAGTAGGGATGGACTTCATGGATGAAGCATAGGGGCGATAGGGTAGGGACAGGGAGATTGGTGCATTGTCCGAGACACTGGACAGGATAAGTTTGGGGTGTCTTCCAAGGAGGGAGGGCACCCTATCCTGAGTGAAGTGGATTTTACTCACGAAGGGCTGCAATCGCGCTGCTCCATCGAGAAGTGCTCAATAGCGCCACCATGGATGAACAATAGGAGCCTGCCAGCGAGGCTCACAGGAGAAGAAAAACGGACGCTGGAAAGAAGATTGTTTATTTCGTTTCATTGAGGTTATATTAATAGTACCTTGTCGTTCTACTATCATGCATCCTTTTGGCAGGCCAATGATTGATGAAGAACAGCCATTGGGTCTTGTTGTTTTGCCCTGATCATCATGGATGAAACAGCGGAGAGTAATATTTCCCTTTCTTGCTATTCTGCTGATGATTATCTTTTGTGGGGTTCTCTGGGCGTTAGAGTATGCATGTAACTCGCCTACTCCTGACAATGATATCTTTTCCACACCAAGACGGAAGAGAATGCTTTCTAATAATGTTTTTTTGGGACACTCATAAGAGATTTTTTGGTAATGGTGTCGCTTGTTATCCTACTGAATCTGTGACTAGCCTGTGGACTGCTTATCCTTTGTCTTTGATAAATTACACGTATTCTAAGCCGACAAATTTTGATAAGGTAAAAGGGGAGTTTGGGTTTGGCTACCCAGGGCCATGCTTGTATCATCGTATGCCCACAGGAACAGGTTACCCCGGCTGTGACAATAATACGTATTGTGATAACTTCTACTTGGAAGAGCAAAATATTATGTTGGTGGGTTGGCATTATAAAGAAGTGACGGTTCCTCGAAAAGCTGGCTATTACCCTGCCTGTTGCCCCATCATAAATAGCACTGATACCATATTGTATATCATTTGCTCAGGGGTGATCATATCCAAAGAGACATTCCCCTTGAAAGGTTCGAGAGATTCTAGCACCATTACAGGTAATTCTCGCTATTCAGCTGAAAACTATGACAGACCGATATATGCCCATCCCAAGTTCTTCTTTTTAACTAATGGAACGTACTCAAATGTTCATAATGGCACCAATGATGTAGCTCTTAGGATGGTGCTGCCCCTGGGGGTTCCTTGTAAATATGCTCAAAGACAGGTAAAATGGGTGAAGAGAACACTTACAAAGGAATTTTGCGAAGGAGTAACAGATATTGAGATCAACAGTTACAGTAATGGTATTACTTTTGGTTATATCCTGCCTGCTATCTTTACGTTGGGGGAATGGCTATGAGTAGGACTGAAAAGGCCCGGGAATACTTTGGCTGTAAATTGCAGATATTGTCCAATACCACAGTAGCAGCATTACGTGACATCACCATTCAATTAGAGAGTATGAGGATCTATTCGGAACAAACTAGATATGCAGTTGATTTTATTTTAGCAAAAAATGGTGGTGCATGCACAGTTATTGGCGATCAGTGCGTAGTGGGAATAACCAATATGGAAAAGAATATTACTAAGCAGATCTTGGACATTATTGAGAATGTCAAAGGCATGGAAACAGGTAATGGGAGTTGGTCCCTTTTTGGAACATGGGGCTGGCTAATAGAAAAAGCAATATATCTCGTTGCTATATTAATACTTTGCTGTGTCCTTATTCAATGTCTTCCAATGTGCTGCACATATTGTATCTTTGTATTGACTCAAAAGGGGAAGATATCGATTCATGATACCAATGCTTCAATAATGTTACAGAAGGAAATAGATGAAATGATCGTCATAGCCGAGGGTATCTTCGAAACACCTTCTCTTCTCATAGAGCACATTCCTACTGTTGACGATATGAAATGTCTATAAAATAGCTATGTGCTTTTATTATTCATTTATGTTTTGCTTTGATTTCCAATTGTAGATGGTTAGCTCATGCTAACAGGAGGGTTTGTTAATACTGAAAAGCCCTTCTCTCTGTATATCTCAGCATTCGCGAAACTATCTTGCAATCTGGACGCCATTATAATCGAAACTGCTGCTTGGTTATTTTCATGAAATGGTCTTTTGTAAGTTTTGTTTCCCAAGGTTGAGCTTTTCTTTCTGCAATTGCAAGTGTCCTCATTAGTGCATGCCTTTCCCATTAGATAGAGTCCTTCTCCCACCTGTGTGGTGGGGAGGATAGGCCAGACGACCTTGGGCAGTAGATAGCCTGTGCCCGGCTGCAGAATCGAAACGTATGTTCTGTTCCCCCATTGTATTACGACAGCTACCAGTGTTTTTCCATAGTAAGCGGGTCTTTGTGGACTCCGCAACGTACATAATGTAATTTTATGCTTACGGGGTCCAGTCCCTCGACAGCTATCTCAGGAGGCTGGTCAGACGGGGCTCCGCTGCAGTGTAATATCAATAAATAATCTGGTTTGTATTCTCTACTGTCTGACCGACTTCATTTGTAGGAAGGCAGAGAAGGTGGTCGTGAGTGACCCGAGTGGCCCTTTTCGGGTCACTTCCTTCAGTCGGACCACTCCCCTAGCTACGCCACTGAAAAAGAAGCATACCTGTAGTGATTTCACAGGCTAGTTTGACATTTCTGGTGTTAAATTACACAAAATTATTCCTAAGGTTCTGAATGCAACACCAAAGGGGCATTATCGAGGTGTAAAAAATAAAAACAACAACCTCTTAAATTCAAAATGTCACAGCAGAATTTTCTCGATGTTGTATGCAACCACATAAAAACATTGACAAGGTGCTCAGAAACAAGGAACATGCTTGATGCTACCTACATTGTAATAAAAAAGAAATTACCCACCCAAAAAAATGCCTTTCAGTATAAAATTTAATTCACCGGATGTCGCGGGTAGTACGCATAAGACAGCTGGCGAACAGTTTACAACAACGTACAAAACATGCATAGTTTTCAAACCCTTTGAATGATACACAGTACTGAGCAGCCTCCAAATGTATGCTACATACCCTTTTTGACACGTCATCGAAGCGGTCCACCATATCGGCCATCATTATTTGAGGAAGAAGTTTACCATCTATGTACAGTGCACCCTCTTCGGTCTAAGGAGGCTCCTCTACTTACCATCACAAGATTCAGGTGGCCTCGCTCCTGGGGCGAGTAATTTTCAGTAACGGCAGCTAAACTTTGGAATGAACTTCCCATCGCTCTTCGTAAGATCCCTCTGCGGCTGCATTTCAGGAAAGCCTTGAAGAAGTGGCTTTTTAAAAGCTCTGTTATCCTTCTTTGCTCCTGTGATTTCTTTTCAGGCTCTGGTAGCGCCAGGACATCTGCATTGGTGTTTTTTGTGCTTTATAGATGCTGTAATGTAACATAACATATAACATATCATGTCACAAAACTGGAGAGTGATGGACTATGAGACCGGCTGCATTCTCCCAAAATCAATCGTCACACACCAGAGCAATTGGAATAGGTAAAGAAAGAAAAAAAGGTTGGATCCTATAAGCTCTATGCTAGTACCTCTTGGGTATCCAAAGATATTGGAGTGGACGCCTCACTCACTTTATCGTGACATGCTTCATCATCGGCGCCTAGCCACACCTTGGTTAAGATAATACCACCAGGGCGGACTCACCCAAAAGGCAATGGGAGTTCTTGGATTAAATCTGACTGGATAAGCAGGGATCCAGAAAAGCATTAGAAGAAAAATACCTACAGGTATACCCAAACGGTTCCTTTATTCATAGGGTACCTGGGGCATGAATAAAACATTTCTTAGGGTTTTGTATTGAATATAATGGTTCAATTAAACCTACTGTATGGATGACCATATAACATATGATAACGTGACATATAACATGACATAACATATGAAGACATGACATGATATATCATACCATGACATATGACATAACATGGCATATCATAACATGACATATAACATAACCTAAGAAGACATAGCATGACATGATATATCATACCATGACATATGACATAACATGACGTATCTTAACATGACAATGTAACATGACATATCATAACATGACATATAATGACATAACGTAACATGACATAACATATCATAACATGACATAACATATCATGACATAACGACATATAATGACATAACATGACATAACATGACATGACATAATAACATAACATGATATATCATACCATGACATATGACATAACATGACATATCATGACATATAACATAAGACATAGCATGACATGATATATCATACCATGACATAATGACATAACATGACGTATCTTAACATGACATAACATGACATGACATATCATAACATGACATATAATGACATAACATGACATAACATGACATATAACATGAAATATCATAACATGACATAATAACATGACATATAATAACATGATATAGCATGGAATGATATATCATACCATGACATAACATGACATAACATGACATAACATGACATATAACGACATAACATATCATAACATGACATACAATGACATATAACATGACATAACATGTCATGGTAACATAACAGGACATAACATTTTGGGTTGCTGAAGGAGCTGGAAGAGCCATGGACCATAAAAGAGGCGAAGGGTAACTGCGTGATCTTAGACACGCATCACAGATAAAGTTAGAAGAGTGGAATATGGGGCGCGAGCTGCTCATTATAGAGGACAACACGCACACTTAACAGTGAATGAACCCAACCAGAAGTGTGTTCGGGTCTGTGAATCACTAAGGAGGGAGGGCGGGATACTAACAAGTAAACCACTTGAGTGCCGACACCCAAGCACTGTGAAACACTCTTCTGCGGCAAAGAGCAGTGAAACATGAATTACTCATGAGTAAATCTACACAGCGCAGATGGGAACAGAGGAGTGCTATTCATAGAACCGCCAAGATGCTGAGAAGGAAGGGGAGGATAAGGGGTTTACTCATGCTAGCACACGAACTTAGCCTTATGCTTGCCCTAAATTAATCCTTTGGGAACTTGTCCTTTCCGAATCGTGATGAGCATCAGTGACCCCAGACACTAACCTGCAGAATGATAGGCATTAAGCACTAATGAACAATAATGGCCCAGGCAGTGACGAGCCTTAATGGCTTCAGATAGAAATGAGCAGCGGTGTCCCCAGGCAGTGCTAAACCTCAATTGCTCCAGGCAGTAATAAACAGAAATACTCATTAGGGCTCAGACTTTAGTTGAAAATTCTTCTTTTATTTATTTATCTACTTTTTAAAAGGTGCTTCTTTTTTTTTTTTTTTAAATCTCTCTTGATGTATAAAATTATGGTGGGTCGAGAACTACAATTGCAGTTCTCAAGCCACAATAGGGAGAGTGCAGTTACAGTGGCGGCTCCTCTGCTATGGCGGAGGAGCGTCGCCTCCCCACCTGCCTGCCTCAAATTTTGAAAAATAAAACAATAATAAAACTTGTTTATTATCGTTTTCTTTTTCTTTCATTTAATGAGGCTTTGGGGCGGGGTCATCACGGGGCAAGTAAGGAGGGAGAGTGGTGGGCACTGTCTTCAGTGCGTATGTGGGTTTGGCTGGCAGTCTCAGGCCGGCCAAACCCACATGCGCAGTGAAGCTGTCTCCAACCCTAGCTGCATTGCTGGGTTGGAGAGAGAGAGCAGGCAGAGGCTCCAAGACTCCCTGGGAGCTCAAATCATCAGCACTCAGGCCAATCCTGACGCTGTTCTCATGCATGGGAGCAGCGTCAGGATTGGCCGCAGGGGAGTCTGGGAGCCTCTGCCTGCAGAGAGGAAGAAGCAGAAGAGTGGCGTTTTAGCGGGTGAGTTCTTTTTTTTTCCTTTTTTTTACTGTTTTCTTTGCCCCGTCCCCCGCCCCTCCGACTGCACACCAGCCGCTACTGATGCAGTACATAGTTGCATTTCTTTGTTATTTTTACTTTCATTAATCTGTTCGCCAAAAAATGTCGAGATTTTAAATAATAAAGAAGGAAACACCTCTTTTCCCTTTAAGTTGTAATGCTCTGTGCGGGCACCAAGCCCGACAGAACAGCAATTTGTTTTCATTTCTTATTTTTTGAGCTTGGAGAGTCTATAGGGAATGCCATCTATCTGCAGACTAAAAGGGCACTGGCTCTCCTAGTCTTGTTTAGATGCCAGCAAGTCTTTCTGTTCCTTGGGCTTCCTGGATTTGTTCAGGAGCCGGGAAGGGTTCCCTTGCCCCAGTAAGCACCACCCAAGTGCTGGGCTGTTCAAGGCTGACATAGGGTCATCATTATAAACAGGACACTGGGACTGAAGCCAGCTGCCCACGTCCTCCATTTCACACCTGCTATTGGGGGAAAGGAGCATTGGGGCAGCTAACATCTGCCCCAATCTTGGTACCTATCACAAGCCAGACACCAAAGCAGGTACCGTCAATGGGCCAGTGTTGGATGCCATGGCTAATGCCAGCTGCCACAGCCCTCTTTCCCTTGCATATGTTGAGGAGATAAGGATAACTTTACTGGTGTAATGTTTGCCAAAATGGTGCAGCTGTTAGTAGCCCTCAGTTGTTTTTTCTGGTCCTTGTGCAACGTGTTTGGTATATACAGGGCCGTCTTAACAGCATTATAGGCCCTCAGGCAAAGCAGTGCACTGGGCCCTGCCTACACAACCACTCACAGGAATACAACTGTAAATTATCGATAAAATAAACTTATATGAAATCCTGGTATGTGCTTAGATTAGCATGGCCAGGGGCCCCTATGCTCGTGGGGCCCCTATGCTCGTGGGGCCCCCGGCAACTGCCCAGTGTGCCCATGCATTAAGACGGCAAGGTCACATCCATCCCAGCCCTTAGGTGAGGAGGTATTCTACGCTGTGTGTGGGGGGGGAGGGGAGGTAGGGATACAGGAATCCCCACTAGCCCTAGGGACTGAAATGGGTAGGAGCATGCGTATTGGCACGGCTCACCTCGGCCCTATTGCAAAGCGAGAGGGCTTTTTCGTTGAGGGTTGGTAGACAATTGTTGAGGGTTGTTAGACTGTTGTTGATGGTTGGTAGACTATCATTGAGGGTTGGAAGACTATCGTTGAGGGTTGGTACTTGGTAGACTATCGTTGAGGGTTGGTACTTGGTAGACTATCGTTGAGGGTTGGTAGACTATTGTTGAGGTTTGGTAGACTATCGTCGAGGGTTGGTACTTTGTAAACTATCGTTGAGGGTTGGTAGACTATTATTGAGGGTTGGTAGACTATCGTTGAGGGTTGGTACTTGGTAGACTATCGTTGAGGGTTGGTAGACTATTGTTGAGGGTTCGTAGACTATCGTTGAGGGTTGGTACTTGGTAGACTATCGTTGAGGGTTTGTAGACTATCGTTGAGGGTTTGTAGACTATCGTTGAGGGTTTGTAGACTATCGTTGAGACTTGGTAGACTATCGTTGAGGGTTGGTAGACTATCGTTGAGGCTTGGTAGACTATCGTTGAGGGTTGGTACTTGGTAGACTATCGTTGAGGGTTGGTACTTGGTAGATAATCGTTGAGGTTTTGTAGATTATCATTGAGGGTTTGTGGACTATCGCTGAGGGTTGGTAGATTATCGTTGAGGGTTGGTCCACTATGAGATGACCTTTGCTGGTCCTTGCGAAGGGCAGGAGATAAGGCTTGAGATCCCTTCCTGGGCATTAGTATCCTGGTGCACTAACCTTTCAGTCTGGATCCAATGGGCCTATTGTGCGATTCCACACGTCTCCGAAGCCACTGATAGCCATACACTGATAATATATTGGTTAGAAGTAGACCTAGGGAAAGGGGACTTGAAAAGGAGAAAGAAACAGAGACACTGGATATTGTCACTCTGCGTGGTCGCACACCTGGGCGTGGTCTGCACTGCAGGAGCTTTGACGTCTACAGATAAGAGGAAGCCGTTGGTGATTTTATCATTCTAGCTCTACAACATGGACATCTGAAATGTGGGATGGATTTTCATGGCCAGAAGCAATTTTAAATATACAGTTATGGGACTCACATTTGGCCACTTCAGTAGAATGAATGGGCTACAGGATCAACACTCAAGATGTTCAGATGATTGTGAAGAAGGGCTCAGAAATGATCCAATATTAACCCAAACAAACCTCTGCAAAAGGTGTTTAAAGTCCCCTAGACTTTGCTAACTTTAATAGATGATTCATTCAACAGTTCTCTGCAAGTCCCTGGTCCATTATCATTCTTCTCCATACAGGAGTTGCCTTTATATGGTCCAAAGAGGCTGGTGCAGCTCTTTGTTTGCCCCTTTTTTGCAACACCCAAATGTTGAGCTTCCATTTTTTCTTTAAAAACATGCTTTAAATTATCCTATGGGAGGAGTTTTGTCCCACAGGAATCTAGCAACTGGACAGGTGCATTGGATGGCCTATCTTTCCTAAACGGTTTTCCTACCAGGATTAAATGACACTATTAGAGACTAGGAAAATGTGGCAATTCTTTTGAAGAATGGAGGAATGATGTATTGGGAGTCAGACACACAATGGAGTTTACATTGATCACGGACATCACAGTCTGATCAGACAAAAGGAAGGAAGAAGTGACAAGGACGAGTCAAGGGATGGCTCTGTATTTACCCTCAGTTTATTTAGGACTACAGGCTACGAGTTGGCTGAACAATTCTAATACCGCTGGTCTAACTAAAACATCAGCAGTTAGAAGGTACTTTTTGTGGTCAACTCTGTTTGCAGGTGTAAAATAGTATGTTCAGACATGCTCAATGTGTGCTCAAACTAAGAGTGCAGATACTAAACCTACTGTTGGTTTGAGACCTTTACCTGTTCCACCCATGCCTCGGCATTCAATATCCATGGACGAGTAGAGATAACAAAACATCAAAATTGTATGTCGTTGTAGTAGTCATTGACTATTTGACAAAGATGAAGCATTTCATTGAATTAACTTAGTTGCCCTCCTTTAAAGAGTTAACACAAATCTTTGACCATTATACCATTTGTTTACAAGGAATACCACGAGTTTTGATATCCGAGTGGGGTTCTCGGCTTACCCATAAATTTGGAACTGTATTGTGTAGAGAACTATACATGGAAGTCCTCTTTACTAATAGTTATCCTCAGAGAGGCAGATGGACAGAATGATTGAATCAACGTGACGAACAGAACTTGAAATATCAAACTTTGTTCCAAGAAGAGGATTGGAAAAGATGTTGTGGTTAGCAGAATGAACCTAAAACAATATTGAAAATTCTGCCACAGGAGTGTCACCCTTCTTTGGTATGTATGGTCATCATCTTAGAATACTACCACTAGATGTACCCTCATCTACGTCAATTCCCTTAGTACAAGAACATTTCATTGAATTTAAGGAAATCCAAAATCAAGATAAGAAAGGAACCTTAGCACAGAAGTATATAGTTGGTTGGAAAGTCTGGTTACTTACGAAGAATTTATGTCTGTAGAATATATATATATACACACGTGTGGACATTTTTGCTTTGAAGTTGCCATATAAACGCATAGAGTGTTTGTTTTCCGGAAAAAGGATCGATGTTGCGCAATTTAAATGTGACTTGTTATGGCATTGGATTTTCCTTGAGGTTCACATCAAATAATCAAGCAACGCCATTTGTGGCAGGTTAACTTGCCAAATGATGTATCGATGCCTTCCCGAAGTTTGGATTTATCGTGATATTGAAATACGGCATTATGGGACTAATAGTCCCAGTTGACTAACACATTTGTTACACATGCACATTTATTCAGTTTCACGCACGCACTGTCACTTCAGATTGGAAAGCTGCGTTTGTTGATTTTAGCTCATTTCAGAATTTTGTTAATACTTTCATATGGCAGCTGAGAATGAGTTATGAATACCAGAACTATTAGGCGTTCTTTGAAATTCTTTGAAATTAAGTGAACAGATGAGGATTTACGAAGTCTCCCATACGTTAGAAAAATGTGCAGCATGTATTATTTGATAGTGCTACCTGGGTTTGCGCTATTTGTATGAATTAAGATAATAATTAAGAAGTTGTTCCAAAATAATGAAAGAATCGGTGATACATTTTTTTAGGGTAAAGTTATTTTTTTAGTGGACTGCTTATGTATTATGCATTAAATCGACAATTTGTGCACTATGCCTTTCAATAACAAATCTGAGAGGTTTAGCAAATCCACTATATGTATTTTAAGTGTATTGCATTTTAATGTATTTCAAAACATTTGGTGATGCTTGTGTAAACATTTAAACTGGCGTCATATTTCTTCTATGTCTATGTTTAGGACATGTTAAATGTGTGAAGAAAAATGGCGCTTACCAGATTGAGAAAGGCGGTCACTACAGCCGAAACCCGTCTCTCCTGTTTGCTGGGTCAAGGGAGGCCCTATGTAATAAAGAAGCCTTAATCCAGCAGACCTCGTCTGCGTGCTCTCTTCCGAGTGAAGTAGGGATTGTGCAGATAGATATATATATATATATAGTTATAAGCAGTAACCAACCCAGTGCTAGACTTTCAAGAAAGAAAGGAATTTTAATGTGCACATGAACTGTACACTCCACACAGAATATATGCAAACCACAATTTAGTGCCCTTGGTGCTATTAGGTAGGGCTGGGCGTCTATCCCTGACTGCCTGGTCCAGCTCCTGATCTAGGCAGTTCTTCCTCCTTCTTGGGTTAGAATAATAGTATGAAAAGAAAAAAAAAGAAAACTGTTTGTATTTAACCTACTAACTACTAACCTTGGGTTCCGGAGTAGAGTGCTACTTGCCTAAAAAGCGCTTCAATGCCTCATCAGGAGTCGTAAGTGCTATATAAATATATTTACAATATAGCACTGTGAGTATAGCCCTGGCTGCACAGTGCTGTCTCTTCGTAGCATACGGCACCACTGTGAGTATAGCCCTGGCTGCACAGTGCTGTCTCTTCATAGCATACGGCACCACTGTGAGTATAGCCCTGGCTGCACATTGCTGTCTCTTCGTAGCATACGGCACCACTGTGAGTATAGCCCTGGATGCACATTGCTGTCTCTTCGTAGCATACGGCACCACTGTGAGTATAGCCCTGGCTGCACATTGCTGTCTCTTCGTAGCATACGGCACCACTGTGAGTATAGCCCTGGCTGCACATTGCTGTCTCTTCGTAGCATACGGCACCACTGTGAGTATAGCCCTGGCTGCACATTGCTGTCTCTTCGTAGCATACGGCACCACTGTGAGTATAGCCCTGGCTGCACATTGCTGTCTCTTCGTAGCATACGGCACCACTGTGAGTATAGCCCTGGCTGCACATTGCTGTCTCTTCGTAGCATACGGCACCACTGTGAGTATAGCCCTGGCTGCACATTGCTGTCTCTTCGTAGCATACGGTACCACTGTGAGTATAGCCCTGGCTGCACATTGCTGTCTCTTCGTAGCATACGGCACCACTGTGAGTATAGCCCTGGCTGCACAGTGCTGTCTCTTCATAGCATACGGCACCACTGTGAGTATAGCCCTGGCTGCACAGTGCTGTCTCTTCATAGCATACGGCACCACTGTAAGTATAGCCCTGGCTGCACATTGCTGTCTCTTCGTAGCATACGGCACCACTGTGAGTATAGCCCTGGCTGCACATTGCTGTCTCTTCGTAGCATACAGTACCACTGTGAGTATAGCCCTGGCTGCACATTGCTGTCTCTTCGTAGCATATGGCACCACTGTGAGTATAGCCCTGGCTGCACAGTGCTGTCGCTTCATAGCATACGGCACCACTGTGAGTATAGCCCTGGCTGCACATTGCTGTCTCTTCGTAGCATACGGCACCACTGTGAGTATAGCCCTGGCTGCACATTGCTGTCTCTTCGTAGCATACGGCACCACTGTGAGTATAGCCCTGGCTGCACATTGCTGTCTCTTCGTAGCATACAGTACCACTGTAAGTATAGCCCTGGCTGCGCGGTGCTGTCTCTTCGTAGCATACGGTACCACTGTGGGTATAGCCCTGGCTGCGCGGTGCTGTCTCTTAGGTGCATGCCCATAGCACTGTGGTTACAGTCATGGCTGCACAGTGCTGTCTCTTTGGCGTATACCCATAGCACTGCGGTTCCAGCCCTGGCACACAGTGCTGTCTCTTAAGCACATGCCAACAGCACTGTGGTTACAGCCCTGGCTGCACAGTGCGGTCTCTTTGGCGTATGCCCATTGCACTGCGGTTACAGCCCTGGCAGACAGTGCTGTCTCTTCAGCGCATGCCCACAGCACTGTGGTTCCAGCCCTGGCTGCACAGTGAGGTCTCTTTGGCGTATGCCCATAGCACTGTGGTACAGCCCTGGCTGCACAGTGCTGTCTCTTTGGTGCATGCCCATAGCACTGTGGTTACAGCCCTGGCCGCACAGTGCTGTCTCTCCGGTGCATGCCCATAGCACTGTGGTCACAGCCCTGGCTGCATGGTGCGGTCTCTTCCGCACATGCCCATAGCCCTGTGGTTACAGCCCTGGCTGCACATTGCTGTCTCTTCGGCACATGCCCACAGCACTGTGGTCACGGCCCTGGCTGCATGGCGCTCTCTCTTCCGCACATGCCCATAGCACTGTGGTTACAGCCATGGCTGCACAGTGCTGTCTCTTCGGTGCATGCCCATAGCACTGTGGTTACAGCCATGGCTGCACAGTGCTGTCTCTTCGGTGCATGCCCATAGCACTGTGGTTACAGCCATGGCTGCACAGTGCTGTCTCTTCGGTGCATGCCCACAGCACTGTGGTTACAGCCATGACTGCACGGAGCTGTCTCTCAGGTGCATGCCCATAGCACTGTGGTTACAGCCCTGGCTGCACAGTGCTGTCTCTTTGGCGTATGCCCATAGCACTGCGGTTACAGCCCTGACACACAGTGCTGTCTCTTCAGCGCATGCCCACAGCACTGTGGTTACAGCCCTGGCTGCATGGTGCTGTCTCTTCCGCACATGCCCATAGCCCTGTGGTTACAGCCCTGGCTGCACAGTGCTGTCTCTTGGGCACATGCCCACAGCACTGTGGTCACTGCCATGGCTGCACAGTGCTGTCTCTTCGGTGCATGCCCATAGCACTGTGTTTACAGCCCTGTCTACACGGTGCTGTCTCCGGTGCATGCCCACAGCACTGTGGTTACAGCCATGACTGCACGGTGCTGTCTCTCAGGTGCATGCCCATAGCACTGTGGTTACAGCCCTGGCTGCACAGTGCTGTCTCTTTGGCGTATGCCCATAGCACTGCGGTTACAGCCCTGACACACAGTGCTGTCTCTTCAGCGCATGCCCACAGCACTGTGGTTACAGCCCTGGCTGCACAGTGCTGTCTCTTCGGCACATGCCCACAGCACTGTGGTCACAGCCCTGGCTGCATGGTGCGGTCTCTTCCGCACATGCCCATAGCCCTGTGGTTACAGCCCTGGCTGCACAGTGCTGTCTCTTCGGCACATGCCCACAGCACTGTGGTCACAGCCCTGGCTGCATGGTGCGGTCTCTTCCGCACATGCCCATAGCCCTGTGGTTACAGCCCTGGCTGCACAGTGCTGTCTCTTCGGCACATGCCCACAGCACTGTGGTCACTGCCCTAGCTGCATGGCGCTGTCTCTTCCGCACATGCCCATAGCACTGTGGTCACTGCCCTGGCTGCACAGTGCTGTCTCTTTGGCACATGCCCATAGCACTGTGGTCACAGCCCTGGCTGCATGGTGCTGTCTCTTCGGCACATGCCCACAGCACTGTGGTCACAGCCCTGGCTGCATGGCGCTGTCTCTTCCGCACATGCCCATAGCACTGTGGCCACAGCCCTGGATGCATGGTGCGGTCTCTTCCGCACATGCTCATAGCACTGTGGTCACAGCCCTGGCTGCATGGTGCTGTCTCTTCGGCACATGCCCACAGCACTGTGGTCACAGGCCTGGCTGCATGGTGCTGTCTCTTCGGCACATGCCCACAGCACTGTGGTCACAGCCCTGGCTGCATGGCGCTGTCTCTTCCGCACATGCCCACAGCACTGTGGTCACAGCCCTGGATGCATGGTGCTGTCTCTTCGGCACATGCCCACAGCACTGTGGTCACAGCCCTGGCTGCATGGCGCTGTCTCTTCCGCACATGCCCATAGCACTGTGGCCACAGCCCTGGATGCATGGTGCTGTCTCTTCCGCACATGCCCATAGCACTGTGGCCACAGCCCTGGATGCATGGTGCTGTCTCTTCCGCACATGCCCATAGCACTGTGGTCACAGCCCTGGATGCATGGTGCTGTCTCTTCCGCACATGCCCATAGCACTGTGGCCACAGCCCTGGATGCATGGTGCTGTCTCTTCCGCACATGCCCATAGCACTGTGGCCACAGCCCTGGATGCATGGTGCTGTCTCTTCCGCACATGCCCATAGCACTGTGGTCACAGCCCTGGATGCATGGTGCTGTCTCTTCCGCACATGCCCACAGCACTGTGGTCACAGGCCTGGCTGCATGGTGCTGTCTCTTCGGCACATGCCCACAGCACTGTGGTCACAGCCCTGGCTGCATGGTGCTGTCTCTTCCGCACATGCCCATAGCACTGTGGCCACAGCCCTGGATGCATGGTGCGGTCTCTTCGGCACATGCTCATAGCACTGTGGTCACAGCCCTGGCTGCATGGTGCGGTCTCTTCCGCACATGCCCATAGCCCTGTGGTTACAGCCCTGGCTGCACATTGCTGTCTCTTCGGCACATGCCCACAGCACTGTGGTCACGGCCCTGGCTGCATGGCGCTCTCTCTTCCGCACATGCCCATAGCACTGTGGTTACAGCCATGGCTGCACAGTGCTGTCTCTTCGGTGCATGCCCATAGCACTGTGGTTACAGCCATGGCTGCACAGTGCTGTCTCTTCGGTGCATGCCCATAGCACTGTGGTTACAGCCATGGCTGCACAGTGCTGTCTCTTCGGTGCATGCCCACAGCACTGTGGTTACAGCCATGACTGCACGGTGCTGTCTCTCAGGTGCATGCCCATAGCACTGTGGTCACAGCCCTGGATGCATGGTGCTGTCTCTTCCGCACATGCCCACAGCACTGTGGTCACAGGCCTGGCTGCATGGTGCGGTCTCTTCGGCACATGCCCACAGCACTGTGGTCACAGCCCTGGCTGCATGGTGCTGTCTCTTCCGCACATGCCCACAGCACTGTGGCCACAGCCCTGGATGCATGGTGCGGTCTCTTCCGCACATGCCCACAGCACTGTAGCTATATTCTTAGCATCACCGTACTGACTGCAAGTGGAAGCATGACACAGCTCGCCAGTGTGCTGCAACATACAAGCATTATATAGCAAACAGGCATGATGCAACAAGCAACAACAATGTAGCAGGCGAGCTTGATGTAGCAAAATGTGTCTAGTAAGCATGTTGTAACCGACAAGCAGGGCGATGCAAGCAGACATGATGGGGCAGACAGGCTTGATGTAGCAAAATGTATCTAGCAAGCATGGTGTATCCAGCAAGCAAGAAGATCCAAGCAGGCATGATGTAGCAGACAGCCTCGATGTAGCAAAATGTATCTAGCAAGCATGGTGTATCCAGCAAGCAAGAAGATCCAAGCAGGCATGATGTAGCAGACAGCCTCGATGTAGCAAAATGTATCTAGCAAGCATGGTGTATCCAGCAAGCAAGAAGATCCAAGCAGGCATGATGTAGCAGACAGGCTTGATGTAGCAAAATGTATCTAGCAAGCATGGTGTATCCAGCAAGCAAGAAGATACAAGCAGGCACGATGTAGCAGACAGGCTTGATGTAGCAAAATGTATCTAGCAAGCATGGTGTATCCAGCAAGAAAGAAGATACAAGCAGGCACGATGTAGCAGACAGCCTCAATGTAGCAAAATGTATCTAGCAAGCATGGTGTATCCAGCAAGCAAGAAGATCCAAGCAGGCATGATGTAGCAGACAGGCTTGATGTAGCAAAATGTATCTAGCAAGCATGGTGTATCCAGCAAGCAAGAAGATCCAAGCAGGCATGATGTAGCAGACAGGCTTGATGTAGCAAAATGTATCTAGCAAGCATGGTGTATCCAGCAAGCAAGAAGATACAAGCAGGCACGATGTAGCAGACAGGCTTGATGTAGCAAAATGTATCTAGCAAGCATGGTGTATCCAGCAAGAAAGAAGATACAAGCAGGCACGATGTAGCAGACAGCCTCAATGTAGCAAAATGTATCTAGCAAGCATGGTGTATCCAGCAAGCAAGAAGATCCAAGCAGGCATGATGTAGCAGACAGGCTTGATGTAGCAAAATGTATCTAGCAAGCATGGTGTATCCAGCAAGAAAGAAGATACAAGCAGGCACGATGTAGCAGACAGGCTGTAGCAAAATGTATCTAGCAAGCGTGATGTAACCAGCAAGCAAGAAGATACAAGCAGGCGTGATGTAGCAGACAGGCGTGATGTAGCAGACAGGCGTGATGTAGCAGACAGGCGTGATGTAGCAGACAGGCTTGATGTAGCAGACAGCCTCAATGTACAAAATGTATCTAGCAAGCATGGTGTAACCAGCACGCATGAAGATACAAGCAGGCACGATGTAGCAGACAGGCTTGATGTACAAAATGTATCTAGCAAGCATGGTGTAACCAGCACGCAGGAAGATACAAGCAGGCATGATGTAGCAGACAGGCTGTAGCAAAATGTATCTAGCAAGCATGGTGTATCCAGCAAGCAAGAAGATACAAGCAGGCGTGATGTAGCAGACAGGCGTGATGTAGCAGACAGGCTTGATGTAGCAAAATTTATCTAGCAAGCATGGTGTATCCAGCAAGGAAGAAGATACAAGCAGGCATGATGTAGCAGACAGGCTTGATGTAGCAAAATGTATCTAGCAAGCATGATGTAACCAGCACGCAGGAAGATACAAGCAGGCATGATGTAGCAGACAGGCTGTAGCAAAATGTATCTAGCAGGCATGGTGTATCCAGCAAGCAAGAAGATACAAGCAGGCATGATGTAGCAGACAGCCTCGATGTAGCAAAATGTATCTAGCAAGCATGGTGTATCCAGCAAGCAAGAAGATACAAGCAGACATGATGTAGCAGACAGGCTGTAGCAAAATGTATCTAGGAAGCGTGATGTAACCAGCACGCAGGAAGATACAAGCAGGCATGATGTAGCAGACAGGCTGTAGCAAAATGTATCTAGGAAGCGTGATGTAACCAGCACGCAGGAAGATACAAGCAGGCATGATGTAGCAGACAGGCTTGATGTAGCAGACAGCCTCGATGTAGCAAAATGTATCTAGCAAGCATGGTGTATCCAGCAAGCAAGAAGATACAAGCAGGCATGATGTAGCAGACAGCCTCGATGTAGCAAAATGTATCTAGCAAGCATGGTGTATCCAGCAAGCAAGAAAATACAAGCAGGCATGATGTAGCAGACAGCCTCGATGTAGCAAAATGTATCTAGCAAGCATGGTGTATCCAGCAAGCAAGAAGATACAAGCAGGCACGATGTAGCAGACAGGCTTGATGTAGCAGACAGCCTCGATGTAGCAAAATGTATCTAGCAAGCATGGTGTATCCAGCAAGCAAGAAGATACAAGCAGACATGATGTAGCAGACAGGCTGTAGCAAAATGTATCTAGGAAGCGTGATGTAACCAGCACGCAGGAAGATACAAGCAGGCATGATGTAGCAGACAGGCTGTAGCAAAATGTATCTAGGAAGCGTGATGTAACCAGCATGCAGGAAGATACAAGCAGGCATGATGTAGCAGACAGGCTGTAGCAAAATGTATCTAGGAAGCGTGATGTAACCAGCACGCAGGAAGATACAAGCAGGCATGATGTAGCAGACAGGCTTGATGTAGCAGACAGCCTCGATGTAGCAAAATGTATCTAGCAAGCATGGTGTATCCAGCAAGCAAGAAGATCCAAGCAGGCACGATGTAGCAGACCGGCTGTAGCAAAATGTATCTAGCAAGCATGGTGTATCCAGCAAGAAAGAAGATCCAAGCAGGCACGATGTAGCAGACAGGCTTGATGTAGCAAAATGTATCTAGGAAGCGTGATGTAGCCAGCAAGAAAGAAGGCATGAAGTAGCAAACTGTCAATCTGATATCTAGCAAGAAGAAAATGACAGCAACGGCATAAGTGGCTGATGCGCCTTGAGACGATAAAGCTTGTAGAGTGGGCGCTACGCTCAACATCAATAAAATAAAAAGATGTGGGTAAGAAGGATGTCATGCACATAGTGCAGCAACGAAGACATGAAACTTCATCTCTGTGTGTTGGGGAAAATGTGAGCCAGTGAGTTTTGCAGTGTGAGCCCCCTGTGGATGAGACTGTGAGGTGACCCAACAGAAACCAGCTGGAAAAATCCAACTTTGTAAACCTTGTGAAGAAAGAGATAGGAAACACTACAGGGAGGAAAAAGAGAAGCAATAAGAGAGGCAAGAGAGAAGGGATGCAGAAAGTGGCGGTAGCGTGATGCAAAATCAGTGCTTAATTTGAGCTGGTGTTTTCCAGTGCTCAGCACCGGCACTTAATTGTCAACACTGGCTATCTATTTAATTTAGAGATAAGCACAACAACAGTTGTTTATTAATTCAATAAAAATTAACAATGACTAATACCTGCTGCCCAAGACATTGTTATAGCTTTGGTGGCCTGGAATTGTCTGAATTGTCACACTTGTAGTAGTGTCCTGATTAGTAGTTGTGTTGGTTCTGTCATTGGCAGCTATGGCAGTGGCAACGGGTGGTGCAAGCTGCAGTCCCGGCCCTGGCTCTTATGTTACTACAAATTAAGCACTGCGCAAAATGATACCTGCAGAATGTGGTGAGGGACCCCTGAGACACCTATATTTCGCTGACAGGCCTTAAGGGGTGAATGAGAGGGTCCCAGGAGGGAGGGGTGACCATGTGCTGCACGGGCCTGCGCTACCCCCCTCAAAATGGGTCTGTACAGACAGAAAGTGAGCGGGTGGGGGTTAAGGGCTGCGACTCCCTGGAAGCGCCCACTACAAGGGCCACAGACAGACTTATCAGATGGGGAGGGTGGAATACAGACCCCTCCCACACTTAACGAGAGGATTCCACGGCATCTGCGCAGGCAAATTACAGCCGGTCGGAAATCTAATTAGATTAATTATTTCTGCATATCTTTCAGAAATGTAAATGAGCCCTGGGGATAATGCGGCTTGTTGCTGGGACTTACGATTAAACATGCACGTCAAAGACGAGGGCACAGTGTGCCGCGATGACAAGAGGCGGCATTAGGAGATGCAGGCGGCTAGACTGGCCACTGATCCCACAGGGCATTTCCCCGGGGTTGATGGACCCACTAGAGACCTACTTTTTCAAGACCCGGCGCAGCTGCCGGCACCTTTCTACTTTCCGCAGCTCTCCTACGTCAATTGCAGCAGGCATAGAGAGGGGGAGAGACTGAGCAGGAAAAGGGATGAGAGGGGGGGGGGGGGAGGGAGTAATGTGAAGAGGATTCCAGCTGTGGGGGTGACTTAGGAGTGACGTAGGAGCCCCAGATGAGATATCAACAATCCTGAGCGGGACAAAGTGTCCCCCAGGAGCGCAGCGAGTGCCAAGAACCATGGGGGAGGGGTGGTGGGGGGGGGGGAAGGGAGGCCAGTGACGTCTTAACGCATGGGCATGCTGGGCAATTGCCCGGGGGCCCCACGAGCATAGGGGCCCCATGCTAATTTCGCACTGCAAATATTCGTTTATTTTTATCGATAATTTACATTTTTATTCCTTTGAGTGGTTGTGTAGGCAGGGCCCAGTGCACTACTTTACCCGAGGGCCTATAATGCTGTTAAGACGGCCCTGGCGGAGGCCCCTGAAGGACCCTTCAGAAGTATGAGGTTGGTAGAGCTGTGTGGGGGATTCCCCGCCTCCTCACAACCTACCCCTCCCGACTCCCCACACGCTTACGGTGCGCAAGCTTTATTCAAATCACTCTGGCGTGTTCTGAGTGTAAGTGCAAATCTTTATCAATTAAAAGTATCGATAATCCACTAAATTATGCGCCTAAATATCTATGTTGTAGCTGAACTATAGGCAGATGGATTTACATGAAAAAATATTATGTAAGCAAACCCCAATCCGGGGAGACTGTTTTGGAAGATTTCTGACAAAAGAATATAGTTCACCATTGTGGATGTCAGTTATGCCCTCTGCGTGAAACCGATACATGAATAAATGGGTGAATGAATACGACCACCCAGGGGTGGCCGTTCCTAGAAATCCAACTATAACCAGGATCACTGGAATTATGCAGCAGGTGAACACCAAATTATGCGTCAGGGTTCACTAAATTATGCAGCAAGAAAAGGCAAATTATGCGGCATAAGACAGCACTTTTTTTTATAGTATTGTTTCATTATTTTGTAATTTGTACACATGGTAATACTGTCTGGGCAAAGATTTCACTTCCTAAGTACCAGTGTAACAACCAAAAACAGAAATAAGCAATTGAAAGATGACCAGTTAACCTTTGCGAAGGGCCTTCCACGGAGCATCAACACATGTTGCTGCGTTTTTAGTAACTTTTGATCCGTTTGAGCTACAAACAACATTTTTTTTGTTCAAGTCTGCAGATTACGCAGATGATAGATTATGTGGCAAACCTATAATTATGCGAAGAAAGCCGCGGCTGCAGAATCGCATAATTCCAGTGGCCCTGACTAGAACCAAGAATATGCAGCAGCTGTTGTGGCAATAGGGTGGTATCTTTTTTCAGTAGCGGCCCGTGTTTGGGACAAGTGGCGGGGTGGGCAGGGAGGGGTGAGGAGGGGGGCATAGGGGTCGCGAAGGGAGGGGGGGCAAAATAAAAAATAATTTTAAAAAACACTTCCCTTCAGCCGGCCACATCCCATGTCGCGCTCCTCTGCTCCACTGCTTCAGACAGGCACAGGCTCCCAGAATGCCCTGCGGCCAATCCTGAACCTGCTCTCACATGAGAGCAGCTTCAGGATTGGCCTGAGCGCCCTCGATTGGCGCTCCAGGACAGACTGGGCGTCTATGCCTGCTCTCTCCAACCCCAGCAATGCAGCTGGGATTGGAGAGAGGTTCACTACGCATGATGGTTTGGCTGCCCTGAGACAGCTGGCCAAGCCATCATGCTCAGTGAAGGGAGTGCACTACCACTCCCCTCAGTGCCATCACCCCCCATGCCCGCCCCCAAGACTCTGCAGGAAAGGAGAACTAAAACGACACAAGTGTGCTGGGCCATCCACTCTCTCCACACTCAGACAATGTGGTCATGTAGTAGCCCTTAGAAGGCGGCCACTTTTCCACCTCTAAAGAAACTGCTATGTTTGGTTCTATGCAGTGCTTAATTTGTGGAAAAATAAGTGCCAGGGCCCTTGTCAGGAGGCCACTGCAGCTTGCACCATAGATTGCTCGTGCCAGCGCTGCCAATGACAGTACCAACACAACTACTAACCATCACACTCCTACAAGTGTGATAATTCGGACTATTCCAGGCCCCCAAAGCTATAAGAACCGCTTGGGTGGCAGATATGTCATTTTATTATATACTGAACTAATAAACAACTGTTGTTATGGAATGTTAGACAAGTTCTGGCCGGAGACCGGAGAGGTTGGTCATACCCTGTAGATTCCGAAACTACAGTTGCCTGGAGCTCAATTTTTTGGGTTGCAACTTGGAGATCTGGAGCAGGCAATACGTTGGTTCTCCAGTAAGGCTGAATCACTTAAAAGTTGAAGGTATAAGTTGTGCGAGGGGTGGTGGGAATCACTCTCTTGGTGAAAATACAGTGAATAGTAACATGCACACACTGGACAGACCGTTGGTGGGTAATGAGAAGCCTAGGCCATAGTCTCACAGTTAATCATGCTGAAATATCACTGAACTCTAAAGGGTTGAGTGTCTTACCTTTTCCTCCTTGTCTGTTCCTCACACATCCTCATTCCACACCGACTGCATTCACACATTTCCATTACACTCCTCTATTGCACCTCATGTTTTACACTCTTGCTGCCATTACCTTCTCCTCATCTGTTTGTCATTCTCCGACAATGAGGCCTATCTTTCAATCCTTAACCTGTTTTGCTCCACTCTATGCACATCACTCCACTTTCCTCCTTTTCTTCCCCATGCAGATCCACCAGTGTCTGCGTGCCCCTCTGGCCTTGGAAAAGTCACGACTGTGGGCGACACCTACCAGGTCACTGCTGACGTGAGCCCCTTCGAACCTCAAGACATTGTGGTGTTGACGTACAACTTCAACATCGTCATCCAGGCAGAGAAGGTAAGAGAAGGGCGGGTATAGGGATCAAACAGCTGGTAGAGCGGTCACCTAGAAGAATGTGGTGGGTTGAGAGAGGCCAGAAAACTTTGGGGCAATCTGATATTGGAAATCACCAGTGTGTGTGTGTGGAGGGGGAGAAGATAAAGGAAGAGAAGAACAAAAGGCATGACATGAGTAGACAAAGATTACCATCTGTCATTGGACACCTGGAGCTGGAGACTAGATAGAGTTGGAGCCACAAGAATCTACAGTGTTGAGACAGACTTCGGAATTGGTGACCGGTTGACCTGGCAGTTCCCATCTCTCATCAATGTCTATGTAGAAATGTAAAACTTGTGCTCTGCAACCGAGGTCTCACTATGTTGTGCGCTTCCAGATACTTGGGAAAAGTACATTCTCAGGCTGTCATCCAGATTATTAGTCACTGCAAATGGAGTTAGTAGAGAAAATCCTATGATGGGACACACCATGGGAGTAACCACATATGGTGATACTTCAGCAAACTTTGGGTTGAGGACCAAACATTGATATGACCAAGGTAAGCAAAGCCTTAGGTTCAGACCCTGACTATACCGACACCAGACACTCAGGATTGGACTCAGAATACCTAAGGATGCCTCAGACTCAGGATCTGTGATGATCTCTTTGTATCTATGCTGAACATTTCCAAAATCTGACTAACAGAGCTGCTATTGTACTTAGGGATGCTTTTACAGAGTTGTAGTCTCTAGAGTAAGGGCACTTCCTCCAAGCTTTGGAAATCCTGCAGTGTTTCCCATTCCCAAAGTTTCATAAAGTGCTATGACACCTCCACACATAAGGACTCTCAAGGTTACACCTTCGGCATCAGTATTTGATTTTCTGTTGTTACGTCTCTGAACACAGACACCCTAAAGTCTTATGATTCCCTTTGTTATCTCTTTAAAGAGGAATTGTCGGGGTTTTGACATCAAGTCTAAGGATTTGTTGTATCGTCTCCCAGCATTAGGACCCTCCGATCCTCTCCATTTGCTAAGCTGGCCATTAATCTAAAAACATGCAGAGACTTGGGATTAGCGGTGCTGGTCTATTGATGGGGGTCTTTCACGGTCTTCCTGTTCCTTCTTTGGGTTTGCATTGCTGGGCTGTGACAGAAGACCACATACTTGAGTATAATCGCGAGTGCCCCCGAGACGTGGCACGCTACTGTCTGCCGAAATGCTAAATAAAGCTGATTCTGGTTGTTCTGTTTTCTTCCCCAGATGGCCGATGATGGAACCATCACCAACACCTTCACCCACAAGTGCCAGCTCCCAGAGGACATGGACCATATGTCTGTGAGCTGCGCTCTGGCAGATAATGGCATGCTGGTGATCACCGCCAAGCGCAGCCCCCTGCCAGCTGAGCCATTGTACCGCAGCGAGGCCAAGTTTTGAGCGAGGTGTGATCATGTGTCACCGCCTCACCACATAAGTGTGCCCCCAACCAGAGGACAGAGCAGATCTACTAATATTTATGAATCCAACAAACCCACAAGAAGATTGTTGTCATCTCAAATGCACCCATAAATCTCAATTAAACATCAACTTGTAATAAATGCCCCGGTCTACTTGTGAATCTTGTAAGTTTTCTCAGCACCGGAGAAGGTGGAAGACCCAGGATAATAAGCCCAGGTAACAGACCTTTTTAAGTGCGGTCTGTCTTTTTGGACCTCCCCTGTGGGAGGTCCTTTTCAGGGCAGCTTGAGAGACAGTGCAAAGCTGAAAAAGTAGAATGCCCCCAAACTAAAGGCGACCCCTTGCTGGGCTATGAGAGAAGGCCACATACTTGAGTGTGATCATGAATGCCCCTGAGATGTAGGATACATCTCCGAAAAGACAATCAACATATCTTGCTTATCACTGCCTGGTAAAACATTTACATTTGTGTTTCCGCTGTTCCTTCGTACAGTGAAGGTGACTCGGTGGGTAGTCGGCCATTCATTAGCCAGTATATTTTTTTGAAGGAAGTGGTTCAGGAGCATTGGGCTATTATTTACCTTTCAGAAATCACCCACATCCAGCATCCATTTATATCATTTTTATTTATTTGAGAAGTTTTATATAGCGCTGGCTAGACCCGGAGGTATCAGAGCGCTTTACATGAGGAATAATGTTTACAAAAGAACACTGTTACATAGTTACAGTAGTTTCAAGAGCATAACAAAGCATAAAAGAAAGACAGTGTTAAATAAATAACATTCGTTGATGGTGCCAAAAATAACATGGAAGACAAGTCCTGAAAAGCACAGAAGGTAGGGGGAAAAGCAAGGGGGTAGGAAAACGTATCGAGTCTAGGAAGACCGGTCATGGCAATGAAAACTTCCGTGGATACCAATAAAGTTAGAGTAAGTAAGTCATACAAGACCGGAGCCTCAGAGGGGGTCAGCAAAGGGCGAATTGACAATCTGGCGGTAAAGGGCGCTGACCTGTGGCGAGGAACAATCAGGGGGACCTTCGGATCCGCAAAATGGAGGAGCCAGGACAAAGACCCCATAAACTGCCTGGACAAGATGGCGGGATGGCTGGTTGACAAAAGTCCGAATAATAATAAGAAGCCAGCATTAAAGAACCTACCCCAAAAGCGGAGATGAATGGGGAACGCAGCCGTCGGTTCGGGAGGGAGAAAAGGTAAAGGGACGCAGATCACTCTCGGGGTTCTCCAATTCTGGGTACGTCAGCACGGGCGTTGAGACAATCGTCTCGGAAGAGGAAGGCAGTTGCTGAGCCAGGAGGGCGAGCAACTCGGAGAAAAAAGAAAGCGGGTTCAATGGTGCAGTACAGCAGCATCGTGTGGTAATCTTTGCAGCGTTCACATCGGTTCACGTTCCAGTGCAGCGGGACGCCAGGAAACTGCGACTCAGTTCCAGAAAGTCAGGCTACGGTCGGAGGAGAGAGAGATCCTCCGCCATAACCCCAGCAGCCAACCAGGAAGAAAGAAGATCCACTTTATCTTGGTATCTCATCAGGGAGGCAGGGGAAGAAAGCGACACAGCGGAGAAGACGAGGAGAGCTGTGCCCGAAGTCCGGCTGGGTAGGTATCATAATAGTTCCTCCTGTGTTCTTCACACATGTTATTTGCAGATTCACTTCATACCTATAGCTGAAAGGTACATATCCCAGGCACCCCACATGGACACTAGTCACTCAAGCTCAACCCATGTATTGCTGAAATGTGACTGTCCATCTTACTGTCCTGTTGGCCACCATGCTTGCTGCCGGGCATGTCACACATGCTTGTCACACAATTCCTGTCTTTGTCTCCTAGTGCTCCAACTACGAGTTTGTCCCAGAATTACAAATCTTATAGGAGCCTTTACTAAGTGTCTTGTGGTCACACGCGGGCTTCTGGCTAAGGCGGCGGGTGGCACACAGAGAGGTGGGCCGGATGATGAAGTCTGCTGGCTTATCAGGTGGATATTGTCCTGAAGTTAGTCCTCTGGCCCAAACATAAACCCATCACCCAAGCAAAGTGAACTGCCCACCCAGAGTTGCACCGGTGAGCCAAGGGAGGGTGATGCGCATGTTTTGCCGCATTTGAGGAAACCTGCATTGGCTCCTTGGGCATAAACGGATCTCATTTAAGACCCTACTCCTAGTGCACAGAGCAATGAATCACTCTGGCCAGCTTACCTGTCATCCAGGATATGTCACTACTCTCCCAAATGAACCCTACGCTCATCCAGCAGTCACTAGGCCATAATCCCTAGGGTTCACCTAAGTAATCAGGTGGCAGGCCCTTCTCTCTCCTTGGACCACAGGCCCGGAATTGGCTTCCAGTAGAACTGCGACAAACTGAAGGCGAGGGGCCCTTCAGAAAGAAACTTAAGACCCGGCTTTTTACACGTTAGCCTTTCAATTGTATTTTACTCGTTACTCCCCATATAGCACCGGGGCACTCTTTTAGAGTAGCCGCGTGCTTAACAAATCCCTACATTCACATGTAACTGTCAGTTATGGTGTGCGGTCTTGATGTAGTAGCAATCTTCTCTAGGCTCTTTGGCTTCTTTTGGCACAACCAGTGAAATTCACATTTTTCCAGGTGCCAGTTTGTCACCAGCACTGTTCTCCTTCGGGGAAACCACAGAATATGATTTCAGGAACACTAAGCATCACAGGGGCTTCATATTCTGGGACACAAGGGTTTCAAGAGCTCACTACACGCAGTGGCGGCTGGCGCAAAATGCAAGTGGGGGGATGGGGGAATGAGTGGAAAGAATAATAATACAAAAAAAGTACCTGTTCCTGCCGCCAACACCGACGGCCGCCTCGGTGCTTCTCTCCCGCAGTCACTAGAAAGCACAGGCTCCCCACCCAATCCAGGTGCTGCTCTCATGCTATGAGAGCAGCATCTAGATTGGTCTGTGTGGCCTGGTCTACCGCTCAGACAGTGCCTGGGAGCCAGCGGCTTTTCTTCAACTCGGCTGTGCAACACAGCTGGGTTGGAGACATAGAAGTGCGCATGTCTGTTTGACCGGCCTAAGACGGCCGGCCAAACTTACATGCGCACTTCTAAGTGCCCACCATTCCTCCCTTTCATGGCCCGGCCCACCCCACCCTACACAGGCATGCCAGCCAGAGCCAGTCACACAAAAATAAATTGATATTATGGTTTTACTATTGTTTTATTTTTCTGTGACTGACTCTGACCAGTGGGGCGATGCTCCACCATTACGGAGGATCCGCCCCTGACTACACGGCACTGCAGTGCAGAATCTTTCCTGGGGCACCTAGGGCTATGTTCTGTTCCTCCTGCCCGAGCTCCTCACGGGTCCTCCTTCTCTGGGTAGCCTCTACTACATGCAAGGGAATTTCCAAAACCCCTCCTTAGCTCTCAGTCAGTGTCCTCCCTAAAAAAACAGACTCCGAGAAGCTCTTCACCTGACAGATTTCAGAAATTCCAGGTTCCTGGTGCCAAACCTGGCAAAAGGGAGTTGACAGCCAGCAGCGACAACCCAGGAGCACAGAAAAGTTTCTCTGTCTCCAGTGCTACGCGATCTGAGATTGTGGTTGATGAGAAATCTTGGCACAATGACTGGTGGTTTCCGCTCCATACTCACACCAAGTTTGCAGACAGTTTATGTATTTCATACGTGTGGCTCTAGGACTAGTTTAAGATATTTTATACCTTTTACATATTCATCCTAGACTAGTCCAGCCATATTCTTTGTGTCACAGCATGAGCCAGAAGGGAGTGAGGAGTTGGGGGGGGGGGGGGTCCCTTTTAGGGCAGACAAACAACAAGGGCACTGAAAGACTAACGAGAAATGTTTTTGGCTGGCATTATGTGAATCAGGAAATTAAAAAGGGGCACATAAAGGTGCAGGGTGAGCAGAGCCTGACCACCCACCGTCCCTCTGAAGGCCCAAGTGGTGGGGTACCAAAGGTACTCTCCCTTAGGCCAAATGTTTAAAAAAAATTACTTTTGCCAAGGGTACAGTGGCTGGACCCACAGTACCTATCGAGGTCCTTGTGTGTGATACTGCAGTTTCAACCCAGTACGATGGTACCGAAAAAACATTCAAAAAAGTTACAAGGGTCTGATTACATACCAAACTCTGTGGCCACTCGTCATAATGGGGGTTGGTCGTCTGCAGTGGGTTGGGGGCAGGAAGGCCATGCTCAGAGGGGTATTGGCCATTCGCAGTGGAGGGGAAAAGGGAAGGGGTTGGTCAATGGGGCAGGAGGCCGGGCTCTGCTGCCAACCCTCTACTGTGCCCTGCCAAAAGCCACGTGCAGTGATGGGTTGGCTGTCTTTGAGGGGTTGGGCACAGGCCCCCCATGGGAGTTGGACAGCCACCCACGGAGGAGTTGGGCACTTGGTCTGGCCAGAAGCCAGGACCTATGGCCAACCCGTTGCTGCACAGACCAAAGGCCATATGCATTGGGGGGGTGGGCATCTGCCGGGTGTTGGGTGCTGGTTGCCTATGTGCACTGGGCGCGTGCCTTGGCTGAAGGCCATGAACAGCGAGCAGGTCGTTGGTGGTCTGCTCGTAGGAAAGCTGGGCACAAGTCACCAAAATGGGTTGGGCACAGGGCTGGTTCAGAGGACAGGAGCTGCAGACATCCCCCTGCTACACACAGCCTAGCAGGAGGCTGTGCACAGCCAGGGATTAGTCACAGGTCGCCGAAAGGGGTTGAGTGTATGCTCCACTTAGAATATGATCTAAACACTTCAGAAATTGACTGAAAAAACAATATGTTGAAGTGAAGTTACAGTTCGGTCTCGTATTAAGAACTTAACATACATTATAAAAAACATAAATGCACTCAATACTTGCTTTACTCTGACGAAGAGCTCATACAAAGGGAAACATATGTATGGGGCTAAGCAATTGAAATATTTGAAAGAAATGAACAATGATCAAGTTTTGCTCCTTTGGAAGAACTGCAACTTTGCAAAGATGGACCACACTGACCAGAATGCACTGGGACGGCTATTGAATTTAGTGTCACTTGAAACTCACAGCTGAGGGCTATTAGTAAGTGCCGTCCTGTTTTGAGAGTGGCCACATTGAGGTTGTTTGGCATAAAACGGTCCTCAGGGCCAATGACTTGTACAAGTTGGGGATGGTCTTTGCAGTACATGGTGTTTGTTGGACAGTTAAGGACATACTGTTTTTTAAATATTATGCTGCAAACAAGTTTGGTGCTTAATTCCTGCTTTGCTCCAGCGAAGAGCTCATGAAAAGCGAAACGTGTCTTGGGCTGAGAAAAATGAAATACATGAAAGTAATTATCCATTATCAAGCTTTGCTCCACTGGAAGAACTGCAGCTTTGTAACGAAGGACTACACTGACCAGAATGCACTGGTAGGGCTAATGAATCTTGCATCACTTGGAATGGAACTCATAGCTGACGGCTCTTGGCGAGTGCCAGCCCTGTTTTGAGTGTGGCCACATGGAGGCTGTTTTGCATAAAATGGTTGCCATGGCCATAGGGTTGCACCAGAGGAGGATGACCCTTTCAGTACATGCTGTTTGTTGGACTGTTAAGAAGATGCTGGTCTTTGAATGTTATGCTGCAAACAAGCTTGGCGCTCAATACCTGCTGTGCTACATCGAAGTGCTCATGAAGAGTGTGTCTTCATACAAAAAACATTCACAAACCAAATAAGCACTGGCAAAGCCAAAGGAGGGCAGCCAGCACCAGACCGATTAGCTTTGCCAATGCTTGTTTTTAATGTGTTGGACTGACTATAATATATTTTGTAGTCTCACAGCTAAAATTGTTGTGTTTTCTGGCAGGCAATACAAGTGAATATGGGATATAGGTGTGATTTTTGTATCTAACAGAGTGAATTGTGTCATATTGGAAAGGTGCCCTTTGACTAGTACGCAGTGAGATGTGATGTTTCTCAAGACACTTGTCTTTCCCTTCCTTAGTTTAAGATTTATACATAGTCCCTGCACAAGCTACTTTTAAGGTGTGGTGTTTGGTTTCTTAGCTACTTTGAAACCCATCTAACCCATAAGCTACCGGATGATACTGCCTCACTTCCTGTTTTCATTACATTAATAAAAATATTCTAATTTGGAAAAACTTCAACTGCCTTAATTAATTATATTCTCCTGTAACTAGTTACAAAACAATTCAAAATGTTTCAAAACTAAAAACAGGAGGTGTTCTTCTTTACTATGTGGTTAATCGCTCACGCCACTTCCGTGTTCAGCTCTACAATGCATTTTCTCAAGACTGTAACACCAGTACGTCCTTGCCGTATAGCATCCTTTGATAGTGGCCAGAGGCAATTTAGGGACCAGGCTTCAGTACTGTATTGCATTATATATCGAGCTGCCTTGGGCTCTTCTCCACTCGCTCCAGATGATTCAATGTCAGACAGCTTGCTTAGTCACTGGGACCCGAAAAAGGATGCATATGAATTCTGTTCCAGGTCATCTTCAATGGGATCTAGTGAAGACCTGCATTGCATTTAAAGTAATGACTGCTGCCCACAGAACACTATTTGAGAAAACACCACAAGACCTGATGAAGGTTGATCTTCAATACCAACTGGCTAGAAACGTTGTCCTACCTGGGGTGGTGGAGAGCAGGAACAGCATAACAAATGAGCCCCTGGCTCTCATTCTGGTTCCCCTGGCCAACCAATTATGCACAAGCACAAGATTTATTACATTTGAAATTTGTAACTGCAGGATTGGCCTTTCTAGCTGTTGGTGTCAAAATGCCCTCATCTCTTCTGAGATACACCAGAAGAGCATAGAGTAGAAACATTGTGAATTACTCGTCAGATACATTGAAGCAACAAGTTATATTTTAAAAAGTTCTGTTTTATTAAATTAATATAAAATTCTTTGTTATGTACATCCAGACAGATCCCAGGATTGTGACAATCACATATTATGAGGCCACTCAATCTCAGATCCATTTAATAGATAATAAATCATTAATCAATTCCCAACAGAGTCCCTAAAGAGATGCCACCAAGCTGCTGGGAAAGAACCTCTTAGGGGAGGGAAAGAATTAATTTCTGGCACACTGGAATGGTAATCTCTGCACTATTCTCCTTAATATCATGCCATTACCTACCTTCTGAGGTCAAACAGAGAACCTACTCTTTACAAATAATGCTCAGAGATTATACCTGTCAGACTGATATGCTGTAAAGGACAGACTGACGCATATCTAGTTCAAAATGGCTGGCTGTGATGGCCAAGCAGACGTGTAAGCACCCCCAAACTGTTGCTTCTAGATCTCCTGACATTGAGAGGCACTCTGTAAACTCATACTGGTCATGAGGTATTGACATCTGCATAACCTTACCATTACAGACTTGGTGAACATTATCTCAGTGCTGGTACCCCCCTGTAGACAGACTAAAGGTCACTGAGGTGTCAACAGATGGGCTGATGGAGGCAAATTACCCCTGATGCACTAATCAAATATGGGCATGGTAGGATTGTTGCAGTTTAATGCTCGGACATTCCCATACCACAGCCACTCCCCAGAGATCAGAAAATACTTGTATATTTTAAGAATATTTTCCTCTACTGGTGAACAGAATATATGATGAATGTAAGGCTGCTTCTGTTCACAGATCCAACTTGATCAGAGATACCTAGAACCGGTTACCTTTACACGTCACACCGAAGCAACTCTATCTTCATGTCCGCAGCTTCTGCTCATACCTCAGGTGAGGCATACCACACTTAAATAAATGTCTCAATAGTACAGATCTCAACAAATCCATGACTGATGGAATCAGACACACACAGGTCCCTATGGTAGTCCCGCGATTTCTGGAAACCTGGCTCTGGGATTCACTTCCTAATGTCTTCTTCTGGAGAAACACGTCCCCAGCCACTTGCTCGCTAGGTTTAAAGCAGAATTCTTGAGAAGAGAGTATTGGTGGGATGAAAACACGGCACACTCTGAAAGCTTCAAGTCATCCTTAGAATGCCCCGGTTAGACCTTTAGGCCAACTAGAGATACCCTTTCCACCTTCCACGTACCTTGGAGTCTGAAAAGGAAAGCAACAAGAATAGTCACTGCGTGTTCTCAATGAACCAGGTAAAGGGGCAACCGGAGCATTATCTTGGCAATAGAACAATCCATATTTCTACCACCTCTTCTGAGCAATCAGTCCCATCAGCAGAGTCCTGAAGCTTTTAAGGGCATTCAAGGCATCACCAGGACAGTCTGTTCTTCCACTGCACAGCTCTGGCCTGGTGGCGGCACCACGGTTTCCTTAGTGGCAGGACAGAATTAGACTAAATCATCTCAGCAACATGAATCAAGAGCTGCAGGAATCACTACAGGAGCACTAATCCCGAATTCAAGGCAGGACTGGTCATTTGCTCCTGTGAACAGAACACACTTGTGGCAGAGACATGAAGGAAGAAGAGTGTGGTTGAACAGATGGGGACCTGGTAGCAACAGTTATACAGGAAAGCTAACCTTCCTGAGATGATGTCCCACACAAGTGGTCCTTTTAGGAATGTATCACTGAAGGTAGAGAAATACTTCTTTACTTTCTACGTGGATGAGGGAAGGTTTGTTGGCTTCCAAGTAAAGAAGGTGACTGGCTAAGAAGGAAGACTGATGGGAGGTGAGACAACAAAAATTAAGGTTTGGCATCTCGGTGATGGTCAGTGTTCGGCAACATGTTCTGTTCTCCGAGTCCTCTGTTGGTGCACTGAGCTGCTACCTACACCTGGTGCTTGGGCAAAGTTACTGGACGTCCCAGGGGTATCTCGTTCTGTTGCTCGCTGGAAGCTCTCGCAGGAAGCTATCTCTCAATGTCCCCCAGTATTCTCTTCATTGACATTTGTCGTCTGTGTCGGAAGGGCTGGAATCGCGAGGGATGGCATGCCGCTCCTGGCGGCCCCAGAGTTTGTGCATTTCGGTGGTTTCAGTTTCACTGCTGCTGGTGGCGCTGTCTCGGAAGCTGGCAAGTGGTGGGCGCACTTTTGCTCCTTTTACATGCACTGAGCCCTCAATGGCTTTCCTGAGCTGTGGTTAAAGAGGGAGAACAATAAAACAGTTAGTTGTGTCCATTCATGAGAATGTTATTGCATGCATGCTGCAATGAGGGGTCACACTAAGGCATGATGCCCACTGTTATCTGGGCCACAACAATAAGGGACCAATCAGCAAACAGCTTTCCAGGCGTTGGCCAATCCCAAGGAAGTTTAGACAACTCTTGATATTCTTGCAAGCCATGTATAGCAGTGAATACGTCAAATGGCAATCGTGGAGTTACCCATATCCAGCTGGATGGCGGCCAAGGGCATCTGGATGCAAGGGCCAGAGCGGCGGTTGGGAGAGGGGTAGTTCGCATTTTGTTCTTCCCAGTGCTTAATTTGTAAAAACATTAAGTGCTATGGCCCTTGTCAGGAGGCCACTGCTGCTTGCACCATACATTGCCTCTGCCAGTGTTATCAATGACAGTACCAACACAACTACTAGCCATCACACTCCAACAAGTTTGACCGTTCAGAATATTCCAGGTCGCCAAAGCTATAAGAATGACTTGGGCGACAGGTATTAGTCATTGTTAAATTATATTGAATTTATAATTACGGTTGTTGTGCTCATTTCTAAATTAGACAAACAGTGCCACCATGTGGCAGACTGTCATAAGAGCCGGTGTTGACAATTAAGTGCCGGTGCCGAGCACCGGAAACCACCAGCTCAAATTAAGTACTAGTTCTTCCTCACAGCTTGAAGGTATCAGCATCGATGAAACAGCAGCAACTTCATCTCTGTAGGACTCTGAAGCTCTTGGCATCGAGCTGAGTGCATGAACCCATCAGGGTACTGCACCCCTGCAGTGATGCTGCAGCAGACAATTGCATGCGCTCTGCTGGAGATGGGGCAACTTGTGAGGGAGAGAGGCAGGGGGACCAAATACTTAGTGTGAGTATGCAGGGTTGAGGGGCTGTGCTCGAGTAGGCACTTTCTAAGAAGGGCAGAAGAGGTAGCAAGTGGTTGGGCCTGCATGGGCAGCAGCAGATCAGGTATTTGGGATGCACATGGGGGCAGGTGACCAGGTACTATACAAGTGTGGAGCTGGAGAGACAAATACTTGGAAAGTGAATGATGTGACAACAATGTGTATGTCGGAAGAGGAAGGAGATTAGGTACTACATAAATAATGATTGATAGGGCATATTGTGTTAGTGTGTATGTTAGTATAAGGGGGTCAGACTGACAGGTATTATGTGGTGAGAAGATTGAGGAGGTGTTCGTATGGAATGACAGGAGAATCAAGTACAGGGTAGTGGGGATAGAAGTTGCTTCCAGTGCTTAATTTGAGCCGGTGGTTTCCGGTGCTCAGCACTGGCACTTAATCGTCAACACTGATGCTTCTAGTGCAAACTTGACCCAAAGGTGCGCATTTCATGAGCACCAGTTAAGTAAATGTAAAATCCGCATTTGTAAAGCGCGAACTACTCACCCTTACGGGTCTCAAGGCGCTGGGGGCCGTCGTGGAAATTAAGTGAGCTATTGCCCAGAGTCACATGGTGCTGAGCTGAGCTGCCGCCGGAGCCGGGGATCGAACCGTGAGCCCTGTGCTCCGAAGTCAGCTGCCCTGGCTGCTGCACCACACCTCTCCACTAAGGACACATTCATTTTCATTTTTTTGTAGGCCCGGGGAGTTTAAGTGATTTGCCCAAAATCACAGGGTGTTGAGCCTACACCGAGACTCTAACCTGGTTCCCCAGCTCCAAAGTCAGCAGCTCTGGCCCTTATGCCACATCCTCTCCCCACTTGTAGGGTTTTGGTTAGTTCTGTTATTGGCTGGGGCAAGCTGCCTCCTGACAAGAGCCCCGGCACTTATTTTTTTCCACAAGTTAACCATTGGTTGCTTCTCACGTTTCAAAGGAGAGGAAAGATAGTAAAATTAGATGGGAATAATATTTTTCTCTCTCTGAGCTATCTGCATTATTGTCACACTATTTCTTTCCTTCATTGAAAGATGGTAGTGGGGCGCGAGGGCGCTCCAGCGAATTTCCATATTACACAGAGCACGCTAGGGATCAGGAAGGACTTGTAACCCAGTACGCGCACATCTGTCCTCTTCTCTGAGCTGATCAGACCATGAGCAGGAAGGTGGGAGACCCCATGGTACAGAGCAGCATCTACCACTGGCCAATGAGGATGCTGTCCACAAATGATGCCTACAGCGGCTTGTGTAAAAGTGGATAGGAGTCTGCTTGTCATACATCTTTCCTTAAGCTCTAAAGCACTGTATCCTTACAGTCTTCAGACTTTGCTTCTGGGTGCAATGGGACAGCATCCATTTTGGAAGGGGCACTCATTAAGTATGCAAAGATGGATGATGAGTTCAGATGATTGGTGGGAGCCAATATACTCATTGACTCCCTTCTGAAACATAGGACCATCTTCACTGCAATAGGTACAGATGACAAATCCAGGTAGAAACTCACTATTAGTCTGACATCTACGTTTACTGGAAACCTCACTCCTACTCCATTCAAGATATGCGGATAGTAGGGTAGGTGAAATGCCCAGTATGGTGGATCCTTGAAAGCAGCACATAAGTTTTAGCTTCAAGGAAACATCAGTGGAGGTGAAGTGACCCCCTAAAACTAACTGCCTGTGGACATGGCCTCTTCCACCAGGAACAATTGTCCAGAAGCAATAATGACCCGAGGTCTTGACCCTTGTGGTCTGGAAAGCCAAGAACCGAAAAATGAGTTATCATAATAAAGATACAATTTCTGCAATATCATAAGCAGTTTTTGCCTATTTGTTGGTAATGCACTTCTCTGGCTAATACATTGTTCACCCTACTCTTTGGAGGACCATCCTGGATCCTGGTACTATGTCCATTCACTCTGTTGTAGAGGGGCTTTTCGGTACTTACGTGTGGAGAACAAGTGCCCCTCTACCTCAACTTACATTTGGAGAGAGAAGTTACATCTTTCACCATTGTTATGTATCATGTATCACTTTGTGGTGTTTTTGGAAATTATATCGATAGCATCTATTGAGATAAAACTCACTATTGTAGAAAGGAGGGGTGATTGGCTATGTTCTGCTTTGATTAGGATGTGTGGTTTCAAAAGTGGCTAAGGTGGGCTGGTAATAAGCATCTGGGGCAGGTTTATCAAGGCTTCCTCATGACAACCTCTCTCACCTCCTTCAGGGAGACCCTTCCAATGAGGCGGCCAATGCTGGTGACGTAGGCGTGTTCAATGCCAAGAAGAGAGAATACTGTGTGAGTCTGGAAAGAGAAGACAAGAAATGGTTAATTTAGAAGTGATAGCGTAGTCCTGATCAGTGATATCGATGCCAATTAAAAAAAGTAGAAGGTTAACTTTCTTTTTCTTGTTTAATCAATGAGAAAAATAATAGCTTCGTCTAATTTTGTATGGTGCTTCACCCCCAAACCCCACCTATCATTGTTTGTCACGTGGCCTTACCGTACTGAACCATTCCCCCATCACATGAGCGCCTTCACCATCAGTCCCTGCTCTGTGGCAGGACTCCTAATTACACTGTTTTTCAGACCTGTAGGGAAAATGATCTTCACACTGAACACACTGAATCCCTGCTCTGTGACAGAGATCGTTATCACACTGAATCCCTGCTCCGTGATCGAGATTATTATCACACTGAATCCCTGCTCCGTGACAGAGATCATTATCACACTGAATCCCTGCTCCATGACAGAGATCATTATCACACTGAATCCCTGCTCCGTGACAGAGATCATTATCACACTGAATCCCTTCTCCATGACAGAGATCATTATCACACTGAATCCCTGCTCCGTGACAGAGATCATTATCACACTGAGTCCCTACTCTGTGACAGAGATCATTATCACACTGAATCCCTGCTCCGTGACAGAGATCATTATCACACTGAATCCCTGCTCCGTGACAGAGATCATTATCACACTGAATCCCTGCTCCATGACAGAGATCATTATCACACCTGCCCTGCTCTGTGGCAGAGATCATTATCACACTGAATCCCTTCTATGTAACAAAGATAGTTATCACACTGAGTCCCTACTCTGTGACAGAGATCATTATCACACTGAATCCCTGCTCCGTGACAGAGATCATTATCACACTGAATCCCTTCTATGTGACAAAGATTGTTATCACACTGAGTCCCTACTCTGTGACAGAGATCATTATCACACTGAATCCCTGCTCCGTGACAGAGATCATTATCACACTGAATCCCTGCTCCGTGACAGAGATCAGTATCACACTGAATCCCTGCTCCATGACAGAGATCATTATCACACTGAATCCCTGCTCCGTGAAAGAGATCATTATCACACTGAATCCCTGCTCCGTGACAGAGATCAGTATCACACTGAATCCCTGCTCCATGACAGAGATCATTATCACACCTGCCCTGTTCTTCGACACAGATCATTATCACACTGAATCCCTGCTCTGTGGCAGAGATCATTATCACACTGAATCCCTTCTATGTGACAAAGATTGTTATCACACTGAGTCCCTACTCTGTGACACGGATCGTTACCACATGGAACACACTGAACCCCTGCTCTGTGACACGGATCGTTACCACATGGAACACACTGAACCCCTGCTCTGTGACACGGATCGTTACCACATGGAACACACTGAATCCCTGCTCTGTGACAAAGATCATTATCACACTGAGTCCCTACTCTGTGACACGGATCGTTACCACATGGAACACACTGAACCCCTGCTCTGTGACACGGATCGTTACCACATGGAACACACTGAACCCCTGCTCTGTGACACGGATCGTTACCACATGGAACACACTGAATCCCTGCTCTGTGACACGGATCGTTACCACATGGAACACACTGAATCCCTGCTCTTCGATACAGATCATTATCACACTGAATCCCTTCTATGTGACAAAGATTGTTATCACACTGAGTCCCTACTCTGTGACACGGATCATTACCACATGGAACACACTGAACACCTGCTCTGTGACACGGATCATTACCACATGGAACACACTGAACCCCTGCTCTGTGACACGGATCGTTACCACATGGAACACACTGAATCCCTGCTCTGTGACACGGATCGTTACCACATGGAACACACTGAATCCCTGCTCTGTGGCAGAGATCATTATCACACTGAATCCCTGCTCTTTGACAGAGATCATTCTCACCGTCTGCCAGGAGAGGGTCATCACCGCACTCTATCTTTACTCTGTGGCAGGAACAGTTATGACCCAAGCTCTGGCACTATGCCCAGGATCAATGCCACACTAAGTGGCCATTCAGTGTTTCGCTCACCCGGGTGTTGGTGTGTCAGGGCAGACAACTTAGCCATGCTGGAAGAAAATTGTTCATCATACTTAGAGTTTCCAACCATGAGGTGGTCTCTCCCCATGCCGCCCCTCATAGCAGCTCCTTTTGGCATGTGGGGGGTCACTTCTAGGGGGAAAACACCATGACAGCAATGCCATCATGCACAAGAGACGTGGTGGATCTGTGAGCAGCAACATGGGTACTCAAAATGTATTCTCAACTGGGGCTGTATTTCCCGTACCTGCATTGTCTGGAAACCTAGCCCCTTGATGGCAGGCATGGCCTTCCTGCAGGTGGGTGGTTATGCTTTTGGGAAGAAGACTTCCCTCTCCCAATAAATGTGTCAATACTTCTCCGGAAGTACAGACCAAGTGGGTGCAAATGGGTACCGCCTGTGTACTGCTGAGAGAAGATTGAATTTTGCTGAATCCCACATCACACGAAAAGTTCACCTAGTTCAGGAGGTCTATATTTGTCAGCAGACTTGGGGCCTAATTTAAATCTCGACAGATGGAATACTCTGTCACAAACGTGTCGGAGAACCCGTCCACCGTATTACGATCCCATTAAATCCTATAGAGATCGTAATACGGCGGATGGGATATCCGTCACGTTTGTAACGGAGTATTCCATCTGTCGAGATCTAAATAAGGCCCTTGGTGTCAAAACTATGGTCTTACCATGCATTAGGTAAATCTCCATGTCTTGTTATTGGGGGACAAGGAACTAACAGTAGGAGTCATTTACATGGTATTTGAATGGGGAAGGCCTAAGTCACAGAGGGGTAAAGCTATGGTAAAGCTATGCTTATTCATTCGCTATGGCTGCCCCCTGGTAGGACATCATGGAATGGTGCAATGACAGCAATGGAGAATCCCCAAGGCAAACATAGCTTGAGAAGTGGATGAAAATGTTTCAAATGGGAATTCAGAAGATGCATCTGTATGTGTGGTCTGGTGTTTTTTATGAAGTGTGGCTCCTGTGTCAGGATGGAGTGCAATTCCCCCTTACTTAACATGTGGGCAGCTCTACAGACTTTCTTCAAAGGTGGCTCTTTCAATGGTGGACATCTCTTTCTCTGGATTTTTTTCCTTGATGGTGTCACAGTATGGGCCTAGAATCTTCTGCAGGGTGTGTTCTCGCCAAAGGAACCCATCTTTAATGATGGCACAGGCACAGACTCTTTTAGAAGCAGAAAGATCCTTTAGGAAGCCTATGCCATCCGGATTGTAGCACATAGTTCAGCCTAACAACGATTTCACTCAACATCGACAGCGCGCACTTCAACTTCAATGGAGTTCTTGCTGAGGATTGCTCCAATGTTGAAAGGGTTCATGATATTGAAGAACGGCTGGATGCGGAACACATTGCTTGGGAAACGTGTGATGTACTGTTGTGAAACAGATAGACGGCAATGCCCTCATAATCGAAAGAGGATAGCAGGAGCCAGAGGATAGGTTGGTTTCTCAGATGGTCTCCGCGGAGGTTCAGGGAAAAGTCAACCATGTTCAGAGATGGAGGTAATCCTCCTCTACACAAAGCAGAAGGCGGAGACAGCAGGTCAAGATCCGAGGCAGGATACCTTCTCCAGGCATCTTTAAGCCTCCTTTGCCGGCTTCTGCAGCCTCTGACTTTGATCCACCGAACTGACCAACATTGACATTAGAAGCACTCAACTACTTTATGTGAATCAGTCGGACACCCAGCTGGCAGGGTCTTTTAATAACTTTTATCTCCCATGTTATTAACTCTACAGAAGCTGTGAGGTCACTCTGGTTTCAAGACAAAGCAAACGAAATTTGAAAATATAAAAAATGGGAAACATTCTTATAAAAGAAAGGAGAAGGCAAAAGGACCCCCAAGAGCTGACTAAGGTGCAAATGGTTTAATATAGCCTTAGAGCCTGACGTGCTGGGCCCTACCAGCCATTAGAGGCTTGCTCCAGTGTTAAAGTCCCAAGCCGAAGGCGAAGGCCTTTAACGCTGGAGAGGACCGTTAATTGGCAGGTAAAGCCTCTCTACGGAGCACTCTAGGGCTATTAGAATATTCCGCCCCTCTAGAATGTTGAAATTTGTAAAAACAAAGGCCTTTTGGAGGCCGAGGGGGTTTAAATCCCCTCAGACTCGGAGAGGGCTTTGTTCACAGCAACGTAATGAAAAAAGCATTGGAATGTTGCTCTCTGGGCTTCTACAAGCCATTAGAATTCCAATGTTTTCAATGGAGCGCTCAACATTCCAATGTTCTAATAAATGAATGTAACTGTTGGAAAATGGAAAAGAAATGGTAAAAGTGAGTGCCCACATATCCTGCCCACAGAAGCAGAAAAGAAAACTGGCCTGTGTTTACCGCTGCATTGCTTCATGAGGCAAAGCAGATGCTAGGCCCTCAAGAAGCAGTGTTAAATGTTCGTTCCACTACTGCTCATTTTAACCTTTAAAACAATGTTTTTATCCCCACCATGAAGATTGTTTTTTTTCTAATTTTGAACAAAAACCTCAAATTAAAAAACTTGACAGCAACTAATTACACATGCTTAATTGTTGCCTTTATATATGTATTTACAAATGCAAAGAGAGTTTTTCTCTCTAGGATACCTGCACATGGGTGGAGATATTCAAGGTCTGGGAAGATCCCATGAGGGAGAAGCTTAAATCAATGCACCTTTTAGTAGTTACTTTATAAGGGATGTGCAGATACAAATGAAATTTCCCAACAAAAAGTGAAGACTTCACTAACATTATCGCTGCCTTCACTCCTGTGATTAAACACTGGCGTTCCTTCCTTCTGGTGTGCGGTTGCACAGGTTTGTGATCGTGTGTATTCATTTTCTGTAGAGCTACATGTGTGATTGTGGCAGTATATGATCTAGTAACTTGCAAATTCAAAACTAGGAGGCCTGGTATAAATCCCGGCCCCCTTCTTCATCAAACTGTGCAGTCCTGGGCAAATCTCCTTGCACCCCCATCTCCTTAGCTGTATCTCAGAGAGCCAGAAAATTTGCCAGAGACTGCGGGTAAACATTGAGATATGTGGAGCCACACTACATCCATATAGCGGCAAATTATCCAAAACATTTCAGGAGGGTTCTCCACAAAGAAAAGTTCACGAAAATTGGGCCAAATGCTGCCCCTTAGAACACAATGTTCCAAAGAAATTGGCTGGAAATTCAGACGTTTTTGAAGTAGTTCAGGAAGGAGAGTGCAGGAACTATGCCAATACCTCAGAATTTGCCCCGTTATCCTGAAGCAAATGTCATATTATTTGTGATGTAGGAGAAGCAGCGCGCAATACAGCATGCCCGTTATTGATCCTGTATCAGTTATAATCTCATCCAGAATGCAAGAACAAAATAGCATGAGATTTGCTGTGAACAGTAGCATCAATTCAGGTATCATTGTATCTTTTGGCACATTAGGGAGTATGTATGCTAGCGTGCTGCCGTCAAATGCCAGAGTACTCTGAATAAACATTAGTGAGGCTCAGGTATTCCAAGATGCTGCTCAAATAGATCTGCTTGATGACAAACATTAATCTAGTCATCACGCTCCCAGGACTGCTTAAAACAGTCTGGTGCTGCTCAATGTGCCAGTGGTGCTGCTCAATGTGCCAGTGGTGCTGCTCAATGTGCCAGTGGAGCTGCTCAATGTGCCAGTGGAGCTGCTCAATGTGCCAGTGGAGCTGCTCAATGTGCCAGTGGTGCTGCTCAATGTGCCAGTGGTGCTGCTCAATGTGCCAGTGGTGCAGCTCAATGTGCCAGTGGTGCAGCTCAATGTGCCAGTGGTGCTGCTCAATGTGCGAGTGGAGCTGCTCAATGTGCAAGTGGAGCTGCTCAGTGTGCCAGTGGTGCTGCTCAGTGTGCCAGCGGTGCTGCTCAGTGTGCCAGCGGTGCTGCTCAGTGTGCCAGCGGGGCTGCTCAATGGGCCAGCGGGGCTGCTCAATGGGCCAGCGGGGCTGCTCAATGGGCCAGCGGGGCTGCTCAATGGGCCAGCGGGGCTGCTCAATGGGCCAGCGGGGCTGCTCAATGGGCCAGCGGGGCTGCTCAATGGGCCAGCGGGGCTGCTCAATGTGCGAGCGGAGCTGCTCAATGTGCGAGCGGAGCTGCTCAATGTGCGAGCGGAGCTGCTCAATGTGCGACCGGAGCTGCTCAATGTGCGAGCGGAGCTGCTCAGTGTACGAGCGGTGCTGCTCAGTGTGCCAGTGGAGCTGCTCAGTGTGCCAGTGGTGCTGCTCAGTGTGCCAGTGGTGCTGCTCAATGTGCCAGTGGTGCTGCTCAGTGTGCCAGTGGAGCTGCTCAGTGTGCCAGCGGAGCTGCTCAGTGTGCCAGCGGAGCTGCTCAGTGTGCCAGCGGGGCTGCTCAGTGTGCCAGCGGGGCTGCTCAGTGTGCCAGCGGGGCTGCTCAATGGGCCAGCGGGGCTGCTCAATGGGCCAGCGGGGCTGCTCAATGGGCCAGCGGGGCTGCTCAATGGGCCAGTGGTGCTGGTCAGCCTGCCAGTCGGGCTGCTCAGTGCGACAGTCGGGCTGCTCAAATGTGCCTATTTGATTATTGTGCAGGGCACAGGTTGGGTTGCTCAGGATGCCAGAGATAGGGAAGGGTACAGATGTGCCAGATCATACCAAGTCAGGTTGCACAGTTGTCCATCCGGTTAGAGAGATTGGCACTGCCGTTTTTTGCACATTGTCACAACTTTCTGCACATTGTCACAGCATGCAAACATGCACTTCACCTGTCCTAAAATAATGACAGAGTAACACATTCAGCCTCACTCACTTCAAGACACAAGGGCTGCAAACGATGGATAACTATACATTTCTCCAACATTTGAATGCACATGTGAAAAGGACCACTGCGATTATCTCTTTAAAAACAAGCATGGCTTGAGATGCTGCAGCGCAAGTCTCCTTCGAGAAACATGTACAGTGCCAACAGTGATATTGAAAGCCTTCTTGGCACAACAGACGCAGCATTGTCAGCAGCTGTGCAAGCCTCCCTCACACCAAGGCTATCTAATTCAAGCCTCTCTTACACCAGTGCTAGCAAACACATGGCAGCAGCCACACTGGCCTCTCTCACAAAACACAAGCATAGCACAGGAGGCAACAGTGCACATCACCTGAACAAAACAGAGGCAGCAGCAGAAATACATGACACCCTCACACAAAGCAGCCCTAGCATGAGAAGCAGTAGTGCAAGCTTCGTCTAATAAAACAGGTACTGGAAGGCCAGCAGTTGTGCAAGCTTCCTCTCATAAAACAGGTACTGGAAGGCCAGCAGTTTTGCAAGCATCCTCTCATAAAACAGGTACTGGAAGGCCAGCAGTTGTACAAGCTTCCTCTCATGAAACAGGTACTGGAAGGCCAGCAGTTTTGCAAGCATCCTCTCATAAAACAGGTACTGGAAGGCCAGCAGTTGTGCAAGCGTCCTCTCATAAAACAGGTACTGGAAGGCCAGCAGTTGTGCAAGCTTCCTCTCATAAAACAGTTACTGGAAGGCCAGCAGTTGTGCAAGCTTCCTCTCATAAAACAGGTACAGGGTGGCCAGCAGTTATGCAAACTTCCTCTCATAAAACAGGTACTGGGTGGCCAGCAGTTGTGCAAGCTTCCTCTCATAAAACAGGTACTGGAAAGCCAGCAGTTGTGCAAGCTCCCTCTCATAAAACAGATAATGGGTGGGCAGCAGTTGTGCAAGCTTCCTCTCATAAAACAGGTACTGGAAGGCCAGCAGTTGTGCAAGCTTCCTCTCACAAAACAGGCACTGAAAGGCCTGCAATTGTGCAAGCTTCCTCTCATGAAACAGGTACTGGGTGGGCAGCAGTTGTGCAAGCTTTCTCTCATAAAACAGGTACTGGGTGGGCAGCAGTTGTGCAAGCTTCCTCTCATAAAACAGGCACTGGAAGGCCAGCAGTTGTGCAACCTTCCTCTCATAAAATAGGTACTGGGTGGGCAGCAGTTGTGCACACTTCCTCTCATAAAACAGGTACTGGAAGGCCAGTAGTTGTGCAAGCTTCCTCTCATAAAACAGGTACTGGAAGGCCAGCAGTTGTGCAAGCTTTCTCTCATAAGACTGGTACTGGGTAGGCAGCAGTTGTGCAAGCTTCCTCTCATAAAACAGGTACTGGAAGGCCAGCAGTTGTGCAAGCTTCCTCTCATAAAACAGGCACTGGAAGGCCAGCAGTTGTGCAATCTTCCTCTCATAAAACAGGTACTGGAAGGCCAGTAGTTGTGCAAGCTTCCTCTCATAAAACGTGTACTGGAAGGCCAGCAGTTGTGCAAGCTTCCGCTAATAAAACAGGTACTGGAAGGCCTGCAGTTGTGCAAGCTTCCTCTCATAAAACAGGTACTGGGTGGGCAGCAGTTGTGCAAGCATTCTCTCATAAAACAGATACTGGGTGGGCAGCAGTTGTGCAAGCTTCCTCTCATAAAACAGATACTGGGTGGGCAGCAGTTGTGCAAGCTTACTCTTATAAAACAGGTACTGGGTGGGCAGCAGTTGTGCAAGCTTCCTCTCATAAAACATGTACTGGAAGGCCGGCAGTTGTGCAAGCTTCCATCACAGCCTGGGAAGTGGCAGTACAAGACTAGCTCACAAAACAGTACAGGAGAGGAGTTAGCAGTAAAAGACTTCTTCACAGAATATACATATCACTGTAAGCAGCTCTGATCCCTCACACAACTGGTAGAGCATAGGACACAGCAGAGCAAGGCTCCCTCACACAACAAGAGCAACAAGCACAGCAGCTGGACAATGCATCCTTGCACAAAACCAGTATAAAGCAGGAAGAAATAGTGCAAGCTTACCTCACAAAATGGAGGAGCAAAGGTTCCAATTAAAGGAAAACTCAATTTGCAACTCTGTTAAAAGTGCCAGACGCCCATCCTTAAATGTGATAATGAAAACACCATTTCAGAGCATGCTGCCTCTCAGAGTGAGGGACAACACACTGTCATTATGGTCTTTGAAAATCATACTTTGAGTCCAGGATCAGACCTCTGAGGGTTTTTATGTACAGACGCCTCCATGATATAGAGGACTTGGCCTAACAGCTAGGGCGGTCGACCTCGAATCTGGGGAACTGGGTTCGAGTCTCGGCAATGATGCTGAACATCCTGTGATTCTGGGCAAATCACTTAATCTCCCCGTGCCTAACAAAAATGAATGTGTCCTCATGTAACGCAACTGGTGCTATGTAAAGCGCTCTGATCCCCGATATGGGTCAAGTTCAGGCTATATGAAACTCCGTAAAATAAAAAATATATATATATATATATTGGACTCAATATAATCCTTTCCAAGAACAAGCTGCACTCGCTGCACACCATCTTTTGCCACCGAGTCATATCCCAGTGTGTGATATGACAATTATTGCAACCAATAACATTGGACATCGAGATGTCCTGAATTCATCGGGTGTGATTATTATTAACTATTTTGACTTTTTGGACAATAACGTGGATTTTGGTGCCTACAGGACATAAAATCCACATTGCACTAAATACCAAGTCTTTCTACCTTGTTCACTTTCATAAAGTTTGTCCTGACAGAATTTAACAGGGGGTGAAAACTTTGCAGCACTCAGTAACTACTGAGAGTGATCAGAATTGCACCTCTTATGGTTGGGATCCGTGTGGAAACCGGTGTTAGAAAAGGATTGCTATTTAAAGAGCTGCTTTTAATCAGACCCAAAGAAACGCAACAAACAAACCCACAATTTAATAGATGAAGCAGAAAAACTCACTTACACCCAACACTACAATATGTCATTGTGGCGTCAAAGTTACACACAACAACACTACCAAAGTGTGCCCCATTAGCAAACAATCTAACATTAATGTTCTCGCTTCCTTGAAGCCATAGAACATGGAAGACAAAATATTTCTTAAAAGCCAACACAACGCAACCCGGACATTATTAGTTTTGCTTTCACATTGCTACCAACTGCATTGGCCAATAAGAGTCCAACCCCTAAAACACAGAAGACAGAACATCCCACACACATCTGTTCAACAGAGGAACACAGGAACTCTAACAGTATAAAGAACCACAGAGACATATGAATCTTAATTACAAAGATCACATCAGACAAAACAGCACACACGCACCACAAACAGAAAAAACACAGACAGAACACAACACCCACCCCCCATAGCTGGGTTATAACAGAGCAGCAGCACAGAGCTCTACTTGTAACTGCTGGACCATGGGAAGGGTACTGACCACAGAGATAGGCAAGCACCCAGTAAAGCCCTCCAGACACACCTCTCTGGTGCTAAAATGATACACCACAGCACAATGGATGCTTAAAGAACTATGCCCAAAATATACCATCACATGCTTCCTAGATTATGGCTGGCTACGGAAGTCATGTAAGGGCCTGGTAATGCACCCCCAGACAGCTGTTAGTGCAACCAGGTCATATTCAGGGCCCTACCATTGTTAGATTATGCACTGTTATTAGTGCAACAGGTGTAGTCGCACCACAGCCCAAAGGTAGGAAAGGCTCACTACACCCTTGGTATGGCTGCTGTTTACTACTGCTGTTTACAAAGGGGCATTTTCCTTGCTTGCATCAGAGCCCATGGCATCATTACTATGCGACACGTCATCTATGTGCACATACCGGTAACATATCATCAAGGGCTTCAAGTTTCACTCTTTGTCACCCTTTACACCACCCCCAGTTATTGCCTCCCCTCTCAGTCCTACTGTGGCAAAATGTCCCTGTCCACTCTGAAACAACCACAGCTAACTCTGCATGCAAACACACTACATACATTATTAAGAGAGCCAGGCTGAGCACAAGAAAGCTGGTTCCACCTGCTCTCACCCAGCCATGGAATTTAACTGAGAGGAAGACAGAAACACAGCAAGAGACAGGCACTTTCAACTGAGAGGAACTGTGGTGTGTGACAGGTCGTCAGACAGGGGGCATAAGGACACCAAGGTGAGAGACTTTCTGACTTCCCAGTCAACATAACATATCAAGCAGAAGAAAACAAGGCCGGGCCCCCTCCACTCCCCACAAGACAAAGCATAAAGCATAAGGCGCACCACACAAACACAGACTTATTGTGGCATTTCAAAATGTCCTCAAGCCAAAGGCTTCTCACAGCATGTGAGGCTAACAGCAGCAGCAGAGAAGGACGTAAACAACCCTAAACTGTACTCTGCATCATGGGGGGGGGGGGGCGTATGGATGTTACTGGCCCTCCACTCCCACCCAGGGCTCTAAGTGTGCCAGTGGCAGGCCCTGGCAAAGTCAAAAATACAAAGAACATTGAACCGGGGCCCTGTGGGGGCCTCTATTTCTGTCATTCAAATGCTGAAGAAAAATCAACTTTCTTCCAGCCCGTCTCATGCTAGTGCTGCAATGCAATGTCATCAGAAGCAGTGCTTAATTTGTATAAAAAAAAATAAGTGCCAGGGCTCTCGTCAAGAGGCCACTGCAGCTTGCACCACACATTGCCCCTCCCAGCGCTGCCAATGACAGCGACAACACAACTACTTACCATCAGACTCCTACAAGTGTGACAATTCAGACTATTTCAGGCCCCCAAAGCTATAGGAATGGCTTGGGCGGCAGGTAATAGCCATTTTGATTGTATAATCAATTAATAATTAACTGTTGTTGTGGTCATATCTAAATTAGCCACACAGCGCCGCCTTGTGGCAAACTTTCACAAGTGCCGGTGTTGACAATTAAGTGTCGGTGCCGAGCACCGGAAACCACCGGCTCAAATTAAGCACTGACCAGAAGTCCCTTTTGGGACACAGGGACTAAGCGACAGGTGGCTACTGTTTGCCACTGGTATCCCAGGGCCTAAAGCATAATTTCATTTCAACTGAATAACTAATGTATTGCCACTTTCTTACTGATGCATACTTAAAGATTTTGGGCTAGTCGCTGTATGTGCACATTAAACAAAGCTTTAGCGCAGGAACATTTACTTGGCTCTTTTTTTTTTTTAGTTTTATTTAGCACGAACAAGACCCGAAGGTATCAGAGCGCTTTACATGAGCACCAGTTGCGTTACAGATGGACACATTTATTTTTTTGTTTAGCATGGGGAGATTAAGTGATTTGCCCAGAATCACAGGGTGTTGTGCGACCCAGTCACGACTCGAACCTGGTTACCCAGCTCCGAGGTCATCCGCTCTAGCTGTTAGGCCACATCCTCTACAACTTTTGCAGTGATCCAATTGACCTGGCATTGGTAAAATCATGGGAGTCAGTGTCAGGTCCCCACAGTACTGTGTTTTTTCTGTGTGTGTTACACAATAGACTGGCTGCATGTTGGCACTGACTTCTGTTGCTGCTGGAACCACGAAGTGACACTTGCACCGCATCCCACCAGGCACTTCAGACACAGTACTTCAAGCGCTACAAAGAGAGGGCCTCAATGGAGCATCCTTCTGGTCAGCTAGGACAGACCGTGTGCATTTGAGGGTCTGTCCATCAGTACCATGGGAAAGTATAGACCCGGATATCTGTCCTTCCCGAACCTGTCAACACAGAGGTGAATAATACGGTTTGTACCTAGCAGCACCCCATCGTTCCACAACTTTTCTTCCCTCCAACTCTCTCTCAATCCCTAGGCTTTGCAGGTACAAGTATGGATTATGGAGAGGCAGAAGACGTCTCAAACAATACTATAGGCTCCCTCCTCCCTATTTACTCCAACCACCCCAATAACATGCACCCCTTCTACTATACTCTCTAGGGATTTTTATTGTTCCAGTCTGGACCCCAGTGCTTAATTTGTGCTGGTGTTTTCCAGTGCTCGGCACTTATTTGTAAACACTGGTACCTACTAATGAGAATCCACCACATGGTGGGGTTCTGTGTGTAATTTACAAACAAAGTTCATTAGTGGAGCATTAAATTGGTTCATTTATCTTCAAAAATTAAAAAACTTGGACTTAAACCTGACGTTTAATGTGGCATGTGGGCAGCACTAACTGCAGTTGCCCCATGAGAAATACCTTGGGCCCTTGCACTTCTTTTTTTGAAAATTGAGCACTGCTGGTCCCTACTTTAAACCCAGCACAATCTTACTTTTATTTCACTCCTTAGCGTTGCTTCATGTTCCTACATTCGCTCCTACTCCTGTGCACCCCGTCCTTAATTCAGCCTTTAATTCCTGCGTCTCACTCTCACAGGACGAGATGTGACCTAAAGGCCAGAGCTGCCGACTTTGGAACTGGCCAACCAGGTTCGAGTCCCGGCGTCGGCTCAACGTCCTGTGATTCTGGGCAAATCACTTAGTCTACCCGCAGGGCTTTAAGTGGGATGAAAAAACTGGAGGGTGTCTCAAAGGGGCATGGCCAATGTAATTAAGGGCGTTTCTTAAAAACACATAAGCTAAAAATCTGTGCTTAGCATAGTGTGCCGCCCGACTTGTATTTTGCTGTTTCTGTCATTGCATCTAGATATATGATACAACAAGTAACATCATACCTACAACAAGTCAGGACTATTGGCTTTGTCAATGGTTGTTAGTTGCATGTGACACTACGACAATTTTGCTGCTCCGGAGTTTCAAAAAGAGAAGGGAAATCCAGAGAGAAAATGACTCTTTAAAGGATTTCCCTTCCCCCTACAAATCTCACCTGGCATGACGTCATGCTGTAACTTCTCCACTAGTGAGAAGTGAGCAGTGTGAGCACGCGCACATCGATTTGCCTGCTGTCACTGCGGTCCGGAAAAAAACTGACCGCCTGTGCCAGGGCACAAAACAGAGCCCGATAGAGACCCGTTTCGAGGCCCCCTTTAAAAACTGCCGGTGCTCAGACTCGGTGAGACCCGGCCCACTTAAAGCCCTGTCTACCCGTGCCTAAAAAAAAGAATCTGACCGTGTGTAATGTAATCTGTTGCTCAAGTAAAACACTACAATTCCCTTGGGCCGTCTTGGTGCTATATACAACTACTAAAAAATGGAGAGTGACACAGGCCCCCCATTCAAACACCAAAACAAATGAACAAATTAATAGGCATTTTCAGGCCCATTAGAAAAAAAAAAGCAGTGGGCAGGCGAGGCACTAGTGTAGGGTTTGGTGAAATGGTGAGCACATATAGCACTGTGTGGGGTCAGCTGGCAGAGCAGAAGGTGGCCTTTGCCTCCAGGCGTAGAGACGATAATAAACATGAAAGTCTCAGAGCAGGAGAGGCCTACTCGGCACCACTGGAACAGCAGAGGAGACCGGCGTGGGCAAGAACTCAACCGTGGAGTCATAATGAGCATCGATCATTGGGAAACTCACCTAGTCTATGAGAAAACCAGCACTGGCAAAACCAATTATTGCAGTTTAAAAAAAATAAAAAAAGTGTTCAAATAAATAAAACATTGTGCAATTTAGTTCAAATTGAACGTTCGTTCACAGACCACTGATAAATATGAAACCACGTAACAGAAGAAGGAGTTTAGAAAGCGCGAGAAGTTCTCGTTGGCCACATCTCGTTGCCAAGTCAACACCGGGTTTCAGCGCGTGCGTGCTGTTCCGCCGGCTGGGCCGGCCTCCTTGCCAATTACAAAACCTTCAAATATTCATGACCACCTTTCACGCCTTCTCGGCTTTCTCTTTGGAAGACAGAACATAGTGTAAATGTTCGGTGACTCGCGGGACTCGGTTCCATCGCGTTCTTCCTCTCACTGACACGAACTTTCTCCATTTCATGCTGGGCTGCTTCTACGGACAGGTAATTCTATGCAGCTGCAAATGGCGCCACTCGGGGGTGCCAGTCAGACAGCCAACAACAAGCACCACTGGAATTATGCGATTGTGCGGCGATTTTTACATTGTTATTGATTTGCCGCATTTGCCACACAATCCACCATCTGCCACATAATCTGCAGATTTAAACAAAAACATTTTATTTCTAGCTCAAACAGTTCAAAAGTTAATAAAAATGCAGCAACACGTGTTGCCACGAAGTGGAAGGTCCTTTGCAATGCTGACTGGTGACTTTTCTGTTGCTTGAAGCTACATTTGGTATGCAAAACAAGTGGTATGGAGAAATTAATATCTTATTTATTTTGTAATAGGATACAATCAATTATCCTAACATCAGTACAAAATCCTATAGAGAATATCTTCACAAAATTAATTCACATATATTATGGGACCGATCTTTGGGCATAAATCATTCTAAAATCCATAAACTCAAGGACATAAACATACAAAAGTGCATATAGAATTGATATCCTCCTCAGGACAAGGGCAAATGGTACGAGTCTCTCCTTGTTGAGATATTGTGTGAGAGTCGCTACTGAAGTAAACGTCCTCGTGGATACGCTGCTGGTGAGGACCGAGGAACACGGGTTGAAGAGGAGACCGCTCTCGAACAAAAGGAAACAGTTTACGGAACGAGGGACACGAGAGCCTAACATAAGAAGGTAGACGACTTTGAAGAGAGGTGTTAGCACCTCGAGCAGAGGCGCAATCAGAGGGACCTCGACTTCGGGGGTGTTCCCCTCATGAGGACGTTTACTTCAGTAGCGACTCTCACACAATATCTCAACAAGGAGAGACTCGTACCATTTGCCCTTGTCCTGAGGAGGCCAAGAAGAAATTGTCGGCTGAAACGTGTCCGCATCGACATTTCTTTATAGAGGCGTCTCCATGAAAATATAAATGTATAAATGTATAGTTTGAAGCATATTTGAGTAAAGGGGAGAGAGGGAACACATCTCATGTGCTAAAAAGACTACCTCTGAGTATATCACCCAGATTGAGGGCGTGAACACTGGTATGATAAAAAACTGTTTGGGTATTGGTAATGTAGAGTTTTGTTTAGTGGTGTTTGTGTTGTTTCATATCAATTCTATATGCACTTTTGTAGGTTTATGTCCTTGAGTTTATGGATTTTAGAATGATTTATGCCCAAAGATCGGTCCCATAATATATCTGAATTAATTTTGTGAAGATATTCTCTATAGGATTTTGTACTGATGTTAGGATAATTGATTGTATCCTATTACAAAATAAATAAGATATTAATTCCTCCATACCACTTGTTTTGCATATGATAGTGTTCAATACCCAGGTATAGGAGGGTAATTTTGGGTAAACCCCGTATTTTTTCCAGATTAAAGCTACATTTGGGGCTTAAACTGATAACAATGAGGTGCAATCCATGCCCATACAGTGTTACCAATTGAAAAAATGACGAAATAATGAAGTAATATTACAAAAAGTGCCGCATTGTGCCACCTAATTTGACTTTTCTTGATGCAAAACTTACTCAACTCTGCCGCATAATTTGGCCCTCTCCTGCCGCATAATTCCAGTGACCCTGAATATACCCCTGTTGCGACAGGAAATGAGTCTGTTGATGGAACCGGGGGGGGGGGGGGGTGGGGCGGTGTGAGGTTACCCAGAGCGCCATAAATCCTAGAACCGGTCCTTGAGCGGGATTTTTTTAAAACTTTAGACTGAAGAAGGGAACCCCCTGCCTTTGTGATAACTTTTTCTCCGGGGTAAACAGTCACCAAATTGGGAATATTCTGCATGCATACACTGAAGACAATAAACCGCGTTCTTCAGCCTGTGTTCCTACTATGATATTAAGGAGAAAGAATATCAGGGCCTGTATTATATAATGTTTGGCTACCAAATATGCTAGAGTTAGAAATTATACAGGTCTAAGCATTCACGATGAGATATCTGTTGGGGGGGGGAGGGTGGAAATGTTGGCAGGCGAGGTTACTGCTGAAGATGCTTTGGGAGCCTGTGCTTTCACAGGTCATATTTAGGGCTCCCGGTTTTATGGTATTTATTTTTTTGACATTTCCGTCTGTATTTATCTATATTTATTTTTTGTCAACTTTAACTGTATTTATCCAGATTTATTATGGGTTTTGTGAAAAAAATAAAGCTGAAACTGGTATATTTCCGCACTTATTTAACCAATAAATATGTAGTCACTCTTGAATGCCTGCCAGGTTTCAGTGATATGAACACCCGCAGAAGATAAATCAATGCACTTATATGAAAATATGCACATTTCAGTATCAGCCTTGTGCATATCTACTGCTGTTTAAGCCTCTTTACTAAAATTCCTTTTTTTTAAACCCCCTTACCTATCAATCCACACAGTTATTGGCCTGACAGTCATGACAAAGTGTATTTAGAATCCCTCAAAAAGCACCCAATTCCGTTTTTATCCACATTTAAAAATAAATACAGACAAGAAAATAAATGGTGTTCTGTCTGTATTTATCTGTAAAAATCAGTAAAAACGGAAAACAGGGAGCCTTAGTCATATTATGTCATGTCTGTTATGTTAGGTTCGGTTATAGGAATTTATGGAGTGCAGCATTTGCAGAGAGCTTCGTGTCTATGAGGGAGACTATCCGCTGAGTCAGCAGCGGCGGCTCCTCCATAATGGCGGAGGAGCGCTGCCCCACTTCAGATGAAAAATAAAATGATGATAAAACAATGTTATTATTGTTTTATTTTTCACTGACAGCCGATGCTGCAGAGTTTAGGGCGGGGCGGGCCATCCTCTATGGACAGACAGCAGCACTGCAAGTGCACATGTCGGTTTGGCCGGCCGTCTTAGGATGGCCAAACCGAAATGCAAACTTAGGTTTCTCCAACCCAGCTGTATTGTACAACCAGTTGGAGAAATGGCACAGGCTCTCAGTCCCTTAGTGAGTGCCTAACCAGGCCGTTCAGACCAATCCTGGCGCTGCTCTCATAGCATGAGAGCAGCGTCTGGATTGGGTGGGAGTCTTGGAGCCTGTGCTGTCCCTTGGACATCTTCCCGGAAGAGAGGAGCACCGAGGTGGCCGACAGCGGGAGCGGCAGGTAAGTTTTTATTTTTATTATTTATTATTATTTATTATTATTTGTCCCCACCATCTCACCCCTTTATTTTGGCAGAAGCCGCCCCTGGGTGATTGCTAATTGAATAGATTCAGATTTCTAAACTGATTCAAGGAAGTTTGACTACCGGAAGCGAATTCCCCGTTTTGCCAGCAACACAGGAAAAGGTCTGTCTCTATAGTCAACAGCGCGTGATTGTTTTAACACGAAATAGACATGAACAACAGATCAACGAGACGAAGGCATCTAGGGGAGATCAAATGGAGAAGAAAAGACATGGAACAAAAACAACCAGCTCCAAGTGAGGTCCCTGAACTGTCCCTGTGTCCACAGAGAATTGCACCTGCTTTTGAGATTATACTGAAGCCGATGAATAGAAAATTAAAGCAGAACGACCAGCAAACAAGGTGCAAAATAAGAAAGAAAACCAAAAATCCATTTATGAATATAAAATAGGAGTCAGAGAACAGAATCGCATTTCAAGCTAAATTGTGTAAATATCCGAGGAGGACAAAGCACACAAAACAGTTTAACACAAGAGAAGGACAAATGTATGAGAAAAAATACAAAAATGTACATAATACATACATGAAGCTACAAACAGTATTGAGCAGGTTAGATAATTTAATAGCAAGGTCAAAAACTGAGCCGGAGATACGATTTTTTAACTTAAGATAAAAGGTATAAGCTGAACATAATTCAATAAATGGAGCTGGATCCAATCTCTTACAATTAAAGAGCAAGCATAGAAGATATATTGTCTCAACTTGGGGGAGGCTAAAGGTTAGAGCCCTACTTCAGTAAACTATATACAAGCCCATCAAATGCTTGTCCCCTGCCACCCCTCCCCACATAGTATGTGGTTCCTTCCACAAACCTCCCAGGCCCAACCAAGTACATGCATCCCTCCACAGGAGAGTGGCTCCCTCCCACTGTTCTGGCACTTTGGGTATCAAGAGAGCCACCCCTGTGGAGAAGTACAGCTCTGTTTTTAAAAGTTAGACTCAAAGGGCAAATGATTTTGGTTTACGGGTGGGTATGTAAAACAAAATTGGTGACAGCACTGATCCCTGGTGGACATCATGGATCTAAAGAATCCTAACAGTGCCAGATTAAAACTGCAGATAATTCTACCAAAGAAGTATTCAAGATTGTTCAAGGCTTTTGAAACCATTAGCCCTGAAGAGTACTATTTCCCCCTCAGCCTCTCTATGTGAAGATCTTTCCAGTTTTTTCCACGATAAGATTCAGAAAATCTACTCTTCTTTCCCCTTAGCTGGGTTCCCTCCACTGTTAGCAACATCAGCCCACAATCCTAATCCTTCTAACATCTGGTCGGAATTTCAGCCATTATGCACAGTTACTTCACTGGCGGAACTTAGTAAAATAAAATCAGGTGCTCCGACCCGATCCTTGTCCGGCTAATCTTTTAAATTACTGGCTCCTCGGCTCAATCCCGTCTTGAATGCCTTATGGAACTCCTCCTTGAGCCGGGGCACTTTTCCAGTGTTATGGAAAACGGCTTATGTCCAACCTATTTTAAAGAAAGATGACGCGGACCCTTCAGATCTAAAAAACTTTAGACCGATCTCTCTCCTCCCGGCACCGGCCAAAGTGCTGGAAAAGGTAGTCCAAATGCAATTGTCAGAGTTTCTGGAGATCAACCATCTTCTCCACGACTCCCAGTCGGGTTTCAGGAAGGGATACAGCACAGAGACGGCCCTTCTGGAAGTGGCGGAAACCATACGGGAAACGGTGGACCAAGGCAGAAGTGCAATGTTAGTGCTGTTGGACTTGTCCGCAGCCTTTGACACTGTGTCACACCACATCTTACTAGAGAGACTTGAGTCCCTTGGTGTGAAGGGCACCGTTCTAAACTGGTTCCGCTCCTTTTTAGAGGGCCGTTCTCAAAATGTGTTCCTACGCCCTTTTATTTCGGCCTCTAGATCCATTAGCTGTGGGGTCCCACAGGGATCGGCGCTGAGCCCCACCCTTTTAATGTGTACCTGGCTCCTCTCGCCACACAGATTGAACAGTGTGGGGTGAAGGTGGTCTCGTACGCCGATGATACGCAGCTTGTGTTCTCTTTTAAAGAACACACGGAGGTAGCTTTCATGAATTTTAAACTATGTCTACGAAAAATCTTGGCATGGATGACGAACAATTGCATGAAGTTGAATACAGATAAAACCGAGGTTCTGTTTTTTAATCAACCATCTCCACCTTCGTCTGAACTTTGGTGGCCGGCAGAGCTTAACCCCCCTCCTAGTCCGGTGCACTCTGCTAGGAACTTGGGATTTAGATTTGATGCTAATCTCTCGGGTAGTGCCCAAATTTGTAAAGTCTCTTCTGCATGCTTTTGGAAATTAAAAAGTTTACGAAGAGTTCTGCATTTACTGCCAATGAATTGCAGAGAAAATGTAGTCCATGCACTTGTTACCTCTCAATTGGACTACGCAAATAGTCTTTACTTGGGGCTCCCAGATTATTTGTTGAGAAAATTGCAGATTATACAAAATGCTGCAGCCAGGCTGATCAGAAATGTGCCTCTTCGCCACCACATCTCTCCTCACTTGCGTAGCCTTCATTGGCTCCCTGTCAGAAGACGGATTGAATTCAAGGCATTGGTACTAGCTTTCAGATCCATGAGAGATGTGGGCCCTCAATATCTGAAGCATAGACTTCGGAAGTATTGCCAATCAAGATCTCTGAGGTCAAACCATCAGGACCTAATGGTGACCCCACGCTTCAAAAAGGCCAGGATGGGGGGCCGTGCCTTTGCTGTGAAAACAGCCTCTTTGTGGAACTCTATGCCAGCTCATCTTCGAAAGGCGAGCTCAGAGCCTCTGTTCAGAAAGGCCTTAAAAACCTGGTTGTTCAGCCTAACCCAAATTACTGCATAATTCTTCTGCTTCTGTCTGCTATCTGCACTTACCGCTAGCGCCGGGACACTTCCGCAGGAGGTAGCCGTGCGCTCTAGAAATTGAATTAATAATAATTAATAATAATAATAATTTGTAAAAATACAAAAAAGTTCTAACAGCCCAAAGTTTTTCCTTGAAGCCTCTCATGCTGGTAAATGCCGGTGTTGCCGAATACCAAGTCTGCCTAATATTGATTCCACAGATCTTTTTCTTCCACCACCCTACACATCCTGTCTCTATCAGCAGCGGCTCCTCCGCTATGGCAGAGGAGTGTCACCCCCCCCTGCCAGCTGCCTCAAAACAGCAGCTTTATGGGTGGGGCCATGGGAGAATGACAGGCTGGAGAGGGAGTGTTGGTTTCAGGACAGCCAAACCGGCACGTGCACTGAGCTGTCTCCAACCCGAACTGCGTTGCCGGGTAGGAGAGAGCAGGCAGAGGCTCCCAGTCTCACTGGGAGTGCAAATTCAGAGCGCTCTGGCCAACCTTGACGCTGCTGTCATGACATTAGAGCAGTGACAGGATTGGCTGCAGTGGAGTCTGGGAGCCTGTGCCTGGAGAGGAGAGGAGCAGCCAGTGCCATCTCTTGTGAGGGTCAGCCGGTCCCGTCTCTTGTGAGGGTCAGCCGGTCCCGTCTCTTGTGAGGGTCAGCCGGTCCCGTCTCTTGTGAGGGTCAGCCGGTCCCGTCTCTTGTGAGGGTCAGCCGGTCCCGGGCCAGCCGGCCCAGTCTCTTGTGAGGGGCAGCAGGTCCCGTCTCTTGTGAGGGGCAGCCGGTCCCGTCTCTTGTGAGGGGCAGCCGGTCCCGTCTCTTGTGAGGGGCAGCCGGTCCCGTCTCTTGTGAGGGGCAGCCGGTCCCGTCTCTTGTGAGGGGCAGCCGGCCCAGTCTCTTGTGAGGGGCAGCCGGCCCCGTCTCTTGTGAGGGGCAGCCGGCCCCGTCTCTTGTGAGGGGAAGCCGGCCCCGTCTCTTGTGAGGGGCAGCCGGCCCCGTCTCTTGTGAGGGGCAGCCGGCCCCGTCTCTTGTGAGGGGCAGCCGGCCCCGTCTCTTGTGAGGGGCAGCCGGCCCCGTCTCTTGTGAGGGGCAGCCGGTCCCATTACTCGTGCAGGGCAGCCGGTCCCATCTCTTGTGAGGGTCAGCCGGTCCCATCTCTTGTGAGGGTCAGCCGGTCCCATCTCTTGTGAGGGTCAGCCGGTCCCATCTCTTGTGAGGGGCAGCCGGTCCCATCTCTTGTGAGGGGCAGCCGGTCCCATCTCTTGTGAGGGGCAGCCTGTCCCATCTCTTGTGAGGGGCAGCCTGTCCCATCTCTTGTGTGGGGCAGCCGGTCCCATCTCTTGTGAGGTGAGGGGCAGCCGGTCCCATCTCTTGTGAGGTGAGGGGCAGCCGGTCCCATCTCTTGTGAGGTGAGGGGCAGCCGGTCCCATCTCTTGTGAGGTGAGGGGCAGCCGGTCCCATCTCTTGTGAGGGGCAGCCAGTCCCATCTCTTGTGAGGGGCAGATGGGTCCCATCTCTTGTGAGGGGCAGCCGGTCCCATCTCTTGTGAGGGGCAGCCGGTCCCATCTCTAGTGAGGGGCAGCCGGTCCCATCTCTAGGGAGGGGCAGCCGGTCCCATCTCTAGGGAGGGGCAGCCGGTCCCATCTCTAGGGAGGGGCAGCCGGTCCCATCTCTAGGGAGGGGCAGCCGGTCCCATCTCTTGTGAGGGGCAGCCGGTCCCATCTCTTGTGAGGGGCAGCCGGTCCCATCTCTTATGAGGGGCATCCGGTCCCATCTCTTTTGAGGGGCAGCTGGTCCCATCTCTTGTACAGGGCAGCCGGTCCCATCTCTTGTACAGGGCAGCCGGTTCCATCTCTTGTACAGGGCAGCCGGTCCCATCTCTTGTGCAGAGCAGCTGGTCCGATCTTTTGAAAAAAGCAGCCGTTCCCATGTCTTGTGCAGTGCAGCCGGTCCCATCTCTTGTGCAGAGTTACTGGTCCCATCTCTTGTGCAGGGCAGCCGGTCCCATCTATTGTGCGGGGCAGCCGGTCCCATCTATTGTGCGGGGCAGCCGATCCCATCTTTTGTGAAGAGCAGCCGGTCGCATCTTTTGTGCAGGGCAGCTGGTTCCATCTCTCATGCAGGGCAGCCAGTCCCATCCCTTGTGCGGGGCAGCCAGTCCCGTTCCTCGTGCAGGGCAGCCAGTCCCGTTCCTCGTGCAGGGCAGCCAGTCCTACCTCTTGTGCAGGGCAGCCGGTCCTACCTCTTGTGCGGGGCAGCCGGTCCCATCCCTTGTGCGAGGCAGCTGGTCCCATCTTTTGTACAGGTCAGCTGGTCCCATTCCTTCTGCAGGGCAGCCGGTCCCATCCCTTGCACAGGGCAGACAGTACTAGTTTTTGTGCAGGGCTGCCTGTAGACGACCCTCTACTGATGGATTGCCGACCTCGGAGAACCATGATACTGGACGCATTGTGGTACAGGATGATGGCACCATGGTGAGAGCCTCCCCGGAGGAACCAAGTGGCTCAGGGAGTGGGGCGGCAATCACCTCCATGGAGATAAGAACAGTAGATCCTGCAACCTGATCTGCGTGTCTTGCAAGGCCAATGGTTCTATCTCTTGTGCAGGGTAGCTGCTCCCATCTCTTGTGAAGGGCAGCCAGTCTCATCTCTTGTGTGGGGCAGCCGGTCCCATCTGTTGTGCAGGACAGACAGTTCTATCTTTTGTGCAGGACAGACAGTTCTATTTTTGGTGCAGGGCTGTCAGTGCTTTCCCTTGTGCCAGGCTGCCAGTTCCAACTCCTATGCAAGGCAGATGGTTCTATCTCTTGTGCAGAGTAGCGGATTTTACCCCTTGTGCGGGGCAGTTGGTTCCATCTCTTGTGCGGGGCAGCCGGTCCCATCTCTTTTGGGCGAGGCAGCCGGTCCCATCTCGTATGAAGAGCAGCCGGTCCCATCTCTTGTGCAGGGCAGTTGGTTCTTTCTCAAGCAGGGGAGTACATATCTGCCCATGCCAGGAGCATCATTCAAAGTAATTTCAGACTGTTCACTGCCCTTATGCATTTGTGCTCGAAGGTCAGATGGAGATGTAAATGGAAGCCAAATGAAGGGGAGAGCCCAATGGGCGTGAGTTGGCAGCACACATCCTTGGTGTTTGCAGCATTTGCACCACTTTTAAGGCACTTATGTGTGTCACAGCAGCCTACTTACCCCTATAGCTGTGCCAGCAGAACTGCACCACTCCACTGTAATGAAGTTACATTATTGGGGCAGCTGTAGAGAAAAGGGGTGCCTGTTTTTTGGAAGATCAAAAAGCATATGATTTAGTTTTCCCCTAGTGCAGTCCCACCTCGTCCCTAACCTAAAAGAAAACGTCAAGATTAGTTGGCTAAGCTCATTTCATCTCCCACAACCTCAAAAGTATGTAGATATAGTTGCAGCTATACCAGGATAAACCTAGACATACAGGTTGCATGTTTATGATGTTTTGCTGGTATGAACTGCTGTGCATGTATATCTTGTATCACCCGCACAATCACTGGCCTTCTGAACGATCGAAAAGTACCATGGATATCATCATTGAAGCACTATTGTTCACTTATGGCCTGTGATTAAGGTCTCTGTCTCTGATCCTGAAGGTTTAATGTCCAGCTATCTCCTTTGTCATGCATTCAATCACTATTCATCACCAGTTTAACCTACATTTTTTGGTAATCTCAGCAGGCGTTCCACTATTTCTATTTTTCCAACACAATTATCATCTGGACATATGTATATTGTACTTCCCTCATACAAATTTTACTGGTGTCGACCACTGATAAAGTATGCTTTTCTCATGTCCTCTGTCATGTTCATTGACCTCTGCTTCATCCTTGTTTTTTTTCTTCTTACTGTTAACATTGCTTCGAGGACCTGAGTTTTGCTCAAACTAAAAATGTAATAATAAAATAATAGATTTTGTGTCTATTCTCTGTGATGGGTAAATTACCTCACAATTGTGCACAGAGGCTGTCACAGGGCATACAAATACACATTTCCATAGTGGTAGTTGTGCGGGGAGACAATGGTTAATGTGTGTCTGCATCTGCAAGGGGTCTGTTGTGGTTTGGTGTGGAGTTGGTGTGTTGTGGTGGGTTGCGTGTGGCGGGTAGGAGGGTGGTGAGAGTGCGAATGAAACTTGCTGGGAGTCTTCTCTTGTTCCTTTCCTAGGGAAGGAGTACTCAGTATGTACCTGGTCTGTCCTGTGACGTACTATGACTTCAGCAGAAGCCATCCTAGTGTTTGTCATTCGAGCCCTCATTACGATGTCTAGGAATCTAGGGCAGCAGTCCGACTGCCGGATTGCAATACCGGCGGTCGGAGCACAGAGGGCGAGGGGAAAGACCGCTGCCTCCGACAGGCTCAAGGAGCCAGTCGGTCGGCGGTCGGACTGTGATCCCTACAATGGAGGCAGTGCTTGTGCAGGCATCGTCGTAGGGATTACGATGTCCCTTTCCCTCAGCCTTGGCCCCCAAAGACCCTTTCCTTCTGCCTTTACATGGCATGGTGGTCCCACTGCCATGTAAAGGCAGCAGGAAAGGGTCTTTGGGGCCCCAAGCAGAGCCCCCGTCCCCCGTGGGATACTGGAATGTGGCCAGGAGGGAAAATGTGGGGCCCCCCCAAACATCCATGCACCGTGAGCCAGGCACCACATAGTGTCTGGCACACAGTGCATGGATGTTTAACAACATGCCTTTTTCTACTACGGCTTGTGCTGCAGCCCTTTTCCGGGCTGCAGCACAAGCAGCAATAGAAAAAGGCATGTTTCCGACCACCTACACAGCAGTTGTATCAAAATATGACGGGTGGGACCACAGACTACTTGTCGGGTGGTCCGAATCTCGCTGCGATGGAAGTCGGATGTTCGTCCGACCTCCATCATAATAAGGGCCTAGGTCTGCTGTGCTGTATGTTGTCCAGGGAGATGTTTTAAAGCTGTGCTTGTCTCAGTGTCTCATGCTCTAGGTGTTGAACAGGTGGTTGTGCTTACATAAAAGGCTCCCTGTAATCATATACCTTGTGCAGCGAGGTGCGCTCCACCAGCTGGAACGGAGCGGGGTCAATCTTGCAGCTCCCAAAGTTCACTGGTTCATCCAACTGACTTTCTTCCCATTCCACGATCTGAAAGTGAAATTAAGACAAGTTAAGAAGACAAACTGGCCGCCACAGTGACCATTCAACATTGAAATGCACACACATGAGCAAGCAACAAGGCAGCAAAGTCAGAAATGAGGGCAACAACACTGGTAAGCAAAATACAACAAATACAGATTGTAACAAAGCTCAGTTATGCATGAAAGCAACAAGGGAGGAGAGACAGAAGTAAACAATGCAACCAGGTCACACACCAACAAAGAAGCTACAACAGGAAGCAAAAAGTTAACAGAACTAGACAGCAAAAAGGCAACAAAGCAAGATTACAATAAGGCACGGGTACTCATAGTACGACCCGCGGGCCTTCATTGGCGGCCCGCGGACCTTGTTGCCATATGCCAGGTCCTTTCTGGAAGTAAGCAGAGAAGATGGCCGCAGGAGCATACGTAGTGAATACGTATTCAATACGCATTCACTACGTTTGCTCCTGCGGCCATCTTCTCTGTTTACTGCTTGTCTCTGGGCCCGCAGCCTCTGTGACGTCACACGGCAACCGGCGGGAAGCACAGGCCCTTTAAAAGTCAGCTGTAAGCGCTTTTACAGCTGACTTTTAAAGGACCTTTTGGGAAGCTTCCTGTGTACGTGGGGACGACGTCCTGTCCGGTTTGAAAAGGAAGGAAATATGCAGAGCTTCTCAGACCACGCAGGTGACTGGGCTCAATGTGGGTGAAAACATAGTGCCTTGAATGCCAACGTTAATGTTTGTATATTGAAAATCCTTCCTGTTCATCCGAAATTCCTGCTGCTGTTAAGTGCGTCATTGATGTTTCAGAGAACCGGACTTTAAACCAAATCGTGCCAGTCGATGGCCTTGGTAGGAGATTTCATCATTAAAGAAACTAATGTTGGCCATTTCTATTTTGTTTTAAAGAAAACAACTTCTCTTTATAGCAGGTCTCAAATGATTGATGTTTACGATTGGTGGTTGGTTTGAGGGTGACCGTGCCTTCCCCAATTTACTTCACGGGGTTTAAAGGGAGTCCATGTGAGCACCACTCGAGGGGATGCTGCCTGTGAGTTTGAATAGCTAGCATTTGCTAAACTCCATTGAACTTCCTTAATGCTAGTAAAATTGGTCAGTGGTAGTGAAATTGATTAATAATCATGACGTAGTGCAGCCATTACAATTTTATGAGGTCCATTGATCAAAATGCAACTGGAGATCTGAAGAAAGGTGCCGATGATGTGTGAGACTTGAAATAATGATGACTGCATTGATGATAATGTAACTGGAGATAGTTTGAGGATAAACACTTCTGAAGACCTTCCTCTCTGGACACATTTTTTGCTTTAAGTGTGCCCATTCCCCCTTATTGATATTTAAATACAGTGTTCCATTAAATAAGCCGTACATGCATGAATTAACAGTGTGTGTTAGACATTGATGGGCTTGACATATGGCTAGTTATGGTTTAATACTAACATTTTGTGATTTCTATTAATACTAACTGAGACCTTTGCCTTTACTGCCACTCCTAAGATTGCAAATCAAACCCGGGGTTATCTTAGTTTTGCCCTATAATCTTAAGCGAAACGTTTACTCTGTACCATATATTTACCTCACTGTACCATATATTTAGCCTCACAGTAGTGATTTTTTCCCCTCTAGCCCCGCCCCCCACTGACCCCGCCCCCACCGGTGCGGCCCTCGGCCACAAACCACACTGTAAATTTGGCCCCCGAGAGAAAGTTTGTGAGTACCCATGCAATAAGGTAACACAACCAGGAGCAAGCTACATGGGCTTGCGATGAGTGCCCCCCACCACCTGGCGCCCTCTACGGGCAGTCTGCACATACGGGGATATAATGGGAAGCATAAGCAACCAAATATCTGGGCATTATTTTGTTCAAAAATCCAGAAAATCTTTTATAACCATTACAAAATGAATTTCCAATGAAAGTGGACAATAAAAGACAGAAGAAACTCCTCATCAGTTTTAGGACTGGGATTATTAAAATGAATTTATTTCCCGGAATCAGATATGTATTAAGTGGTCTTCATCTATCCTTTTTTTAAATTCCTTTCAGTAGAATAATCAAAACTTAAAAAACCCTTGTACGGCCCTTGGACAAGGCCCAGACCCTGCACCCACCCTCCCTAACAACATCCGATCCCCCTCTATGCTTGCCATGCTCCCCAGATCTTCTCCCATTTCTTCGGGCAACCTCTGCTTTGGTAGACTATCTTCTCTTCCCGCAGGCGCCAGTCCAGGTCAGCTTACCAGTCAGAAAGTAGGGGGCGGAGTCACTGAGCCCCAGGCCCTCCCTATATTTCCTCTTCATCCATCCTTAATCAATACTATGTACTCTCGATGGGAACATTTCTTCTAAAATGTGCCAGAATAGGTTTCCATCAGCGTGTGCCAAAATCAAATCTCCCTAGGTTTTGGGTGGCTCTGAATTTCCAGATATTAAATCTCAGAATAAATCAGTAATATTAATCAATATAAGGCTTTGGTTAAGTTTCCATACCCCAGAAATAGCTAATTGGGCTTTAACAGAATCGGACACATCATCTGGACTCCCAGTAGAAATTTTACTCAGTGTTGTTACAGTGAGTTCCAGGTCACACTTATTGGACTCTATGAAGGTGACTTCTCTTGTTTGATCCAAGTTATGTTTAAGGTAGGGTCAAATCTTAGGATAACAGTAATATCTACTTCATAGAATTACTCAGCCATTAGATTTCCGCAGAAAAGCCTGGTCATCCTGGGTACAAGATGGAACTTTCAGTCACTGGTGAGTCACTGAAGGACTATGGGGTCGTTTATAGTTTTGCAGAGAGGGAAGGCAACACACCTTACCACAACCTCATTCTTTTCCCCCACCCAGGCCCTTTTTCAATTTTCCTTGTCTTTTTCTTGTCATCTGTTACCAGATTTTTTTCTCCTTTCCTCTTTAGGTGTGTAATCTTTGTTCCAGCCATGCCAGACACGAAAGAAAGACTCATTTAAAAATTATTTTAATAGCTGGTTGCTTTGATCATATCCAGAGATTTTTTTTTTTAAGAAATGCTTTAGTTGATTGCAACCAAAGTATTTTTAGTGAATTTTTCGGAGCGTTTTAAACCATAATTTTAGTAATGTGTTTGATGTTTATGGATCGCCCGCAGACATAACAAAATCGTTATCACTAGACTGGTGAAAACTAGATGTCAAAATCATAGTAAATCCGTAGCACTACTTATCACCAAACAATAAGAAGTGTGTGGATGATACTTGGCTGTGATCATCACATGTTTCTTGGATATGTGTGAAAATAGAATATGAATTTCTCCGTCATCACCAGACCACAAGAGCAACCTTTTTAAGAAAGAGAGCATTTCCTACCTCTCTGAAAATTGCAGTAATTAATTTTTACTCGCTAATATCTCCAAAAACACGAAAGTGATTTATACCAATCCAAAACAACATATTTTGCTAAATTGTCTTTCTGCTTTAAATAATGCAAATCTGTCCAATGCACACACAATCATGCTCTCTCTATGGAAAGGTTAAAGAGTGAGCTCTTTGAAATATTTAGGATCTCGAAACTCACTCCCATATTTCTCCACAACATCCCAGTGTGTCTGTATGACCCTCAGGCACATACATCTACCTACCACATTCAATCAAATGAATGACTGACAGCGCAGCAGTGCATTCTCCTCCCGCCCCCAGGTGATGACAGTGGAAAGCACCAGCCTGGTAGCTGCCTTGGAAAGGATATCTATAGAGGAGCCCAGTGCTCAGCACAGCCTGCGATTGGCAGATGGACACGACTGATGGTGCGCCTCACTATTTTTAGGCAGGGGATGGCAACCTCTTAGGTTGAGGTGGAGGGCAGGTGTGTCACTTCCTGCCTCTCCTTGCTCCCCACTTCCACTGCTATCTGCATTGGGTAATCCCTGCATGGTAGTAAGTACACTTTCAAGATGGCGTCTCATGATGCTTTGAACCTCCAGTCAGCTACAAGGAAGTCCAGGAGAAAAGGCACCTAGGGAGCTCTCACACGTTTGCAGAGGGAACTCTTCAACATTAACCTTTGTGCTCCCTAAAGAGAAATATAGAAAAAGGGAAGTCTCTTCAGAGATTTTAGGGTTGCATTTCTGTGCTTAGACTTCTGTTAAAAATATCAGTATCAAATACACTTTCTTAATGCAGAGAATGCCGCCTTCACTTACTATCAAAACGTGCCCTTTATAGCAACTTTATGAAAAATATGTTTCCTTGTTTGGTTTTATTATGACCTCATTTAATTTAGTACTCATTTCGCTGTCGCTGACAGGAAGAAAGGCTGGGTTGACGGGTGGCCTGCAGGTCAAACAGGTCTCAGCAGTGAGCGCTTATGACATCACTTCCTGTGACATTACTTTGCACTCTTATGCTAATTTTCCACCTCACTTATTTGTTAAGGGCTTGTGCCCAGTTTGACATTGAGATAAATTAATGCCTGGGGCAGTGTCAAAAATGCTGCATGATGACAGGTGCCACTGTAACAGACTACCCAGCCTTCTCTCCTTCATTTCCCATTATTTTCTGACAATGTGGAAATGCAGGTGGGGCGTAAACTTGCATTAGCACCGAGAGAAAAAACTGTGGGACAATTTGCAAAATGTTTAAAATCTGCATGCAGTTTGTAAAAGCTGGGCATAGGCGTGTGTACACACACACACACACACACACACATACACACACACCCCTCCCCCCCCCCCACCCCTCCCCTCCCTTGCCACCCCTGGCACAGCTTTTGAGACCTCGGGTGGCAGTGTGTTTATGTGAATGTGTGTGTAAGTGTGAATGTGTGTGTATATGTATGCATACCTGTGTGAGTGAAGGTGAAGGTCAAAGGGCGTGTGATGTCACTTCCGCTACCCCTGGAATTTTGGTGAATTGGCCTGCATGTTTGAAATCACAGGCAGACATCACAGAGAATTATTTCACAACAAAATATAACAAAACATATAAAATACAGTGTACGTCTGAAGTCTCCTCAAAGGACAGCCTGCCTCCCCACCCCCCTCTATGTGATGGAGATTATTGTTCTCATCTGTGGCTGCGGCCCGCCCTTTCTCACGTCAGCCTGCCCCACATCTCGGACAGAGCCAGAGAAGGCCCTGCCTGGGTCCTTCCTGCCCCGCATCGCTCCTTATCGCCCCCTGACTGGGACACAGCCTCCGGGCACCCCTTGATGGGGCCCAGGCGGGAGGGGATCGGGCCACCGGAGAGGACCCGGGTCCGCGCGTCACCGCACCCCACCTGCGGCCACGAATCCCAGCGTGCCTTGCGTCACCGAGGCTGGGGGTTATCATTAGCACAGCGCGGCGCTGACAGCCCTCCGACCGGCAGTGTCTATTCCTGGCTCGGCCAGTTAAAATGCATCTGGAGGGCAGCGGGGGGCGACTCTGTCCTCTTATGAGCCCCCTCCATGGCCCCGGCTCGGGGACCACGGCTGACAACTCTCAGATCACCCTCTGGGACAGAGAAACCGTAGCTCTGGATGTGAAGTCCTTAACGCCGTTTCCTTCAGCGTCAGTGCACAGCAATCTGTTACACACCGTGTGATCTGCGACTTCAGGCTCCGTGCAGCTGTCCAGGGCCTACAGGCACGGCGTCAGTAGCGAGAAGGGTCTGCAGTATAAATGCTGTCTCTGTATTAAATGCCTGCAGGCCCCGTGCTGTCAGTGGCATTAATATATATATGCTCTGTATTGTCTGTCAGGGGACAATAAAACTTCCCTTTATGTCACGGAATCATGAAACTGTAGGCAACGTGCTCTCCGGGGCCTTGTTATTATCTGCACTGTCAACGGTGTTATACAACTGCAGAGACTCTACTGTCAGAGATGTTATAAAACTGCGGGGCCTGTTCTGCGAAGAGTATAAATTCGGGTCCCCGTTTTATGGTACTTCCCCCCGACATTTCCGTCTGTATTTATCCATATTTATTTTTTGCCCATCTTATTGGTATTTTTCCATATTTATTTTGTGATTTGAGAATAAATGGAGATGTAAAATGGTATATTTCCACGTTTATTTAACAGATAAACACACTTATTCTTTGATATCTATAATGTTTTAGTCTATTAAGCAGACAAATATAACAAAACACTACACCAGAGGTGCAACTAAAGCCAAATTTCGGGGGAATTCTTACAGCAATAGGCAAAGTGGAGATGCAGGGGCTCTAAGAAGGGGTGAAAACACAACAAAGCCTCGTTAATAAGTATATGGTCTTTTAAAGACCTGTGAAGTACTCGGGTGGGGCTGCAATAAGACAGTCACCAGCCCGGTAAGCTATCTCAGCCCAGGCTGACACACACGACGGGTAAGGGGGGGTTCCTTGGGGGGGGGGGGGGGACTGAAGCCCTTTGAGCCCAAAGGGCGATGCACGCCTGCACTACACCCACAGGAAAATATTAGCATTATATACAAATATTTGTTAACATGTGCCCGTATTTAAGGAAATGTAATCGTGATTTTCTCTCTCTATTATGTCTATCTGCTCAACTGTTGGCCTAGAATTTACCAAGAACAGCACAGAGAGTCACTCACAAAAAGCACAATTTCCTGTATTTTTCCACTTTTAAAAATAAATACAGACAGGAAACACATTGTTTTCTGTTTTTATCTGTAAAAATCAGTAAAAACTGGGAGCCTTCATTATAAAACTACAGCCCATGTATTGTCACAGGCAGTGGCGGCTGGTAAGGTACAGGGGTGGCGAGGCGGAGGGAGGGAGGATTTGAATAAAAAAAAACACTTACCTGATCTTGCCGTGTCTCTCGTCCGTCTCTCCCACGTCGAGTGAGTCTCTTCCGGCTCCCCACAGCCAATCGCAATGCTGCAATGCAGCGTTGTGATTGGTATGCACCCAGGCTCCCCATAGCCAATCACAACGCTGCAATGCAGCGTTGTGATTGGTTTGAGCGCTGTGGTTCGGCACTCAGCCAGGCAATGGGGGCCTGGGCATGTTCTCCATGCAGGCTGTAATGCAGCTTGGGTGGAGAACATGCAAAGTGCGCATGACTGTTTGGCCAGCTGAGAGGGCCGGTCAAACATTCATGCGCACTTTACAGAGTGCACAACCACTCCTCCTCGACGTCAGGGGAGGCAAGCCCCACCCCACCCTAGCCTGATACGAAAAATAAAATAATATCAGTTATTATCATTTTATTTTGTCGGTTACACTGCTCCGTGAGCAATGGGGTGACGCTCCTCCGCCTTAGCGGAGGAGCCGCCACTGGTCACAGGTATTATAAAACTGCAGCCACTATGCTGCAAGGAGTAAAGGTGTTATTACAGGACTGAGGACCTCTGCTATGAGGGAATGTTATTGAGCGACTGCGGGGCATGGGCTGTGAGTGGTATTACAGCACTACAGATCCTGTGATGTGCGTGGTGTTATTACAGGTCTGCAGGTCCTGTGCTGTGAGTTCTCTTATTACAGGTCTGCAGGTCCTCTGCTGTGAGTGGTATTATTACATGGCTGCGGTCTTGTGCTGTGAGTGGTATTATTACAGGTCTGCAGGTCTAGTGCTGTGAGTGGTATTATTACACGGCTGCGGTCTTGTGCTGTGAGTGGTATTATTACAGGTCTGCAGGTCCTGTGCTGAGAGTGGTGTTATTACAGGACTGCAGACCCTGCGCTGTGAGTGGTATTATTACAGGTCTGCAGGTCCTGTGCTGTGAGTGGTATTATTACAGGTCTGCAGGTCCTGTGCCGTGAGTGGTATCATTACAGGGCTGCGGTCTTGTGCTTTGAGTGGTATTATTACAGGGCTGCGGTCTTGTGCTGTGAGTGGTATTATTACAGGGCTGCAGACCCTGTGCTGTGAGTGGTATTATTACAGGACTGCAGACCCTGCGCTGTGAGTGGCATTATTACAGGTCTGCAGGTCCTGTGCTGTGAGTGGTATTATTACAGGTCTGCAGGTCCTATGCTGTGAGTGGTATTATTACAGGACTGCAGACCCTGCGCTGTGAGTGGTATCATTACAGAGCTGCGGTCTTGTGCTGTGAGTGGTATTATTACAGGGCTGCGGTCCTGTGCTGTGAGTGGTATTATTACAGGTCTGCAGGTCCTGTGCTGTGAGTGGTATTATTACAGGTCTGCAGGTCCTGTGCTGTGAGTGGTATTATTACAGGGCTGCATGTCCTGTGCTGTGAGGGGTATTATTACAGGTCTTAAGGCCCTGTGCTGTGAGTGGTATTATTACAGGACTGCAGGTCCTGTGCTGTGAGTGGTATTATTACAGGTCTGCAGGTCTTGCGCTGTGAGTGGTAATACTACAGGACTGCAGACTGTGCTTTGCTAAAAAAAATACCCTAATCATTAGATTGCATCGGACCCTACTTTGCTACCCTGTGGGGCCTGGGCTAGAAGCAGCCGGACCTTTCCAACTGCACCCACAAATCTGACTTGAAGGGTGGGGGGACACACATGACTTCTCAATCTATTGGTCTCCTAAAGTCTCAATGGACTACCTGGCCACTGGGGGTGCGAGTTAGACGTACTCCACATTGGGGCTTACTAACAGTGGTTAATTTGTAAAAAAAAAGTAAATGGCAGGGCTCTCGTCAGGAGGCCACTGCAGCTTGCACCACACATTGCCCCTGCCAGCACTGTCAATAACAGTAACAACACAACTACTAACCAACACACTTCTACAAGTGTGACAATTCGGGCCATTTCAGGCCCCCAAAGCTATAAGAATGACTTGGGCGGCAGGTAATAGTAATTTTTAATGACTATAGCATTAATAGTTATTTGTTGTTGTGGTCACCTCTAAATTAGCTAGACAGCGCCACCTTGTGGCAGGCTGTCCCAAGCGCTGGTGTTTACAATTAAGCGCCAGTGCAGAGTACCAGAAACCACCAGCTCAAATTCAGCAAGAAGGGGGTATAGAAGTCTTTCGGTTTCCTTGGTATTGCAATATTGGGGCCCTCACCACTTCTTTGAGGTTCCAAGATGAACATGCAACTAAAGGATGCAGTGGTAGACCTGACCAGTGGTTCATTTGAGCCAGTGGTTTCCGGTGCTCAGCACCGGCACTTAATCATCAACACCAGCGCTTTTCATGAGCACCAGTTAAGGACACATTCATTTATGGTAGGCACTGGGAGATTAAGTGATTTGCCCAGAATTACAGGATGTTGAGCCAAGGCTGATACTCGAACCTGGTTCCCCAGCTCCGAAGTCGGCAGCTCTGGCCATTACACCACATCCTCTCCCCACTTTCATGGTTAGTAGTTGGTTCTGTTTTAGGCGGCGGTAACAGGAGAAATGGGATGGTGTAAGCTGCCTCCTGACGAGAGCCAAGGCACTTATTTTTTATACAAATTAACCACTGGACATGACCACGATTGCAGCCGGTTCAAGGTTCAGGTAACAGACGTTTTTCCATGCACTCCTGAAAGGGAGAGGACATACCATCATCTCCTCTGCAAAATCATGCCAGCCCTGAAAACTGGGGTCTTTAATTTCCCTGCTGTGTGACGCGAGTCACTGGTTGCGTATCCGCTGTGTACATGCAATAACTTATTAAGTGTGAGTGGTGTCCTAAAGGGGTCACAGTACATACTTGCACAAACTGGTGGTTACTCAACAGGTTGTCACACTCCTGAGCTGTAGATGTGACAGTAGGGATGTACATTGCCGTTACCCTTCCATGCACTGTCTAATTGGCTGGTGGACTTGGGAATATACATCTGCTTCCCTACTACCCAGTTTCTGCCTGCTCCGTTCCCTGTGCTCCTCTCCCCCTTCAAGTTTTGGGGCGGGGACATCCTAGCATCTAGAAATCTGGTCTAAGTGTCTAGTTTCACCACTGGTGATACTAGCCTCTCCCTCTGCCTACCCAAAAAAGCCTGGAAAGATATTTCTTTCCTGATTGGCCAAGGGTTCCTACTTTAAAGGAAGCCTGTGCTTTGGTTGACCCTGGCTTCACAACAGGGCAGTGGTTAATTTGTAAAAAAAAAAAAATAAGTGCCAGGGCTCTCGTCAGGAGGCAGCTTGCACCAGCATTTCTCCTGTTAGTGCTGCTTAAAACAGAAAAAAACGACTAATTATCAAAGTGGGGATAGGATGTGGCGTAATGGCTAGAGCTGCTGACCTCAGAGCTGGGGAACAAGGTTCGAGTCTCGGCGTCGGCTCAACAGCCTGTGATTCTGGGCAAATCACTTAAACTCCCTTTCCTTTACTGGTAAATGTCTTTAAGTGGTGCTCATGAAAAATGCCGGTGTTGATAATTAAGTGCCAGTGCAGAGCACCGGAAACCACTGACTCAAATTAAGCACTGCAACAGGGTACCCAAAACAAGATAAAAACTTACCCAATCAAGAGAGTGGTTCTACTTCACCTGGACTTTGGAAAGAGTCTTCGTGCACCAGAGAAGACAGACAATTCTATAAGACAGACAATTCTATACAAACAGGGCTCAGCGTATTGACTGACTGAGATATTTATAAAGCGCTCTAATGCCGAGGCGTCTTGGCGCTGAGGAAATAGCCAACCACCAGAATTAACAGGCCTAGGGCTTAGTGAAGAGCCATGTTTTGATCATCTTTCTAAAGAGATCCCTGCTTGACTGCAGTCTCATGTGGATTGGGAGGGAATTCCACAGCTTGGCCGCTTGGTAGGAGAACCCCTGCCACCCCATCTGGCTCTGCTTATAGTAGAGAGCAGGACCAATCCGGTGTTTGCTGACCTGAGACAGCGTATTGGTAGATATCTTGGGAATAGAGATTGTATAGCTGACGCCCCTCCTCCATAAAGGGCTTTATGGACTATACATAGAGCCTTGAAATCTATTCTTCGACGAACTGGTAGCCAATGGAGACTTTTAAGGCTTGCGGATGTTGGGTGGTATTTAGGTAATTCTAGCAATACTCGTGCAGCTGCATTTTGTAGATACTGTAGTTTAGAGAGTTGTCTAACGCCAGCCCCTAGGTATAGCGAATTACAATAGTCTATTCGGGACAACACCAATGCACCAACTACCGTTTTTCTTAACGAAGATGGAATGAATGGAAGGATCTTCCGTAAAATTTTCAGCGTGAAGAAACAGGCCGATGTCACTTGATTAATCTGGGAGGCAAGAGTTAAGTCCTTATCTACCAGGAACCCTAGATTTCTAGCCTTCAGAGCAGTGACCGGAAGAGTTCCTGCTTCAGGCGGCCACCAGAGTTCACTCCAGACAGAGGGTTTTTGCCCGAACTCTATGACCTCAGTTTTTTCTGTATTTAGCTTCAAAAAGTTTAGGTTCATCCAGGCCATCAGAGCCCTTAGGCAGTTCCGGAACCTTTCCGCTGTCAGGTGCAGGTTTTGCGCAACTGACACCACTAATTGGGTGTCGTCCGCGTAGGATACAAGAGAAAGACCATGGCTTTTTATAACTCTAGCCAAAGGGGCAACATATACATTGAACAGGGTAGGGGAAAGGGCCGAACCTTGGGGCACTCCGCACGGAAGTGTGAACTTTCCTGACTGGAGTCCATCCCAGTGAATTGCCTGTTCCCGGTTTGCCAGGTATGAGGCTAGAAGATCCAGTGCCTTCTCCCCAATACCAGCTTCTTTCAGCCTTTGTACCAACACCGTATGATTTACGGTATCGAATGCTGCAGTAAGATCAAGTAATATCAGGATGGCCCTACCGCCTCCGTCCATCACCTTTCTAATCTCTTCTGTCGCCATGATCAAAGCTGATTCTGTTGAATGCTGAGCGCTGAAACCATGTTGTGTGGGGTCTAGGACACTATTATTATCCAGGTATTCCGTCAGTTCTCTGTTTAGTGCTTTCTCGAGTATCTTAGAAGGAAACGGGAGGCAAGAAATAGGTCGATAGTTCCTGACCTCCAAAGGGTCGAGTGAAGTTTTTTTAAAATGGGTCTAATACAGACTTTTTCCAACACATTGGGAAGACCCCGTAGTTATAATTGTGTTCAGTAAAGGGGTCAGACAGGCACTGATCAACTCTGGGGCTAAGTGTATGATAGAGGGGGGGCAAGGGTCCAGAGGGGAGCCAGACTTGGTTTTCAACAGTAGACCAAGCACTTGACTCTGTTCTAACAATTGGAACCGTATCAAACTGGCTCCAATTGCCATGACGCTTTAATCTGGACATCGTGAACATGACCAGGCCCCTGCAGAGGCCATGGAGCTGTGGCCCCCCATGAAAGAAGAGGAAGCTGGGGTCTCCTGGGCGTGGAGAGGAAAGGGCACCTCTAGAGGATGCCAAGTAACAAGGCCTTGCCGAGTGAAGCCTGTGTGGAAGCCGGGTCTAGTGGCTCAGTGGACTAATGCGTCCACTGCAGGGGCCTGTGTTCGACCTCATTGTCACAGGTTTAAATCCCGGCAGGACCACGCAGCCTTTCATCCATCTGAGGTCGATAAAATGAGTACCATTGAGTTGGGTAACAATAAACATGTTATTCAGCACCAAGAGGCCTACGGGTGAACGTGCGCTTTACAAACACACGTTATGTCTCTAGGGAAGGAGCGGCACAACAGCCAAGATGTACGCATGTATATGGTATGTATGTATGTGGTATTTCTATAGCATGAACCTAGCCAAATGACAGCGGAGCGTTGTAGAGGTTCAACTTGCCTAGCTGCCCAGAACTGACACAAAAGCATCTATATAACCAAAAGTCTGAGGACCTGAAGAGAAGCATTCCAGGACAGGGGATGTGGCAAATCAGCAACGCCCATGACCTGCTCAATAGTACCACCCATGTCTTGGTGCACACATACCTACCTACCATGTTCCAGCCCAAGAGAGTCACAAGTTTTCAGTTATAAATGTAGCCTTCCAATGATTCCCCAAACTTGCCATTCCACTGTGTTGTGCAATTACACCATGTTCACAGCACAATTATAGTGCAGGAGCAAGGGAACAACGCGCACAGCCAGAACGCGATCTGGTGTTGTTCACGCCCCTCTTGTTTTTGATGCTGTTTTTTTTAGCCGTGAAATGCATTCTTGTGCCCAAAACAGATGTGTGGACACATTTCATGTTAAAAAATAGTGCTTATACCCTATTTGCATTTTGAGTAATTATGCATAATTTTCAGAAGATTTCACATAATTTAGCAAAAGCAATTTACAGAAATGTCACACACCCCTAGTGACCTGGCCTGTCAGTTCAGAATGGACTGTTCCTATTGGATGAAGGCCCAAGACTTTATTTGCACATGACATGCCTCTGTCTAGAATAGGAAAATGGGCAAAAAAAATGGTCTGGAATGTGGCGAGAGCAATCATCAATGGCTGACAATAATTTGTGCATTTTTTTTTACTTTTGTAGTTTTATATAGCGCAAACTCGACCCGAAAGTTTCAGAGCGCTTTACATGAGCACCAGTTGCATTACAGACAGACACAATCATTTTGTTAGGCACGGGGAGATTAAGTGATATGCCCAGAATCGCAGGATGCTGAACGTCCTTGCCGAGACTCGAACCCGGTTGCCCAGCTTCGAGGTCAACCGCTCTAGCCGTTAGGCCACATCCTCTCCATTCTTTCCATCACTTCATTTGCTGCACCATCATGGTGAGGCATTCATTCTGATGCTGCTAGGCCTCTGTGCCGCTGAACCACACTGCCCATTTTTAACAGCTGAGGAGTGTGGTAAGTCAACTGTGTCCTTTCTTGATGACAGAAAAACTGTTGTCGCTCTAAGGCTATTTCGGTCACAATGGTTGAATGACTAACATGGGATCCTGATTGCCTCTTTTGCCTTCCAATGTGTATGCGCAACCTCTGTGTCCGCAGCTGGCAGAGCAAGGCACATATATTGACAATCACACATATTCATTTTGTACCTGAACTGTGGAAAGGGTTGGCCAATCCTTGGATCATTTCTGGAGTGCAGGAGAATAAACTGGTTAAACAAGATTGATATACAAGGTGGGATTTTACTGTATTTCGCTTTTCATAATAAACTATGGGTTAGGGCAGAGGTCTTCAAACTGGGGGGCTGGCCCCCCCTAGGGGGGCCTCAGGTGATCCCAGGGGGGGCTCCAGGCTCTGGCCCAAAGAAGCATTATGCTCTGTAATGGGCCCTCACTAACATCTTTTGTCATTTATATCCTAGCTGGGAGTATGTTTCAAAAGGGGAAGGACTCCAAATATTCTTCAACGCTCCCAGCCACACACTGTGGATACTTTTAATAGATACAATTTAATAGAATAATTGAGGGGGGGCCCCGATTTATTTTTCTCACTGGGGGGGCGCGACATTTTAAAGTTTGAAGACCACGGGGATAGGGTGACATAGCCTTCTTTCATAGTTGGTACTGTGACTATTCCAACATTTGATAAAATTAAACTTCAGGGAGTTTACTTTGAAGTCCCAATAATGTGATGTCACATTATCAGAAGTCACATTATCACTGTCAGCTCAGGTGAATGCAGTAGCCGCAGGTAGCATCAGCACCGGGTGCAAACACCCAGAGTGGGCTCAGGACGGATGGCGTGGACCAAAGTGGCGGCTGGCTTGTACCAAGGGTGGCTAGGCACAAAAAAGAATTAAAATAAAATAAATGCACTTACCTCCGCAGCGCTACGTCCTCCTCCCTTGGGTGTCTTCCAGGATGCTCCCGATGCAGGAAACTGCACTACCCAATCCTGGTGCTGCTCACACAGCATGAAAGCAGCGCCATGATTGGCGAGAGCAGGCTCTCCCAATGCTCCTAAGAGCACAGGAGGCCTGCGCTTTCTCTAACCAAGCTGTCTAAGAAAGGTGGGTTAGAGAACTTTAAAATGTGCATATCTGGCTGGCCGTCTCAAGACGGCCGGCGAAACAGACATGCACATTTTAAAGCACACAGCTCCCTGCTGCTGCCGCTCAGCAGCGCTGGCCCCACCCCGTCCTGACACTTAGTTCAGGATGGGTTGCTGAAAAATAAAACAGTAATAAATAAACTTTATTAGCGTTTTCTTTTTCAGCTCGGGGGCTTGTGGGGCGATGCTCCTTTGCTCAAATGGAGGAGCCGCCCCTGGTGGACCACCTAAGATGCCCTTGTTCATCGTGTGGGACATTCTCGGGGGTGGGCAGAGGCGGAAGGGACATCCACGGGATGGGGATGGGCCTCATCCACCCATTGTAGCCTCCTCTATCTCTTACACTCCTCAGTATTTCACATAATATCTCTTAGTCCACCTATGTTTGTTTCTTCCTCATCGTGTCGGTCCCATCCCTCTATCACCTGCTTCTTGCCCACATCCCCCACCAGTCTTTTCCATGCTCCCCTCTTTCCTGTTTCTTTGTCTCTCTTTTTCTCCTTACCTTCCCTGTACCATCCCAGTCTCTACCAGTCTCTCTTCCCTAGTTTCCCTTTTTCCTGTTTACTCCCCCATCTTTTTTCTAGTCATTCACATGGTATGTCTCATCACCCCCCCCTCTCCCCTGACCCCCCCCCCCCATCTTGTCACCTTCCATACTTGTTTATCCTCACTTGGCACTGGTTGTGTTGAGGTCATCAGAGGGCTCCCAATGCTGGTACAGAGGTTACACTTTGCTTGATTTGATGGCGATGGAGAGTGCCAGCTTCAGTCAGCGAAATATTTTCTCCCTTGCAGGCAAAGGGGGAGTCAGGGTTGAGGAATTATTCCCCTGATGGAAAATCGATATCCACCCTGGAGGCTAAATGAGTTATGTGCTCTCGGTAAACATTGCAGCAAATAAAGACCCAGAAAACAGAGAAGGAGACACTGTGCAGTCTGCAGCAGAGGCAAGAAACTTGCACTCTGCCATGGGCAGGCAAGGCAAGGGGCAGTGCAAGGCTCCTCCAGAGAGCTTAGAATTGCAGCTTCAATTTATGACTGGTCCTGAGTTAAATTTAAATTATGATGGTGAAATCTGCATAATTTCAGGAATTTCATGGTATGCTTGTTACGTGCCACTTCGCATAATTAAGCAACATGCAGTAAAAATGTATCTTAAATGTATCATTTGTTGTAAACATTTACCACAAACGCATGGGAACAACGGAATATGAGCGGCTGTTTGCAGTGCTTTTGCACTTTTTTTTTAGCACAAACTGTGAAAATGTGTCTTTGTGCCAGAAAATTGATGAGGACGCATTTCATGCTAACATATAGCTCAAAATGACAGATGTGCATTTTGCATAATTACGTGTCATTTTGCTGAAATTGAGCAATTATGCGAAAGCAAATTACATGAATTTCGCACACCACTACTTCTAACCAACATGGAAGTGTGTCAGCCGCAGGGTAAGAGAATCTGCACCAAAAGTTCCTTCTCCAGCCCCAGAGCACGAAACCAGGACCACCACAGTTTACCGTACCGCATGATTTCTACAACCCGTAGCCCCTTTAACATGTAAGTAAGTAAGTCCGTTTTTATATAGCGCAGCTACTCACCCTTACGGGTCTCAAGGCGCTGGGGGCCGGAGTGGAAATTAAGTGAGCTATTGCCCAGAGTCACATGGTGCTGAGCTGAGCTGCACGCCGGAGCCGGGGATCGAACCGTGAACCCTGTGCTCCGAAGTCAGCTGCCCTGGCCGCTGCACCACACCTCTCCACTGTAAAAGGGTCCAGGGTCAGGAATAAAAAAGCCATGCACGCCTGGCTATGCATGCCATTTTTATTTAATGTTATAACATAAATAAAAGAAGAAAAGTGTGTGCTATGTATGCACAAAAAAAGGGGTGAGCCACTTTCAGCTGTTGGTCCCCGTAAAAATATAAATAATAAAAGAAATTAAAATAAATGATGGAGACTGCGACAGAGAGTGAAGCTGGGAATACTGAGGAGTGGGAGAGGAGAGAGCTAGTGAAATAAAAGGAGCACACAAGTGAGAAAAAGTGCAAAAAAAAAATCACAGGGAAGAGCTGAGGAGCAAAGAGTGTGGAGTAACAGGGAATGGGGGGGCAGGGCTGGATGAAAGGAGTACGTGAAAAAAGGAGGAGGAGAAAGTAAGAAAACATGCATTCCCATGGAGTGGTGAATTTAAGATGATTAAAAAAAATACTCTCATGTATGCAGGGAAAGGATACAACTCATCCAATCAAAATTCTGTAGGACCAAAATGCTTCTGGGTGGGACAAAGACAAGATCAGAAAGGAAAGCCACTCAAGAGCAGGCAACTGAGACTGATGACACAGCCACGCAGTCCTGAGCAAGGGGCTTTAACTCACTCTATGGACATGTTATGTATCTGAGACAACAGGTCTGGCCAACAAACAGCTAAATCTGTCGTTACCCAAGGCCTAAAAATGATGCCAATTCATTATCTATATATTTATCTATTGGCTTCGGAGCGAGCGGCAGTAAATGACCATTCTGGAAGTGTTTGGTTAACAAATGTCCAGCGCACTTGAGTGTAGCTTACTGGTCTGAAAAAGCCACAAGGCCTAACGGCTAGAGTGGTCGACCTTGAACCTGGGGAACCGGGATCGAGTCTCGGCAGGGACGCTCAACATCCTGTGATTCTGGGCAAATCACTTAATCTCCCCATGCCTAAAAAAATGAATGTGTCTGTAACGTAACTCGTGCTCATATAAAGCGATCTGATACCTTTCAGGTCGAGTCCGCGCCATATAAAACTCCCCCCCAAAAAAAAACCATTTCGTTTTTTTAAATTTCACATTCTGAGTCTGTGAATCAGAATTAGTTTGATTTTGGATCATAAAAAGCCCACTTGCATTGTCACTACACGGTGCTAAAGCCTGCAAACAGGCATTTTGTAACATGTAAAGTCATGTATATTGCTTTGCCAGCTTTAATTGTGTATACATTTGCCATTTTACGACTGTGTGCCTGGCGGTTGCCTTGTGGGGGCGCTAGTGCTCAGTACAGTAAGCCTGACTTGGTTATGATGACAAGCCAGTGATAAAGGCGACAGGCCTGACAAGATCACTGGGGAATGTTATGGCAAATTACATGGGTCTGGCCTATTCTTTTAAAAAGGTGCAACAGGGACAGAAGGCCTGAACTAATATTGTGAAAAGGATATGTTAAAGCCAATAGGCCTTTACCGTGGATTGCTAAAGCGTGTAGACAGGTGTTTCGTTACATGGAATCTCACAGATTACTATAGTAGGCAAGGGTCTCGGTGATGGTAAACTCCTCTGTCAAACACTGGAAAAAGAAGATTTGCCCAGTGAAAATCCAAGTTGGGTCCTCTTAATGGGGACTTGTATGTTGTTTTGCCAATTATAATTGTGTACATCTCTGTAATTTTATGAATGTTTGAATGATGAATGCATTGCGGGACAGCTTATGCTAAATCTAGCAGGCTTGAGTTGGTTACAAGCTAACAATAAAGGCGACTGGCCTGATCAGTACTTATGGAAATCTTATGTCAGCTGCCCTAGGTACGATCTGTTTTTTTGAAAAGTTGCAGCAAAAAAACATATTAAAGGCAATAAGTTATTACACTGAGTGTACACCTTGCACAATACCATTCCAAGATGGTCGTCTATTGCTATATTCAATTTTTTACATTACTATTTTCGTGCAAGCAAATGCTTACCACATTTAGGGATCAGTTTTTTCTGCATGTGTTCTTTTAATTTATCTTGCATATGCTTGTTGAGTTTGCGTATGTTTTATTATGGATGGGTGCGTGAGTGAATGCATGAGTGAGAAAGGTATTAGATAAATGAATGCATGAGTGCAAGGATGAGTGACTGAGCATGTAAGACAAATTGTTGGCTGCATTAAGTCAGCAATGGCTGCAGAGCCACTTTCAGTTATGAGTGGCCAATACTGCAATTGTTAATGGTTTTAATGATCTGTTCCAGGTACTATACCATTCATAAGCTGATGACCCGCCTCCTGTTAGCCACCTCACCAGTCTCCATGATCTAAATCATAATATTAGCATCAGTTGCGGCACGCCATTCTGGGCAGTGGAGCTCTGCCCTCCTCCATTTTCCACAGTATGATAAGTGTGTATCAGGCTAAGCAGAGGTCAGCCTGACAGGCACTCACAATACCACGGTTAGTTAGCCTGGAGTTTTACATGAGCAGGTGCCTGGCAGCCTGTGCCAAGGTTTGCCAGGCTGAAGGTATCACAGCCCTGAGGGCAGTGACCTTATCAACCCAGCAACGCCCTGTGAGGTCCTCTCTCTTATCATGAGCAAGAGCCTCCCCAATAGTCAGCTCTCGGACTTTCAGGTTTAAGCCCTGAAGTGCCTAGGGATAACTCTCTATCAATGACCCTTTTCCGAGAGTAGTGTGGGTACAACAAGTCTCACTGACCCCACTCTACTCTCTGATGAGTTACGGAAGGACCTCCTTTCATTTGCTGACTCATGACAAGGTTAGCGAATGAGAGGAGGCGGCATGATCTTCTGTTTTTCACTTCCCTCACTGAAGCCTCCAGCTCCTTCCGTGCCTTCTTGCTTCTCCCTCCCGCCACTCCGGGTTCTAGTGTCACTGTAGCAGCATGGTAGGTGATTTTTGAATGTTTGGGTGCGTGTAGGTTTGTATGAATGTACGCGTATTTGTGCACATGTGAATGGGTGTGTGCAAGTATGTGCATGTATATGCACGCGAATAGTGGGTGTGAGTATGTGTGCACGCTTGTGAATGAATGGGTGTGTGCGCTTGTGGATGGGTGACATTGAGTATATTGGCACACTTGTGGATGGATGGGTGAGTGAGTGTGCTTGTTGGATGGTGGGTGTGAGTGTGTGTGTGTGTGTACTTGTGAGTGGATGGGTGGAAGAAAGCGCGTGTGCGCCCGCTACACTATTCCTATAAATAATGAGCCCCTACTGATTAGCATGCTTTGTAAACCCATTAACAACTGGATACAAGGCATGCTCAATCTCGCAAAGGACCACGCAACTAAGTTATCATGCAGCAATCTCACATCACAAAACAGGAAGTACAAAGTGCACCCATTACCATTAACTGCATCTTTGGTCGTAGAAAATGATGCCACTCCCATCTTGCCTTGCTCTCACCACGTGCTGCACAACAAGGATTCCCTATGACATCCCAGCAGCCATCACCTCCTATATAACATCTTGCATACCACTCGAAGCCACTCAGCCACAGCCCACTTCTTCATCTCTGGTAGGTTGAGGACAAGCCTCAATTAAGAAATACCTTGCACTCAAGTGTTGAGGATGGACAACTGTGGAGAAAGGGGGCTCTCCAATGTAGGATTGAACCCTGTGGGGGCCCCTAGGCAGTCGAAATTTCAGGGCCCCACTCACAAATTATCTCCTAATACCTTTTTAATTTTACCAACCAGCAATTTTAATAATTAACACGTACGTAGTTTGCACCGGATTTTTTTACGAACTGACTGCTGCCAGACGATGAGCTTTTAAGAGACAAACTGTTATGTGAATCTGATGTCTCTGGTTTATGTACTGTAAGTTGTTAATTGGCACATTACATTAATACAATAATTTCTCTATAGAGTCTTTAATGTAAAGTTTTCGTTTCTTTGAGTTGATTCATTTTTTTCTCTCTTTCAGAAACAATTTAAGAAAGCTTGAATGTAATTTTCTCTCAAGATCAAATCAATATTATTTTGATCCGTTGTCCCGGGGCCCCTAAAAGGAGTAGGGCCCATAGGCCGGTGCCTACTTTGTCTATTTGATCATCTGGATCTGGTGATCCCGTTATGGGGTGCTGCAGCGGTATGTCCACTGCCCACCAAACTCTAATTTAAGACCACCTCCATATCAGGAAAATTATTAAATGCCACCTGGTAGCCTGAAGTTTCTGTACCTGGTCGGTTCATGCGGCCAATGCAAAAAAGGCGGTTTGGTCTGCGGCGTGATCAACAAAAATGGTGTTACTTACTCAAACTTCAGAGAAATAGGAGCACCACACACCATAATGTCCTCATCCTGTCACATGCACTGTACAAAGGCCAGGAACTCTCCACAAAACAAGGTACAAGAGTCCACAGAAACTTTTGGTTTCTTATTCAGTGATCCACACACAAAGTTGGTTGGTTGGTAAGAGATTAGTGCGAGAACTCCCTACCTTCGGCCATGCAACGAAAGAGCAAGTCGGTGTTAGTAATGTACTCACCTCTGAGGTGTTCATGCCATCTTCAAAGTCGCGTTCTTTCTGTAAGAGAGAGAAAGCGACAGGTGATGAGCTGGTTCATGGGTGCTCCTGGCTATATACATCCGGCACACTATTCTCTTGGTCAAATATCCATTACTTCCGATTCCTGGCCGTATCCTGACAGTTCCTCCAACTTCCAGACTCCAATTCTATTCAACTTTCACAATGGACCCTCCCTACTGGTCCTTTACCGGACATATCACCACCCCGTGGTTATGACAATACTCAGCCCTACCTCAATATCAACTTTAGCAGTTGACTATCCTTAACTCGACGAGCCTACGCTTACTAATTTTTCTTGATTTTCACCATGTCACGTGCGCGTTACTTCAGGCAATCTTGCCTTGCGTACTTTTCTCTGATTGTATGTTGACCACAATTGAGCTTACATGACCTTGCCCTTTTAATTTCTAATTTTACCTTATTTCCCTTCCCGTTTCTCTTCACCCCTTTCCCTACCTTCTCCACCTATACCTACCCAGGTAACTTCCCAGGCACTTGTTACATCACTTAGTCCTGATGAGATCCCAATACCTAGCTGGGATCGAAACGTCGTCGATCACATACATCTTCAACTCTATACTGTAATTCGTATCTAATTGTGGAGTATGAGATGTAAATTTGATTGTGACTTTTTGCTTATCTACATTTTCACAAATTGAAAAGTCACTTTTTAAGTCACTTGCCTGCGGTAAGGAAATCGGCTGATTTCCCATTACCTTGTCACGTCCTGCTCACTCACCTTCTGTATAATAATCTGTGCGTCGAATTTAATTGTGAATAAATATTTCTATCTTTCCATTTGAAACACTCGTAATCCCAATTTTGATTGTAAAATTGTGATTATCTACCTTGCATGGGACCACTGTTTTTCTTAACACCTGGCTATAACCACAGCACTGCTGCCGACTTCCGAGCCTCCTAAGTATCACAGTACAGGTGCTGCACAACATGCACCTCTGTGTGTTATGCAAGGCAAGCAATATTTACTTGTGTACAGTGCAGTCTTAACACACGGGCACGCCGGGCAGTTACCCGGGGGCCCCACGAGCATAGGGGCCCCATGCAGACCAGAATTTAACACAAATTTTCCGTTAAACATTTTTATTCCTGTGAGTGGTTGTGTAGGCAGGGCCCAGTGCACTGCTTTGACCGGGGGCCTATAATGCTGTTAAGACAGCCCTGCTTGTGTATATGTAGGGCAGGTGTGGTAAGACGGGAAATACGCATGTCAAACAAGTAAAACACTGCAAGGAGAATGTATCTCTGCATACATAGGACAGGTGCAGCATGCTAGGGAGCATGCATGAATGTGGGTGTGTCTTAACAGGACAACATCACCTAAGCATGCGGTGTGTATATGGGTTAAAAAGCAACCTGAAAGCAAGTGTGCGCCTGTAGGTGCATGTATGACAAGTGCATTGGGGATGGTAGTGGGTAACTCGCATGGCATGTATCATGGCACACTGCCGTCACTGTATGCCAGCTACCAGGAATCCTTCCCTTCATACAACTCTACACTCACCATTCTACCTTCTGCCTAATAATGCTCCTTACCCATAATTCTCTTGCCGCTGTATGCAAAGTATCAAGGATTCCGTTTCTGGGTGGCACATGTATTTCCTAACAGACTCCACAAATAAGGTCAGTTCAATCAAAATACAGCACTTTCCCAGGAAGGCGGGTGCAGAAATGGTTGGTCATTTTCTCCTACAAACCTGTTTCTTCCCAATATGCCATCATGGACTCTGCGTCTTTTACTAATCACACAGCCCTCCCAACACTCACTGAACTCATGCACCCTGCATAATGCAAAAACAGAACTCATGAAGGCATTTTACTTGGTCTGCACAGCCCTGGCATTATGTGGCTTAGCAAGACCTTCCGAGGTCATCAAGTTTTCCCAAGGTACACATTGTGACTACCAAGATCTTGTATCACTTACCAACCACCAGTTCAATTGGTGGTTGGAAAGTTGATTATGATAAACAATCAGGTCCAAATCCTAAAAACTCATTAGACAGCCCTCGGCACACAACACAGTGCCAAAGCCATATGGTTGGCAGAACGTTGACGTCTCAATAGCAGGTCCCTTACTCAAACAAACTTTCTTTGAAGAGAGAATAGAACTTCTAAGTGAGACCACATCACAACCAACCGAATGTGTGCAGGTACACGCTGCCACACAACCACATTCTCCATCTTATCAGACAGAGCAAACAGAACATGTTTGCTATTGCTTAAAACACTAACAGACACAACCCCTTGTAGCTGTAGAATTGGCAAAAGGGTCTACTACTTGATACTAACACTGCTAGCTGGGCGAAGGAGAACTTTTCAACTTCATTGTATGAATAAAACGCCAAAGCCCTAGGGCACACCCAGCCAGCCACACAGGACACCGTCATCAAATAACACGTCAATGGTTCTGACTCCACACTCAGCCAGCCACATAGGACACCGTCATCAAACAACACGTCAATGGTTCTGACTCCGCACACAGCCAGCCACACAGGACACCGTCATCAAATAACACGTCAATGGTTCTGACTCCACACTCAGCCAGCCACATAGGACACCGTCATCAAACAACACGTCAATGGTTCTGACTCCGCACACAGCCAGCCACACAGGACACCGTCATCAAATAACACGTCAATGGTTCTGACTCCACACTCAGCCAGCCACATAGGACACCGTCATCAAACAACACGTCAATGGTTCTGACTCCGCACACAGCCAGCCACACAGGACACCGTCATCAAATAACACGTCAATGGTTCTGACTCCACACTCAGCCAGCCACATAGGACACCGTCATCAAACAACACGTCAATGGTTCTGACTCCACACACAGCCAGCCACATAGGACACCGTCATCAAATAACACGTCAATGGTTCTGACTCCACACACAGCCAGCCACATAGGACACCGTCAAACAGCACGTCAATGGTTCTGACTCCTCACACAGCCAGCCACATAGGACACCGTCATCAAACAACACGTCAATGGTTCTGACTCCACACACAGCCAGCCACATACAACACCGTTATCAAACAACATGTCAATGGTTCTGACTCCAACACTTTACTCCAAATACTAGAAATTAACTAAACAAAGGCTGGTAATTTAACATACTAGGGAATAGACATCCATGCATTCCAGTGCCTAGGAAACCCCTTGTCACTCCATGCCATTTAACAAGCAAGCAGGTTTTACTGCACACACAGTACCACGGAACATGCCTCTGTCACAACGAAGAACTTACCTAGAAACCCTCTTCTCAATCCATGTTTCTTACCAGGGTTCCTGGGCAATCAGGCCATGGCACTTACCAGGGAACACCATCCTAGCATGGAATTTATTAAGGAACGCTCTGCCGTGGAATGCCAATTTATGGAAACCAACCCTAAGTGACTGAATTCCACTTACCTGGCAGCCCTTCTAGCCAAGAAATTCCCTGATCACTTATCAGGAAAGTCAACAGTCACTTACCATGGGATCCTATTCCATCAATGCATGCCATTTAGGATGGACATCCCCATTACTGCGTGCCAGCAACCATGGAAGCTACCTGTTACAGCAGGCCGCGTAGCAGGGACCCGTCACTGCGTGTCACTTATTAAGGAGTCCAATCATTGAATGCCATTTACCATTGCAATCCAATTTCCACAGGATCTCAACATCCCGTGCTAGCCTTTATCATGGAATCCCTATGCCCGGATGCCTCGTGCCATAGAATCTCCATCACTGTACATCACTTCCGAGGAAATACATGTATGACACCTGTCTGGGACTTCTCACTTACCGCTGTAGGGTGCACGCCACATACCAGAGAGCCTCTCTGCCACCGAAGAATACTCTCCATGGAGTGTACGTGCCAGCAAAGCATTACAACGTAAAACCCCAAATTACTCTGATTTTGCACGTCACTTACCAGTAAGCCCATCTGTCACCTCCAAAGACATCATAATGCACCCCCGACCGATCACAGAACACTTACCTGTAATGGTAAACACATTACCCACGTGTTTGCAATTACCCTATAAATAAACCTGCTCTGCCCCTCATTTCTGTTCACCTGGGCACTGTCTGGCTGCAGTCAAGAAAGCAATTTGGCTAGCTCGAGGCATCGCAATGGGCAATAAATGACTTGGACAGAGCTCATTTAGCAATCAAGTTAATGATGGCTTGGATCAAAAGACATCATCAGAAATTTGCAGATTCTGATTGGTTGATTGTAATCGTGCGTGACTTGGAAGGTGGAAGTTGGTCAATTGCTGGTCACTGAGCTCCACTGACAATTATAAGCTGTTGGTTGATTTCAGCTGATCATGGAAGGCGGGAGCAGAAGGGACTGGTTGATTGACATTTGAGAAATTCAGGAATTTACCAGTGGATTTGTTGATTAGCATTATGCAGGTCATGGCTTCGAAAGAACACTTGGCATTGGATCACTGGCTTTGGCATGCTGCAGGATTGGCCAGTTAGCAGCAGGCGTCGCGTGATTGGTTGTTTCACATGAAGATACGTGGCCAATTAAGTCAGATGCTTGATTGGCTAGATTTGCTTCAGAAGATTTTGGGAATGATTACCTGGAAAGGATTGTCTGACTTGTGGACAAAACAGGCATGGATTTGGCGGCCATCGTAATCAATTTACAGACAAGTGGCTCAAATATTATTCTGGCTCTGATTCAGGAACAAGGCATTGCATAGATCTGTTGGACTCGCACTGTGCTGGGAAATCCTCACGGAACACGGACGTTGGGGAGATCCAGTCCTTCAGAGAAGGTCCTCAGGGTTTACAGGACCTTTTCATCTGCAGGAAGCACCTTGGTAACCCAGGTCTAACTAATATCCCATAGTCCATAAAGGGTGGCCAGGCCAAACAGAATCATGCTGGAATAAAGAGGACCCTACTCGACTCTTACATGAATGATGAGTTATTTATTTATATTTACACATCTCAAACCAAGGGGATTAAACTTGGCACCAGGTGAGCCACATCCATGCCATATCGTCATGATAACCACAGACTAGATACATGAGATTTATTTAAATGACTTGTGTAGAAATATATATTACATGGATATCATGAAATCTAGTAAGGATCTGGCACACATGCTTGTTCTAGTGTGCGAGTCTGTGGGAAGGGGAAAGGGGCTTCTCACAAAATGTGGGAACAGGTAGTTCGTTCCACCAGCTATTTAGAGTGTTTTTTTTCATTAAAATATACTACATTTCTATTCATGGCCATATCATACCATGGAACCTGGTTAATTGGCTCATCCCCACAGGAGTTTTACCCTCTCACCTCATGCTATTGGATGTTTCCTGTATCATTCCACCTCTTTGCATTGGAATGCATAAGGGACTGTCTTACATCGCAAAAGAACACTGAATCATCACACACTAAAATATCTCACCAATGTATATAAATCGGTTGTTTTTTCCCCACTGTAGCAGGCTTTTCCAAAATATTTTAGCTAAGACTCAAAATGCAAGCCAGACATTTTGGCTTTGACAATGCTTGTTTTCCTTTACTATTCATTGCTCTGGAGTGGCCCAGGTGGCGCACAGTGCTTTACAAAACTCCTAAATAAAAACATGGTTTATTTTATTGTGGGCCTTTTTTTTTTTTTTTTAACATGCTGCTATCTGAATTTGGAGGTGAGTCGGACCCAAATAAAGGGACGGCAGGGGCGTGGTGGTAGGGGGTGGGGGGAGTGATGGTGTTTTAGGGGAGGCTACCTGGTACATAGAATATCAAAGGAAATGCATCTTTTCCACTCTACTTTGGAACAATGGCTTTTATTCCCATTTCTTTGTTTTTATTTTCATCTGCACTCTACTCCAACACAAATGTGTCCTCATGTAACGCAACTGGTGCTATGTAAAGCGCTCTGATACCCGATACCTTCGGGTCAAGTACACGCTATATAAAACTACATAAAAAAAAAAAATACAGAGTCCTGTGCCTGCTCACACAGCACTCCAGGGCCCAAAATGGAGCAAACTGCTATTTGCACTCTTTTCCAAATTGCACACCAAACAACGGAGTCGAAGGATTTTGCCTCAAACATGGTTATTTTATATTTTACACATTTGAAAAGAGGAGAAACACATTTTCCACTATCTACTATTACGCAAATAAGAAAAGTTGTGTAAAAGCAAATTCCTCCATTTTTCCCCTACTGACATATTATAAAATGTACCAATGTCTACTGTGTTTGATTGGTTCTATGACTTCTTGCCATCTTAAGATGCAAAGGACTGTGATGTGCATGGCCAAAGGCAAATTAAATAACACAGATTGTGTTTCAGGAGCTTGTAGTTTGATTTATTTACAGTCAAACAATGTGTTTTTGACTATCTGCTTCTGAAATTGTTATTTTGTTTGGGGGGGGAGGAGGGGCGCAAAGGATAAGCTATTAACAAAGGGGCTAGTTTCTCTCTATGAGGTGGGTGGTCAGGATCCCGCCTTTAGCATTCTGTTCCAAGGATTGGCCAGCACAGAGCAGGAGTCCATCAGAAGGGTTCAATGGCCATAGCATCGATTTTTGGGGGTTGAGACTTTGAGATGGGGTTGTGACTTACCGCCTTGGATATGCGGGCTCGTTTGCCCTTGCGTTTTTCGGGCGAATCTGCTTTTTCAACATCCTTCATTTTGATCAATCCCCAAAGAAAAAGACAGAACAGGTTACAAACCAGACAGGATGGAACCCAAGAAAGTGACAAATCCACGACAGAGAATTGCTAATCTTCTATCACTAGCTGAAGAAGAGGACACACATATCATTACTGCTAAGTCTCAAGGGCCACCACAATATAACAAGAAATTGATGCAAAACTGGGGAAAGAGGAAGAAAGATGCTATAAAGACATTTCCAGCCACCAATGCCGGTCTCAAACATTGATTACTTGAGCCAGGTTGTAGTATTCTCCTCCTGGGCACCTTTTTGGCTCTACCACACCAGATGGTGGGCATACCGTGTACAATTTTCAGGCAGATGGGGAGGGAACGGAGTTGGCGGACCCCGTGAGGCATCATAGGAAGGACGAGTTTCTAATGAGTCAGAAGAGAGTAGACTTCAATCAAGTATCGCGTGACATTTGTGGCCAATTCTACTTTAACCAAGGTATCCTGTTGAAGAGAACAACAGAAGAGGCGGCAGGTACCCATCCTCCAAGCATGTGGCACCTGAGCATCACATCAGATATTTTTTCACTAGAAGGGGCTCACCACCAATAATCATTTCTGTAGAAGAAGATGAAGTAGGCTACTTTGTTCATGTGCTGTTACCTACCATCTAATCCTTATTCTTTTTTAGTTTGCTGCACTTCCTGTCTACCAGTAGCATGCTAAGGGAGCGGTATTTTGTATCATGTTAACATCTGGTAAACACCAACAGGGAGTAATCCTACAGTAGCGCAAGGCATACCTTCTAACATGTGGTTGGCTTGGTGGTAAACAAGCGGCTCTCTCTGGTCGTTGGGGGAGCTTGGAGTCTGTCATGGCTGATTCAATCACTTGTAAGAGTGATGGAGGGCGAGGACCTACCACACTGTTGCATGGGGAAGGGGCTTTGCCTTTGAAATGATGGCAGACAGGGCCATCTTGAGGCTTCCCAGATGGTTCGCGGGTGCTTTTACCTGATGGTCTCAATGAGATGCAGGGAGGTCGTTGATGCTTCAGTTAACTTTACTGCTGAAACTTCTTAAACTCCACAGATTGGTGTAGTCTCCTTATACAATAACTCTGGCAGAGACTGACTGGTCTAGAAGGAAATCTCATAATTTGCAAAAATTCAAAGGCCTTTGTAGCACTGGAGCTTCTGTGCAAGGATTGGTCACATCACACTCCACCTTACACGTGAATGACCCTATCCCAGGTAGTCTCTCAAAGGCACTGGCTCACTGGAACAGTGGATGGCCTTCCCATTGGTCAGTTCTCTCTTATTCTCAGTTGTACTTAAGTGGGCTCCCCTTCTGCTTCTCCTCACTCCTTGAAGCGACCTGTCATCCCCGCCTCCCACTGGTCCAGGTCCGCTCAAACGTTGGCCTCACAGAGGCCTTTTCTTTCCCATCATCTGGCATGTGGAAACCTGAACCATAACAAATCCTCTGCTATTTTCTCCACCTCACACTATCCTGTGGTTGTGGAAGGAAGTGGGATTCAAAGGAACAAAAGACAGAGGAGAGGGGAAGGCAGAGAATATGAGTGCAAATGAAGAAAGTGAGAACTGACCTCATCGGGGTCGATGACCGGCTGAGCACAGAAGAGGTTCTTCAAGGAGCTCCCGGAGTGAGTTAGGTTCTCTGCAGAGGGTGAGAAGGAAAACAAGAAGTCAGGGGCAGGCGAGGTAATGTGTCAAATGCTTGAGCTCAACATGAGAATGCATCACTTTGCATTATCAAGGCATAAAAGAGAATACAACACTAAACTGAAGTAAATTAAGGCAGTTAGAAAACACACAACGTAATGCTATCTCAAGGTAAAAGAAAAAGGGTAATTAAAGAACATGAGTAAAGGAAGAGAACAAAAAATATGCTAACCTGTGATCAACCAAAGATCACACTGTGAGAGGCCAGAAAGAACTAACACTGCACTAACTTGGTCAAACACGTTTTTAAAAAAATGAAGAAAAAGACAGTGCAGGATTGCACAAGTCATTAACGGGACAATACACACTGCCCACGTCTTTTGCTCCTCTACATCCATCTAAGGAAGAGGAGCGTCTCCATCGTCTGGGCCCAAAAAGAGTGTTGTCGTTCCACCTTGACTGCACAAAAGAGTTCTGGGTAGACAACCAACTCTTTGCGGGTTAGGAGGGAGCAAATAAGGGGCAGGCAGTGCAGAAACAAACCATTTCGTGCCCTAGTTTTGACACACACTAGTCATTTTACTTCATGGCTCTGCATTTCTGGCATGGAAAAAGTAAACAGAAACCGACGTCTGTGTGCCTGGGTGGCGCCTATATAAGTGACCGCGACGTGCCATCCAGCACCGATGACGCCACGCGGAGCTGAACAGAGCCACCCGATGGCGCTTAGGGGTATTGCTCATGCAAAAGTTTCCGGTTCCAGTCTGATGCCTGGAAAATTCAAAGGTAAGGAGTCTGCAGCTTTGAGCCTCAATCAGATATTGGAAAACAGACCTGGGTTGAAGGATCACAGGTGGACATTAGGATCCTGGTGACCAACAGATACTAGAGCCAAAGCGTAGCGCGCCTAATATCCAGTTATTTTTGTCTCCAAGTTATTGGTGCACGCACAAGTGTCTATGCGTGTCTGTGTGGGCGGGGTTTGAGCAGACAATTGAGCATGGATGTTAGCATCACCATGGGGATCAGGTTTACAGGAGACTCTAATAGACCACCTGTGTGCGGCTAAAGCGCACTGCAGGGGTCGTTCCCAAAAAAGCATGTGCAGCATTTCCCTACTTTTTTTTTTTTGTTTTTTTTTTTGTTTAAATTTGTTTATTAAATTTTCACATTTCTTGGTACAAGTTGTTATTGCGTCATTGACATGTCATAACATACTTTTACGAGCATTTGGTTAGCAGTATTTTTCTCAATGCATTTAGTGGTCTGACCATACATCGATACAACTTGGATAAGGTAGCTTACAACAGCCTGGGAGTCGTCTTCCAGTTTGACTCAGCATATTTTGCTATGTCATGCGATGTCTTGTTGGGCATATATCCCGGGGGTGTGGGTTGGTGTTTCTCCCTCACCTCTACCCATGTAAGTCATCCCTAACAGGATCCGGAAATGTATTCCTTGGTGGATGGTTTTAGTTTCAGAAATGCCAAGGGGGGAAAAACAAACCTGTGAACTGTGGGGGGAAACCGGGTGTAAGGGAGGAATGGGAGCGATCGAAGTGTGCATTGTGGTGGGCAGTGATGTGACTGCCTGTGAGTTCGCGCTATAGTGTCATCACGTGTGCAGGAGGGGGATGGAGGGCAGTCTACAGGGCCATACAGGGGTGCATCTGATCCATCTTGAACATTAGTTTGGTGATGAGTGTCCCATGGCTATACCGGGGAGGCCGATGTCCGTGCTGTGGGAGATAGAGATAGGCGTTGGGATTGGTGTTGTGAGGCCTCAGGTGTTGCTGCCGTTGTCGTTTCCTGTGTAAATTGAAATAGCAGGTATGCCCATTCCATGGAGATGGAATGTTTGCGTGTCCCTTTCACTTCCTCATCCCTTAGTGCCTCCTCCTCTGCTGCGCCCCATTTTTTCATAGCACCCACCCATGCCTCTACTGGTGGTCTCGCTGGGGCCCGCCAATACATGGCTATTCCCCTCTTCGCGAGAAGGAGAGCCAGGGACGCGAAACGCCACTGTAATTTGTCGGTTTTCTTTTTGCGACAAACTCCCAAGGCGCATGCCTCCCATGTGGATATGGTCGGGAGGTTTACCGTCGCTTGGAGTGACTGTTGTATCTTGTCCCAGTACTGTCGGATTATAGGGCAATCCCAGAACATATGCTTAAAGTCTGCTTCCTGGGTTTGGCAGCGGGGGCAAGCAAAATGCGTGTCAGGGTAAAAACGGTGTAACCGGTGAGGAGTTAGATATGCTCGGTGCAGGATATTAAATTGTATGTTTTTGAACCGCGCATTCCTAGAGACCTTTTTGGGGTATTCCAGCGCTTTTTCCCATTCTTTATCATGGAACACCTGTCCCACCTCATCCTCCCATGTGTGTCGCAACGTATCTAGGGAGGTACTGGCTAGCTCCCGGATCGCTTTGTAGTGCCAAGTAACCAGGTGCCTGCCCGCGCCCATACGAAGGATCGTGTGTAAGACTGGATGTGTCGGGGGCTCCCCCTCTCGGAGATCCCAGTAGTGTCGGCCGCTATCTAAGAGTTGCCTATGTGTAAGGAATTGTCCCGGTGGGAGGTCATACTGCTCTGTCATTTGGGCGTATGTCCTTAGCTGTCCCTCTTCAAACAGGGACTCCACCTCGGTCACATCGTGATCCGTCCATATTCGGAGGGCCTCCGTGGTATAATATTTGTCCTTCCGGGGGAATCCCACTAGTGGGAGTAATGGGGAACACAGGGGCGCTCCCTTCGACATGCGGTGTATTCGCAACACACACTTACGGGCTATGGACACTTGTAGGGGATATGTGCGCGAGGGTTTGGTCTCGGGCATCAACAATCGCCGGATAGCTGGAAGGGGTAAGCGGCCTTCGTCGGTAATTGTTTCTCCTATGTGCCGTTCCGCTACCCAGTGAGAGCCATTGGAGTTGTGCCGCTAGGGAGTACGCCTCGAAGGACGGAGCTCCCAGGCCCCCCCCCCCCCCCGAGTTGTGGGTAGCTGTAGCGTGGTTAGGGCTATCCTATGCCGTCCATCTCCCCAAATCAACGCTGTGAGTAATGTATCTAATTCCCGAAAGAAGGAGCGCGGTGGTATGACCGGGAGGTTTGTGAAATGATACAGCAGTCTTGGGACCATAATCATTTTAGCGATGGCTACACGCCCAATGGGAGCCAGGGGCAATGTCTTCCAGAAATTGACCGCCGTTCGCAGCCCCGCTAATGCCTTTCGGTGATTTCCTTCATATAGATCTTCGGGAGAGTGATACAGTCGCACTCCCAGATATCGGGGGGCCATGGCACTCCAGGTGATCGTCTGGGTTCCTACTGTTATGTCTAGAGGCGCCAAGTGGGGGCTAAGTGGGAAGATCGTAGATTTGTCCCAGTTGACTTTGAGACCAGAGGTCGCTTCAAAGTCTCGCAGTGCTGACCATATGAGGGTGAGGTCACTGGTAACATCTCGGACGTAGATCAAGAGATCGTCTGCGTATAGCGATACCCAGTGTACCGAGTCAGCTATTGGGATTCCCCATTCTTCCCCCTCTCTTCTTAATCGTATTGCTAAGGGTTCTACTGCTAAAGCAAACAGAAGGGGGGACAGAGGGCATTCCTGCCTTGTCCCCCGTTCCACTGGAAAAGAGGCGGAAATAAGTTTGCCTATCCTGACTCTGGAAGTGAGGCCCCTGTAGAGAAGTTGCATGTATGCCCGTAGGGTAGGGCCTACGTTTACCTTCTGGAGTACTGCAAACAGATATGGCCATAGTAGGGTATCGAAGGCCTTTTCCAGGTCTAAAATTAGGCATGCTGCCCGTGGGAACCGTTCTTTTGCCCTATCCTGGATATGAAACAGCCTGCGCAAATTCTGTGAGGTGTTGCGTCTTGGGACAAACCCACATTGGTCTGGGTGCACCAGCGCCGGGAGGATTTGACTGTAACGATCTGCCAGTATCTTACCTAATATTTTGCAGTCTGCATTTAATAGAGCGATTGGTCTATAGGACGCGAGTAATGTCGGGTCTCTATGTGGTTTCGCGAATGTCACTAAAATCGATTCGCGGAGCGAGCGCGGGAGCTCGCCCCTGGTCAGCACGTCCTCGAACATGACTGCCATCCGGGGCGCTAGCTGGGTCGCGAAGGTGCTATAATACTCGAGCGGGAACCCATCCATACCTGGGGCTTTGTTGCGAGCTAGTGTTCTAATCGCGTGTGCTATGTCCGGGGGTTTGATTTTTGTTTCTAACTCCTTTTTATCTGCGAGTGGGATGCTGGGCATGATTGATGGGCCAAGGAAATGAGTCAGCTCCTGGTGTGGTGTTTGTGCCGGGGATCTATAAATTTCAGAGTAATAACCCTGAAACGCATGTAGTATGTCTAGCTGAGAGTATTTAGGGTTTCCTTCCCTATCTTTGAGTTCCGTGATTGGTTTTACTTCTGTACCCTGCTTAACTAACCAAGCTAACAGTGTCCCGGTTCTGTTACACTCCCTGTGTACTTTGGTTGCGTAGGTTCTGAAGTTATATTTACGGAGATCGCGCAAAGTTTCGGCGTGTAGTGTTTTAGCATTTGCAACTTGTGCTGGGGTGGCTACCCCTTTATCCGCAGCTTTCGATAACCCCGCCAGTTGTGTCTCTGCTTTCAGTAATGCGGTCTCCAATATTTTCCGTACTCCCACTATTTGTTGGATGCAGTGCCCCCTGGCTCCGACCTTGAATGCATCCCATTCTACTAATCTGGAGGATGCCGTGCCGGTGTTTAGTGTGAAGTATTCCTGAATATGATCCCCATGTGTGTGGCAGAATGCCCGGTCAGTAAGGCACTCACGCGGTAGCTTCCATGTCGGTACAGGGGGGTGAGGTGGCCTCCATCGAAGAGTAATTGTGTGCGCATCGTGGTCTGAGACCACTCTACCCAGGTAGTCTGTGCGTTGTACCGTGGGGAGGAGTGTTGTGGAACACAGAAATCTGTCTAGTCTCACTCGTAAATTGCGTGGGATTGAATGGAAGGAGTATACCCGCGTGGTTGGGTTCTGTGCTCTCCAAGCGTCCACCAATGCCCAGTGATCCACCCATCATTGAAGGTGTTCCGTCTGTTTGTGTGCCGGCGAGTGTGCCGGCGGGGGGTGAGATCTATCCAGGTTGACGTCTAGGGTGCAGTTGTAATCCCCTCCCAGGAGCCATGGGTACGATATGTGCTGGGGCAGTATTCCCGTGAGGCGTCTCCAATATTGTTCTTGTTCTACATTGGGTGCATATATGCTTCCTATTAGCAGTGGCTGACCCTCCAACAACCCTGCTAGCAGCGAGTATCGCCCTTCTTTGTCCACTACACGTGACTGTTCCCGGAACGGCACTCCCGGCCTAATCCAGATCAGGGTACCCCTGGCAAATGCAGAGTATGTTGTGGCACATAGTATGCCGCGCCATTTTTTACGCAAGCGATCTACCTCTGTGGATGTCAGGTGTGTCTCTTGCAACAGGGCTATCTGCGCATGCTGTCTCTTTATGTATGCATATATGTTATAGCGTTTGTTTGCCGTGTGCATACCCCTTACGTTTAACGTGATGAATGTAATATCTGTGTTAGGGATCTTAGGTGCCAGCATGTCCGATGGTTAGTCGGGAGTTCCCTTCAGAGGATGACCTCCCCGCCCACTGCTCCCTCCCCTCTGCCCACCACCAGTCGCTCACACACCGTCTACACCTGCTATGTCCATGTTTTCGCTCCATTGTGGATATCTGGGGAATTAGGGAAGGGAAAGGGGCAACATTAAACAACGGGAAACATTCCCAACACGGGGGACCCATCGCACGAGGCGATACGTCCAAACTGTAGTTCCATATACGAACTTTAGTTCGTTGCTAGGGGTAGGGGGGTGGCCGTGCATCTCCGCTGGTTGCTACCACCGCTGCCGCCCGCTTGTAGACATTGTAATAGATCTACCCAAAGATGCCGCTCCTAGTTACTGCCGCCCACTTCAATCTGACTTCAGCACTTGCTGTTGTGGCTCGTGGCGGTCCTGATCGTTTGCGGCACTGTTATATCTGAGTGGGCATTGTCTTTTCTCTGGGTTTCCTGATCCTGACTCAAGGTTTTGCTGTCTTTGTCTCTCGGGGTGTCAAGGCCATTATATTAGCGTGTCCGCCGTTTGAGGGGTTACTATCGGGGGAGTTACTGAGCCTTCTCGTGACGTGCGTGCATCGCTGCCATCTTCTTCCTCCGAGCTGAACAGATGTGGGCCTCTGTCTCTGTCTGAACTCCCTCCCGTCGACTTCACCTTCATTGCCTCTTGTAGTGCTCTCCTGCGTTCCTTTATGATTTGTTCTAGATCCGGGGAGTTGTTTGTAGTAGAGTTTGTTCGCGCGTTGAGTTGCGTGAGGGCGACTTTCTTTAGTTGACGTCTTGGGCGGTTACTCGGGTGGTAGTCCTGTGGACTCCTGGAGTGTCCCGGGGCCGCCGCGTGCCGCTCCACCCCAGGCTCGCGCTTCAGCAGGGTCCGTGAAGAAATGTGTAGCATCTTCATGAATAATTTTAAGACGGGCAGGGAACAACAGAGCATATTGTATGTTCTTTTGACGCAGGGCACGCTAGGAAGGTAGCTCGCTGCTGTTGGACGGCTCGGGAATAATCGGGGAACAGCATGACCTGTTTATCCTCTACCCGAAGCGTCCCATGTTGTCGGGCTGCGTGGAGGATGGTGTCCCTGTCTTGGTAGTGGAGGAGTTTCAGCAGAAAAGGGCGGGGTGGCAATCCCGGTCGTGGTTTGCGGGCCGGGACCCGATGCGCCCTTTCGATCGAAAAGTAAGGGGTCAAGTCCGTTGCCTGCGTAAACGTTGTGATCCAGGTCGTAATGTACCGGATCGGGTTCGCCCCCTCCACGCCTTCCGGAAGGTTTATAATACGTATGTTGCTCCTTCGAGAGCGTCCTTCTAGGTCATCTGTTTTACTCTCTAGGATCTTTATCCGGGATTGTAGGTCATTCAAGACGGTTTGCTGTTGTCGCACCTGTGGTTCTATGCTGTGCAACGTCTTTTCCCCTTGGTTGACCCTGTCCGACAATTTTCTATGATCATCTCGGAGTAGATTGAGGTCCGTGGCCAATTCGCCAAACCTGTTTTCCATGGTAACTCTGGACCGTTCTATGGCTGCTAGGACTTTGTCAAGCTTGTCGGACATGGACACCGACTGAGACAGGTCTCCATCCGACTGGGCGCCATTGGGGTCTGGGGAGGTCACTCTCTGCTGACCCGAGGTTTGCGCTGTTCCTGTTGCGCGCTGACGACCCATGGTGATCGTTCCTCTCGGTGTTCACTGCAACCAGGGTCCCGAGTCGTGTTGTTCTGCGTCTCCCTTTGGGTACGGCAGACTACTGTGTCCAGCGCCTCCTGGGGTACCGTCGCCTCTCTTGGATGGGAGGATCCCTGTGGCGAGCTTCTCCGCGGATAGTTGTGTGCCGTGTCCGCCCGGGGCTACTCGCGGGTCTGATTAGTTGTGCACTCCAGAGATTTCGCGGGGGGTTGTTGCTCTCCGGTGTGTACTCCTGGTGCAAATAGGAGACGTCGATGGTCGGTCCCTTTTCGGCCGTTTGCGTCCACTACCCCGTAGTGCTTAGCCCTTCGTGGGGGTCCGAGGATCTTGGTGGCCCTGCGCGGGCTGGTTTCAGTTGCTGCAGGTGATCAGAGTGGTCCCTGAAGTATAGTGTAGGGAGTCGATGGTGCGATGTCCCGGACCAACAAGGGCAGCCCCTGGTTCAGAGTCGTGCCTGGGGGATCCGGGTATTTGGAAACCAGGGACACCCAGGTCGGCGGGCCTGCCAGTGTCTACCAGACCCGTCAGTGGGAAGCAGCCAACAGGTTGCCCCGGGGAATCCGGGGGTCCAGGATGTGGGGGGGGACGACAGTGTGGTCTAGCGCATGACAGCGTGAGGTCGCCTCTCGTGATGCCTCCGTAATGCAGGGAACCCGTGGGGGGGCCCCGGTTGTCCTCAGTTCAGTGGCGCCCGGGTCCGGGCCTTGGCCTGCCTCCTCGAGAAATCCCACAGACCAGCCAGGGATTAGTGATTTGTTTTAGTAGTTGGGGGTCTTCCCCCCCCCTCGGGCCCCCGTGGTTGCTCAGGGGCGCTGCTGCCTCCCACTTTCCACTTTCCCCTTCTCTTTTTTGCCTCCTCTCCACCGCACCTCGAGTCCCGGTGCCGCCCGCGCGCGCGGGGGTGGGGGAAGCGCCGCCCTCCAGCTCTGGTACCTCCCGAGCGAGGCGAGGAGTCAGTTCAGGCGCTGCACCTGGTCCGCAACGGCCTGTATGTAGCATGTGCGGTATTTACGGGTCCGTCACAGGAGGGGGGGTGTTCGCCCCCGACTGTCTCGCCCGCCCTGGGAGTTCGTCTGTCGCCTCTCCCGTGGAATGTCTTCCCTCCCCTGCGCACCTCGAGTCCCGGCGCCGTGCAAGGGGGGGGGGTTCACCGGGGGTGCCCCGGCGCAGGTCCGGTGGAGGTCCCCCGCTGGTCTGCCCGTCACCCTCAGGAGCGCGGGTCTGCAAAATGGCGCGCAGTTGTGCCTCTCACCTTCCTTGCTTGGTGTTGCCCATAGGGCTCAGCCTGCGTGTTATACCGTCTTCCAGCCGGGGGGGCGACCACCCGACCCCTGCTCCGTTCTCCCCCGCGGCCTGCTGTGCCGCGGCCGGCCCGCCTCGCTGAGGGAGCAACTCTGCGATCCCGGCCCAGGCCTCCTCTGTCCACCCGGTTATCTTCAGTGCCCCCGTTGCTTCCACCTCTGGCACTTATCTGCTTAGCGCTGCCCCCGCTGTCCGGCCCGCGTCTCGAGCCACCGCAGGGCCGGGGGTGGTCCTCCGAGCCTCGCCCCGCTTTCGGCCACGGTGCAGGGTTATAGCGGGCCCGCCATTTTGAGCAAGACGGCGGCTCCGCCGCAGTCGCCCGTGAGTGTGCAGTTCTCGCCGCTGTCATCCATGCGAGCGCGCCGGGCTGTTCTCTACACCACTGTCCGCCAGGCGTGGGGTTTTGTTGAGGGGTTATGGCATTTGAGGGCTAGATAAATGATTAAGGCGCGGGCCGCCGAGCGGAGCACTAGGGAGTTGCGTCCGCCATCTTGGTCGGCTTGGCCACGCCCCCGTGCAGCATTTCCCTACTTAAGTCTGTTTTAATTCATTCCTTTAATGAATGACATTTACTTTCGTCTAATTGTAAAATTTTCAAGGGGACCTAATTGGACTTAGAGTTAAAATAGTCCATTAATCCTTGGCAGGCGCGGCAAAGGGCGCCGAAGTGCGAGGTGAGCTCAAAGGGAGTAGCATTGACAAAATAGATATAAATATGGGATTCGTAGTTATAACACTCCTTGAAGTTCGTTTTGAGGTTCCTATTCAATTGTGGTAAATTAGGGATGTCTAGAAGTTTGTTGTGTAACCAAAAATAGATAAATAAAAGGGTGTATTGCAGTCCTTGAGGGTCACTGCAAGTCAAGGGAGGTTTTGCTTTTACAAGGTGAACTGGTTCTGGTTTAATCATGGGTGGGATGAAAAGAGACCAAGGGTTAGTGTACAGCGCCCTCTGCAGGATGGGGGCCACCCTTGACCCACTGACGTGTGCGAATCTTCATCACCAGTAGAGTGGGGCTTTGCTCCATCGGGCTCACAAAGGACTCTAGGCACACTACATTGATTAGTAGAGAGCTAGGGGCCTCTCAGCCAATGAAGGCAGGAAATTGCCCTGTCTTCACACAGATTACGGGTCTATACCCAGGGCCACCTAGGTATGCTAATTTGGGCAGCAGTGTTTTCCACATCATTTTGAATTTAATGCATTTGCAACATAATACATCATCTGCTGCATAATCTGCAGATTTTAACAAAATAAAATTCTATCTCAAACAGATCAAAAGTTACTAAAAACGCAGAAAGACGTGTTGCTGCGAGTGGAAGTTCTTGTCAAAGGATAACTGGCCACGTTTCTGTTGCTTATTGCTGTGCTGGGGTGTTATACTGGCAGTAATGAGGTGAAACCTTTGCCCACACAGTGGTAATTTGTGTAAAAATGACAAATAATGAACTAAGACTATCACAAAATGAGCTGCATTATGCCGCATGATTTGCATTTTCTTGCTGCATAATTTAGTCAGCACTGCCACATAATTTGGTCCTCCTCTGCTACAGAGTTCTAGTGACTACGATGTACTCCCCTCAGGGCTCTGGGCACACGCGTTCCAGTGAGAGTTGCCAAGCTGCACATAAATGGAAGCCGGTTGTGGGTAGGCAAGGCCTTCCCAGGGTGGTTCTGACCTGAGGGAAAGGGATGAACATGCATTAACTGCAGAGATTGGCACTCGACTCCTCATGGGCCACATGAAACAGAGATTGACGCTCATCTTGCGAGTCAGGGATTCAACCTCATAGATACTACAAGTGAGCAAGGCAGTGTGTCCTTTCTCCTTCCCCATGACACTTTATTTATGATTACCAGTAATAATCAAATTTCCAAAGGGTCATATTTTTACCTTTACTCTTTTACCTTTCTACATCCTAGTCACCACTCGTCAAGATTACTTTAAGATCTTAAATGCTTTATTTTTTCTTCTACTCTTCTCTGTCATTTGTGATTTTGAACATTTGGCCTTGTCAATGCTTGTTGGCGGTACTGAACAGCATCAGCAATACATAAATCAATATATAAATAAAATAAATAATAATAGTGTTTGTTGCCCTGCTGATCGGCAATAATTACTTTCAAATTACTATTCTAAGATGAGAGACCCCAATCTGGGAATGATAAATGGTAAAAAAATAATTATATTACCTACTGGCGGTCGCCAGTAGGTAGTTATAGTTAGGACCTATTATCCATAGGAAAAGCGTTTTTTGATTTGCCAATATCTTTGGCGCCGGTTGACCAATCTTCGCGAAATTTTCAAAACTAATGGCCCGCTCCGGTCAGCTCCTGTCTTGAAAGTTTGGGGGTGATTCATCAAGCGGGGGCCGAGAAAAAAGGGGTGTCCCAAAACGCGTTTTCTCCATGTTAATTTCCATAGGAAATTTTGGAACAGGCTACAGCCCGAACTGCTGAGCGGAATTACACAAATAGGTAGCTCTTGGTTCAGAAAGCGACCTTTTTTTTAAATGGTGTACATCCGTTCAGTAGTTGCTGAGAAATTCAAAAAATAAAAATATCGATATCTGAGCACCAAGGAGGATTCGCGAACCCTCCCGAGCATGAGCTGACTTCTGATTGGCTGCCAACACTCCAAACCAGGAAGTGTTGGCAGCCATCTTGTGACTCAGTAACCGAGTCACAAGAAAACAGAAAAAAGAAGATGAAAAACAAGAAAAGGGGGCAGGGTAGAAACACCCTGACCCCCTAGGCCTGCTCAGGGGGTCCCACAAGGACCCCCAGGGCCAAAAAAAGCATTTATTTTTTTTAAAAATCGGCCGAATTCACTCAAAACAAAAGCGTGGGCTCCAGCGCTTCATTATTGTTAAGCCCCCGGGTGGGCCAGGACCCGGGGGCAATGCGGAATTATATAGCGGGGGCCTGCAGGGGCCCCCGCAGCCCCGGGGCCCGCCACCTCCCCGGGGCTTTATACATAATGTGCCGAGGGCACATGGCCCCCCCGCAGCCCCGGGGACCGCCAACTCCCCAGGGCATAATGAAAATAAGGGCGGGGGGCCTCGCGGGCCCCCCCAAGCCCCGGGGACTGCCACCTCCCCGGGGCCTGCCACCTCCCCGGGGCTTTGTTGAAATTAGGGTGGGGGGGCCTCGCGGCCCCCCTCAAGCCCCAGGGACTGCCACCTCCCCGGGGCTTTGAAAATAATTAGTGTGGGGGGGCTCAAGCCCCCCCACACTGCCCCGGGGACCACCACCTCCCTGGGGCACTGTTTATTTAAATACGGGGGTCTGTTGCGGATCCCCGGGCCCACCACCTCCCCGGTGCTATCTTCACCTACTGGAGCCCTTGATGGCCCTGGGGACCACCAGCCCCCAGGGCCGGCTCCTGCAATATCCCGGGGTGCACACCCTCAGGACATTGCCGTTTGCTATGACAGGGCGGGAGCACGGCTCTCGCCCCTTCATAGCAAACCCTGCTTTGCTTTTTGGAAGCGAGTGCAGGAAACCTGCTTTCGCCTCCAAAAAGCAAAGCAGATTGCTTTTGGGCAAGGGGAGCTGCATGTCACCAGCTCCCCTTGCCCAAAAGCAATGCCGGCTCTCACAGGAGGCGGGGAGCCGGCAGGGACCGTGTGGGCATTGGGGCTCCCCCCCACGGTCCCCAACGTGAGGGCCGGCCCCGGCAGATGGGGTCCCCGGGGCCAGAAGTGGCCCGGGAGGAGGGCCACTCGGCCCCCCTTCCCTTTAATAAAAAAAAAAAAAAGCAGAAGGCCGGCCCGGGGGATGGGGTCCCCGGGGCCATAATTGGCCTGAGCCCCTCCAAATGTATTAAATAAAAAAAACAAGTCTGGCCATGCCCCAGGGGATAGGGTCCTCGGGGCCGAAATTGGCCTCGAGAAGGGGGCCGCATGGCCCCCTTCCCGTGTTTTAAAAAAAATGTGCAGGCCTTGGGGGATGGTGTCCCCAGGGCCCAAAACATATTGAAAGAAGGGGGGCCACACAGCCCCCTTCAAAGATTTTTTTTTTTTAAAAGGCATCTTGCCGGAGGCCCCGCCCCCTTCCTGCACCACTCTGCAAACGCGCCCCCAGCGCCTTCTAAGTTGGGAAATTAAGTCCCCTTGAATACTGAGGGTCCCTGGGGCAAACTAGCCCACCAGGTACCTCCAGTAAGCACCACACAGCTGGATTGCAGAGAAGTGGTCCGAGGCCATGCCCCTTTTTACACCACTCTGCAAACACACCTCTTGGCGGGGCGATGAGGTCCTCTTGTGTCCGGAGGACCTCAGGACACAAGAGGACCTCATCCCCTGAGCAGCAGTGCGCCAAGAGCCGCGTTTGCAGAGTGGTGTAAAAAGGGGGCGTGGCCTCGGACCACTCTCAGCAATCCAGCTGTGTGGGGCTTACTGGAGGTACCTGGTGGGCTAGTTGGCCACCAGGGACCCTCATGAGGGAAGGGGACTTTATCCCCCAACCAAGAGAGCGCCAGGAGGCGTGTTTGCAGAGTGGTGGAGAAAGGGGGCATGGCCTGTGTCCACCTCTCAGCAATCCCACTGTGTGGGGCTTACTGGAGGTAAGAGGTAGGCTAGTTGGCCCCTAAGGACCCCCAGCAGTGAAGGGGACTTCAATCCCAATCGAAGAGTGCGCCAGGGAGCGCGTTTGCAGAGTAGTGGGCAAAGGGGGTGTGGCCTGTTATGAGAACTTAGCAATCCTGCTGTGTGGTACTTACTGGAGGTAATAGGAGGGGTAGTTGGCCCCCAAGGATGTCCTTGGGGCCAAGTACCTCTTGTTACCTCCAGTAAGTCCCACACAGTAGGATTGCTAAGACGTCTTCGGAGGCCATGCCCCCTTTCTCAACCACTCTGCAAACGCGCCTCCTGGCAGACTACGGGATGAGGGATGAAGTCCACTTAACTCCTAAGGGACTTTGGGGGCCAAGAAGCCCTCCTGGTACCTCCTGTAAGTCGTACGCAGCGGAATTCTTGAGCGCTGGTCGGAGGCCCAGCACCCTTTCTCTACCACTCTGAAAACGTGACTACTAGTTAAAGTAGCATGTTCCTGCACCTCTGACTTTGAGGTAGTTTTAATCCCCCTGCCCTATTATATACTAGGGCCTTACAGGGTACAGGGAAGGTCATGCCAATCACAGGGGTACCCCAACCCATAGTGTACCCTAGTGTATGTAGGTGTTTTCACTGTATTCTAAGTGTCTTTCACCATAGCACTGGCTCTAGGCCTGGTTAGTCAGAGTCAGTTACCACCAGTACCCGTCAGCAAAATGTTGGGGGCACAGGATGACTTTACAACAAGGCCTCTTTCTGCACCTCTGTTGGCTCTTTCTGCATATCTTTTGCTTCTTTCTGCACCTTTCTTTGTCTTTCTGGACTTCTGTTGCCTCTTTCTGCATTTATCTTGCTTCTTTCTGCGCCTTTCTTCCTCTTTCTGCACATGTCCTACCTCTGTAGGCATAGTTAGAAATTAGCATTTAAAAAACCTTAGAAATTCACTGAAAAAACCATAGGTTTCAGGGACGTTATAGTTAGAAATTAGCATTTAAAAAACCTTAGAAATTCACTGAAAAAAACCATAGGTTTCAGGGACGTTATAGTTGGAAATAAGCATTTAAAAAACCTTTGAAATTCACTGAAAAAACCACAGGTTTCAGGGACGTTATAGTTAGTTGGACATTTCACTCGTACAAAACCAGAGAAATTTGAACGTTCTAGTTAGTTGAGCTAACTATAACTTGCGCCCCCGCAATGCACTGCTCATGACGTCACATATTACATCATTCATGACATGGTCAGTGACATCACTGATGACATCGCTGATGACATCTCAAATGACATCGCTGATGACATCATCCATGTGATAATCTGATGCACCTCTTCACACCCTAATATAACCTTTGATACACCCACTCTAAAATACAGACTACCATTTTCGAAACCATAGACACACAAATACCAGTTACTACATACTCACTCACTGATTCCTAGGTCTTGACACACATCCACTCATTCACCCATACACTCACTCATACATGCAGTCACTTATCAATACAGCACTATCATTTGCACTCATACACCTATACAGACACTCACACATCGCCACTCATCCATAGAGTTACTCACACACGTAGTCAGTCATGCAAAGAATCAATCACACTCCCATTTACTCACCTATACAGTTATACACACACCACCTCACTTATTCATACAGAGACTAACACATACTTACTGTCTTATACAATCACTGACACAAGCACACACTCATCCATACAGCCACTCACAATCACTCACTCTCACATATAGTCATTTATATACTCCAACACTCATATATACTGCCTTTCACATATGTAGTTACTCACACATGTACCAGTGAGACATCCATTCACTCATGAACACACCCATACACACACTCACCCACCCATACAGCCCTTCACAAATGCACTCATGAACCCATACACCCAGTGAATCACCCACTCACACATCTATGCACAGAGTCACACACCCCCCACCCACCCACACAGACACTCAGGCACACATACAGATAGTCAGACAACCAATCAATAACCCATATAGACACTCATGTAGCTACTCACCAACCCATGCAGACGCTTACACACCAACTGACAGACTGATACAGTCATTCACACAGTATAGTCACTAACCCATGCATTCAGTAAGACACATTTAATCACTCACTTATACAGTCAGTCACGCACCTACTAAATCATCCATTCAGACAGTCATACACCCACTCATTCTTCAATACACCTTGGCCAATATATATATAAAACATATTAAAACTTTACAGAAACACACAGACACTGGATGATGTCATCAGTGATGTCATTTGAGATGTCCTCAGTGATGTCATCAGTGATGTTACTGACCATGTCATGAATGATGTAATATGTGATGTCATGAGCAGTGCATTGCGGGGGCGCGAGTTATAGTTAGCTCAACTAACTATAACGTCCGAATTTCTTTGGTTTTGTATGAGTGAAATGTCCAACTAACTATAACGTCCCTGAAACCTGTGGTTTTTTCAGTGAATTTCAAATGTTTTTTAAATGCTAATTTCTAACTATAACGTCCCTGAAACCTATGGTTTTTTCAGTGAATATATATATATATATATATATATATATGCTGCTACCAACAAACATTGTCAACACCAATAGGTCTCACCTTTGAGACCTATTGGCAATGATTTTTAGCCATGCTATACAGTAGCATAGCTGTACATAGTGTAAACCGAAAAGTGCTATGATGCAGCCGCCGCGTCAATTTGCAGGCAAGTGCCAGCACAAAATGCAGCAAATCTTTGTTCTTTTTATGTACCAATCCGAAATGGATAAGTGAGTAAAAAGTTGCACAAAGGCAATTTGTGATATAGCTCTAATGCATTTGTTTGATATTGCACTAATGCACTCATTTTTAAAAATAAAAAAAAACTAATAGGGGGGTTTGGGTGGGAAGCGAGCAGGGGAATGAGGCAACATGAAGGAAGGGAGAGTGAGGCAGAAGTGCTAAGATGCAGCCGCCGCGTCAATTTGTAGGCAAGTGGATAAGTGAGAGATAACCACGATGAATCACACAGGCAATGAAGGGTGGAGGATGGGGAAGCACACAGACAATGGGGGTGGGCAGTTGGGGATGGAGAAACACACAATCTAGGGTGGGGAGTTAAGGATGGGGAAGAACATAGACATTGGAAGTTGGTCAGGTGGCTGATGGGTAAGCACGTGGATGACGGAGGAGGGTGTGGAAGCAAGAAAGGTAAAAAGAGGCCGAGAGGAAGCAAGAACCTCAAATGAGAGGGAGGGCTAGACACACATGGACGAGAAAAAGGAACATGAAGTGCAGAGGGAGACAGCATGAAAACATATGCACTTTCGTAGAGAGCCTAACCACAAAAAAAAAAGTAGCACCAGAAAAGTGAGCAGTGGAAGGATACAAGTAATGGGGTCAATGATTCTGGGGAGGGCCAACCACTAGAGTGGAATGAAAGCCCACAGGAGCTGACGAATAAGTAGCAAGCAAATAAGAGACAATAAAGCCAGCCAATGGTAAGCAATGTGCGGGCTTCTAAGCCCACTGTAAGCTAACAATGTCTCGCACCATACAGCGCATGCACGGTCTTAGGCGACACATAAAAAGCAAAAAAAAAGGCTGAGGAGGTTAGGAACGGGCAGCTGTGTAAATGTACTAGTAATGTAGTCAAATGGTTGGTAAGAAAAGATATGCTCTATGGTAAGGAGAAAAAGAAGGAAAGACATTGCACATGAGCAAACAAATAACATTGAGAAGAAAGCCAGCCAATGATAAACAATGGCCTGACCCAAAGCCCACTCTTAAAATTTGTATTATACAGTATGCGTCTTTCCACAACAGAGAGCTGAAGCTGTCTGTGGGCGAGACCTAAAAATGCTCCTACCCTGACATGTGACACAATATTTTCTATACTTTACCAAGGCTTATTTAACCTTTTTTCTGCCTACGCGCTCTGCCAAGTTTTTATTGCATATTTCACACAAGTGCTGATAGAGGCCCATTCTATCACAAAATAACTGTTTTGATTTCAAGAGATGTGGCTTATGTGATATAAAGCCATAAATGGGGCTTGAAAAATTACAATGAGACGATGCAACGACATGGTGTGATGAAAAGTTCACAAGTGCCAATCCAATCATTATTTACTTGCTTCTCTTACGTACTGCCTAGCACAGCAGAGGAGATCGGAGGGAGCTCTGAGCTCGATGCACATACTGGACCTTAAGCCTGAGCATAACTGCTATCATAGCAGTCTCTGCACCTAATCCTTCTTTAATGTTGTTTTTTTTTTTTAAAACAAACCAGACACTAAAAAGGAACCTGTCAGGAAATCAGCATTTCTTCTTGACCAGGCAGTTCAGACCCAGAGTATGCAAGTCTCCCCAGAACAGCTGGCAAGACACATTAAGGACTCCTAAACAAGACCCAACTTCAGGCACCTGGAAACATAAATGTAGCTTGAGCAAAAGCTAAGGGCCTTATTATGAGTCTGGCGGTTGTAAGACCATCAAGTTCGCGGTGGTGGTGGTCCGTCTGCCGCATTACGTCTTCAAATGTCGTTCCCTGGCGGTGGCGGGGCTGTGCCACAATGTAACATGCTGAGCGGGACTGGCGCAGTCCTGCCCAGCATATTACGAGTTCCGCCACCACCAGCCATTTCATGGGGGGAGCCCCGCCATGAAAAGGCTGGCAGTAGAGGAAAAAAGGGGGCCCCCTACAGGGCCCACATGTCCCCCCCCCACTACCATTAGGATACATTTAGGGGGGCACAACATGGGCGCCACTCTCCATGCGGTGCTGGAACTTTTTTTCCGTTCCCATTGCGGTGCCTGTTTTCCAGGCACCGCCATGTGAAAGGCAAAGGACCGTCCGCCGTACACGAGTTCAACTCGTAATACGGCGGGTGGTCCTTGCACGGCTTTGGCGCAGCTGTGTCGGCGGAGAGCCGGCGCAACTGCGACAAAGTAGTTATTAGGCCCTTCATCTTTTCTGGAAACGAGCTCTGGTAGACAAAATAACCTATCAGTATTAATATGGCCACTACAAGGCGGGAGGTCGAAAGCTCAAAAACCACCCTCTTGAAATTGGGTCTTTGGTCTTCCTTTACTTTTTTTCCAATATGGCAGCCAATGTGTTTCCCCCGAAGGCCTTGGGTATAAAATGGAAGCATGCCCTGTGGTGGGGAACGGAGACCAGTTCACCAAGAATAAAACACAGAACACCTCCCACAGCACAAGGGTGTCAGCCTTCACCTCCAGGGATCTCCAACATGTTACTGGTAGTACTGGAGATTCTCTTCAGAGCCGGCTTCAGAGGCTTCCGCGACTCCCCGCGTGATGGAGAATACGTGGACTCATCGGTAGAGATCTATATTGAAGAAGAGAGAAGATGGATTTGTAGTGAAATAGAGTGAAAGGTCAGTGGTGGATTAAAGCATTCAGGGAACAACCACAAGCATTGCCAATGTCTATAATATCATTTAGAGCACAACACTAGACGAGAAGCAGCAAGATTTCATTAAACAATAGAAGATAGGTGGCTTACCTGGAAGCGAACCCCCACATCTGAGGGTTTCTGGTTCTCTTCTGAAGAGTTCTTCTCTGACGTGGCCTTCTTCTCCGCCAGGACCTTTTCTCTGAGGTAGTTCAGGCGCCGGTAGGTGCTGAGCTGGGCACGGAGCAAGCAGACCAGCTGCGACCGCTCAATAGATCCCAGTAAGATCATGGACTCTGAAGAGAGAGAAACGAATTCTTACATGCTAGTTTGCTGAGATTGGAGATGAACATTTACTGCTCTACAAAATCTGTAATATTAAGAACTAGATTAAGATAGCAATGACAAGACAAGTTTTCATCATATTGCACCTTCATCTTCATCACCCAGGAGTTACTGAGTGTGTTACAAAGAGTGGTATAGTAGGAGTTGTTCACTGTCTGTCCCTTTCCCTTCAAAGGTCGTGCCTTCTCTTTTACCTTCCATTAGTAGCATAAACCATAATGTACTTAAACTTTAAATATTTCTGTGCATTGTCCAGAGTTAACAAATTGCACCTTTAAAGAGGAAGGTTTTATGTACAAGTTGTTTAGAAATATTTATTACGGTACGCATTACGAAACTTCAATTAGAAATCACAGAAATAAAGGAAGAAAAAGATTATATAAATCTATATAATCTAACAGAAAAAAACTATACTATTCTAGAGAAAACTCAAAAGAAATCTAATCTTCACAAAGATGTGATAGACTGACTACAAGTTGGGATGCGTACACCCTTGCTAAAAATATAGCTGACACTACTAATCTTAACAAGAGTGCAACAAATAAAACCAACAATTCATGAATGTAGCAGTGTGTGAACTATATACCAGTACAGCTACAATGCTTAAACAAATTATTTCTTAGAAGAAATAAATATGAATGGAATACAGAGAAACAAATCATTACGGAATCAATCAAAAGAGGAGAACACCACCAGTGGAAGAAAAGAGAAGGAAAGAAAAGAAATGAGAGAAGATAGGTAAACACAGAAATAATGAAAGCAAGATCACAACTGAGACAAGAAGCAAAGAAATTAATATAGTTTACATTTTTTTTAGAGGGTTCTTTAGCAATGCATGAAATAAAAATACTGAATAACGGTTTCAGTTATGTTTCATTGGAACATGTTAACTTTATTTAAATTAAAATTGATTTGTTTATATTTGCTAGACAGTTAAAACTAAAAAAAATGATTGAAATGACCCCAAATAAGGATTTTAGGCAAATCCCCACCTTTGGAAATCTCCAATTGCACCATAAGAGATCAGGTTGATATATAGACTGACCAGATCAATAAAATTCTCAGATAAATTTGATCTTCAAACTATTACTCATGGTATGGATACTGATTATTCAGATACTCATGACAGGAGTCTAATGATCAAATCTAATTTCTGCCCAAAGTTGCCCAATGAAGACAACTTAAATACATTAAAGAAATTTGCTTTAGGAGACATGGATAGAAATGACTGTCAAAAATATCTTTCAAATACAACAAGAACCACATTGAGGCAATAAAAGTCTCCAAGATAATAAAAACATAATAATCAGAAGGGTGGATAAAGGGGGAGTTTGTGGCATGATAAATTTTGTGATGAATACAATTAAATTATTCAAGGCAGACATAACTCGATCCTCCTCAAAGATATAGAACATCACAAGATGAGTGAAAAGCACTGGAAAATACTTCTTTGAGCCTTTAAAAATTTGAATACCAAATGTTACAGTCTGGAAAATTGTACTACACTCTTACAAATAATACATTGAAATTACAAATAATACACAGAATAAAACACACAGCACCTTTGTACATACAGTTTATGACAAGGTATTTTTACATGTGTACTTGTTTTAACAAAAGGTATTTAACCAAAAACTAAGATGCAAAGAGTTACATTTGTGCAGCATGGTAACATCACATTGAATAGGAATTTAAAATACATTTTTGTATTGTCAGGTTTGCTGTTTTGTGGTAATAAACTCAAATGTGACCTTTGCACTTATTTTAACTGTCATAGCATGTATGTTATTTACACCCAACTTTACAAAATAAAATTTAGAAAGTGTGTTAAGTAATTGTAAGCACTCAACCAAATATTGAGAGGGCTCCTCACCATCTCTAGTTGTGCACACATTAAGATAAATGATTGAGGATAGAAATGATGGGCCATTTGGGATCCATTTTAAAGTGTACTTTTTTCTACTGCCAGTGCTGAGCACTGGATGGGACCCAGTCGAGTTAAAGCCCCAATCGGAATTTTAACTAATTCTCTGAGGCACAGCTGGGGCCACACTGGCTTCTGGTGCCTCAAGGGTTTCACTTTCAGGCCATCTGTGTGGCCCACAGACCCTTTTATTTGCATGGACCCTGGTGTATTCTAGCTAAACATCTTCAATATACTCAATCTATCTCTAAAGTCTGACACTCGGTTTCTAATGTCTAAAGTGCTTTTTACACTGCTTTTTAACTGGGCCCATGTTAGTGGAGTGACTTGTTCGAGTCTGGTCCCCACAGTAATTGAAGGAACTCCCACTTCTACTGTGAGGAAATGGGTGTATTATATGGTGTGGTTGTGCGACCTCACCGTATAATACCAACCCCTTTAGAACCAGTAGGTTTTGTTTATCAAACCTTCAGCTCAATCCTGGGAATCTGTGGCTCTGAGCAGCAAGACTTACACAAAAGAACAAGTGTAAAGAAGAAGAAATTGACAAGACACTCAAGAAATCCAACACCAATTTATAAAAATAGGCTGTATTTTTTGACACCACAATGAAAAAAGATCTACCAGACGGTTCCAGGGATACTGAATTTACAAGAAATAGTAAATCAAAGCATTTCACTCACCCTCATACAAGCATTGGCAAATTCAACTAATTTAACACTTAGAAACGTTTTCACCAAAAAGTTTGGCTAGTTGTATTGTGGTCACTTCGAGTCACTTTAGGCGACCAACGCCAGTAGGCCGCCAGTTAGGGAGAACAGCAAGGTCCTCAGAATCAGTTACCTCCACAGATGAAGCAGTCTCCAGGCAGCTCCCGGCACTTTATCCCCTTAGCAATGGATTCCTATGGAAGTGGTACTGATGCAAGGGATGAAGGATGCTAAAGATGCTCAAGGATGCTGGGAATGAGAAGGTTGAAGGGGGTCTTCCTGGAGCTACTCCTCGGTTACAAAAGAGGTGAAGTGGTCCTGGTCACAGGGTTGACATCCCTTAAAGTCCTCTTGGTGCGGGTAGAAATCCAGTTGCTGCTGGACTACCAGTCACCTGGTATAATGGTTACAGCCAAATCCTTCCCTGGGCGATAACTCAGCTTCTCGATGGCTAAGCTGCACTCCGACAACTCTCCCGGGCTAAGCGAACTCGGGTGCAACTTTGAGCATTGGGTCCTGGTCTCTAGTGCTGCATGGTGGCGGTTGGCGGTAGTCTGGAGATCCTGGGCTACCAACGTGCCCCAGCAGGATTCTCAGCTGTTGTGGCCATGTGCTATGAACAGGAGGTCGGCCAACCGACCCCTGGAGTCTCTCTGCTTTGGGTGGGCTGCCGAGATGACTTCTTCACAAGCAGGACAAAGCAGGCACAGTGCCTCTTCTTTGCTAGTCATCAGGTTCAGCCGCTGCAGTCCACCCCACTGCAGCTTCCCTTTACCAGCTCCATGGTGCAGCAGGGCAGCTCTTCAGTCCAGTCAAGTTCTGAGTGCCAGGGGTGCCCAATTTATGCTCAGAAAGTGCCCTCAGGATAGGATGTGGTTGCTAGCCAATGAGCTACCAGGTTCCCTCCCTGCCGATGACCGCCTCCTGGGAAGTGTGGCATCTCTCTATCCCAAGATGCACCATTCTTCCCACTCACTAAATGGCAGAACCCCTCTCTCGGCGTCCAGAGCTCCTTAGCCCAACCCAGAGGTGTGGCTACGAAGGGGGCTACATGCCCCTGAAAAACAGGTTTGACAACAGGTTTCTCCTATCCTTCCTGGATAGCAGCTACTCTACCTAAACAATGGGGCTGCCCCTCTCCCAAGTGTTTCCCATTTGTTCTTCAAAGTCGGCTTCATCTTTGAAGCTCGCCTTTTGGGGCAACACCTGCATGGCTTCCTGCAGGAGGGAGATACCACCTCTCTTCAGTGCAGGCCCCAATTGTCTCCTTTCCTGGGAGTCGTTAGCATGTCTCCATGTAAGGACAGAAAGCTGTCTCTGGCTCAAGCTCCTTGTCTAATTGTTAAGGGCACACGGGATTGAAGGCAACAACGTGGCAGCTTTGTAAAAAGTTGCACACTGTTAATTGTTACATTAATTTGGACTGGAGAGTCAAGTTGGGCGTAATGTAACAAGTTGTTTCATACTTTGGAGTATCAACGTTGGTCACACTGTTCAGGACTTAGCTCACCTGAGGGGTCAGCGTGTAACCCTTTACTCGCCAATGGGGTGACCAAGTCTCTCCTTAGTAAAAATGACAGTTTTGCATTTTTACTGCCAGAACATGTAAAATAAATGTTCTGCCCGTGTAATATGCTGCACCCTACCTTTGGGCTTGGTAGGCCTGCCATAGGGGTGGCTTACACATATTGCACGGGGCGGCTTGGCTTTGCTATTGGTTTAAATGAGAAAGTCAGGATAACAGTTTCAAACTGCTCTTCCAGTCTGCAATGGCGGACTGGGAGACATGGTTTACCTGAGGCTCACCCAGGGTGGCACAACCAGTGCTGCAATCCCTGGGGTGACTCTCTAACTTACATGCCCTGTGTACCATATACCAGGGACTTACAGGTAAGTTAGCCTATGCCAATTGGGTATAGCCAACATAACACACACATTATGGGGTCAGGGCACTGGCAGTGAGGTCGGGTTTGCAGACCTTAGTGCACTCTCAGAGTCGAAAAACAGCAGCATCTGCCCAAAAATGTGCGGGTGACCGTACAAAAAGAGACTTTTCCTTACATCTATTCCTTGATTGTGGGTCACAAACCTTTTTATAAGGTCTTCTAGACTCGATTTGTTTGATTAATTAGCCCTTGTGGGTGACGTTACATGAACAATTTACTGCCAAGATGCCTTTCAGCGAATGATGCATTAACGAATGCTTACTTACTAACACCGTGCTGAGGTAGACTCTTTTTCTTTAGACCACCTAGTCTTTCCTACTACTGTACTGACTAATAGGACACTCACTATTCACATGCCTCAATTTATACAACCAACTTATAGCTTATAGCTAATGGCAATGAAACATGTGCAGCCTTCAAGGCTTCTAGCTTATATGGGATACTGTATTCAGGCCCAGCAAGCCATATTCCTTTGACCCAAAACATACTCCTGCATGGTTACGTTTCCCAGAAATCTTTGTAAAACAGGAAAGAGCCACAGGGACAGGATTTAACAAAATGCAAGACAAGGGCTTTATCTCCAAGGCGTGGCCACTCTAGCCACCTATCTAGTCAAACTATGGCCATGAGTTGTACCTCCTGATCTGAGGAAAGACATGTTTATGTTTGTATATGTGCATTTATAAAGTGTAGAACAGTCACCCCAAAATGTGGTAGGGTGGTGCTAGAACCAAATCATATGAGTGAGAAACTGAGAGACACAAATTCCTGAACTGTAACACTCGGCCTTCATGATGTTTTCAGAAAAAGCTACTTTTTAGAGCCTTTCTAAACCCAAAGAGATTTTGTTCCTTCCTAAGGTGTGCAGGCAATTCATTCGAATGTTGTGCTGTGGCTGTTGAGAAGGCGTGTCCTCCAAGCAAGGACCTCTGGAAGCAGGAACCACCTATCAAGAGAGATCACTCGATCTCAACTGGCATCGAAGTTGGTAAAATGAGAAACAATGGCTCAAAAAGGACCATGGGGGGTATGTACAGCTTTATGCACTATGCAGAATGACTTAAAAATCACCTTCTCCTTCCATAGCAGACAGTAGAGGGAGGCTAGAGCATGTGAAATGCGTGCTCTGGCTCTTAATCCTACAGCCAGTCTGGCAGCATAATTCTGAACTACTTGAGGTTTATGAGTAAGGCTCCCAGTTTTCTGTTTTTACAGATAAAACCAGACAGAAAACAATGTGTCTCCTGTCTGAATTAATTTTTAAAAGTGGAAAAATACAGAAATTCTGCTTTTTGTGAGTGACTCTCCATGCTGTTCTTGATGAATTCTAGGCCAACAGTTGAGCAGATAGACATAATGGGGAGTTAAAAAAAAACAGGATTACATTTCCTTGATTACAGGCATATGTTAACAAATATTTGTATATAATGCTAATATTTACCTGTGGGTGTAGTGTTTTGTTATATGTGGCTGCTTAATTTGCTAAAACATGATCGACATCAAAGAATGAGTGCGTGTTTATCAGTTAAATAAATGCGGAAATATACCATTTTATGTCTCCGTTTATTCTCAAAACACAAAATAAATATGGAAAAATACAGACGGAAATATTAAAACAATAAATACCATGAAACCGGAAGCCCTTATTTAAGGGAGATCAAGATACGGAGCCTTATAATTATCAAGGCGGGATGAAATATAAGCATTCAAAATCATCACTTTCTGGGAAAAGGAGTACAGGTCAAGAATCCTCTTCAGTTTTCTGACGTGAAAAAGCAAAAACCGACCATCGTCTTCACCTGATCAGTCATGGACAAAACAGAGTCAAATTTGACTACTAAATTCTTCATGGTAGAAACCAGGATAGGATTAGGTCCTAGAAAAGACGGCTAAAACGAGAAGTTTTAAAAAGGTGACAGCCTCAAAGGGCATAGTGCCTTTATCTGGCTTCAATTTAGTATAAAATTGTTGTCATTCATCCACGGTGGAACCATTAGGAGTGAAATTGGCTAGATATGGCATCTGGATCAATAGTAATTTGTTTAATAATCTGAGTGTTTTCAGCATATTGCAAATTAAACTCACATGACTGAATTAGCTGAGCCAGGGGGGCCATGTATAGATTAAAGGGGGGGGGGGAAATATTGCCCTCTGAGGGACCCCGCAGGATAATGATACAACTATGGAGGGGAAGGCTCCCACTGAGAATTGTAAAGTCATTCTAGACAAAAGCTATTAGACCAGGACCAGGTATGGTCTAATAACCTCTGATGGTTGACTGTATCAAATGCCACGGAAAGGAGAAAAAAAAAAAATCAGCGTCACAGAAAGATTAGCATCAGAACACAGTCGTAGATCATTTAATGCTGAAATGATATCCATGCTTCTCCCTGGATAAAAGCCTACTTGGAGGGGATGCAACTCAACAAAAGCAGACGTCTGGGAATAAACTGCTCTCTCCGGTAGCTTAGCCAGGTAAGGCACCTGAACTATAGGGAAGTAGTTGGTGAGAACTTCAGAGTCCAGCCACACTTTCTTCAGCAGATGCATAACTGCTGCAAGTTGAAACTCAGAGGTGACCGCTCCTGATAACGGAGACACATTAAGAAGAGGTTTAGAAGGGTCGGGTTCCAATTTAGGAATATCTTTCAAAAGAAGAAGGGGATCTTTAGGAGAACTGGGAGGTTTACTTGCAGCGCCTAGAAGCTCCCTCGGAAGCGTACGTTTGCTCTCGATAAATTATATTTTCATTTAATTTCATTTCTTTTGTTCACCAGTTGAAGAAACTCTTCATTGATCAAAAGGGAGAACTGTGTTAAATCCCAGCAATTATCAATGGATCCCGGGCCAGAAAATTACCATAAGGCGGCAAATATGGCGGTATGCTGTTCATGATGGCTAGATTTTCTCTGCTAAATAGTCTGCAACTGGGTTACCCTAAATTCCCAGAATCCTAATCAGAAGATGGTAATAGTGGGCCACGTAGCTCACTAAGTGAAGAGAAAATGGCTGCTGCCATGTGGGCGGGGAGGGGGGCTGGGGGAGGGGAATGGGGGAGAAGCTGAAAACATTTGGGTGGAAAAGAAACACATTTTTGTCTTCCGAATAGAGCGTTTATAGATTTAATTGTGGTGTTTCCATTCTGCCTTAACAGTGGGGTTGTGAACCCGTTGCCAACAGCGCTGCATTACCCCCCCCCGAACTTCTCTCCGCAGATCAGCTAGCACTTACGAGAGGCACTTACGAGAGCGCGCGTGAACTTGCATGCTTCTTTCTCACAATGGAGCTACTTGACCTAATGAGGTGCTCAGGTGGATATAATGACTTCAGTCCCAAATGAGAGTCCCTCACATTCTTGTGGGGTTTGCGATGCATGATGGGAACTAGATTTTTGGGCTAAGCAGCTTTCCAATTTGACTTTTGTAGGCACACCCCTCCTTGCAACCCTTTTAGGAGTGAACAGACAAAGGGTAAGTGGAAATGGTCTGCCCAGGAAACAGAGTGTGGCAGAAAAGACAGCACCTGAGGGGAATAACAGCAAATTATGTGTAACACACGCCCCTTAACATCAAGGAGGGTATGGAGTGCTCATAGCTAGATTAAAATCTTTAAATAAATCAACATAATTACTCGTCAATGAGAAGGCTGAATTTTCAAAGTGTATATTAAAATCCCCTAAGACGATTACTGAAGACATCTCAAAATTTGATTCTAAGGCGGTGGGTGAGCAGTTCGTTTGCCTCCGAATCTCTCTGAGGTGGTCTGTAGGCGAGGAGAAAAGTCCAGGACACTCGTGAATGTGACAAAACTTTTACATCCATAATTTCTAAAGAAAGATGGCTGTAGGCAAAAAGCGCAGAACATTTTAAAGCATTTCTATAGATAAAAACCAACCCGACGCCTCACTTCCCTTGGCGGCGGAAGGATAGCATGGAGTAACCTCACGGAGGGATATCATTTAAAATATCCGGCTTGTCGTCATGAAACCATGCTTCAGTGATACACCGGCTACCTACCTTGAGATAGGTATCTCAAGGTAGGCAGGCGGTGCACAGTGGTAAGAGTTTTTGCCGCTGAGCGGCCATTACTTAGAGCACCACGCAAGAAATAATGAGATTAGCAGGTATCTGGGGAGGCAGAGATTTATCTGCTACAATATGTAGAGAGGGGTCCCCCAGAAACCAAAGGGAGAGACTTATAGAGTCAAGGAAATCTCCCTTTGGGACTCAATTATAAAAACAGAAGGCTCAATCAATCACTCATAATTATCACCAACATGCCATGCCACATTCAATTGTCCCCTCACTTTCAACCAAATTTCAATGTTAAGACGTCTAAAGTTTCTTAAATATTTAATGTTGCATAAATCACCCACGTTACAATTGGAAATAATGCAAGAGTTAAAAATGTCACAGCAAATCAATGTGCTGGATGCCTGACTTTGCATCAAAAGAGGATTTTATGCAAAATCAGGCATTCAACACATTGATTTGAACGGATAGAAAGATTGATATGGTTGTCTCTTATGTTCTCCCCCTTGTCTTAATTGTGTCATGTCATGAAAAAACTCTGTGTGTTTTTAAATGATGATGGTTTTTATATGTTTCACATATTGGTGTTTTTAAATTGGTATCACATTGTCTGAACAGGTGTTGATGCTGTGACATTTTTAACTCCTGCATTATTTCCAATTGTAACATGTGGGTGATTTATGCAACATTAAATATTTGAGGAAGTTTAGACGTCGTGGCACTGAAATGTGGTTGAAAGGGAGGGGACAATTGGATGTGGCATGTTGGTGATAATTATGAGTGATTGATTGAGCCTTCTGTTTTCATAATTGAGTCCCAAAGGGAGATTTCCTTGACTTTATGAGAAAGAGATTTATAACAAAGATGTAAAAACACCAGATGTTGAACTGTTTCCCGATTCAAAGAAAATGAGGGAAAGAGTTAAAAAGAGTTAAGGGTGTGAAAAACGTGCATAATTTGCTGTCGAGTAATTAAGCGAAATTAGAGAAAAATGTAGCAAAATGATGTGTAATTATGCAAAATGCATCTCACACTCAAATAGATACCCGAACTGTCCTTTGAGTGAAAGCTCAACTCAAAAATATAATTTCAAGATGATTTCCAGTAGCTCACGTTGAAAACACTGCCCCTCACATTCGGATTTGTAGTTTTGCATTAAAAAATTACCTGAACGGTCCACTCGGGTAAAAAAATCTACCTGAGGTAAAACGAACTGCCGTTCACGTTCAAAACACTGCTGCTCGCTTTGAGATGTGTAGTTTCGCGCTCAAACATTATCCTAACAGTTTTCTCGGGTAAAAAAATCTACCTGAAATACATCTTGCATACAAAAATTACCCGAGTGGTACAGCTTCCCCAGGGACTACTCAGTTACCATCGCACAGGTGGGTGCAATCATAGATGCCCCCCGCCCCTTGAGCTGCCCCTTCATCATTTACTGCTGCACTCTCCCCTGCATCCTTCATCTGACCCCATAATAATACTAAGACCCCACTATTCGCCATGCTTAAATCCACTGGACTCCCTTGATCAAACATGGCTACCAGGTAAGAGGACTTTCTGAGCATCAGCGTCTGGATCACCAAAATGCTCCAGTTCTCATATATTTTATAGCACTTCTGGGGTACTTTGGTATCACTGAAGAGTTCACAGACCAGTGCTTAATTTGTGCCGTTGGTTTACGGTGCTCGGCATCGGCACTTAATTGTCAACATCAGCGCTTGTGACAGTCTGCCACAAGGTAGCGCTGTCTGGCTAATTTAGAGATGACCACAACAACACTCAATTATTAATTCAATATGCACTAAAAATGACTATTACCTGCCGCCCAAGCCATTCTTACAGCTTTTGGGGCCTGGAATTGTCCAATTTGTCACACTTGTAGGAGTGTGATGTTAGTAGTTGTGTTGTTACTATCATTGGCAGCATGGCAGGGCAATGTGTGGTGCAAGATGCAGTGGGCTCCTGACGAGCACCCTGGCACTTATTTTTTTTACAAATCAAGCACTGTCACACACAATTATGTGGCTCTGTTTGTACTGCCTACTTCTTGTGCACAAAGTGACCAATTCCTTATTTGCATGGGGCATGGCACCTTGCAAATCAAGAGATATCTTTGTATGTGCACCTAAACCATATCACAATCTTATAGCATGGGCAAAAGGCCCTGAAAGAATATGCCAACTTTGTACCACCCAGGAGGTGGCACACAATTAGTTCGCCCATGCCCTCCTTCACCCCCAGGGTTGAATGTTAGGAGGTCGCAAGCGGTGTGCCATGAACTACCCCAGGAACCTCATCGAGGGTGCTGCCCGCATCCCTCTGCTGGGTTCCTTGCTTGATATCATTGCCCCCATGGGTCAGAGGTCACAAGCAGGGAAACCGCTTCAGGTGGACCACCATGTTGTGTTTCTATGCAGCTCTGTCTGCAGCATCTGTGCTATGTTGCTGAATCAGTACAGAAGCTAAAGACAGAAGGTCTTTTGTAAACAAGGCACGCAGCCCACTCAGTGGTTGGTACAACTAGTCAGGTTGGACACTGGGGCAGTGCCGTCTTAACGCATGGGCACGCTGGGAAGTTGCTCGGGGCCCCCACAAGCATAGGGGCCCCATGCTAATCTATGCACAGACCAGAATTTAAACAGGGGCGGCTCCTCCGCAGTGTGGTTGTGTAGGCATGGCCCAGTGCACTGCTTTGCCCGGGGGGCTATAATGCTGTTAAGATGGCCCTGCACTGGGGCCATGAACCCGAGTGGTAATTAGAGCCCTCATAGGCTGAATAGTAAATGGGGTCCTTGAAGGCTGCTGTAGAGTGATGAGGCACACACTCTACTCACCTTTGGCAAGGAGGCTCACTGTGTGAGCGCAAACCAGGTAACCGCATTCAGCCTGTGGGGGCACATGTGAGCCAAGAGCAGTGAAATGCTCAAACATGGATGCAGGCAGTCACCTGCTGTATCCATGCAGAGTATATATTACACAGCATTAACCTGGCTAGGAAACAACAACGCACTCTCCAAAGGGTGATGGAGGATTCAAGTCTGTGCTGAAGAGGGACTATTTTAACACTTCTAAATGCAACTTTGTGCACTGAGATAGTATTTCATTGGGCAGATTTAACCCTTTCTGCTAGGTTCTTGCTATTTAATCAGTGGCTGCCATACTGGTGTATATATAGGTCATACAATGTGTATCCAGTACACCCATATGACAAATATATGTTACAAGTAGCAGCCACATAGAACAAGAATGTACACCACCAATTTTGAACAGGATCTATGCAAACATCGGAGAAAGTGTCTGGTGCGAAAGTGTGCAGACACTGCAGCACTTAAGGAGTAAATGACCAATCAGGAGCTCAATCTTTGTGACATCAACATCAGTTCATTTTTCTTGGTGTATATTGCTTGGTGGGATGTGAACTACCTCATTAATATTCATGAGGTAGGTGGACAGGAAGGCGCTTGAAGAGCTGCCTTTTCAACTACATTTTGAAGTGGAGGAGAGAGAGAGTGGTTCTGAGCTGTGGCAGGGTGTTACTGCAGATCCCAATGGCAAGGTTTGAGAATCTTGACTTCTGGGGCCGTATTACACATAGTGCTCCGGGGACGCAGCGGACATGCACTCCCACTCTTTGCCTCACCGGGGCACTAGGGTGTTACAGAAGAAGCCGCAGCCCCTTCTGTAATACTGATTGCGCTGCTGCTATCTTCATAGGATTTGCCCTCATTTGCATGGGGTGTGGCCCTCACTGTTTCTCTGAGCATATGGAGTATTTTGCACATAAGTCAGAGGCAAACACGCCCTTAGGAGACTCATTTACAGTGCGCCACAAAAAGATGGCGCACTGTGCCCCATCAGTGCAGCCTTTTGAAGGGGATACCCCCCTGCAGGCATGTCCAATCACTCACTGCACATGCCTGCTAAGGGATCTCTCTCCCCTCTGTAAAGCGCAAGCAGCATGCCGCCGGCACTGCGAAACACGGAGTGGCTTGCAAAAAGCTGCTCCGTATTCACAAAATGCTCTGAGCCCAGGGCAGGCGCAGGTTCGCAGCTGCCTTGAGGGCAGCACATTAATTGCAATAAGGTGCACAGTGCCTGTTTGTGCACCAGGTGCCTGTTTAAAGGTGCCCCGTGGCTCAACAAGGACAAAGCGTCCTATCTGTAATAGAGTCCCTAGTCTTTTCCTTTCAGTATTTCTTGATTTCCAATATTTCGAACTTTGTATGTATGTGTTATGTTCTACAGCATGAACCTAGCCGAAAGGCAGCGGAGTGCGGTACAGGATCAAAGATAAGCATAAAGTTCATGGGTAGTAGGAGAGGTCGCTGGTTTGTGGAATGTTAATCCATTGCAGTGTAGTGTTCGATAAAAGTGGTGCATCTGTAACTCTTTTCTAATTTGGGGCAATGTTGGGGCAGTTGTTCCAGATCCTGACTGCACAGATGGAAAAAGCCTGCTTTCTCATTTTTTCTTCTTTTACACTTCTTAGTTTGCAGTCTGATGCTGTCATAGCTGCAGTTGTGCCACAAACTACCAGAGATGGCGCACTTGTCTGCACGATAAACGGAGTGTTGACCATGAAGCGTTTGTAAAAGATGATGCTGCTTTTGAAGATGGTATGGGTGGCAAAAGCAGGCAATGGAGGCCATCAGGATGGGGGTGAGGGTTGGCAGTGGCACCCTGGGACACTCATCTACTCTCCAACAAACTATTTTTCTTTTAATTCGAAAAGAGGAAGGTGTCCCAATGGGGACTAATTCGATTTTGCTAATGGCTTACCACTGCAGCTCAGGAGTCTTTCAGTTTTTTATGCTTTGAAACCAGGTTTCAATCTAAAAATACTGGTACATCTCCTGAAGAATCTCCATTTGGAAGAAATGCCTATGACAATTCCTTAGGGAGTCACAAATGGAATTGTAATTTTGAAACAGGTTTTTGCTGTCGCGAACAGCCAGAGTCATGGTTAGCAACTGTAAAAAAATGTTTTGTATATCCGGCCCATAGTATGTGTTAGACCTGGTACCATTGGCGTGAGTCTCCCTTCCACTTTTTTAGGTCTTGCCTGAGCCAGCGCATGCGCTGCTCTGGCCGAGACATTTAGTAAGTGGGCTTTTAAAAGTCCGACCACACGCTTTTGCTGGCCTCAAGCTTGCGGTTACGCGCGCGGGCACGCGCACAGCTGCCATCTGGCTTTCCTCGCGGCACCCTTACGTACCGCAAGTTAGCACTCTAGTCTTTTCTATTAACGTGGAGTTGAATAAGAGCATGGAGGAACCTGGGTTTTCTAATTATCGGCTGCCTACCCTCGCTTGTGCTGCCTTCAAACTTCTTCCGCGCTTCCGGCGGCATCCACCGTAGCTTGGTCTTCATTTTAGGCTTCTGAACCGATACCCTCCCGTGAGATGCAGGACCGTCACGCAGCCTCTTTGTGTGGGTAAATTCGTCCTGTCATGCGAATGTATCCAATAAACATGGATCCCGGTGTTTAGTTTTGTAATGCCGAGGCCGTGCGTGGTAGTTAGCAGACTGCACATCTATATCTTAAATCCAGCGTCGATATGTGTTCGAAACGTTTATATGTAGGATCCGGTGAACCAAATGATACACTTCTTTTAGTTATATATAGCATTCTCACATTAGCGCCCTTCGTAGCGCAGCACCTGTTCGAAGCAGAGTGTATCTCAGTGGTAGAGTTGCTACCTGGCCATTTTTTACCGGCATGACTAGTATTTCAATGCCACGGCCGGAAAAAACAAGCATTTGCAATGCAATAGGTCTCGCAATTGCGAGATTTTCAGCTATTGGCATTGTAAATGACAATGCCTTTTTATATGTTTAAAATCCTGCTATAATAAAAGGCATTGTCAGTTACAATACCAATAGGTCAAAGTTTCAAAAATGCGAGACCTATTGCATTGCATGCGCTGCTCTGGCCAAGACATTTTGTTCTTCTCCCTGGCCGTCTCTTTCATCGGCCTATGTCTGCCTGGTGTTTATATCTGCTGGCTGGTATCTGTGAACCTTGCTTATCTGCTAGCTGACACTTTCATTCCTCTTCCTAGCTGCTTCCCCCCCCCATCTGCTCTCTCTTCCTTATGTCTGCTAGTTTTCCCCACGCCTCTACCCAAATTAGTTCTGCCTTTTTCTCCATCCTGGTTGAGATTTATTTTCTCTGCCTATCTGCTGTCTCTTTCCTCTGTCTCTTTCGTCTGTCTGTTGCTTCTTTTCTTAACCATTGCCTGGCTGGAGTGTCTTTTCATGTAATCTGCTTCCTTTTGTGTCTTTTATTCTAGTACTGATTAATGTTTTCTTAATCTGCCTGTGTCTGTTTGTCTCCTCTGATCACGGTCTGATTTTTTTTTTTTATCTGGCTGCAACCGCTGTGATTCTTTTTTCTGCATATCTGCGGTCACTTTCACATCTCCATCCCTCTCTTCTGTTTTTTTGCTTCTTTTCATGGTTACTGAATGTCTGGTATCCCTAATCGGTCTCTTTTTACTGACTTGCGCTCTTGGCTTTTGAACGGCAGGAGTCTATTTCCTCTGCTCTGTCTCTTTCATTTGCTTGGTGCTTCTTTTCTTTACCATTGCCGGGGCTGCTGTTTCTTCTGATGCGTTTGCTGTTGCGCTGAGTTGCTTTTTTTTGTTTCTCTCTTCTGCCCGTTGTCCCTTTAATCTACCTGTGCCTCCTTGTTTCTTTCCCAAACCCCTGTATTTTCAGATGGCTGGGCTTACTTTTGTCTCTTCTCCCACAATTGCTTGCCTGCGTTCTCTTTAATCTGAATTTTTCCTTTTTCCTCTGCCCGGCAGCTGCCATTTTCTTCTGCTTGCTGGCTCATTACTCTGCCTGTGCCTAAGAAGGGCTGCTATTGTTATTACACTTCCCTGCTGCTGATTCTTTCACCTACCTGGCTGCAGTTTCTTTCCCTGCCTTCTGTTTCTGTATAGATATTGTCTTTTTTCCCCCAGCCCCTTGCACCAGGATATGTTGTTTTGATCGTGGCTAAGTTATTTACTTTCTATATATGCTAATCTTCAGTATCAGCTAGAACCATTGGGAGGCACGTACTCATTTTCCGAGCTCAAGCACTAGGCTCCGTATTAATAACTGGGCTTTATTATAGATATATTATTCCTTTTGGTACTTCTGAGTTTTTGCCTCTAACAGCTGTCTTTGCCTCCTGGCAGCCATCCGTTCTTTCTGCCTGTCTGAAGTTTTTTTTACTCGCCATGCCTGGCTACTGTCTTTCTTCTGGTGGTTGTTTCATTTCCCCTGCCTCAGCCCAGCTGCTGTCCTTTATCTCTGCATGGAAGTCGTCTATTTCTTTTGCAGGACTGTAGTCAATTTCCTCTGATTTGGTTATATTTCCTTCTTTTGCGTGCATCTCTCACTGCTGTGTTCTCCACTTGCCTGTGCCTTAATGTGGTCTCCTTCCTGTGCCTGGTTGTTGTCTGTGTCCCTGCATGGGTTTTGTCTCTTTTTCCTGTTCTGCCTGACTGCTCTCTGTTTTCTCTGTGTGACTGCTGCATACTTTTTAGGTCGAATATACTAGACAGGGTAGCCTTTTAGTTGCAAAAGACCTATTCTGGGCTTACTGTCCTCTCATTGTTTATCTAGTTTGGCTTTGTCACTCTTATTTTTTTGCTTCTTATTCAATGGCTTTCCTTGTCTCAGCTTGTCAAACTTGTGTTTGTCTCTCCACAGGAGCATATCCACACCCATACCCGTCTGATTGGCTGGCTTCAATCCCACCACTGCTGACTTTTTGGAAATTGCTTTTTTCTTTTTGGCCCTGCATAAGCGTTGATGTGTTTTCCAGCTCTCTCTTTTCTCTTTCTTTTGCTTCTCCCCCCAAGTACCTGCCCTCGTTCTTTCTCTTGCAAAAATCCCCGTTCTCCATGGCGATTTCTCCCTTGTGTGCTTCTCCCGCTGTCCGTGTTGCTTCTCTTCTGTGAGCTCATATATATATATTTTTTTTTTTATGGGGCCAGGCAACATATTGCTGCTGCCTCCTCCTCCTTAAAGAAGCAAGTGCTGCTTCAATTATAATTATATATATATATATATATATATTAATTATCCAAAGCATCTTGGATCTGTAAATAAAAAAATGACACCGCATCATTTCGTAGCATGCAAGCTCGGTGATGCATGTATGCACCTACAAAGTTATGTGTCCCCTTGCGTCACTGCAGCTTTTCATCTATTTATCTATTCATTTAGTCATTTTTAGGTCTCGCCTACGCAGCGCGCATGCGCTGCATAGAAGGGCCTTTAGCCGTCGCTCTGCTCATTTTCAAGCACACACTCGTGCTTGTGGCGGCATCCACCTTGCGGGAGCGAGCAGGGGCGCGCCACAAGCACGAGTGCAGTGCTTGAAAATGAGCAGACTGCTCTCCCAAGCGCTCGCGCCTCTCTCCTCGCCCACACGTCCCGTCCACTCGCTCCGCCCTCTCCGTCTCCTTTTTTTGCTCGCGCTTCTCTCGCGCTTCTTGTTCAAAACATTCATCAGTTTTCCACCCTTGTTGGATATATTTTATTAACGAGGAATCCTTTAATACTTTTATGCCAAGCTCTCGCCTATCTTTTTTGATGTCTCTTACTCAAAGCGACCGTCACTCTGTTTAGCGCCTTTTTTTTTTAAGCTTCCTCCGTGGGCGCCACTTTATTTGCTCAACCACATCAGCACCCACTCAAGTATACCAGTCTTTCTCTATTTCCATTCTTGCTATCGGCTGAATATTTTATTATATATGTGCACTGCCTTACCAGTGTGCTTGAGTACTTCTGAGCACTTTCTATTAGGACAAAAAGGAGAAGTCTTTCCACACACAGCCTTTTTCCCTCCATTAGTGATCTCCGGGGGCGTTCATCTGGCCGGGACTGAGAAATTCTCCAACTGAAGTCCCTTCCATGGACACACAGATGTCGCCTTTGACCCTGCCCTACAACCAAACTCCCCAACGTCTTACTACTTTCTACCCATGCGGGGCTGTCCTGTTCACGTCCCAGGATGTGCAATTCAACATCCGAGCCTTCCTCCTCCAGGCCAAGGTAAATGCAGTTCCTCCCCTCTTTTCCTCATCAGTGATCGCATTCCTTTTTAAAAAAAAAAAAGAACGTCAGCCCGTGAGCACTACAGTCAGTCTCTACTGTATAGAGTTTTGTCTCCCCCACCCCCCATTTCAAATCTCATCACCCCTGCCTATTTTCTACCCTGCAGAGAAACTTGACCTAGTCGATCAAGAGATCCCAGAGACTTTGCATAAAGGTGTTATTGCTCCTGCTCCAGCCAAGTGTGGTTTTGAAAGCTCTATTTTCCTAGTACACAAGAAGGAACAAGCATTTGCAATGCAATAGGTCTAGCATTTACACGATGAGCTATTGACATAGCAAATGACAATGCCTTTTATTTTTGTTTAAAAAACATAAATAAAAGGCATTGTCATTTACAATGCCAATAGCTTAAACTCGCGTAAATGCGAGACCTATTGCATTGCAAATGCTTGTTTCTGATTGCCTCCTCTGTTTTTGATCTGTTTGCTGGTTTTAGATGCTTTGGGCACTGTGCCACTGCTAATCAGTGCCACAGTGCAAGTGCTCCCAATGTTAAATTGATGTGTTGATTAGTGACTCCATGATTGGGTCATTTGATTTACTTGTCAGACCCTAGTACAGTGCACCATGTGTGCCCAGGGCTTGTAAATCAAATGCTGCTGGTGGGCTTGCAGCACTGGTTGTGCCACCCACAGAAGCAGCTTGTAAAGTGTGTCTCAGGCCTGCCATTGCAGAGCCTGTGTGCAGTCTGACTGCCATGTCGACTTGGCAAGTGCACCCACTTGCCAGTCCCTAAACCTTCCCTTATCTTCATATCAGACACCCCTATGGTAGGCCCAAGGGCAGGGTGCATTGTAAGTATAAGGTAGGACATGCCCTGGTATGTGTGGCATGTCCTAATAGTGAATTACAGCCATTTTCGTTTTTCACTATTGCAAGGCTACCTGTTCCCCATAGGCCAGAATGGGCAGTTTGATTATTACATTTTATAATCCTAACTGACCCAGGGAACATGGTAGAAAAACGAATTTAGTATGCCTGAACTCAGAATGATAAAATACATCTTTTAGTGAAGTTGGTTTTAACATTCTGTGTTTGAAAATACCACTTTTAGAAAGTAGGTATTTTCTTGCCTAAACCATCCAGCCTGCCTCTGCTAGCTTGTGTATTGTGTGTCTGGTTTGTGAGTGACAGGGGCTGGGGGATTCCAGGAGACAGGGTGAGTCAGCACAGGGCTGAATAGAGAGATCTCCATGTAGAGTGGTGGGAGGAGTTGCACCTGGGACCTGAATAGGGCTGTGCCTTCCCTCCACAATGCTGGCTCCACCTCCTGTGGTGCGTCTGATGTCCCTGGCCTACACTGTGAAAGGAAAGAAGGAGTCTTGTCAACAAAGTGCTCCAGGACTGACCAGAACTGGTTTGGACTAGGCAAAGGCCTCTCTGCCTCCAGAGAACAAAGGGGAAATGAGTATAAAGAGGGGACCCAGACCCCAGAACTTTAGATCACTTCTGGAACAACAAGACAAACCTCTGCCAAGGAGAAGAACCAAAGGAAGCTGTAGGAGTTGGACTGCCCCCTGCCAGTGTGCTGTGTTGCTGGGTTGGCCTACAGTGGTGTCTTCAGTGCCAAGGAGAGGAGAAGGAACTTTTAAAGAACTTTCATCATCTTGCAGAATATTACTCCAAGGGCTTGATTTGAGCTTGCCTCCTGACTGAAGTCTCAGGGATACCAGACTTCACCCCTTCTGTTTGCCTGCATCTGGAACTTGCTGTTCTAGTTGCTACAGAGGGTATTTTGCAACACCGACGCCAGCGAACGACGCCGTCATCTGCACCGAAGCCGTGAGCGCTGCTCCGACTTCCAACGTAGACCCGACGCCGGCCGCCGTGCCACATCGACGCCAGCGAACGACATCGTAAGCCTGCTATAGCCGTGAGCGCTGCTCCGACTTGCGACGCCGGCTCGACGCCTACTGCTGTGCCGCATCGACTCCGAAGCCGACATCATCGCGGAGCCGATAGTCGACGTGGGTGGTCAAGAATCCATCGACATCGTGACATCGTACGGAACCGTGGTTTCGGCGCCATTGTGACGTCACCTCCTCTCCCCTGCCTGCGCAAGCATCCAGGTCCCGAAGAATCATCTCCCCCGAAGCAAGGAACCGACGCCGCAGCGCCAACGACGCCGCACCTCCCCGACGCCGTGAGCTGTCTTTGTTTTCGCTTTTCCAAGGTACTGTTCTTTGTGGGTCTGTTTTGACTCCAGGCCCGACGGCGCGCACCTCGCGGTCGGTGCCGTACTTTGGGATTTCTTTGACCTCGACGTCGTGATAACTCCAGTTGGGGTTATCTGTTGCTAAAGGCTGCTTTTAAGTGAATAACGTATTTTTGAACTATTTCTACCATCTTGAAGAATTATTATTGATTACAGTATTGTGGATTTTTGTCGTTTATGGTCTTGTGATAAGTCTATATAAAGAATACTTACTTTTATAAAACCTGTGTGGTGTCCATCTGTAGTGTTTTCACTGTATTACTGTATGTGTTCACAAATGCTTAACACACTGCCTCTGAGATAAGCCTGTCTGCTCGTGCCAAGCTACCAAGGGGGTGAGCAGGGGTTATTTTAGTAGTGTATCCCTCTTACCCTGACTAGATGCAAGGGTCCCAATTTGGTCAAAGGTGTATACCATTGCCAACTAGAGACCCCCAGTTCTAACATTGGTGGTCAGCGGTGAGGATTCTGGACTTGCATTTGTGACTCATATACAGTGATTGGGGTACACTACTAGTGAGTGCAGACCAAATGCAACCACATACATTTTTGGTAGAATTTTTTTTCTCCTTGGACTGTTATTTTTCTGAGATCTGCCAATTCTTATTGCCATGAGTCCACCAGCATCTATTGCCTCTATGGATCCAGAGTTTGAGGAAGAGAGGTTGGATACCTATAATGCCAAACAGCTGAAAGCCTTCTGTAGAAAATTTAAAGTTGCTATTCCAGGCCTCACTAAAAAGGATGAGTTCCACAAGGCGCTGAGGGCCTGGGTGGAAGCAAGAAATGCATCTGAAAATGTGGAGCACCCTGTGGAGGAGGTGGAAGGGCAACTAGATGGGCCCCTGGGCCCAAGTGGGGAGAAAGTACCTACCCCGCCAGGCAGCAGTGTTTCTTCCAAAGACCTGTCCCCAGGAGAGCTGGAGGATAGGGAGAGAAATAGGGCACACAAGCTGGAGATGGCTAGGCTCAAAATGGAGGGTCAAAAGGACCTAGAGAATAAGAAGCTGGAGTTTGAAATTAACAAGTTATCCTTGGAGAGAGAGAGAATGAGATTAGAGCATGAGAGAATGTTGAGGGAGTTAGAGATCAAAGCGCAGGGCTTAGAAATCAATCCCTCTGGTGGCAGCGCACCATCTGTGCCTTCAGAAGGCAGGGTATATATTCCCAAGGATGTCATCAAAGATTTCCATAAACATGAAGATATTGGGCAGTGGTTTGCAGCCTATGAGATAGCAATGTTGGCCCACCGGGTCCCTGAGAAGGATTGGGGAGCTGAGTTGTGAGGCCGTTTTGTGAGTGTAGGGAGGGATACTTTGTTAGACCTACCCAGTGAGAATAGGATGTCTTATGCCCATATGAAGGAAGCCCTGATGACAAGGTATGGTTTGACCCCAGAACTCTTTTTCAGAGGTTTAGGAGTTGCAAGAAGCTGGAGGGAACCACTTGGGTAGAATATGTATCTTTCTTTTGCAGAGCCATGGATGGTTGGGTGAAGGGTAGCAAAGTGGATACTTTTGAAGCGCTCTATGATTTGTTTGCATGGGAGCACTTGTCTGCTAATTGTTTTCCAGAGGTACGCCAGCACCTTATTGATAGCAAGCTAACTAACCCTAGGAAGCTTGCTGAGGAGGCGGACCGCTGGGTCAGTACCAGGGTCCAGAAGGGTCATATGGGAGATTCCGCCAAAGGTGGGCAGGGTCCCCAGCAGAAGAGTGGGGGGGACAAGGGTAAACAGAAGGAGTTCCAGAAAGGGCCCCAAAGTAACCTCCAAGGGAAGGGTTCCCAGCCTCCCCCTGAGAAGAAGCCAGAGGCCCCGACAGGTAGACCTGTTCAGAGGGGCCCCTACAAGTGCTTTACGTGTGGTCAAATGGGCCACCGTTGGTATGATGCACAGTGTCCCATGAAGGACTCCAAAGCACCACCACGTGCACCACCCCGTCAGATGGCGAGTGTAGCCCTGGGAGGGGAGGAGATGGGTGCCCAAGGTGGGTGGAGTCCCGCAGAAATGTCCCTTGTCTCACTAGGAGACTTTGAGATGGTCCCTGAGACCCAGCTGCCTGATAACACTAAGAAGTACAGGCAGTGGGTGACCATCAATGGCCATAGGGTGGAAGCTCTCAGAGACATTGGGGCTAGTGTGACAGCTGTCAATTGACGGCTGGTGTCCAGAGAGCAGGTTATTCCCCCATGCATTCTTCCCTGTAGTTGCCGCAGACAACTCACAGAGCCAGTGTGAGGTGGCTCAAGTTCCCTTTGAGTGGGGGGGTCTCAGGTACTCTCCAAGTAGCTGTGAGGCCAGCCATGCCTGTTGATTGTCTGTTGGGAAATGATTTAGAGAGCTCCCCTTGGGCTAAGGTGGAGAGCAAGTCTCATTTGGAGATGTTGGGTCTGCCTGAGTGGGCGTGTGTCACCACTCGGTCTATGGCAGCCAGTAAGAGTGTTCAAGAGATCCTGGAGCCTGAGAGTATGGCCCAGGAACATGCCTTAAAGAGAAGAGGTGGGGGGCGCGGGAAACCAGTCCCCATTGTTCCCACGGTCCAGGAGGAGGCAGACCTTGAGTGGGATGCCCTGGAACCTACAGGGGAGCAAGTTGCTGAACTGGGGGACCTGCCTGAGCTGACCCATTGGCAGCAGGAAGGAGGCCCATCCAGGGAGGAATTTTGTGAGGAGCAGAGGAATGCCCTTCTCTTGAGGGTTTGCGGCGACAGGCCACAGCCCAGGCAGCAGGTGATCAGTCTGGATCACATTGTATTTACTGGGAGAACGACCTCCTGTATAGCGAGCCTAAGGTTGCTGAGCCTGGGTCAGCCCATGTACTGGTGGTACCCCAGCGCTTCAGAACCTTCCTACTGGGTTTGGCTCATGATGTACCTTTAGCTGGACATCTGGGGCAGAACAAGACCTTTGAAAGGCTGGTCTCCCACTTTCATTGGCCCCAGATGCGGAAGAGTTCAGACACTCATTGTAGGACATGTCAAACTTGCCAGGCAAGTGGGAAAAGTGGAAGGAAGCAAAAGGCTCCTCTCCAACCTTTCCCTGTAGTCAGTACCCCCTTTGAACGGGTGGGCATTGACATTGTGGGGCCACTAGACCCCAAGACAGCCATGGGCAACAGGTTTATCCTGGTCTTGGTGGACCATGCTACCCGGAGGCCATCCCGCTCAGGACAGTGACGGCCCCCGTGGTGGGACGTGCACTGATGGGGATTTTCTCCCGTGTGGGGTTCCCCAGAGAGGTGGTATCAGACCGCGATACAAACTTCATATCCAACTATATGAAGTCCCTGTGGAAGGAGTGCGGTGTTACTTATAAGTTCACCACTCCTTACCACCCCCAAGGTAATGGACTGGTTGAGAGATTCAACCGGACCCTCAAGGGCATGATAATGGGTCTTGAGGAACCTATGAGGCGTAAGTGGGACGTCCTCTTGCCATGTCTCCTGTTTGCTTACCGTGAGGTGCTGCAGAAGTCCTTAGGGTTCAGTCCCTTTGAACTGCTCTATGGTCACCCGGTAAGAGGACCTTTGAGTCTGGTCAAGGAAGGCTGGGAGCAATCTCCCAGGAAACCTCCCCAGGATGTATACAGTTACATGCTGGCCTTCAGGAACCAGACCAGGCGATTCAGGAAACTCGCTGAGGCAATCTGGAAGCCAGCCAGGAAGAGATGAAGCGGTGGTACGATCAGAATGCCACTCTGATTGAGCTTCAACCTGGACAGAAAGTTTGGGTCATGGCCCCTGTAGAGCCTTGTGCGCTCCAGGACAGGTGGACCAGACCATTTGAGGTGGTGGAGCGCAAGAGTGATGTCACCTACCTGGTGAACTTGCGGTCTCCAAGGAACCCTTTGTGGGTCCTGCATGTTAACTGCCTGAAGCCCCACTTAGAAAGGTCCGAAATGGGCATGCTCCTAGCGACAGATGATGGAATGGAGGAGGAGACTGAGCCTCTTCCTGACCTCCTGTCTGCAACAGAGCAAGATGGGTCTGTGGATGGTGTCAGCCTCTCTGCCACACTGACCCCTGATCAGCAGCAAGATTGTCGCCAACTGTTGGGACAATTCTCTGATTTGTTTTCCCTGATTCCTGGTGTCACTGAGTGGTGCGTCCATGATGTGGACACTGGGGACAGTCCTCCTGTGAAGCACAAGGCTTACAGAGTGACTGACAAGGTCAGAGCTTACATCAAGGAGGAAGTCTCCAAGATGTTTGCCTTAGGGGTGATTGAGTCCTCTCACAGCCCATGGGCCAGCCCAGTGGTCTTGGTCCCAAAAGCTGCCGCGCCTGGTGCCACACCCGAACTCCGGTTCTGTGTGGACTACCGAGGACTCAATTCAGTCACCAGGACTGACGCGCACCCCATCCCCAGAGCTGATGAGCTCATTGATCGGTTAGGGGCTGCACGGTACCTCAGCACGTTTGATTTAATGTCTGGGTACTGGCAGATCGCCTTAACTGATGGGGCCAAAGAGAGGTCAGCATTCTCCACACCAGATGGGCACTACCAATTCCGGGTTATGCCCTTTGGGATGAAGAATGCCCCTGCCACCTTTCAGAGGTTGGTCAACCAGGTGTTGGCTGGACTGGAGGATTTCAGTGCCGCCTACCTGGATGACATTGCAGTGTTCAGCGCCAGTTGGGAAGAACATCTGCGCCACCTCTGGGAAGTGTTGATGGCACTGCGAAGGGCAGGCTTCACGATCAAGGCGAGTAAGTGCCAGGTCGGGCAGGGTTCCGTGGTGTACTTGGGGCACCAGGTAGGGAGCGGCCAGGTGGCGTCCCTACAACCCAAGATTAATACCATCCTGGCATGGGAAACCCCAAAGACTCAGACACAGGTGAGAGCCTTTTTAGGACTCACGGGGTACTACAGGAGGTTTGTCAAGGGGTATGGCAACATTGTTGCACCCTTGACTGAGTTGACTTCCAGGAAGCAGCCCAAAAAAGTGAACTGGACTGACACCTGTCAGAAGGCTTTTGACGCCCTGAACACTGCCATGTGCACAGCACCCGTGCTTCAGGCGCCCAACTTCTCAAAGGAATTCATTGTTCAAACAGACGCTTCAGAGCATGGTGTGGGGGCTGTTCTATCACAGATTAATGAGGAGGGCCTAGACCAACCTGTAGCCTTCATCAGTAGGAGGTTACTTCCACGGGAACAGAGGTGGAGTGCAATTGAGCGCGAGGCATTTGCTGTGGTCTGGGCACTGAAGAAGTTGAGACCATACCTGTTTGGGACTCACTTCCGGGTTCAGACAGACCACAGGCCCCTCAGATGGCTGATGCAGATGAGGGGTGAGAACGCAAAGTTGTTGAGGTGGTCCATTTCCCTACAGGGGAAGGACTTTACGGTGGAACACCGCCCTGGTACAGAACACGCCAATGCTGATGGTCTGTCCAGATTTTTCCGCCTTAGTGAAGAGAACTCCCAAGGAGTGGGGTAGTTCTCCCCACATTTCAGCTGGAGGGGACACGTGTTAGACCTGGTACCATTGGCGTGAGTCTCCCTTCCACTTTTTTTCTGATTGCCTCCTCTGTTTTTGATCTGTTTGCTGGTTTTAGATGCTTTGGGCACTGTGCCACTGCTAATCAGTGCCACAGTGCAAGTGCTCCCTATGTTAAATTGATGTGTTGATTAGTGACTCCATGATTGGGTCATTTGATTTACTTGTCAGACCCTAGTACAGTGCACCATGTGTGCCCAGGGCTTGTAATTCAAATGCTGCTGGTGGGCTTGCGATACAAAAGGGGATGATGGACGGAGCGTTTGAGCAAATCAAACACTCACCCCCAGTCAACTGATCTGGGTTTAATCCATCATCATTCTTTAGCTCACTCCACCACCCCAGTTCAGACATGGCCATATGCAAATCAGTCTGACCCTGTGCCTCATGGGAACAGTCCAGCACGAACTGCCAAGCCATGTCTTCCCTGGACCGGAAACAAGCATCCTGGGACCGGTTTCTGGCTATTCAGACGTCATCAGCCAGGCTAGCTTGAATCCAGTGGCAAAGTGAGCAAGGGACCCACGTCTGGGCATACCCTGCCAACTTAGGGCGAACAAAGCGATACAAAAGGGGATGATGGACGGAGCGTTTGAGCAAATCAAACACTCACCCCCAGTCAACTGATCTGGGTTTAATCCATCATCATTCTTTAGCTCACTCCACCACCCCAGTTCAGACATGGCCATATGCAAATCAGTCTGACCCTGTGCCTCATGGGAACAGTCCAGCACGAACTGCCAAGCCATGTCTTCCCTGGACCGGAAACAAGCATCCTGGGACCGGTTTCTGGCTATTCAGCCGTCATCAGCCAGGCTAGCTTGAATCCAGTGGCAAAGTGAGCAAGGGACCCACGTCTGGGCATACCCTGCCAACTTAGGGCGAACAAAGCGATACAAAAGGGGATGATGGACGGAGCGTTTGAGCAAATCAAACACTCACCCCCAGTCAACTGATCTGGGTTTAATCCATCATCATTCTTTAGCTCACTCCACCACCCCAGTTCAGACATGGCCATATGCAAATCAGTCTGACCCTGTGCCTCATGGGAACAGTCCAGCACGAACTGCCAAGCCATGTCTTCCCTGGACCGGAAACAAGCATTCTGGGACCGGTTTCTGGCTATTCAGCCGTCATCAGCCAGGCTAGCTTGAATCCAGTGGCAAAGTGAGCAAGGGACCCACGTCTGGGCATACCCTGCCAACTTAGGGCGAACAAAGCGATACAAAAAGGGATGATGGACGGAGCGTTTGAGCAAATCAAACACTCACCCCCAGTCAACTGATCTGGGTTTAATCCATCATCATTCTTTAGCTCACTCCACCAACCCAGTTCAGACATGGCCATATGCAAATCAGTCTGACCCTGTGCCTCATGGGAACAGTCCAGCATGAACTGCCAAGCCATGTCTTCCCTGGACCGGAAACAAGCATCCCCACAGAAGCAGCTTGTAAAGTGTGTCTCAGGCCTGCCATTGCAGAGCCTGTGTGCAGTCTGACTGCCATGTCGACTTGGCAAGTGCACCCACTTACCAGTCCCTAAACCTTCCCTTATCTTCATATCAGACACCCCTATGGTAGGCCCAAGGGCAGGGTGCATTGTAAGTATAAGGTAGGACATGTCCTGGTGTGTGTGGCATGTCCTAATAGTGAATTACAGCCATTTTCGTTTTTCACTATTGCAAGGCTACCTGTTCCCCATAGGCCAGAATGGGCAGTTTGATTATTACATCTTATAATCCTAACTGACCCAGGGAACACGGTAGAAAAACGAATTTAGTATGCCTGAACTCAGAATGATAAAATACATCTTTTAGTGAAGTTGGTTTTAACATTCTGTGTTTGAAAATACCACTTTTAGAAAGAAGGTATTTTCTTGCCTAAACCATCCAGCCTGCCTCTGCTAGCTTGTGTATTGTGTGTCTAGTTTATGAGTGACAGGGGCTGGGGGATTCCAGGAGATGGGGTGAGTCAGCACAGGGCTGAATAGAGAGATCTCCATGTAGAGTGGTGGGAGGAGTTGCACCTGGGACCTGAATAGGGCTGTGCCTTCCCTCCACAATGCTGGCTCCACCTCCTGTGGTGCGTCTGATGTCCCTGGCCTACACTGTGAAAGGAAAGAAGGAGTCTTGTCAACAAAGTGCTCCAGGACTGACCAGAACTGGTTTGGACTAGGCAAAGGCCTCTCTGCCTCCAGAGAACAAAGGGAAAATGAGTATAAAAGAGGGGACCCAGACCCCAGAACTTTAGATCACTTCTGGAACAACAAGACGAACCTCTGCCAAGGAGAAGAACCAAAGGAAGCTGTAGGAGTTGGACTGCCCCCCTGCCAGTGTGCTGTGTTGCTGGGTTGGCCTACAGTGGTGTCTTCAGTGCCAAGGAGAGGAGAAGGAACTTTTAAAGAACTTTCATCATCTTGCAGAATATTACTTCAGGGGTTGATTCTGACTGAAGTCTCAGGGATACCAGACTTCACCCCTTCTGTTTGCCTGCATCTGGAACTTGCTGTTCTAGTTGCTACAGAGGGGATTTTGCAACACCGACGCGGCGAACGACGCCGTCATCTGCACCGAAGCCGTGAGCGCTGCTCTGACTTGCAACGTAGACCCGACGCCGGCCGCCGTGCCACATCGACGCCATCGAACGACATCGTAAGCCTGCCATAGCCGTAAGCGCTGCTCCGACTTGCGACGCCGGCCCGCGCCTGCTGCTGTGCCGCATCGACTCCGAAGCCGACATCATCGCGGAGCCGATCGTCGACGTGGGTGGTCAAGAATCCATCAACATCGTGACATTGTACGGAACCGTGGTTGCGGCGCCATCGTGACGTCACCTCCTCTCCGGTCAGGAACCGACGCCTCCCCTGCCTGCTCAAGCATCCAGGTCCCGACGCATCATCTCCCCCGAAGCAAGGAACCGACGCCGCAGCGCCAACGACGCCGCACCTCCCCGACGCCGTGAGCTGTCCTTGTTTTCGCTTTTCCAAGGTACTGTTCTTTGTGGGTCTGTTTTGACTCCGGGCCCGACGCCGCGCACCTCGCGGTCGGCGCCGTACTTTGGGATTTCTTTGACCTCGACGTCGTGATAACTCCAGTTGGGGTTATCTGTTGCTAAAGGCTGCTTTTAAGTGAATAACGTATTTTTGAACTATTTCTACCATCTTAAAGAATTATTATTGATTACAGTATTGTGGATTTTTGTCGTTTATGGTCTTGTGATAAGTCTATATAAAGAATACTTATTTTTATAAAACCTGTGTGGTGTCCATCTGTAGTGTTTTCACTGTATTACTGTATGTGTTCACAAATGCTTAACACACTGCCTGTGAGATAAGCCTGTCTGCTCGTGCCAAGCTACCAAGGGGGTGAGCAGGGGTTATTTTAGTAGTGTATCCCCCTTACCCTGACTAGAAGCAAGGGTCCCTATTTGGTCAAAGGTGTATACCATTGCCAACTAGAGACCCCCAGTTCTAACAGTATGTATGCCTCGATGCCACCCTTCCTGTCCGACAGCGAACCTCCAAATCACTCGTCATCAGCAGACTAGACTACGGCAACAGACAAAACTCCAAAAGAAGCTGCAAAACATCCAAAACGCCTCTGCCAGACTCATCCTGAACATCCCTCGCCGCAGCCACATCACTGACCACCTGAGAGACCGCCTCTGGCTCCCGGTCAACAAAAGGATCACCTACAAGCTCCTCACGCACGCCTACAAAGCCCTCCACAACACCGGACCCGCATACCTCAACCACTGCCTCTCCTTCTACACTCCCACCAGACATCTCTGCTCCGCCCAACTGGCCCTGGCCACTATCCCACAGATCCGCAAGACCTCGGCTGGAGGAAGATCCTTCTCCTACCTCACTGTAAGTACCTGGACCTCTTTTCCTCTGCATCTCAGGCAATCACCATCGCTGCCGCAATTAAGGAAAGACCTCAAGACCTGCCTTTTTGACTGAGCAGTAGACCCTCCCCCTCCCCCCCCCCCACACACAGTGCCTTACAGGTGAGTAATCGCGCTTTACAAGAAACTTGATAGATTGATTGACGCAGTTGTTCCAACACAGCTAAATCCTTACAAGTAATTAAAGTATGGTCAATGCACAGGACCTTATCATTGCACCTCAATGCTGACTTAGAATATTTCATGCCAATTTAGTAACACAAAGCAGAATCCACTCTACCAATGTGCATCATTCCGGACATACAGCAACCACAACTTATCTAATGAAGGAACACAAACAGCTCAGCCAATGTACACCAAACCTGACCTGCATACATGTATACTGATAGCGTGTAGTACACACCGAGCATGTGTGTAAAGAAGCACTGTACATTAATTGAGCATTGTGAGATGATACAAGATCGTGCATACCAAGTGCATTTTATACACTTTCATATCTACAATTATAGGTACTGGTAAATGCCTTTGTTTGGCACAAACGTTAGTAAACTACAGAAGCCGTCATTAGAACCTGGGGCCAGATGTACAGAAATTGGATTCTCAAAATGTTGTCTTAAATTCCACACCAACTTCTTGCGAATCCAATGAGATTTTGCAAACTGACCTAAGTACTAATTGGTCTGTTCGCAAAATCATCATTTGGTGTCAGTCATAGTTCTGACATACTCTGATTGTATGGCATCACAGGGATGGTGGCATGCTTGGGTCAACAAACCACCATGCTTGTGATTGCATTTAAGCAAAGTATTTGTTTTAAATGTAGCATGTTTCCCTTATAGGAAATGGGGCTACATTTCTAGAAAAGAAATTACTTTTTTGAAAAAAGTTTATTTAAAAGTTGGCTGTGGTCGCCTGAACCACTGTTGACCCTAAAACTTTTTTTTTTCCATTCATATTTATGAATGGGTCACCACCTCCTTTGAGGAGTTGGTATCCTAGGAATGGTCCAGACCGAAATTGGGTTCACAAACCATTGGGAATCCTATTTGAATGGATGCCATAGACACGTGCCATCCAAATTGTGATTTGAAATGCATTTATAACCCATTTTGTGTTTTGGTAACATGTCACGGAATTGCAAAATGTGTTTAGTACCTTTAAAAAGCCATTTAGTGGTGGCAAACCCTTTGATGTAGCGAATCGCAGTCTTTCCTACTGCTAGATGGCTTCGCACATCTGGGCACAAGTTCCCAGGGTCCAGAGACAGAGATTTATCCACCAGACCAAAACTAGACAGTAAAGCAATCCCAACTCATCTAGCAATAAAAAAAACACAAACAGATCTGCTAAATCACTTCTTCAGCCCAGTGCTTAATTTGTAGAAAAATAAGTGCCAGGGCGCTCGTCAGGAGGCCATTGCAGCTTGCTCCATCCATTGCCCCTGCCAGCTCTGCCAATGACAATTCAGACAATTCCAGGCCCCCAAAGCTAGAACAATGACTTCGGAGGCAGCAGTTAGTCATTTTAAATATATATTATACTGATAATGAACTGTTGTTCTGCTCATCTCTAAATTAGACAGACAGCACCACCTTGTGGCAGACTGTCATAAGTGCTGCTGTTGACAGTTAAGTGCTGGTGCCGAGCACCGGAAACCACCCGCTCAAATTAGGCACTGCTTCAGCCCTGACAGAGTTACCACAACTAGCCTTTTGATGGAACATTAAAACTGCTTTGCCTTTGCATCTCAATGCTGTTCCAGCGCATACCTCACAAATATGATAAGGTAATACACAAACATCTCTGCCAGTGCACATCAAGCCTTACCTTCAGCAACCATCATTGGCATAGTAATTAATGCAAGACATGTCTCTCTGCCAATGAGCCTCAGTCATGACCTACAGCAACCATCACTGAACTAATAATGGCACGTCGATGCCAAGGCCCCCCAATCTTGACCTAAATAGTGGAATAGAATACATGTCTCTCCACCAATGCACCTCAGTGCTGAACTACAGCAACAATCACTGATCTAGTAATGGAATATGCATCTCTCCTCCAATGCACCTCCTTCCTGACATTCAGAATCCATCACTGATCTAGAAATGGAACACACATCTCACCAACAATGCAACTCAATCTGGACCTAGAGCAAACATCACGTATCTAGTAATGGAATACACATTTCTCCACCAATGCACCTCAACCCTGACTTGTAACATCCAGAACAACGATCACACACATCTCAGCGTGGCCTACAGCAACCATCAGTGATCTAATAATGGCACACGTCTCTGCCAATGCTCCTCAATCCTAACCTGCAGAAACCATCACTTATGTAGTAATGAAATACACATCTCTCCACCAATGCACCTCACTCATGACCTATGGCAACCACCACACATGTCTCTGCCTGGCCTGCTGTAACCATTACCGATTTAGGAATGGGATTCATAACTCAATGCCAAGTCCTCAGTCCTGATCTACCGCAATCATCATGTATCTAGTAATGGAATACACATCTCTCAACCAAGGCACCTCAATCCTGGCTCCCAGCAGCCATCATCGATCTAGAGATGGCGCACACACATCTCTCAACCAAGGCACCTCAATACTGGCTCACAGCAGCCATCATTGATCTAGTGGTGGCGCACACACATCTCTGCTAAGGCCCTCAATCCTGGCTCCCAGCAGCCATCATTGATCTAGTGGTGGCGCACACACATCTCTGCTAAGGCACCTCGATCCCGGCTCCCAGCAGCCATCACCAATCTAGTGGTGGCGCACACACATCTCTGCTAAGGCCCTAAATCCTGGCTCCCAGCAGCCATCATTGATCTAGTGGTGGCGCACACACATCTCTCAACCAGTGCACCTCAATCCTGGCTCCCAGCAGCCATCACCGATCCAGTGGTGGCGCACACACATCTCTGCTAAGGCCCTCAATCCTGGCTCCCAGCAGCCATCATTGATCTAGTGGTGGCGCACACACATCTCTCAACCAAGGCACCTCAATCCTGGCTCCCAGAAGCCATCACCGATCCAGTGGTGGTGCACACACATCTCTCAACCAATGCACCTCAATCCTGGCTCACAGCAGCCATCATTGATCTAGTGGTGGCGCACACGCATCCCTGCTAAGGGACCCCAATCCCGGCTCACAGCAGCCATCACCGATCCAGTGATGGCGCACACACATCTCTGCTAAGGCACCTCAATCCCTGCTCCCAGCAGCCATCATTGATCTAGAGATGGCACACACATCTCTCAACCAATGCACCTCAATCCTGGCTCCCAGAAGCCATCACCGATCCAGTGGTGGTGCACACACATCTCTCAACCAATGCACCTCAATCCTGGCTCACAGCAGCCATCATTGATCTAGTGGTGGCGCACACGCATCCCTGCTAAGGGACCCCAATCCCGGCTCACAGCAGCCATCACCGATCCAGTGATGGCGCACACACATCTCTGCTAAGGCACCTCAATCCCTGCTCCCAGCAGCCATCATTGATCTAGAGATGGCACACACATCTCTGCTAAGGCACCTCAAACCCGGCTCCCAGCAGCCATCATTGATCTAGTGGCGGCGCACACACATCTCTGCCAAGGCACCTCAATCCTGGCCCCCAGCGGCCATCATCGATCGCCTGATGGCGCACACACATCTCCGCTAAGGCACCTCAATCCTGGCTCCCAGCAGCCATCATGGATCTAGTGGTGGCGCGCACAGATCTCTGCTTAGGCACCTCAATCCTGGCTCCCAGCAGCCATCACCGATCCAGTGGAGGCACCCACATCTCTGCTAAGGCACCTCAATCCTGGCTCACAGCAGCCATCATTGATCTAGTGGTGGCGCACACACATCTCCGCTAAGGCACCTCAATCCCAGCTCATAGCAGCCATCACCGATCTAGAGATGGCGCACACACATCTCTGCTAAGGCACCTCAATCCTGGCTCACAGCAGCCATCACCGATCTAGTGGTGGCGCACAAAGATCTTTGCTAAGGAAGGCACCTCAATCCTGGCTCCCAGCAGCCATCATCGATCTAGAGATGGCGCACACACATCTCTACTAAGGCACCTCAATCCCTGCTCCCAGCAGCCATCATTGGTCTAGTGGGGGCGCACACAGATCTCTCAACCAATGCACCTCAATCCTGGCTCCCAGCAGCCATCATGGATCCAGTGGTGGCGCACACACATCTCTCAACCAATGCACCTCAATCATGGCTCCCAGCAGCCATCATGGATCCAGTGGTGGCGCACACACATCTCTCAACCAATGCACCTCAATCCTGGCTCCCAGCAGCCATCACCGATCCAGTGGTGGCGCACACATCTCTGCTAAGGCACCTCAATCCTGGCTCACAGCAGCCAACACCGATCCAGTGGCGGCACCCACATCTCTGCTAAGGCACCTCAATCCTGGCTCCCAGCAGCCATCACCGATCCAGTGGAGGCACACGCATCTCTGCTAAGGCACCTCAATCCTGGCTCCCAGCAGCCATCACCGATCCAGTGGTGGCACACAAACATCTCTGCTAAGGCACCTCAATCCCGGCTCCCAGCAGCCATCACCGATGGCGTGATGGCGCACACAGACAGCTCTGTCCATGTACCCCAGTCTCGGCCTAGACTCTACTCATGCTCTTGGTTGCATTAAAGAAGTTTTACAGAAGAGCTCCTGTCAGGCCTCTAGCGCCACCTGTGGTCCAGGACTGGGAAATACAGAAAAACTCGACTGTCCATTCACTTCCACCCTCACCTGGCGGAACGCCCCCCCCCCTCGCTCTCTCCGATTCTTTAAATAATCCTCTCCACCCTTTTTCTTCTGTTTTCTTCACACATTTATCTGCCCCTTCCCCATCACTCCCCACATTCTCCACTTCTGCCCCTTCGCACCCTGCACTCAACCCTCTTCTCTTCATCACACCTCTCTCCTTCCCTCTCCTCTTTTTTCTCACTCTTTTGCTTCATCTTTTCTTTCAATGAAATACTATCTTCCCCTCATATTTCTCTCCCCCCTCTTAACTTCTCATGTTCTCCATCCTCCTTCTCAATCCTGAACTATGTCCTGCATTTCTTACGTTCTCCAGTATCCTTTCCTCCTCGTCCCCTGATCCTTACCTCATTACATTTCAGGAGTTTGGTCCTTGTTTTCCTGTTTAAAACTTAACTGGTCGCTATGACAACAAAGCATCCCCTGTTTCCATGGCAACTGAAGACCGATGAAGCGGACATCGCAGATAAATGTCACGGGACTAAAAATATCCCTTCAGGGACTTTTTTTCTGCGTGGGCAGTGGCAGGAATTGGAAAAGGGTTCTGATACATATATTCAAAACAAGCTGATGAGAGATTACTGGATATCTGTCCCAGGTGCAGGTGGGCGACAGTGTGGGGAGAAAAGGGCGAAGAGGGGGCGGATTAGATGAGGAAGGTCTGAGGCCTTCGAAAGAAACGAGAAGAAAAAGTACAGTGTAGGTAATAAAACAGGAGGAGTTAGAGAGAAAAAATGTAATAAAACAGGTAGTGAGAGATCTTATGGGGTTAAGAGGTCATGAGGTCATGGTCGTAATGATTGGGAGTTAGCATTAATACTAAATGTACAAAGAATATATGATATCCCAAAATAAGGGGGTAAAAACGTGTGTAATTTTCTTATTACAGTCTACATGTGCCACAGATAATCACCCGTAATACAAAAGCAATACAGTTACTCTTCTTTAATAAGTTATCAGAGATGAGTTCTGAAGTCACAATGCATGCAGTCACAGCCAGCAGTGTGAAAAGCATTACAGTGACAGCTCAAACAATTACAAGAATAACAGACTTGACAATTATCTCTCTTGTGAACCACTTTACCCTGAAATTGATAGTGAGTTTGTAACATGAAAGCATCAATCTGCTGGCATTCCACTAAAGTAAAAAGCTTTAAATATTGTCTGCCAGAATATCGTGACCATAATATTAGGAAGGTAATTGCATATAGGTAAGGCCAGATTTGCTATGTAATACCACAAGTACACACCCTCTCGATATACAAAACTATATTAAGCTGCATGCATGTGGAGCTAAGAATAGTTAATCTATCATTACCTATATATACTTACCGTCACAATATTTGTGATACACTGTGTCCTGCACACAATATTATGGTAGGATAAATTGTTGTTGCTCAATATTGCGACATACCACCAAATCTATGCGCATCTGCACTAATTCTGAACTACAACTGGGTATGAAAGTGACGTCACTGTAGTGCTTCAAAAGAGTTTTACAACAAAGTCCAAATTGCATATTGTTTTTTTCTTAGTACAGATTACACATTCATCTTTCATAGTCGCAACCGCAGTTGTTCTTTAAAAGGAGCCAGAGATAAGGATTTTCAAATGTGATTTGCTGACAATCTAATACAAGGAATAAGATACCCCCTATTGCACAATGTAAGGATTTTGCATTTTATCTCAGAGTTCTGTAAACTCATAGAGGATCTTGGCCTTCAGCCTTATTCTTTTATATGGTCGTTCACCCACTCGTTTCTAACACCAATTACAGATGTTATTACCAGTGGCGGCTCCTCTAAGGCGGAGGAGCATCGCCCCACTGCTCAAAAGAAAATGAGAATAACGCAACGTTATTATCATTTTATTTTCCCTATTGTAGTCAGTGGTGAGGCGAGGCTGGCCACAGGAGGGGGAGGAGTGGTTTGCACTCCCTAAGTGCTCATGAATGTTTGGCCGGCCCTTTTGGGCCGGACAAACAGTCATGCGCACTTTATATGTTCCCCACTAGGATACATTACAAAACCTGGTGAAGAACATGCACAGGCTTCCTGTCCCAATCACAATGCTGCATTGCAGCGTTGTGATTGGCTCAGGGGAACCTGTGCGCCCGGGTGCTTCCTTCTGCCGGCCGGGACTGTACAAGAAGAAGGACAAGGACAGGCCGCTGTCTGCCGTTCCAGGTAAGTCCCTTCTTTTTGATTCTGCCACCCCCTTCCTCTGACCCCATCCCCCAGCGGCCCACTACCCCTGTCCGGTAGCAGCCGATACTGGTTATTACCAAATTTAAAAGTACTCAATTGTACAGGAATAAGACATGAGACAGGGTAAAATAAAAAAGGGGTAATAAGTCATAGGGTAAGAGAACATGGGGTAGATGGGCAAAAAAGGTCACGCAGGAGTATGATCACCTATGGTAAGATCAAACGGGCAGGGGAATATATCAAAACAGATTAGACATTAAAAAAAGTTAAGAGACAATGTGAGGTACATGATTGTCAGGATTAATTGATAATGAATGTTTAAGTGAATTCAAGGGCTCAGCAATTTTAAGGGGGAGAGAAGACACTGGCATATGCAGTTCCGGATTACCAAACAGGCAAAGTAGGCACCGGCCTATGGGCCCCACTCCTTTTAGGGGCCCCACGACAACAGATCAAAATAATATTGATTTGATCTTGAAAGAAAATTACAATCAAGCTTTCTTAAATTGTTTCCCAAAAAATGCTTTATTAAAATTGTTAGTTGGTAAAATTAAAAACGTATTAGGAGATAATTTGCGAGGGGGGGGCGAAATTTCGACTGCCTAGGGGCCCCCACAGGGTTTAATCTGGACATGGGCATACAGGTCAACAGCAGCGTCCGCTGAGCATCCTTTCTCCAACCTGCCTAAATAATAGAACAACCTAAAAAAATCATCTAGAGTCAGATCCCTGGCAGCATCATCCACAATCAATGTTCCACTCCAGCCTTAATACTTCCCCAACAGATCAGACTATATTATCACAAGGAGTACCGGAACAGGAGGGGTACAGGGCCGGACTGGGATCGCAAACCAGCCCTGGCAATTACGTCCAACCGGCCAAGGTGGGGGTCGGGGGAGGGGAGGGGACACTGCTGCTGCACTTTTGTTAAAAGGGGCCGATTTTGCAGCACTGCTGCAAAACCAGCTCCCACCAATCCAAAACTGGCACCCACGCTTCCGGACCACCGGGGAAATGCCCGGTGCCTGCTACGGCCAGTCTGGCCCTGGAGGGGTACACAATTGGGGGGGGGGGGCTGAGATCGAGGAGGGGGAAAGAGATTTAAAAGAGAAAGAGCTCGGGAGGGTCAACATATAAAGAAGACCAGGAAATAGACCATGAGAGCGGATCAGGCTGGCTTTGTGGTCAGCAGATCCCCACCCATCCGCCTCCATGGGTTCCATATTACTTTTGGAATCTAACGTTCTGTGCTTGATACAGCAGGAAATGCGGTCCTTGCGTTGACCGGTTTACTAGAGCCGGTCCCCTAGATTTGTCCCTTTGTATTCTCGCTACCACTAGCTTCCCCAGGCTCCCAGGTACTACTGAACTCCAATCGGATAGCCAAGATATTCTCTGGGTAATCTTGACTCTCCCCATGGAGCGAGTAAAGCACACAGTGCTTACTGCAAGTGATGGGAGGAAGCTTAGAATTCAGATGCTGTACTGGAGAAGTAATTACGCTTAATAAACTAAATGTCCTTTGAGAGCTAGATCTTCAGAACAGGCCTCTACTTACACGCAGGAAAGTCAGGGCATTTAAAATCAGGATGCACAGAGAAACACAGAGATAGACATTTCACCCAAACACTAATATAGCGCATATATCATAAAGCCCTTAATAGAGCATCAACCCTATGGCCCATGTTAGTCAATGGGCCAAGGGTTTGGGAGTTTAATCAGACTTTGCAAACTCGAGTTTACCACAATGTTTGTTTACATTGGTTAGTCGACGAGTCTGTGGTGTCCTTGGTCACACAGGACTATATACAGCACAATCAGGACACACCCCTTGATGATGCTCCCTAATTACTATTCATGAGACAAACTGTGCTTGACCCAGAATGGCAACATCTCCAATTTTCACAGGCAACTGACAGAAGTGCAGTGCTTTCTGAGGCCACACATAGATCTGGTCTTCATGTTAAATCTTGGAACGTAGACCCGAGCTGAGAAACCATGCATGCACAACAAGGCGTATAGCCGTACTGATGGCAGCCTAGGTGTCGATGAGACCATACCAGGTATCTAATATAAACAATTCAAATCATGGTAATAATCATGCAACTATGCCTTTACAAGAGCAGTTGACCAGTGAGTCAAAGACCTCATGTTGTGACATCGCTGCTCGATGCACTGTTGATGATTCAATCTATGGTGGCATAAGGGGGTTCAGAGGACTGGGGCGGTCCAATATCAAACATGGGAACTTGGAAGAGCATCCCATGTACAGGCTGGTCAAATTAACACCAGTTGTTGGAAAACCAGCTGTTGCTCCAATAGGAAGTTCTCCAAAGACACAGTGATGAGGAAACTGTCACGGTTAAATAATGAGCGGGTGGGAGGGGTTCACATCGGCCTCAATGAAAAGTGAAGATCAAACACATACATCATCTGTGTTAGTATGAGCTGAGCTGCAGAAAGAATGGGGGATGCACTTGCAGCCCTTAAAAGAAAAATACAAGAATGCAGCATTGATATACACTAACAATTTTACTTGCAACTTCCCAAAGGCCAGGCATATGTCTAAGTTAGAGAGAGGAGGGGAGGAAAGATCTACCCGCAATGCATTTAATTCGCCCTTTTGACTCCCATGTGACACGATTCACAGGGTCGGAGGTGCTTTGATAAACAAAAATCATAATCGATTTGCAGGTGGTTTTATTAAAGAATGAGCTCCTGATGAACTCAAATTGCCAGGCACCAAAATAATTAGATTGTTGGCATGAATGATTATTTCGTCTACTACCAACACAGTTGTGGGTGGTAGTACAAGTTACAACTTCGATGAAACACAGAACCAACACAAATAACCGGTTGAAATCCAAGTTGTTATATGTTCTCCGTCCTGAAGAAGGCACAATATTTTAATTATTATTAGTGACTGAAACGCAGTAGAATTGTGTAGTACTTCAATAGTAATTCCCAGATGCGATGTAGATTAAACACACAAGTTTATTCTCGTACAGCTCTGATCCCACAGCGGGCGAGGTCAGCATCCAACGTAACCCCCAACGGAATGCCCTCTCAACGGAACCAACTGTCAAATACCAACAGTGTCACAGCGCGAGCCGAGAGGCAGCGTGAGCCGTGACATAACAGTGTGTCCACGCGCAAGGGTGCGAGGACCGGTTACTACATATCTCTTTTCCTTACAGAGAGAACAATAGACAGAGGGAGAGAGAGAGAGAGAGAGAGAACAATAGACAGAGGAAGGAAGAGAGAGAGAGAGAGAGAGAGAGAGAGAGAGAGAGAGAGAGAGAGAGAGAGAGAGAGAGAGAGAGAGAGAGAGAGAGAGAGAGAGAGAGAGAGAGAGAAAAAAAAGTTACCTGAATCTGACAGGCAGTCTGATGTCTCTCACGCTTCTTCTGATAGTGCTATGAGGAACATAATCAACACAGGAGGTACTGGGTTTACTACTTACAGACTTCCTTTCACCAGCATCCGAACTTAGTGGGGTGTTGTCATGCACCTGGGTATCGACCCTTACAACTTTATTCATGTTCCACCAGTTGCAATGATTGACACGAACAGCACTCCCACAGATTTTGTCAATGAGTACAGGTTCACTGAACTTAGAGTCTCCCTTACGTACAAAACCTGATTTCTTTATCTTAACTAGGTCACCCACAGCCAATTTTTTGCAAGCAACGTGTTTCCTTTTGTCAAAGTATATCTTTTGCTTAGCTTGAGAAGTTTCTGCTTTGTTTCTTACCATCTCATCTAACTCTTGTGCAGAGACCCTATTTTTAAACCATTTAGACATCCATGCCGGTCTGAATTCAGAACATGCCTTCCTCCCTTTAAGCAATTCAAAAGGTGACACACCTGTTGAGGAGTGTGGTGTGGTTCTGTAGAACCACAGCATCGTTCTGACTGCAACGGGTATAACTTTGTTATGTGAGATAGCCCACCGTATACAATCACCAATCACTCTGTTTAGCCTTTCTACTAAACGGTTGGTTTGGGGGTGATAGCGAGAGCACTTAAGGTGTTTAATAGAAGTTTCTCTAAGAAAAAGCTCAACTTCAGATGACACAAATTGCACCCCATTGTCTGATACTAATGTTTGGGGAAAACCCTCCCTCATGAACACCTCTTTCATGAATTCCAGAATTTCTTTAGAGTCCACCTTAGCTACAAATTTGACTTCAGGCCACTTCGAGTAGTAATCAACTAAGACTATGGCGAAGCGACACTGGAGGGGTAAGGCATGGAAAGGACCCAGAACATCAATACCCAATTTTTCCCAAGGATTGTCAGGAATGGGAATGGATGCAAGGGGCGGATTAGAAACCCGTAAGGTTTTGTCGCTACTAGTGCAAATGGGACAGTCATGTACCATAGTGTCAATGTCTCTGTCCATTTGCGGCCACCAAAAGTATTCACGCACTCTGCGTTCAGTGAGTGTAGCGCCCAAATGTCCTTGATGAGCATCAGACAAGAGTGCACCCCTGAGTTCGTAGGGAGGTATGGCCTTCTCTTGTCTGATGACCAGGTCATCCTCAACGGACAATTCGTCACATATTTTTACAAACGGTTGGATGTCAACACTCACATTTTTCTCTTTGGGCCACCCATTAGCAATGTACTTCCTGACACATTTGAGAGTTTCATCATTTTGCATAGCCACTTTCCAATCACATTCTTTTAACGTACAAATGTTTTGCAATTCTATAGCAGCAACTAAACAGTCTTCAAGTTCTTCATCACCATTAGGTTTTTCAACACAGTCTGAGGAGTTACCTGGGACAGGCAAACGTGAAAGTGCATCTGCTCGTACATTCTTTCCCCCAGGTATGTGTTCCACATTCGATTGGAGGAGTTTTGAAGATAGTCTTGCTATACGTGGTGTGCTGTTACAGAAATTGGTATTTCCAAGAATGGAAACTAGGGGTTTGTGATCGGTTTGTAGTGTGAATTTCCTTCCCCACAGATAGCATTTAAATTTTCCAATAGCCCACCAACATGCCAGTAACTCTTTTTCAATGACGGAGTAATGCAGTTCTGTGTCCCTAGGTACCCTGGAGGCAAAACCTATGGTGTGTTCAAGTTTGCCTATAGTCTGTGTTAATACAGCCCCGAGTCCATAGCTACTTGCGTCAACAGTCAATGTGCAGGGTACCATTGGATCATAAGGTTTCAATGCTTTGACTTGACCGAGTTGAGTTTTCAACCAGTCGAAAGCACCATTACACTCATCATCCCAAACAAAGTCTGTCTCTTTTCTCAGCAGATTTGAGATGGGTCGTACTCTGGTGGCATAGTCTGGGATGAAACGTGAGTAGAATTCGCTCAGGCCTAAAAATGACTTGACCCCAGTTTTGTCAGAAGGTGGAGGTGCTTCTACAATGGCTTGTACTAGCCCTGGTCTCGGTGTGACCCCTGCACTCGAGATAATGTGGCCCAGATATTCCACCGAATCCTTTGAGAACTCACATTTTTCTCGTTTAAGCACGCCTTGTTTTTGGAAAATAGTCAAAACCTTATGCAACACTTCATCATGAGTCATCTTGTCAGGTGCATGTATAAGAACGTCGTCTTGAAAAATAGCAACATTTTTCTGCCCCTTGAGTAAGTTTACCATAAGACGCTAAGACTGATGCCGCTGACGCAAGTCCGAAAGGCATACGGCAGAATTGAAAGATACCAGAAGGGGAAATGAACGCAGTGAGATGGCGTGATTCTTTGTCCAATTCCACTTGGTGGTACGCTGAAGCAAGATCAAGTTTTGTAAAGAATTTTGCACCTGAGACCATGGCTAACACTTCAGTGATGTTAGGAAGTGGGTGAGAGTCCACCCATATCTCTTTATTCAAGCTCCTCAAGTCAATGCAAATCCTGAGTTCGTTGTTTTTTTTCCGTGCAACGACCAATGGAGATAACCAGTCTGAGGATTCGATAGGTTCGATCACACCACTGTTGCATAGCACTGCGAGTTCTTTTTCGAGATCCTCTCTGATACTGAAAGGTACACTCCTTAGTTTGTGTTTAACTGGGATGGCACCCTCTTTTAATTTAATCCTGTGCCTGAAACCTTTTTTTTTTCCTAGGTCACCCGAGAATACTTTAGGATAGTTGTTCAACAGTTCCTCTACCTGATAAGAATCACGTATGGCCAACATCTGTTCTTTAGCACCAGGACATAGCATCATCTCAAACAGCCCTTGATGAAACCATCCCAGTATGTTTAGGCCTTTGATGGCTACATAGATCTTTCCATGGATGCGTCGACCTTTAAATTCCAAAATATCTTCAAAATATCCCAACAGATCAATTTTACGACCTTCGTAGGATACTGGCGCACGATCTGGAGGCAACAACTGCCTCTCCCCCCATTTTTCGACAAAAAGCGTTTGGGTAATCATGGTGATGCGCGCACCTGAATCCAGAAGAAGACGTAGACTCTTCTCGCCAACAAGGATGTAGGCATAGGGATCTACACAATCCGCTGGGTCACCCGTTCTGACATCACTATCGCTGACCACTAGAACCATGTCTTTCATCTCTGACAAAAGCTCTTCTGGATCACTGTCACTATTGTCTTTCACATGACTCACCCTACCTGCTCTTTTCTCTGCCCCTGGCATACTTTTGAGAAATGCCCCATTTTTCCACATAATCTGCATACTGTATTTTTAGCAGGGCACGGTCTCCCTTGTTTGTTGTGTGTAGGGTAACCACATCGAAAACAGATGTCTGTTCTTTTGAAAAAACTGTTGTGAGTACCTTCCCTTTTTTCTTTGGAAAGTTGACGCGTACAGGTGTGACTGCCTCTACAGTTTTATTCTCTAACTCCTTCACTACTGACCGGTTACTACAAATTGTTTTTTAGTTCTGTGGGCCATAACACAAACTATATGTTGGGTTGTCATAAATCTAAATTTTATTATGACAAGTGTGAGGCACCTTAGACAATGACACAGGATAGTTTTATTTTCTGTTTCACACTTGTCCTGGATTTGTGCCTCTATATTGTTCCCCCACTGAGCCCAACATTGCTGCAGTATTGTTGTAGAAACAGTGATGCAAATCATTCACGTCTAAGTATAAAAAGATTGATGTTGCATTACTTCTCTCTGCTATGTATGTTAAAGGCTAGGGAATCTACCCTGGTCACGCTTAAAGCTCCAGAGTGACACTGTTGGTGAAAGACAAATAATACATTGCTTGTTTCCCATGTCGCAGTGTCGCAAATGATGAGTAAATGTTAAACACGTTAGGTATACTATGTTAGTTTTAACTAAAGAGTCAAGGGCATAGCAGGACCTGCTTTAGTAGGTGGTACCAGAGAATATCCACGGACTGTGTCCCTCCATTGAGAATGAAAGGAACCCATGTTGCTAAAGGGAATATATAAGGGATCACACAAGAGGAAAAGATTGGTAAGATAAGACTGAAATGACTGGACTATGGAAAAGGTGGAGGAAAAGGTGGAGGAGACGGTGCAAAGCACTCTAAAGAGCGCTCTCAAATTTTTGAGCTGAAATCCCCATTTTTTTCCTGATCTTGTTTGCATGATACCACGGAAGGGCAACTAGGGGCATCACCATAAGGGGTGGCAGGAGAGGCATTTTCCCCCAGCATGTTCATGGTGTGGGTCGCAGTTATCCTAGCCCATCCCATCCTCTACCTGACAGACAAAACAACAAGAATTAACTTCCCCGGCTGCAGGACCATGGCAGGAGAGTGGATGAGAACCAACTGCCTAAAGCTCAGTTCCAACAAGATGGGAGTACTGGTCTCTGGAAAGAAGACCTCCTGTTGGTACTCCAAGAAGCTCAATATGATGGCACAAGTCAACGCAGTGTGCACCTCCTGCTTCCACATCCTGCACAAGCTACGAACGATCTTCAAGTGGCTGCTACAGAACACCAGACGGACCATCATACAAACACTCATCACAAGCAGGCTTAACTACAGCAATGCTCTATGCCGGAATCTCCAAACAACTCCCACACAGACTTCAGACCATCCAGAACGCTGCTGCAAGACTCATACTAGACCTCCCACGCCACACTCATATTGCACCGCATCTCAAATAGCTTCACAGGCTCGCAAACCACAATCTCAGCCAATTCAAACTCCTCACGCACACATACAAAGCCCTACACAACACTAGACCAGCATACCTGAACAGCTGCATACACTTTCACCAGTCTCCCAGACATCTACGCTTTGCTACCCTCGCACTCACGAAAGCAGAACAGGAGAAAGCAAATTCTCTTACATTTCACCCAAAACATGAAACACCCTCCCTCAACACATCACAGCCTCATTTCTTGAGTTCCACAAGATGCTGAAGACCTGACTCTTCGAGTAACCCTGCAGGGGTCACATGCCTACACATCTGCTCAAGCGCCTGAATACCCTCACAGGTGATTAGTGCGCTATACAAATCAACATAACATAACACACTACGAAACATGCCGTGCCCATGCTGTGAGAGTCAGGTAAGTCACACTCAAAGCTGACTTGATATGGACATGCATAGGTCTTGTGCCAGCATGCTGCATGCCCGACACATGCCCTTCAACCAAACCACACAAGAATCTCCTGCTTTGCTACCAGGGCCAAAAGGTCAGTTGTAGTAACGGCCCGATGGGTCCAATAATACTCTGCAGCAAGCACACCTCTGTTCCCTCCCGCAACAGGACTCCTTTGTCTACAAGACCTTTGCTGCGGAGGCTGATGAGTCAAGAGGTCCAGGTTTTTTTTCTTCTATAAATCTTTTAATTTCATTTTTTTTTTTTTTATCTTTTTATCTTTTTATTATGCAGTTCTTAGCTCGTCCTTGGCTTAAAGGTTGCTGATTGCCATGGAGTCTGAGGATTGAATTTGTTGTTTCAATTCAGCACATTACATCATATCACAGCAAGGAGTGGCCTTTGTTAGAATTAATTTTGAACCACCCTCCTTCAGCCCTGACAACAATTTTATTAGTGAATCAAGGGACTAGTCAATTGTTTAGTGACTTCTATATAGGCCTTTAGTGCTGTTCTAGATGGGAGCAACATTATTGTGTATTAAACCACACACAAAAGAGGTTTTTGTACAATGTGCATAATGAACTGAATTATTTCCAGGTGATTTCAAATGTAATGATCATGGAAAAGAGAGCACAGTGCAAGAAAACTGTCTAGGGTCACACAGTGTGGTCAATTTGGGAAGCAGGGACTGAACCAATGTTTTTTGCGACAGGGCCCCATAACTGGTTGTTGCCGTGGGCCTAACAAAAGCTTCTAAGAGGCGTGGAGGGGGGAGTACCACCAGCTTTGAGACCTGTGGCCAGCATTTCACCATTCAATCATCAAGCGAGAAGAAAACAATTGGCCACATGCATATAAAACAACTAACCAAACAGTGGTTAATTTGTAAAAAAAAAAATAAGTGCTGGGGCTCTCGTCAGGAGGCAGCTTGCACCAGCCCATTTCTCCTGTTAGGGCTGCCTAAAACAGAACCAACTACTAACCATGAAAGTTGGGAGAGGGTTGTGGCGTAATGGCCAGAACAGCCGACTTTGGAGCTGGGGAACCGGGCTTGATTCTCGGCGTCGGCTCAACATCCAGTGATTCTGGGCAAATCACTTAATCTCCCTGTGCCTACCACAAATGAATGCATCCTTAACTGGTGCTCATGAAAAGCACCGGTGTTGATGATTAAGTGCTGGTGCTGAGCACCGGAAACCACCAGCTCAAATTAAACACAGCAACCAACATAACGTTACACAGGTACTTGAGTTACATACACATTAAATATATTGACAAACTTTTAATGAGTGCTTGGGCGTTGCACCCCTTGGATAAATTGTGTATGTGCACAGTCTCTATGCCCCTCCTCCTAACGATTGGTGAGCTCACTTTCCTTATCACTTTTCTATTGGATTACGCTGAACTCCCCTCCTCAGGCTTTCTTTAGCAATGCTGCCTGACGGTAGTCAAATGCAATTTTAGTAACATTACAACTGTAACAAGCAATGAGTAGTGTTATCAGTGGTTAATTTGTTAAAAAAATAAATAAAAAAAAACATACGTGCCAGGGCTCTCATCAGGAGGCAGCTTGCACCAGCCCATTTCTCCCGTTGTCTAAAACAGAACCAACTACTAACCATGAAAGTGGGGAGAGTGTGGCGTAATGGCCAGAGCTGCCAACTTCGGCGCTAAGGAACCAGGTTCGAGTCTCGGCGCTGGCTCAACATCCTGTGATTTTGGGCAAATCACGCAATCTCCCCGTGCCTATCATAAATGTGTCCTTAACTGGTGCTCATGAAAAGCGCTGGTGTTGATAATTAAGTGCAGGTGCTGAGCACCAGAAATCACCGGCTGAAATTAAGGACTGAGTGTTAAAGGATAATTAGCACAGCTGCAGCATCCCAGCAACTGGACTACAGCAGCATTGATATATACGTTGCCTCAGAGGAGTACTGACATACCAGTAAGGTAGAAGCAGTGTTACAGGTGTGTGACTGCTGAACAGCATCTGTAAAAAGCAATGCTTTTTGCCGATGCTGTTTCCTGTCGATTAAAAAAAAGGGGGGCATTGATGCAGCTGCTTGCATCATTCTGAGGGGATGACGCATGTGTGCGCCTACAAAATCACAAAGGCACCATTTTCTTTTCTTATTGATCGATCCAAGATTGCAGGTACCACTTAGATCAGTCAATAAAAAAGAGCTCGTAAGTGTGCAAAGCAGTTTTGATGAGGGTTGGTAGCAATTTGCTGCTTGGCCCTCCAAAAAAAAGTAATAGCAGAAGTGGGGGGCAACAGAGGAGAACGGATTGGGGTGAGAGCAATAGGGATGCATGGGAGAAGCGCATGAGGCAGACAGCAACACAGAATCCGGTGAGAAGAGAAATACATCGGCGAGAGAGCAACACGGAGCACGGTGGGAAGAGAAGCACACAGACGAGAGAGAGGAACATGGAGGACGGTGGAAGATAAACACATGGGTGACAGAGCAACACGGAGCACGGTGGGGAGAGAAGCACACGGACGAGAGCGAGCAACATGGAGCACGGTGGGAAGAGAAACACATGGACGAGAGAGAGCAACACGGAGCACGGTGGGAAGAGAAGCACACAGACGAGAGAGAGGAACATGGAGGACGGTGGAAGAGAAACACATGGGTGATAGAGAGCAACACGGAGCACAGTGGGGAGAGAAGCATACGGATGAGAGCAAGCAACATGGAGTACGGTGGAAGAGAAACACATGGGTGACAGAGCAACACGGAGCACGGTGGGGAGAGAAGCACACGGATGAGAGCGAGCAACATGGAGCACGGTGGGAAGAGAAGCACACAGTCGAGAGAGAGGAACATGGAGGACGGTGGAAGAGAAACACATGGGTGATAGAGAGCAACACGGAGCACAGTGGGGAGAGAAGCACACGGATGAGAGCAAGCAACATGGAGTACAGTGGAAGAGAAACACATGGGTGACAGAGCAACACGGAGCACGGTGGGGAGAGAAGCACACGGACGAGAGCGAGCAACACGGAGCACGGTGGGGAGAGAAGCACACGGACGAGAGCGAGCAACATGGAGCACGGTGGGAAGAGAAACACATGGGTGAGAGAGAGCAACATGGAGCACAGTGGGAAGAGAAACACATGGGTGAGAGAGAGCAACATGGAGCACAGAGGGAAGAGAAACACATGGGTGAGAGAGAGCAACATGGAGCACGGTGGGAGAGAAGCACACAAACGAGAGAGAGCACAACATGGAAAGCGAGGGGTAGAGAAGCCAAGGAGACAGCTGGTAAAACCATGCACTCTCAAAGAGTTGTTCAGCAAAAAGTAAAAATGAGCTCCCAAAAGGCGAGCATTGAAAGGACACAAGTAAAGAGCCTATGGTAGAGTGCGGACACAAACACACAATGAGCCAGGCAAGCCATTGAATAAGAAGCCAGCAAATGAGTGACAATAAAGGCAACCATTGGTAACTAATTGGTGAGTTTAAGGCCCACTGCAAGTTCTTGGTAAGCTGACAATAGGTCTTTTGAAGCCAGACAGTTTGCGCTCTCTAGAAGGTTCGACCTAAAAATGGCCGTCCAAGGAAGTCGGGTGGAAGGAGGAGGGTAAAGGCTTATGTGCTAGTTTAGCTTTCAATTTCATTTGTGCACAAAAATAAATCAATATTGAAAATGGGATTTACTTCTAGTTTGGAAAGGAAATGGTCTTGTTTACCTTTTCCTAAGAGGGGTTGGAACTTACCAGCAGACTCCACCAGCGCCAAGGTCTTCAGCTTGCAGCTTTGCAGAACGTCCTGCAGGTCGCGGTACTTGCAGTTCAGGGTGACGTAGCGCACATCCCGCACCATGATGTCCTCCACCCGGATGTGATACCTCCTGCAAGCACACAACATAGAAGTGAGCCATCCAGGGAACACCTGCTGTGCCAGCTCCCTGTCAACATGCCTGGGCTCCCAAATAGCAATACAGTCCAGCTCCGAATGGACCGGGTGCCGGATAGCCCACACCCACTAAGAGCAGTGCTCACTTTATAAAATAATAAGTGCCAGGGCCCTGACCAGGAGGCCACTGCAGCTTGCACCTGTCTTCGCTGCCAAAACAACTACTAACCATCTCTCTCGCCTGCAAGTTAGACAGTCCAGATTTTTCCAGGTCCTCAAACCGAAAGGAATGGCTGGGGAGGCAGGTATTAGTAATTTTTTATGCATATTGTATTCATAAACAATTGTTGTTCTGCTCATTTCTAAATTAGATGAGCAGCGCCACCATGCGGCAGACTATCATAAGTGCAGAGTTGACAATTAAGTGCCTGTGCTGAGCACCGGAAACCAGTGGCACAAATTAAGCAGTGACTAAGAGACTCCAAACAATGCATCACTTCACTTGCGGCGACCATGGCAGTCTGGATGCAGTTTTTATTTTGTCTGATTATGAATTAAGGAGAAATAGCAGCGGAAGTTTCACACCTCTGACATTCAAACATAGCTTCACAAATCTGTGAAATTAATATGCATAAAGTAAATCCTCCAGATTACAGCCAAAGAATTTTCCAGAAGATAAGTGGCTAAAGGATAAAAAAAGTGACTTCCCTGTAGCAGTAGTTTTACAGTACATATCTGAAATAGATTCCCATGCTGTGCATACTTTTCCCATCTGATGCTTCGGCTGCCATTTTGATTTTCCGTGAAAGGCAAAAGAGGGAGTCAACAAAAGGCGTGTCAAGAAGCACACACTAGGACACTGCCAACTGACCCATAATTCTTTTCATTGCAGGAATTTGTGGGCTACAAGGCAGGGTCATAATGAGTCATTCTTGACATACATTTGGTTGACAGACACTTTTTTTTCAAATTTGTAGAAAAAATGTGGCAAATGCAAATTAAACATTCAAGATTGGAAGGCAAGAGATTTCCACACCGCACTGTAACTAGTGTTTTCATGTCAACCATGGACGTTAATCCTAATAATAAATTTACTAACAAGGTGAGAACTTTTTAAAGAAGTTTCAAACTAAATGTTTACTAACTGTAATCTTCGGGTGCCTGCAAACCGCTACATTAATTCAAAGTGTACAAATCGTATTATACAGGGATTTTTCTAGTTGTTTCCAAATACATTTATTGAACATTTGACCCTCAGGGCCGTTGCCATATAAAAGGTTGAAAGAGATGCCTTATTAGCCGTCAAGGTGGCTCAGTGAGTTAAACGTCGCCGCCGCCATCTTTCATGTTGTGCTAGGCATCCTAGCAAGGCCAACTCAGCTGTCCAGACTCTCGAAGATGGTAAAGTGAGTACTCTTACCTGGGTAATTGGAACACTTGTTGCTTAAAGCGCTTAGAAATGGCAGTGGTGTGATATGAAGCACTATAGGAAAATTAGATGCTTATTATTATTCAAATAGTAATAGAAAATTGAAAAGGGAGTTTAGGGACAATTCGGTGAAGTAAGCGCAAAGTTTACAATACGATGTTGGTACATATAAGCAGTGCTTAATTTGTAAAAAAAAATAAGTACCAGGGCCCTCGTCAGGAGGTCACTGCAGCTTGCACCATCCATTGCCCCTGCCAGCACTACCACCGACTGTACCTACAAAACTACTAACCAGCACACAGCTACAAGTGTGAAAATATAGACAGTTCGAGGCCCCCAAAGCTATAAGAATGGCTTGGGCGGCAGGTATTAGTTGTTTTTAATGCATATTGAATGAATAAGCAACTGTTGTTCTGCTCACCTCTAAATTACAGAAACAGCACCACCATGTGCCGGTGCTGACACATAAGTGCCGGATCCGAGCACCAGAAACCACCGGCTCAAATTAAGCACTGCATGTAAGCCTTCGACTCAACGCGGTCTTTTCCAAAGCTTTCCAACCATTCTGAGAATCATCTGCCAGATGAAATGTGTAAACAACTGCCAACGTGGATCTGTTACAGGCATGAAGTTACAAAAAGTATGTTACAGGCATATGTCTCCTTTCCTCGTACAATCGATTGGGTAACAGTATCCTACGTTTATTGGGCTTGTGAGGGCACCTTTTTAATTAGATTTAGGAAGATGTAGAAAATCATTTCCCAAAACTCTTTTTTATTATATTTCATTGATTTATTTTAATTTCTACACAGAAATAAATTAATCTTGAAATAACATGGCCAACACACAGAAGCCATCAAAGAGAGATCCTATTAGGTCAAAGACGAAAAAAAAAAATAGGCATATTGCCATAGAGTACAAAACGTGCTGCCTTGAAGCGTGGACCCCAGGTGAGTAAAATGCAAAACAAGACAGAAAAACATCTGTTTTAAAAGAAGAAGATATCCCAGTCCTGCAGGAGACTGTGATAATTGGAATGATGTGTGTGCCTTCAGAGAGATGACCACTATTTCTCTGCAGCCTATCTGGCATAAGGGCCATCATCACAGCAGATTCAGTACTCAAACCAATGACGTGTGCCTCACCCACTCACAGAACAGCTGGTTTCTCCTCACTCGAGTGGTTTCTGCCTTCCAGATGGCAGCATTGCTATAGGAAGGGGCACTTTGTCTTCCCAGCACAGTCCTGTGGGTGGGAGGAGATAACAAGCCCAGAACTTACAGCCGGACCAAGCAGGTGAATGCTAGTTTTTCCAAGCAGGAAACTACACACTAGCATCACCACACCACACCACACCACACCACACCACACCACCACCACGTTGTATCCAGGCTTCCTTCTACTTTTAGCTCCTGTTACCTGGAGCAGTGTGGAAGCAAATGAAGGCGGGTGAGCGGGGTGGCTAGAGCAAAACACATGATCAATGCAGCTGCTTCCATTCCAAGCCAGCAGCACAACGTCACAAGAGACACCAAAGGGGGGTCTGTCGACGCCCACCAACAACAAAAAATAAAAATAGAGGAAGGACTACAAAAGAGTGGAGCATTCTGGACCAAACCACTAGATGGCAGAATAATGCACAGCACATGAATCCAGAAAAAAATCACGCTGCAAAACAAGCTCCATTCCAAAGGCCACCAACAGCGTGCTCCAGGAACAGCCACACATGTATCCCCGGGAGTCCAATAACCAAGCCAACAAGAACCATCTACACAGCTGCATCTGTCGCTCACTCTATTATGCACCAAGGCACAAACCCATTAAATGTAAATATGATATCCCTGGACCTCAGCAGGTAGCTTTTATGCAATGCTGGGATGAGTCACGCGCAGAATTTTAAGGTGCGTAGTACAGCAACCTGTGCGTATCATTAAGGTCACACAGAGTTCGCTCCTCCTTTCATCCTCCTGAGCGCGATAAAAAAGTACCACCAAGCTTAGTAATTGAAAACTGGTTAAATATCAATAGAGCCAACTCAGGTTGTGTAGGTTGCTGTACAATATCGCAAGCCCTTTGTGCAGAGAACAGTCATGAGTTCGACACCATGATAGGCCGACACAAGATCTAATCCTTCAAAGGTCAGTAAAGTGATTACACATAAACAACTTTCATTTTAACTTTAAACTTGCATATAAAACTTGTTATTTTACTGCAAGTAGAATCGTATTGTATAAACGGCAATTTAAAAAATATATATACTCATTATAGTTCTAAACACTGCTTACATCCAGTGCCGGATTAAACCCTGTGGAAGCCCCTAGGCAGTCGAAATTTTGATCCGCTGTCGCAGGGCCCCTAAAAGCAGTGGGGCCTATAGGCCAGTGTCAACTTTGTCTATTTGGTAATCCGGAACTGCTTACATCTTTCTGTTTTTCAAATAAATATTATAACTGGACAAACTATAGAGGCTGAAGCACTCCAACTTCTTTTCCACCTCTGAAGTGGAAAGAAAGGAGACCGGTCTGGAGACAGATAGAAAAATAGGAATTTTGGATCATAATGTCATCTGGAAGATGTTAAACCAAATCGAAAGAATTTGAGGTTTGCAGGATTTTTTTTACTTCAGGGAAATATGGTATTTTGTCAATATACTCTAAAGGGCTTTTTAGGGGTCTAGTGTTTTGGGATAATGAAATCGATGAAGAGAAAAATGAACAGGTAACTCCAAGCAAACTGTTGATTAACTTGAGCCCTCCTGGTTGTCACAGTGGCAAGAAACCCTTGGGTGTACGCGCACTCTGTACGTTTTCCTATCATAACACACCATTATTTGAGCGGCAGGAAAAGGGCACGAGTATATTTTAGCAAAGTGTTTATAAAAGTTGCAAAGTTAGGAAATTTGTGAAGTCGTAAAAAATATGGGATGAAAATTATTGAAAAATTTTGATGTTGTATGGGGGAAGCAATGAAACCTACTTTTTAGTGGAAGAATTTTTCTGCAATAAAAGCTTTTCATGGAGAAAAATATTCCAGTAAATCTTAGAAATGTTGTCTATCCGTTGAGATTTGGAAAAGTGACAAGCTTCACAACTTGCTGAAGCTGCGAAGCTCATTGCTTATGTAAAACTTCAATGAAAATATAATTTTGCATAGAACTAATTTTAGCATAACATTGTCAGCGGTGTGGCAAATCAATTTAAACAAACATTGACAAAGCCAACAGGTCTGGGTTTATTGTGCTAACTTATGCCGCATTAGCACAACAGAATGGGACTTAGATTGAGACACACAAAGGCAGCCAGCAGGAGCGGATAGAGAGGTCTATAATTTAAAAATAGTGCCTCAAGCAGACCAATGGAAACAACTGAGTGTGGACGGAAGGATACACCCATACAGCCAATAGCTGGAAGAGACTGGCTAAAGAAAGCCAATGGTTTAAAGGGGCACACCAAAGCCAACTGTATGTATACTGTTAGCAATAGGTCTATTTGCCATTTGCGCTGACACAGCCCAGACCAAAAAACGTATAACATTAAGTACAAGTTGCAGTGGAGTAGTGGGCCTGCTACTGGATAAGCGAAAAATTCTTGATTTGGCTATAACTCTTCTCCCACTCAGTCGAAACATATTCCCATTTTTGTCAATCTGGTAATTTCGCTGAAAACTTTACCGATGTGTAGCACTCTGCTTGTTGGTGATCAGGAAATACAAAGTGGTAAATACAGGATTGATATGGCAAAGAGAATTTTTTTTTAGATGCCTGAAATACTGCTGGAACACAAGAGCATGCGTGTGGAGTACACAAAAGGAGCCCAAATGTTGGTAGTTGTCCCTTTTTCATTTCCAATCATGGAGGAGAAGGGTTCCATGGAATTAAGCATGTGTGCAGTTACACTTAAGAAGATTGAACGGTGCAAATACTTTTCCTAAAATGTAGCCAAGATGCTGAAATTGCACCTGCGTATCACATTTGCTATTGTGCAGGACAAATTTGAAAAGATGCTTTCATCCATCTGAGGACCAGAGTTGACAGCTGAATGATGCGCCAATAACATGATGGTCAACCCTCCTTCTCCTTCCTTCCAAACACCAGCAGCAGGCTCTTCTACCACTATTTAAGCGCTGCAGCAAGCACAGATTTCTTCAAGCACTGCCCATAACCAGAGCTTTTGAGAGGAAGGAAGCAGAAGAAATAAGGTTACCCTGGACCCCTGGTTCCCTCAGCGCTTGACAAGGGCCTAGAGCAAACGTCAACATGGTGAGAAATCATGAATCCGCAAGAGGATGGGCTCATTAAGGCTGTTTGCCCGCGGGGTATTGCTGGCTCTCAACTCCCTTTTTCAATGATCTATTCAAGAGATGTCTATAGCTCTGCCAGCATCTTTGTGATTGAGAGCCATCAGCATTGGGTCATATAGAAAAGTTCGGCATCCTGTTGATAAAAGCTCCAGTGGCATGGTTACCAGAAGCTATGCGGAAAAGGGTACGCTCGGTTTCAATGAGCACGCTGAACCCGACAGCATCGCGTCTTCGGACAATACGCGAAAGTAGTTGAAATGGTCTCTGAGGCGGCCACGCTGGGACTTGTTGGAGCTTTGAAGAAAAATCTAAATAAATAAATAAATAGAAAAAAGAATCTGCTCACATTTGAGCTTCCAGCGCGTCTGCAATCCATTGAATGAGCTCCGGACGCATCAAATGCCAAGGCTCAAAGAAAAGAGTGGTCAGCAAAAGACTGCGGCGGGTGATGCAGAGTCAATCAATAGAGCATCAAATACCACAGTTCAAGCTGAAGAAAGGTCAGGATCAGGCTGTGTCAAGTGCTGGAGAGGCAATCAATATGGCACCAAGCTGTAAAGGTTTAGTGAAAGAATAGTGAGAAACTTCTACATCAGGTGCCTTGAAGTCAATTATTTCAGGCCCAGGAGAATCCTTTGGAACACAGCAAGTCAGATACCTTGGAGTCGGCCAATTCTTGACTAAATGTAAATGACTCAGGAAAAGAAATGGCAGCAAAGAATCAGACTTCACGTGAAAGATGACCCCACAAAGTACTGTGAGCATACAACTCTAAGAGCAGCATAACCAACAAAGGCGTCAACTCGCTGTCCTACGCTGACAAAAGCATGTTTACATACTAAGCATCTGTAGCACACCATCATTCATAGTAAAGGCACAAAAACTCGTCCTGAAAATCATTCAAATGCTATTACAGAGCAAAATGCAGACGGGCTCGGTGCTGGAGACGGTAGGGGTGATGGACGAATCAGATGTGAAGGGAAACCTGTGATTTTGGAGTCTGCTCAAAGTTAGCAAAGAGAAGAAGACAAACCTCTTTGAGGTACACCACATCACGAAGAAGAATATAGCCACTGTCACCAACCAGCTACCCCTCCGAACACACTGACTGTATCCTGGCCTTCGACCCTGTGCAGTCCTCCATTGCCATAAAGACCGGTTTGTGATATAGAAATACCACATACATACACATGTACACATTAATTTACAGTGTTTATAGATCCCAGCGGTGCTTAAATTGTAAAGAAATAAGTGCCAAGGCCCTTCTCAAAAGGTCACTGCAGTCACCACCATCCATTGCCCCCGTCAGCGCTGCCAATGACAGTACCAATACAACTACTGACCATTGCACTCCAAAAAGTGTGACAATTCAGACTATTCCAGGCCACCCAAAGCTATAATAATGGTGTGAGCAGCAGGTATTATTCAGTTTTAATATATATATTGACTTATTAAAAACTGCTGTTGTGCTCATCTCAAAATTAGACCAACAGCGCCACCATGTGGTGGACTGTCAGAGCTGGTGCTGGCAATTACGTGCCAGAGCCGAGCACCGGAAAGCACCGGGTAAAATTAAGCACTGGATCCAAGGGAGCGGCCTAGAGTGTATCACTTCTTTCTGACTGTCATTGTTTTACACTGCTTCATAACGGTAAATGATCAATGATTAAATAATCGTCATGCCAGAGCAAAAAAAACAAAGACAGAGCATTCATACAAAGAAGGGATCTGAGGAAATCCGATTTTATCACTGTTAGAACAGGTTCCTGTGGTCCCTGGTTATCAGAGGTAACTGGTCTCCAGCAGTGCCAATCACAGTTGTTTACCACTGAAGTCCTGTGACCATCTTTCTATTGGAGCCCAAACTGGACCACAAAGTAGTCCTTTTTAGCACTTGACTCTTCGGACTTCGAGAGAGGGCAGTCCAAGACTTACTCAAGGAGAGGATGAGGGTTACACACCGAGAACATATTATCACACAACAATGTCACTAAATTAGTCAACCCCTTTGGTCAGGGCTTTTTGTGGTTAAAAAATAAAACTACATATAACTAAACACTACACAGAAAATATAGATCCATAGAGAAAACAAGAAATCTCATCCCAAATATTATTTTAACGCTTACAGCACTTAGGTGTTAAGCATTATTTTCACTTAACAGTCTGTGGCAAATGTTATTCAAAGGAAATGGTCACAGTTACCTACTTCCAGTGCATGGAACCAAGGCTCACAGTCGTTGACCTTTTACTTGAATGGGAAAGTTCACTCAACGTGTTGGCGACCACGGGCCCGCCACTCAAAAGTGCAACGCACAACCAAAGTCCTCACAATGCGGTCCATTTTAGTCCAAGTGTCCAGGTTCAAAATAGGCCCTGCAAGTCCAGAATTAAAAGCTTTGTGCCTTGAGTATGTTCTGAAGCATGCAGTGGAGAGATTGTTGATTCAGACCTCCATACAACGACACGCCAGGAGGATTCGGTTTCTTTTTGTTTCGTAACCAGAGACAAACAACATACTTCTTATGTCAGCAGAACACACTAACAAAAATATATAATCAACACCTGCAACGACGGACTCCCAGAACTCCTTTCAATTGAATACTGGTGCACTACATCCTAGGTGTCAGTCGTTGCTTAACACCACTGCTGAGCAGAAATACATAAAAATAAGCCACAGGATGGTGCACCCACAACAAAGTCCAAAGTTCTTTATGTATGTTGGTTACTTCCTTTATTGGGAATGTTATATTTTCTTTTTCTAAAATACAGCTAAGGTTACAACCAACGCGTTTCGTTCAGCTAAACTGAACTTCATCAGGGCTTATTTTTGAGTTTATATTGAATGCGTCTCTTTTCAGAAAATTTCACAAAGACTCCATTCTGATGCATGCCACCTTATTGGATTGTGGCACCACTACCATCCATTTGAGCTTGAGTAAGGAAATGAATCCCCAGTTATAACACCTGAATCTGTGTCTCCCTTCATATCGTCACATACTCCCTCAGGTTGCCACTGGCAAATATTAGCTGAACGAAACGCGTTGGCTGTAACCTTGTAACCAGTAAAGGAATTCTAATCTTAGAACCATTTTAACATTCTACCACATTACCCTAAGGTGAACAATAGAGAAGTGGAGGTGAAATAAGAGAAAAACATACAATAAGGCAAAGCGTTTATAATGTAATACAGAAGGAAATGTTATGTTATGTTAACTGGATTTGATTAAGAGCACTATCAGTGTTTGGTTCCTTAGCCCCCAACTGACCGAGCCCATATCCTTTCAATAAATGCAAATTAAATATATACATAAGATGTAACATTTGAATTTAAAGCAAAGGTAGGTAACGTCCAACAAATTCTTGGAATAGGCGAGGACACAGCAATTAATTGGACAAGCCGTTCTGAAATTAAGCAAGCAGAAATGTTCGCAGCACGGCAAACAGATAAACAAATTACACCCAGTCATAAAACAATTCTTGGTAAAATGCAGTTTAATTAGAAAAGGGGGGGGAGGGGGGGGAGGCCCGCAGGTGGTGCGATTGATTATGTTGTTAAAACCTGGGTTTATCGATTTTATTCAGCAAGGTCTCATAAATATGCCCCAGTTAAAAAGATCAAAATTGCACCATCATAAAAAATGGCAAAGAAAGATGCATTTTACGTCCTGTTCGTCGGTCCTGCACTTACATGTCCAGCAAGTGCATTCAGCGCCTGAGTTTTTATAAAATCACATACGAGAAAGAAGGGTGAAACTTTTCAGCTCCTGTGCAGGGCAGACAATTTGCACATTTGCTTTAGTTTATGCAGATATTTTAAAGTGTTTTTATAGCTGGGGTGTTTAATATTCGTGTTTTACACGTAATTAATTGTTTTGCAAGCTATGCATGAAAAGCTAATATCAAAGCCTTTTAAATATAATTGAAAGTGGCCAAGTTGAAGAGGTGGGATTCAAACACTCAGCCTTTACATCAGAAGTTTGCACTTTAGCCACAAGACCCGGTCTCCCCCACAGCCCACCCAGGATCACTAGTGCTCAACCACCGAATCAACCGCCCGTGACATTAAATGAACCAGTTGGAAACCCTGTGGACATTCACTGAAGGATTGCCACAAAGCTTGAATCTGCTACGTGGAAAAAAATGCACAATTCCCTGTACACGATCATGGTAATTTAATAATATTTCCCTAAAGAAGTCTACATACTTAGAATCATTGTGTTTTATATATACAGCTTTTGCTACAGCAGAGGAGTGTCACCATTTAAAGAACTGTCAATTATTTTAACAGCAAATGTCTAATAGGTCATTTATTTTTCCTAAACATCTTTATTCGGTGAACATTTAGTGAATAGGCTTTTTACACCCTAGCCTTGGGTCATTTTACTTGCTAATTAATTAGGCAAAACGTAACTTTCTCTCGTGGAGGTTATTCCTATATAGAAAGTGTTTTCTGCAGTATTCTCTCCAAACACATACCTTCTGGACCAGTGCTTAATTTGAGCCTGTGGGTGCCAGTGCTCCCCAACCGCACCTAATTGTCAACACCAGCAGTTTTGACAGCTGCCACATGGTGGCGCTGTTTGTGAACTTCAAAGATGAGCAGAACAACAGTTGTTTATTAATTCAATATAGATTAAAAACAACTAATACCAGCCACCCAAGCCATTCTTATAGCTTTGGGGGCCTCAAACAGTCTGAATTGTCAGACTTGTAGCAGTATGATGGCTTGTAGTAGTGTAGGTACTGTTATTGACAGCGCTGGCAGTGGCAATGGGTGGTGCAAGATGCAGTGGCCTCCTGACAAGGGCCCTGGCACTTATTGTTTGCACTGCTCTGGGCAACCAAAATATGTGTCATTTTTGAGAGGGACTGAATCCCGGAAGTAAAACTGAATAAATTACTCAAGTTATTAATAGTGAGATCTAATGTTGTATCATCTTATGCCTTGCATTGCCAAACAAATGTGACTTCTCTGTCCATGGTGTACTTACTCCTGGTGACCCCAGCCCAGCTCTGGCAGGTATGGGAGCTTCTTAATCCGAATGATGCTGTCGTAGAGCGACGGCTGCAGGCTCTGGGCCACCGCGTTGGCCAGGATCACCGCTATCATCACCGGTAGGATGTGAGAGATCTGACCCGTCAACTCAAAGACGATGACCGCGGTGGACACAGTGTGGGTCACAGCGCCGGAGAGAGCGGCGGCACCTGGTGTGGAAAGGAGCAGATGGTGCAGGGTACGTAAGTATGTGCGAGTCAAGATATGCATGAGACAAACATAGCGGGCAAATGGTGGAGAGCTGCTTCAGTAGAGGAGAAGTGATGACTGAGGAACATGGACAAGTTGAGACAGTGGAGTAACGGAACTTTAGGGGACCCCCCTGCAAGGTACATGGAGGGGACCTCCTCTTGACTCAACCAGGAGCTCTCAGGACGGTACTGTGCTGAAGGGGCCCTGGGCACCGCAGGGGCTGCGGGGGTCTATGTTACGCCACTGAGTTGAGAGAGGGATCTCCTGTAGGTGGGCCCAAAGCACCACCAAGATGTTCATCGGGGGAAGAGATGCTCCTTCAAGAGAGGTATTTTTAACCCCTTTCTCAATTATGGAGGAGGCAGCCTCGCCTAAGTAAAATGCTGTTGCCCCACAGGCTTAGTTCATAACCTGGGAATGTCTGTTTCCAGTAAAAATTTGAAACAAGATCAACTCCAGAATGAAGATGAGCAGGGGAAAGAGAAACATGCAGAAGGGAGATGGGTAGCCAGAAAGCTGGAAGTGGAAAAGAAACAGAAGGGTGACAAAGAAAAGAAACAGAAAATTGGTGACAGAGGATGAATGATAAACAGTGGAAGAAAAGAGTGAGAAAATGGGATTGTGATAAAATAAGATCTTTCTCCTGCACCCCTTGGGGAATTGCCCGCAGCTGTTAAGTGCGATGTTCAGATTCGTGGTTGTTGGGCTGGTACGGGTGCCTGCACCAGTCAGTGGAGTTAGGTTTATTTACTGTGAATCTGTGGTACCTCTCGCTATCCTGCAGCAACCAGCTGAGAAAGTCAGAAGAAAATAACAATATTTATTTAATTACTTATTGAGTCATTTTCTAGTGTGTTGCTGGTGCAAGTAGCCTTTCGGTCACTTCATCGATCTGGTGGTAGTGTTGTAATCTCCTGCATTTCTTCTTAGAGGGCCTATATTTCATTGGATGACTGTATAAAGCTATGTTCATGTCATTTCGCTAAAAAAAAGTTGTTTCCAAAAGAGAGATGAGAGACGACTGTCTGCACAACTAACCCCTGGTTGCACATGGAGCTCTGGGAAGCTATTTACTAGTGTGAGAGATGAGGGTGCAGTATGTAGGGTGTCGCTACAATGCCAAGCAGTAGGCCGTTAGTAGAGTTTTCCACCTAAGTTGGATGTGTGGAATCTTATTCTCTTTCACAGAAGACAGAAACACTTATGTTAATCAACGAATATTGGGTTTTACCATTCGGTGGTTCATCAAATGCCAAAAACTGGCATATTTTGGCTCGGCACTGCGGCACATGTTCAGAACTGTAGGTAGGGTCGAACTAGAGTGATTTCAACTAATGCAAAAACTTTTTTTAAATGTGACATTTGCAGACTTTTTACAATTTCATGGTATGATCTATATATAAGATGCTGGCACCTCTGCCCTTCCCTGGAGTGAGCAGTCGCGTCAAGAATGATGCACCTAAAATAACTTCTTGGCTAAAAACCAAGGGCATTGGCTGAGAAGTCCTTCAAGCACATGCTGAGGGTTCCCCAATATTTCCAAGTGTCCCCATTACTGATTTCTTCATCTGGACATGGTAGCCAGGGGTCACAATGATTAGTCCAACATTGCTGCTCGCTACCCCGGTGATTACATTAACCTGTCTACAGAATGTTGAAAAGTAAACTGAACTGTAGTTTTAATAAAGTTTTTGTCAGTTTAGGTCATAAGCTTCGTGTTTAGGCCGATCATGGTACTTGATATTTTGAAAGTTATTTTACACTTTGTAGGATTGTCCTTAATACAAAAGGAAAGAGACAAACACACCAACCGGAGGAGAGTGACAAGCGAAAGAAGTAGCATAGGGGACGAAATGAAAGGAGAAACAAAAAAGTGTGGGTTTGAGAGATTAACATTTGAAATTATGTTTTCAAATGAAAAACTCTTATCCCTTTCCACCACCAACTCTCACCAATGGTGGTGATGAAAACAAAAACAATACATGAACTCAGAAAAGTTTTGTGTAGACTTGGGAAAGCAATACTGTTAATAATGCAAAGGAAAAGCTGGAGACCTTGTGCTCTCAAAGTGGTCATCTTATACACGGACATTGGATGACGAAGTAGACATCAAGTCATCATCTAGCATCGCATTCTGTTTGCATAAGATGGCAGGAGAGAAAAAGTTGCTGAGGTGAAGATAGAGAAAGCGAGAGAGAAAAAATGCCAGAGAGAGAGACAAAAAGAAAATACAAAGGAAAGATATGAAAAATGTTAGCTGGGAAGAAAAGCAGACCTAATAAGAGAGGAAAGAGAACTGGCATGTCCGAGCGAGCCAGAGCCCTTACCTACCACCGCGTAGCCACCTGGGACGATGCGGTACGTGTTGCCATCTGCATGGATGCCATCTGGAAACCACGCCGCCATGCTCTCGCCAATCAAGCGCCCAAAAGCTGCTCCTGAAAAGAGAAGGGATCTTCGTGATCAGAGATGGTTTAACCTATTCCGGGGTTTGGAGACGCACACAAGAAACAGAAAAACTCCACATAAGGGCTGTGAGCGTGGCAAGATCTATGTCATTACAATCACAAAGAGAGATTTTAAAAAAGCTACAGAAATCTTTCATGAGACTACATATTGAACATGGTGGCCAAAATGAAAGCTGGTCGACTGAACAAATTATAGCAGGATCAATTCAAGGTCTTCATAAAGTGGTCCCAGTGATGATGTGAAAGGAAAGATACAGGTTGGGACATTCAGAATCAAATCCGTAGCAAGGCGTGGTTATTTCCGCTCTTTGAGGTTAGAGGCAGGGGCCTAACTTGGTCAGTACAATTAGGGGTTGATGTTCAAATTAACCAACAATCACGCTGGCATAACTTGCTAAAATATATTATATGAGAAGGAGGGCATGAGGGGCTAAGGGCAGTGGAAAGAAGAGCAGCGCAGATTATTAGGGTTACTTAAATGACAATACAACACATCATGGAACGCAGCGCAGCAGCCAAAAATGCTGCACTGCATTGCGTGACAGGGAGGGACCAGGAGAGCTCAATCGCTACACAGGAGATATGACACTCTCCGCCCCTCTCCCTAGCGAGGGCGCATAATTTTAATGCAGTGCGCCACGCACACATCTTTACACCATAGTGCAAATGTGTGTGCGTGAGTCTAGCATGGGTTTTGTACTGGATGGCTTCCCAGCCAGTACAAAATACTATGGCTAGACAAGTTTTAAAACTTTTCCTACTTTGTATGTATGCTGTACAGTGCAGCACAAATGGAGAGTAGGAAAAGAAAGGAGAAATGAAAACATTTCTCCTTTTAACGGCTGCTTTCAAAAGGCGTTACTTTTTTACGCAAAACCCTGCCTCCGTTTTTTGGTATATAGGGTGTTGTGTCAAAAAGCATGGGTGGTTGCATGGGAATGACCATGTAATGCCCCCTTTGAAGCTAAGCGCTACTTTGCGTTACTTTTAGGCAATTTCCAGGACAAAACAAATTTTGTGCTGGAAAGTAAATAATAAAAAAGACATTTTGTGCTTGTTTGAGTCACTTTTGTGACAGAAGCACAGCACAAAATGTTGGTAAATCTGCCCCAATATGTTGCAAGATAACCAGCAGTTTTAAGAACTTTAAAACAGAGAGAGAGAGAGTGTGTTTGTGTGTGCGTATGTTTTTGTCTGAGTGTACATGTAAAAATTCTAGGTGAAATCCGACAACCACTTCACCATACCCGACTGAAAGCACCTGTACCCAACTATTTACTAGAGAATCCATTTATTAGTGGGGGTGCAACACCCCAAACTACCTCCCTTGAAGCTACGCCCCTGGTTAGAGGTGGTCTTCTCGCTGTCCATATCCACTTGCTTACGAGGTAAAAAACTGTGGGTCGAAGGGAAACCAAATTAATTATCTATTACCCAGAAGGCTCTGTGCACTGACGCTCCCAGGCTCAACACTATTTGTGCACTTAAATTCAGCTGTGCTGCCCAAGAGCATCATCATCTACTGGCACATCTTGCCGATCCCGATTCACCAGATCTGCAAACAAGAAGGCTCTGGGGCGAACCAGGAGGACGGGTTGTCTGAAACAAGGTGCAGGAGCATGGGTTGTATGCAGGAAGGTGCAGGAGGATGGGTTGTCTGCAGGTAGGGGTCGGAGGATGGAGTGTCTGCAGGAAGGTGCAGGAGGACGGGTTGTCTGCAGGAAGGTCAGAAGGATGGAGTATCTGCAGGCAGGTGCAGGAGAATGGATTGTTTGCAGGAAGGTGCAGGAGGACGGGTTGTCTGTAGGAAGGTGCAGGAGGACGGGTTGTCTGTAGGTAGGTGCTGGAGGATGGGCTGCCTGCAGGAAGGTGCAGGAGGATGTGTTGTCTGCAGGAAGGTGCAGGAGGATGGACTGTCTGCAGGATGGTGCCAGAGGGCGGGTTGTCTGCAGGAAGGTGCAGGGCGACGGGTGGTCTGCAGGTAGGCACAGGAGGACGGATGGTCAGCAGGAAGGAGTAGGAGGACAGGTTGTCTGTAGGTAGGTGCTGGAGGATGGACTGCCTGCAGGAAGGTGCAGGAGGATGGGTTGTCTGCAGGAAGGTGCAGGAGGATGGACTTCCTACAGGAAGGGGCAGGAGGATGGACTTCCTACAGGAAGGTGCAGGAGGATGGACTTCCTACAGGAAGGTGCAGGAGGATGGGTTGTCAGCAGGAAGGGGCAGGACGGTGGGCTGTCTACAGGTAGTTGCAGGAGGACAGGTTGTCTGCAGCCAGGTGCAGGAGGATGAGTTGGCTGCAGGCAGGTGCAGGAGGATGGGTTGTCTGCAGGAAGGTGCAGGAGGATGGGTTTTCTAGAAGAAGGTCAGAAGGATGGAGTGTATGTAGGAAGGTGCAGGAGGATGGACTGTTTGCAGGAAGGTGCAGGAGTATGGGTTGTCTGCAGGAAGGTCCAGGAGGATGGGCTGCCTGCAGGAAGGTGCAGGAGGATGTGTTGTCTGCAGGAAGGTGCAGGAGGATGGACTGTTTGCAGGAAGGTGCTGGAGGGCGGGTTGTCTGCAGGAAGGTGCAGGATGGGTGGTCTGCAGGTAGGTGCAGGAGCATGGGTTGTCTGCAGGAAGGTGCAAGAGGACGGGTTGTCTGCAGGAAGGTGAAGGAAGACGGGTTGTCTGCAGGAAGGTGCAGGAGGATGGGTTGTCTGCAGGAAGGCGCAGGAGGATGGCCTGTCTGCAGGAAGGCGCAGGAGGATGGACTGTCTGCAGGAAGGGGCAGGAGGGCGTGTTGTCTGCAGGAAGGTATAGGACGACGGGTGGTCTACAGGTAGGTGCAGGAGGATGGGTTGTCTGCAGGAAGGGGTAGGAGGATGGACTGTCTGCAGGAAGGTGCATGTAGGAGAGTAGGATCTGCCTCTTATGGTTACCCCCACTTTTTGCTGGTGTATCACTGTTTTTCGACTTTAGTCTGGCTGGGGCCCTGCTATCCAGGACCCCAGCCTAGCTGCTTCCTCTCTAAATTGATTCCCTGTACTTTAGGTACACCACAGATTGGATTCTGGAGTGCCCTTATAAGTCCCTAGTATATGGTATACTATGTACCAAGGGCATAGACACCCCAGAGGCCTACCGGGGGCTGAAGCATGTATTGTGCCACCCCTGGAAGGCCATCCATAATGACACCACAGGACTGCTACTGCAGCCTGAGTGAGGTGGTGCATGCACCCCTTACAGAGATATAGGTTCACTATATCTCACCTGACACTGCACATAGAAACCTATCAGTCACCCCTATGGCAGGCCTTATCAATCCTGAAGGCAGGGTGCTTGGTTATATGTGAGAGGGTGCCCATGCATGAGCAGAGCCCCTCTGCAGCTCTCGGAATCTCCTATCCGGGGTTGTCTGTGGTGCAGCCTGACCATATACTCTTAAGTGCATTATATCTAAACGGTAAATGCTAACTTTGGGATGGCTGCACGGAAACATGTTGTGTTTGGTGTCAAACACCTTGGAATCATACCCCCACACCAGTACCTGGTGTGGGAGTATGATCCCACCCTTCTAGAGGGAGAGACATGACAGCACCGGTATACCCGGTACCAACTAAACAGAGCCTGGCATCACAAAATGGATGCTGCAGCCACAGACACGAGTCTGGCCTCCTGCTGCTGACCGAAACTCCGGCAGGGGAGGCCTGGATAATAGGTTTCCTGTCTCAGGGAGGTGTTACCACCTCCCAGACAGGCCTTAGTGGATTAGGGCTGGGTGGTGCACTCTCTGAGTGCTTTGAAGTCCTGCACTGGGGGCACATTTGGTGTCCTCGTGCATACCCCAGTTCAAACCAGTTGCAGGGGCTGCCAGCCCCTGCTCTGGCGTGAAACTGGATAAAGGAAATGGGTGTAGCCACCCCTCTTTCCAAACCCTCCCATAGGTGGGTCCCCAGAGTTAGTCCAACCCCTTTTCTTAGTATAAGTAAGGGAACCCTGGCTACAGGACTTTAGATATTCCTGGACGAAACTCTGAAGCTGATTCCTGGACCTTCGACGCTCTACATCAAGATTAGAGGACTGAAGAATCTCCCTTGGGGTCAAGGAGTGACTCCCCTGCTTGGCAGGCACCAACGAAGCATCTGTCCGGTCTGCATCACTGAAGCTCCTGCTGGACGCCGAAGTCTTTGCATCACCAGAGGTGGATTTCCAGACTTCCCCGAGGCTGCCCTGAGTCCCCAGCAAAGCTGAGGCCCGTAGCTGTCGTGGGTAATGTGGAACCGTGACCCCTGGACACGAGCACATTTGCAAGTGCACCAACTTCCTGACATCTCTCAAAGCCGTGCTTTGGGTTCCAAGTAGCCCTAGCCCCGAGCACCAACTGCAGCAAAGATCACTGGCCTACACTCCACGAGTGTTCCGTGGGCCAGCTCCAAGTGCGACCGCTCGAGGCTCCTTCGTGATCTCTAGTCCATTGGCTAGTGGGTCCCCACGAAGGCAAATCTTCAATTGCTTGGGCTTTTCTGGTTGCTCTGGTCTACCCTCGCTGGGTGAGTCCCTCAGACCTTGCTGGTCTGCACCGCAGCCTTTTCTTCATTTCCCCGTGACTTGCCGTTGCCAAGGCTTGTTGGGTCCAATCCGGTCGCCGACACCGCAGCACTCGACAGACTTCGTGGGACAGCTCGATTCCAGCTCCTGGTTGTCGTCGACGCCTCCTGGACCTCATGGCTGAAGAGTCAAGGCACCCGTCAACTCACCTGAAGCACCCGACATCTGAGGGCATTCGACTATCGTGCCCCTGGTCACTGGCTAGTGACCCAGACTCTGTCCCCTCTGCTTTCAGGTCTTCCTCTTCCTCGATCCAGGCTTGGATCGCACCGGACACTCTTCCACTTCACGGCAGCAGCACTTTCCAAGAGGTCGCCATTGAAAACGACGACGATTCCCGACACCTTTTAACACGTATGCACCCAGCTTCCCTGGGTGAGGTAACTCGAGTAGTTCGGTACTCACGTGGGTGGGGGCCCTAGAAACTCTTATGTTTAAAGGGGTTAACTGGAAGTCCTCTCCGAAGTGTCCTTTTTCTTTAAAAATCGAACCGCAGCTTTCCCCATAGAAGTCAACGGCGATTCGCGGCTGTGTTCTCACACTGCACGCGTCCCCATGGGTCCCCTGTGTCACTACCTTGGGTGGTTCCTTGGGGTCCAAGCACTTCTACAGGCTCTAGGCCTTGTGTCTAGCTCAGTCGTGGTTCTTATACCACTATTTTAGTATATGGTTTGGTACGCCCCTAGGGCTCAAACGTGTATTGTGCTAATAATTGCTGATATTCGCCTTGTAACTTATGTACTTCGAACACTAGCCTCATAAAGAGACTAGAGGGGTGTGTTTAAGACTAAATACATATATTTTATATATATACCTGGTGTGGTCCTCTTTCATTTGGTCACTCAAGAGATTATAGACTGGTAAAACAAGCTGCTTTACATTCCTCCAAGACTTAGCCTGAAGGCTGCTCTCCATAGCTACCACTAGGATAGCTTTCAATAAAGGTTGCCTTTAACCTATCATCCATAAGGGGTTGTTTGGACTGGTGCAAGGTGCCCACTATAACTAGTGGACAGCATATGCCAGGCCATCTTCTCACATTGGTGTGCAGTGTGCGGGATTCCAGCTTGCTATTGTTTTACCAGATAATCTCAAGTGACTAACTGAAAACCACTAAAGGTACCTAAGGTACATATAAATTCAAGCTTAGAAATACAGTAAGTTCTACTGAACTTAGAGTTGTGTGTCAAGGGCTTAGCACACCCTTTCTACAACTCAAGAGAGTTTAATAGGCCACACTAGAGTAGGTAGTGCATACACCACACCTCACCTCACTAGTAATGTCTTCAGGGCCAGGAGCCAGTAGGTCCCTGCCAGGAACCAGTGGGCTCCTAAACTCCAAATATGACGACCTCCCATTCTTGGAATTGAGAGAGTTGTGCAAGATTAGGAAGCTGAAGACAGGCAAAAGTGCCAACACCCAACGTCTCATGGAGATGCTTCTGCTGGATGATCTCAGAAGACCCCTAGGGTCTGCAGGGGTAGGCAGAGTGGGTGGGGCAGAAGATGAGGAAGGGAACAGGGGTGAAAATACCCAGGACCTGCCCTCTGAAACTGGCCATGAAGATGAAAATGATCTTGCCCTGGACAATCCAGCTCCTCCTGCAGATGAGGAGGAGGATCAGAATGACCTCCCCTTTGTCCCACCAGGAAGAGTTGTGAGTGTGCCTAGAAGGTCCAGACCTCCTTCTCAGGAGTCTAACCATTCTGACACCTCAGTAGGGACCTCTGTTTCTTCTCATGGGAGGGAAACCTCTAATGAGAGGAAAAAGAGACTGCTCCAGTATGAAGAAGCTCAGCTTAGGATCAGAAGAGAGCAGCTGGCTATAGACAGGGAGTCCCTAGAGCTTTATAGACAAAGAAGAAAGTTGGGACTAGAGTCCCATGGTGGCAGCAACTTCCCTAGTGGTAGGGAAAGGTCTTATGACCATAGAAACCTGAGCAAGATTGTCCCTCCCTACCAGAGTGGGGATGACATCCACAAATGGATAACTGCACTGGAAAGGGCCTGTAAAGTTCAGAGGGTCCCCCAGGAGCAGTGGGCAGCAATCTTGTGGCTCTCCTTTGCAGACAAAGGTAGAGACAAGCTCCTCACTGTAAGAGAAGAGGATGCTGATGATTACCAAGTCCTGAAGAGTGCCCTGATAGATGGGTTTGGCCTAACCACTGAGCAATACAGGTTAAAGTTCAGAGATACCCAAAAGGCACAGACACAGGACTGGGTGGACTTTGTAGATTGTGCTACCAAGGCTCTGGAAGGCTGGTTACTTGGCAGTAAGGTGTGTGACTTCAAAGGATTCTATAATTTAATCATGAGGGAGCAGATCCTTAATAGCTGTCAGAATCAGTTGCTACATCAGTACCTGGTTGACTCTGATCTGACCTCTCCCCAAGAATTGGGAAAGAAGGCAGACAAATGGGTCAGAACCAGGGTGAAGCAGAAGGTACAGAACCAAGGTGGTGACCAGAAGAAGCAAGATTCTAAAAAATCTGACAAGGGTGGGGAAAAGGGTAAAGACCAGAAGTCTTCTCAAGGTCCCCAAAAATCTGCATCTGGTGGGGAATCCCAATCTAATAAAGGAAAAGGCCAAAGGAAACCATGGTGCAAAGACTGTAAGCAAAAGACTCACTGGACCAGTGATTGCACCAAGTCCAAAGACTCCAATCCAGCCACCATTGCCCTTAAGGCAACTGTTCCCCCTAGTCCAGCTACAAGTGGTGGTGGAAACACTCAGAACAAGGGTTTAGTAGGGTTGACCCTGGGTACTGAGATGGGCTCTTTGCTAGTCAGAGTGCCAACTCAGGCTGTCCTAGTCTGTGATGGGGGCATGGATATGTCCCCCTTTGTGAGTCCCAATAATTTGGGCAAATACAGGCAGCAGCCTTTAATTAATGGAAGGGAGGCTTTGGCATTCAGGGACACAGGAGCAAGTGTCACCATGGTGACACAAGATCTTGTGGATCCTGGGCAGATTATACTTGGTGAAATGTACCAAGTGACCAATGCTAGCAATGTCAGAACAGACCATTCTCTGGCAGTTGTTAACTTCTCCTGGGGAGGGGTAACTGGCCTTAAGAAGGTTGTGGTGAGTGCAGACCTACCAGTGGAATGCTTGCTTGGCAATGATCTTGAAACCTCAGCTTGGGCAGAGGTAGAGCTCAGGAAACATGCAGAAATGCTAGGGATCCCTGCACATGTCTTTGCTGTGACTAGGTCACAGGCAAAAATGTAAAAAGCTGAACAGGCCCTGGATTCTGGAATAATGGACCAGGTGCCTCCCAAGAGGAGGAGCAGTAGGGTTAAGGCAGTGCCTTCCCCCTTGGCTCAGGAGAAAGATCAGTCTTTTAAGGAAGATGATCTCAGGCCTGAAGAAGGAACTGTCCCAGAGGAGCTTGAACCTGATCAGGTTGAGTTCTTGGGGACAGGGGGCCCTTCCAGGGCAGATCTGAGCCAGGAGCAGCTGAACTGCCCCTCTCTTGAACCCCTCAGACAGCAGGCTGCTGCTGAGGCTGCTGGGAATGCTAGTGGCACCCATAAGATATATTGGGATGATGGACTCCTGTACTCCGAGAGTAGAGACCCCAAGCCTGGAGCAGCCAGGAGGTTGGTTATACCTCTGAAGTTCAGGGGCTTCCTATTGACACTAGCCCATGATATTCCCTTAGCAGGTCACCTGGGCCAGAACAAGACTTGGGACAGAATTGTCCCTCACTTTCACTGGCCCCACATGTCTGAAGACACCAAGGAGTTTTGTCGCTCCTTTGTAACCTGCCAAGCTAGTGGGAAGGCAGGTGGCACCACAAAGGCCCCCCTGATACCACTACCTGTGGTGGGGGTTCCCTTTGAGAGGGTGGGGATTGACATAGTTGGTCCCATGGATCCCCAAACAGCATCTGGGCACAGGTTTATCCTGGTGGTGGTGGACCATGCCACCAGGTACCCAGAAGCCATTCCCCTTAGGACCACTACAGCTCCTGTGGTGGCAAGGGCCCTCCTGGGAATTTTCTCAAGAGTGGGCTTTCCTAAGGAGGTAGTATCTGACAGAGATGCAAACTTTATGTCCAGTTACTTGACTGCAATGTGGAAGGAGTGTGGAGTGACTTATAAGTTCACCACACCCTATCACCCACAATGCAATGGTTTAGTTGAGAGATTCAACAAAACCTTGAAGGGCATGATTAAAGGGCTCCCAGAAAAGCTTAGGCGAAGATGGGACATACTCTTGCCCTGCCTTTTATTTGCATACAGGGAGGTGCCTCAAAAGGGGTTGGCTACAGCCCTTTTGAACTTTTGTTTGGCCATCCTGTCAGGGGTCCATTGTGTCTGGTGAAGGAAGGTTGGGAGTTACCTCTCAAACCCCCTAAACAGGACATAGTGGACTATGTACTTGGTCTCCGCTCCCGGATGGCTGAGTAGATGAAAAAGGCAACCAAAAACCTTGAGGCTAGCCAGGAATTACAGAAAGCCTGGCATGACCAAAGGCTGTGCTGACTGTTTACCAGCCAGGACAGAAGGTGTGGGTGCTGGAGCCAGTGGCCCCAGCAGCCCTCCAAGACAAGTGGAGTGGCCCCCATACCATTGTTGAACAGAAGGGAGAGGTTACCTATCTGGTAGACCTGGGAACTTCCAGGAGCCCCCACAGGGTGCTCCATGTCAACAGGCTGAAGCCATATGTGGACAGGGCTGACATGGGCTTGCTCATGGCAACTGATGAGGGACAGGAGGAGGAGAGTGACCCTCTCCCTGACCTGCTCTCCCAGAACCCTGATGATGGGTCAGTGGATGGTGTAGCCATGGCAGGCAGCCTCACTGCCCAGCAGCAAACTGATTGTAGACAGGTGCTCAATCAGTTCAGACACATGTTTTCTCTGACTCCAAGTCAGACCACCTGGTGCACTCATGAAGTGGACACTGGGGACAGTCTGCCTGTTAAAAGTAAGATTTACAGGCAACCTGACCAGGTCAGGGACTGTATCAGGACAGAAGTCCAGAAAATGTTGGTGCTGGGTGTCATTGAGCCTTCAGATAGCCCTTGGGCTAGTCCAGTGGTCCTGGTGCCAAAACCTCACACCAAAGATGGTAAGAGAGAGATGAGGTTTTGTGTGGACTACAGAGGCCTCAATGCAGTCACTAGGACTGATGCCCATCCAATCCCCAGGGCAGATGAGCTAATAGACACTTTGGCCTCAGCCAAGTATCTAAGCACATTTGACCTAACAGCTGGCTACTGGCAGATCAGACTAGCTGATGATGCAAAGCCAAAAACTGCATTTTCTACCTCTGGTGGGCTTTACCAATTTGTGGTGATGCCCTTTGGTTTGAAAAATGCACCTGCCACTTTTCAGAGGTTGGTGAACACAGTCCTTACATGTCTGGAAGCCTATAGTGCAGCATATCTAGATGATATTGCTGTCTTTAGCTCCACCTGGGAGGATCACCTGGTCCACCTCAGAAATGTTTTGGAGGCCCTGCAGAAGGCAGGCCTAACTATCAAGGCCACAAAGTGCCAGACAGGGCAGAGTCAGGTTGTGTACCTGGGCCACCTTGTGGGTGGAGGCCAGGTTCAACCATTGCAGAGCAAGATCCAGACCATCATGGACTGGGCTGTTCCAACTACCCAGACTCAGGTCAGAGCCTTTTTAGGCCTGACTGGGTACTACAGAAGATTTGTCAATGGGTATGGATCAATAGTGACACCCCTGAATGACTTAACCTCTAAGAAAATGCCCACAAAGGTTCAGTGGACAGTTAGCTGTCAAAAGGCATTTGATGACCTGACGCAGGCCATGTGCACTGCTCCCATTCTGCAAAGTCCTGATTACTCCAAAAAGTTCATTGTGCAAACTGATGCATCTGAGTTGGGGGTAGGGGCTGTACTGTCACAGTTGAATGATGAAAGTCAGGATCAGCCAGTAGCTTTTATTAGCAGAAGGCTGACCCCCAGAGAGAAACGGTCAGCCATTGAGAGGGAGGCCTTTGCTGTGGTTTGGGCTCTGAATAGCTGAGGCCATACTTGTTTGGCACTCACTTCCTTGTTCAAAGAGACCACAAGCCCCTCTTATGGCTAAAACAGATGAAGGGTGAAAACCCCAAACTTTTGAGGTGGTCCATTTCCCTACAGGGGATGGACTATACAGTGGAACATAGACCTGGGAGTAACCATGCCAATGCAGATGGACTCTCCAGATATTTCCACTTAGAACATGAAGACTTAACTGGTCAAGGTTAGTTTAATGTCCCTGCGTTTGGGGGGGGGGGGGGTTGTGTAGGAGAGTAGGATCTGCCTCTTATGGTTACCCCCACTTTATGCTGGTGTATCACTGTTTTTCGACTTTAGTCTGGCTGGGGCCCTGCTATCCAGGACCCCAGCCTAGCTGCTTCCTCTCTAAATTGATTCCCTGTACTTTAGGTACACCACAGATTGGATTCTGGAGTGCCCTTATAAGTCCCTAGTATATGGTATACTATGTACCAAGGGCATAGACACCCCAGAGGCCTACCAGGGGCTGAAGCATGTATTGTGCCACCCCTGGAAGGCCATCCAAAATGACACCACAGGACTGCTACTGCAGCCTGAGTGAGGTGGTGCATGCACCCCTTACAGAGATATAGGTTCACTATATCTCACCTGACACTGCACATAGAAACCTATCAGTCACCCCTATGGCAGGCCTTATCAATCCTGAAGGCAGGGTGCTTGGTTATATGTGAGAGGGTGCCCATGCATGAGCAGAGCCCCTCTGCAGCTCTCGGAATCTCCTATCCGGGGTTGTCTGTGGTGCAGCCTGACCATATACTCTTAAGTGCATTATATCTAAACGGTAAATGCTAACTTTGGGATGGCTGCACGGAAACATGTCGTGTTTGGTGTCAAACACCTTGGAATCATACCCCCACACCAGTACCTGGTGTGGGAGTATGATCCTACCCTTCTAGAGGGAGAGACATGACAGCACCGGTATACCCGGTACCAACTAAACAGAGCCTGGCATCACAAAATGGATGCTGCAGCCACAGACACGAGTCTGGCCTCCTGCTGCTGACCGAAACTCCGGCAGGGGAGGCCTGGATAATAGGTTTCCTGTCTCAGGGAGGTGTTACCACCTCCCAGACAGGCCTTAGTGGATTAGGGCTGGGTGGTGCACTCTCTGAGTGCTTTGAAGTCCTGCACTGGGGGCACATTTGGTGTCCTCATGCATACCCCAGTTCAAACCAGTTGCAGGGGCTGCCAGCCCCTGCTCTGGCGTGAAACTGGACAAAGGAAATGGGTGTAGCCACCCCTCTTTCCAAACCCTCCCATAGGTGGGTCCCCAGAGTTAGTCCAACCCCTTTTCTTAGTATAAGTAAGGGAACCCTGGCTACAGGACTTTAGATATCCCTGGACGAAACTCTGAAGCTACATCCTGGACCTTCGACGCTCTACATCAAGATTAGAGGACTGAAGAATCTTCCTTGGGGTCAAAGAGTGACTCCCCTGCTTGGCAGGCACCAACAAAGCATCTGTCCGGTCTGCATCACTGAAGCTCCCGCCGGACGCCGAACTCTTTGCATCACCAGAGGTGGATTTCCAGACTTCCCCGAGGTTGTCCTGAGTCCCCAGCAAAGCTGAGGCCCGTAGCTGTCGTGGGTAACGTGGAACCGTGACCCCTGAACACCGAGCACATTTGCAAGTGCACCAACTTCCTGACATCTCTCAAAGCCGTGCTTTGGGTTCCAAGTAGCCCTAGCCCCGAGCACCAACTGCAGCAAAGCTCACTGGCCTACACTCCACAAGTGTCCCGTGGGCCAGCTCCAAGTGCGACCACTCAAGGCTCCTTCACGATCTCTAGTCCATTGGCTAGTGGGTCCCCACGAAGGCAACTCTTCAATTGCTTGGGCTTTTCTGGTTGCTCTAGAAATGCCCTGACTTGCCCTCGCTGGGTGAGTCCCTCAGACCTTGCTGGTCTGCACCGCAGCCTTTTCTTCATTTCCCCGTGACTTGCCGTTGCCAAGGCTTGTTGGGTCCAATCCGGTCGCTGACACCGCAGCATTCGACAGACTTTGTGGCACAGCTCGATTCCAGCTCCTGGTTGTCGTCGACGCCTCCTGGACCTCGTGGCTGAAGAGTCAAGGCACCCATCAACTCACCTGAAGCACCCGACATCTGAGGGCATTCGACTATCGTGCCCCTGGTCACTGGCTAGTGACCCAGACTCTGTCCCCTCTGCTTTCAGGTCTTCCTCTTCCTCGATCCAGGCTTGGATCACACCGGACACTCTTCCACTTCACGGCAGCAGCACTTTCCAAGAGGTCACCATTGAAAACGACGACGATTCCCGACACCTTTTAACACGTATGCACCCAGCTTCCCTAGGTGACGTAACTCGAGTATTTCGGTACTCACGTGGGTGGGGGCCCTAGAAACTCTTATGTTTAAAGGGGTTAACTGGAAGTCCTCTCCGAAGTGTCCTTTTTCTTTAAAAATCCAACCGCGACTTTCCCCATAGAAGTCAACGGCGATTCGCGGCTGTGTTCTCACACTGCACGCGTCCCCCGTGGGTCCCCTGTGTCACTACCTTGGGTGGTTCCTTGGGGTCCAAGCACTTCTACAGGCTCTAGGCCTTGTGTCTAGCTCAGTCGTGGTTCTTATACCACTATTTTAGTATATGGTTTGGTACGCCCCTAGGGCTCAAACGTGTTTTGTGCTAATAACTGCTGATATTCGCCTTGTAACTTATGTACTTCGAACACTAGCCTCATAAAGAGACTAGAGGGGTGTGTTTAAGACTAAATACATATATTTTATATATATACCTGGTGTGGTCCTCTTTCATTTGGTCACTCAAGAGATTATAGACTGGTAAAACAAGCTGCTTTACATTCCTCCAAGACTTAGCCTGAAGGCTGCTCTCCATAGCTACCACTAGGATAGCTTTCAATAAAGGTGGTCTTTAACCTATCATCCATAAGGGGTTGTTTGGACTGGTTCAAGGTGCCCACTATAACTAGTGGACAGCATATGCCAGGCCAACTTCTCACAGTGCAGGAGGACGGGTTGTCTGCAGGAAGGTGCAAGAGGACGGGTTGTCTGAAACAAGGTGCAGGAGCATGGGTTGTCTGCAGGAAGGTGCAGGACGACTGGTTATCTGCAGGAAGCTGCAGGAGGACGCGTTGTCTGCAGGAAGGTGCAGGAGGACAGGTTGTCTGCAGGAAGGTCAGAAGGATGGAGTATATGCAGGCAGGTGCAGGAGGACGGATCGTTTTCAGGAAGGTGCAGGACGACAGGTTGTCTGCAGGAAGGTGCAGGAGGATGGGTGGTCTGCAGGTAGGTGATGGAGAATGGGCTGCCTGCAGAAAGGTGCAGGAGGGCAGGTTGTCTACAGGTAGGTGCAGGAGGATGGGTTGTCTGCAGGCAGGTGCAGGAGGACGGGCTGTCTGCAGGCAGGTGCAGGAGGATGAGTTGTCTGCAAGAAGGTCAGAAGGATGGAGTGTCTGCAGGAAGGTGAGGGATCATGAGCGCTCCAGAGGGAGGTGTATTGGGTTGGTGACTGGGGAGACATTGAAAATACAAAGGACCTTGTGGTAGCAATGCGTGCAATTTGTATAATCCCTTGCATTACGGCGGGAAAAGATTACGACAACATTTATTGTCCAGTATTGCACATATTGTTTGAAACCTTTAATTTGAAAAGCATTCAGCTGGTTGGAAAATCAATTAGTTTGAAAGGAAAGTCTGAAACTTTTATCATTATCCTCACTCGCTTCCTCACAGCTCGTCTATTCACCCCACTTTTGTCTCACAACACCCTTGCTTTCTCACAGCTCTTGTCTATTCACCCCACTTTTGTCGCAACACCCTCCCTTACTCACAGCTCGTCTATTCACCCCACTTTTGTCTCACAACACCCTCGCATCCTCACAGCTCGTCTATTCACCGCACTTTTGTCTCACAACACCCTCGCTTCTTCACAGCTCGTCTATTCACCGCACTTTTGTCTCACAACACCCTCGCATCCTCACAGCTCGTCTATTCGCCCCACTTTTGTCTCACAACACCCTCGCTTCCTCACAGCTCGTCTATTCACCGCACTTTTGTCTCACAACACCCTCGCTTCCTCATAGCTCTCGTCTATTCAACCCCTTTTGTCTCACAACACCCTCGCTTCCTCACAGCTTTTGTCTATTCACCCCACTTCTGTCTCACAACACCCTCCCTTCCTCACAGCTAGTCTATTCACCCCACTTTTGTCGCAACACCCTCCCTTCCTCACAGCTCGTCTATTCACCCCACTTTTGTCGCAACACCCTCCCTTCCTCACAGCTCGTCTATTCACCGCACTTTTGTCTCACAACACCCTCCCTTCCTCACAGCTCTTGTTTATTCACCCCACTTTGGTCTCACAACACCCTCGCTTCCTCACAGCTCGTCTATTCGCCCCACTTTTGTCTCACAACACCCTCGCATCCTCACAGCTCGTCTATTCACCGCACTTTTGTCTCACAACACCCTCGCTTCTTCACAGCTCGTCTATTCACCGCACTTTTGTCTCACAACACCCTCGCATCCTCACAGCTCGTCTATTCGCCCCACTTTTGTCTCACAACACCCTCGCTTCCTCACAGCTCGTCTATTCACCGCACTTTTGTCTCACAACACCCTCGCTTCCTCATAGCTCTCGTCTATTCAACCCCCTTTTGTCTCACAACACCCTCGCTTCCTCACAGCTTTTGTCTATTCACCCCACTTCTGTCTCACAACACCCTCCCTTCCTCACAGCTAGTCTATTCACCCCACTTTTGTCGCAACACCCTCCCTTCCTCACAGCTCGTCTATTCACCCCACTTTTGTCGCAACACCCTCCCTTCCTCACAGCTCGTCTATTCACCGCACTTTTGTCTCACAACACCCTCCCTTCCTCACAGCTCTTGTTTATTCACCCCACTTTGGTCTCACAACACCCTCGCTTCCTCACAGCTCGTCTATTCGCCCCACTTTTGTCTCACAACACCCTTGCTTTCTCACAGCTCTTGTCCATTCACCGCACTTTTGTCTCACAACACCCTGGCTTCCTCACAGCTCGTCTATTCACTCCACGTTTGTTTCACAACACCCTCGCTTCTTCACAGCGCGTCTATTCACCGCACTTTTGCCCCAAAACACCCTCGCTTCCTCACAGCGCTTGTCTATTCACCCCACTTTTGTCTCAGCATCCTGACTTGCTCACAGCGCTTGCCTATTCGCCCCACTTTTGTCTCACAACACCCTCGCATCCTCACAGCTCGTCTATTCGCCCCACTTTTGTCTCACAACACCCTCGCTTCCTCACAGCTCGTCTATTCACCGCACTTTTGTCTCACAACACCCTCGCTTCCTCACAGCTCTTGTCTATTCACCCCACTTCTGTCTCACAACACCCTCCCTTCCTCACAGCTCGTCTATTCACCCCACTTTTGTCGCAACACCCTCCCTTCCTCACAGCTCGTCTATTCACCCCACTTTTGTCGCAACACCCTCCCTTCCTCACAGCTCGTCTATTCACCGCACTTTTGTCTCACAACACCCTCCCTTCCTCACAGCTCTTGTTTATTCACCCCACTTTGGTCTCACAACACCCTCGCTTCCTCACAGCTCGTCTATTCGCCCCACTTTTGTCTCACAACACCCTTGCTTTCTCACAGCTCTTGTCCATTCACCGCACTTTTGTCTCACAACACCCTCGCTTCTTCACAGCGCGTCTATTCACCGCACTTTTGCCCCAAAACACCCTCGCTTCCTCACAGCGCTTGTCTATTCACCCCACTTTTGTCTCAGCATCCTGACTTGCTCACAGCGCTTGCCTATTCACCCCACTTTTGTCTCCCAACACCCTCGCTTCCTCACAGCTCTTGTTTATTCACCCCACTTTGGTCTCACAACACCCTCGCTTCCTCTCAGCTAGTCCATTCACCCCACTTTAGTCTCACAATGCTCTCACAGCTTTGCTTTGTTACAGCTCTCTGCTATTTACCCCGCATATGTCTCAACACCCTTGCTTCCTCACAGCTCGTCTGTTCACCCCACTTCTGTCTCACAACACCCTCACTTCCTCGCAACTCTCGTCTATTGACCCCACTTTTGTCTCACAATGCTCTCACCGCTTTGCTTTCTCACAGCTCTCTGCTACTCACCCCGCATTTGTTTCAACACCCTCGCTTCCTCACAGCTCTTGTTTATTCACCCCACTTTGGTCTCACAACACCCTCGCTTCCTCACAGCTCGTCTATTCACCCCAATTTTGTCTCACAACACCCTCGCTTCCTCACAGCTCATGTCCATTCACCCCACTTTTGTCTCACAATGCTCTCACAGCTTTGCTTTCTCACAGCTCTCTGCTATTCATCCCGCATATGTCTCAACACTCTTGCTTCCTCACATCTCTTGTCTATTCACCACACTTTTGTCTCACAACACCCTCGCTTGCTTGCAGCGCTTGTCTATTCACCCCACTTTTGTCTCACAACACCCTCGCTTCCTCACAGCTCGTCTATTCACCCCACTTTTGTCTCACAACACCCTCGCTGCCTCACAACATTGTCTATTCACCCCACTTTTGTCTCACAACACCCTCGCTTCCTCACAGCTCATGTCTATTCGCCCCACGTTTGTCTCACAGCACCCTTGCTTCCTCACAGCTCGTCTATTCGCCCCACTTGTGTCTCACATCACCCTTGCTTCCTCACAGCTCGTCTATTCGCCCCACTTGTGTCTCACAACACCCTCGCTTGCTCACAGCTGTCTGCTATTTACCCCGCATTTGTCTCAACACCCTCGCTTCCTCTCAGCTCGTCTATTCACCACACTTTTGTCTCACAAAACCCTCGCTTCCTCACAGCTCGTCCATTCACCCCACTTTAGTCTCACAATGCTCTCACAGCTTTGCTTTGTTACAGCTCTCTGCTATTTACCCCGCATATGTCTCAACACCCTTGCTTCCTCACAACTCGTCTGTTCACCCCACTTCTGTCTCACAACACCCTCACTTCCTCGCAACTCTCGTCTATTCAACCCACTTTTGTCTCACAACACCCTTGCTTCTTCACAGCTCTTGTCTGTTCACCCCACTTCTGTCTCACAACACCCTCACTTCCTCGCAACTCTCGTCTATTCACCCCACTTTTGTCTCAACACCCTCGCTTGCTCATAGCTCTTGTCTATTCACCCAATGTTTGTCTCACAACACCCTCGCTTCCTCACAGCGCTTGTCTATGCACCCCACTTCTGTCTCACAACACCCTCGCTTCCTCACAGCTCGTCTGTTCACCCCACTTCTGTCTCACAACACCCTCACTTCCTGGCAACTCTCGTCTATTCCCCGTACTTTTGTCTCACAACACCCTCGCTTGCTCAAAGCTCGTCTATTCCCCCAAAGTTTGTCTCACAACACCCTCGCTTGCTCATAGCTCTTGTCTATTCACCCAAAGTTTGTCTCACAACACCCTTGCTTTCTCACACCACTAGTCTATTCACCCCACTTCTGTCTCACAACACCCTCGCTTCCTCACAGCTCTTTCTGTTCACCCCACTTGTCTCACAACACCCTCACTTCCTCGCAACTCTCGTCTATTCAACCCACTTTTGTCTCACAACACCCTTGCTTCTTCACAGCTCTTGTCTGTTCACCCCACTTCTGTCTCACAACACCCTCACTTCCTCGCAACTCTCGTCTATTCACCCCACTTTTGTCTCACAACACCCTCGCTTGCTGATAGCTCTTGTCTATTCACCCAATGTTTGTCTCACAACACCCTCGCTTCCTCACAACATTGTCTATTCAGCCCACTTTTGTCTCACAACACCCTCGCTTCCTCACAACATTGTCTATTCAGCCCACTTTTGTCTCACAACACCCTCGCTTTCTCACAGCTCTCTTCCCTTTCCCTCACCTTACCAGTCACAGGGTTATATTTTACTGCCAGTTCATCAAGCTTTCATTTTGAAACTGTTCAATGTAAAACTCCACAACACCTGATGTTCTAAATATGAGATATATGAAGGCTTCAAATGAATGAATACACCCCTGCATTGCAAAATCTCCCACTCTGTGTAAGACAATTTCATGACAAGACCGGAGGCTAGCATTATGCATTAACTTTTATTGCCAGCTCCTTGCAGCACTTCAAAGATCTCTGTGAGCACCCGTAGTTAGGATCAGCGTCGTCAAGCGCGCAAGTGCAGACCTTCGCAACTGTCAACAGCGGAGTTTGACAGGCAGGCGCGCTCGTTATTTTCATTCAACTCTTAAGGTGAAATTGACTATTTGATCTAGAGGGTTTTAGGTTTGGATTTTTTATGAGGGTTTGAAGGAAGTTTAAGGAAAAAAACTCTATATAGGTAATATTGATTATTTGGACTAGAGAGTTTTAAGTCTGGTATTTTTTTTAGGAGGTTTTTAAAGTAGTTTAAGAACAAAAAAAGGGGATTTTAGTCTTCTGGGATAGCAGTTTATGATGGATGTGAATGAGAGTGCACAGCCATCAGGCTCTGGGGATAATAATTTAAGAAAAATTGTACAAGAAGAGGTAAAAATCTCAATGAAAGAAGTCTTACAGAGTGTATTAAAGAAAAAGAGAAGGGCAGTAGATTGCTCGGAGGACGAATATTGGTCCTTGGAGGATGAGGATAGTGGTGAAGTGAAAGGTTACGGAAAGAGAGCTAAAAAGATGAAGACTATTGAGGTAGGAGTCAGGTTTCTGACGAGAAATAAAGGTAAGCCTTGCGCCACAAATGAAGATGGTGTCGGTCGCGGCCCAAAAGAGGGTGTCCTTAGCGGCACGAATGAAGGAGAAAAGTCTAATGAGGAACTCCGAGAGCAGGAGTTTGAAGAAGAGCTGGAGGAGTTTGTCTTAGATGATTACATGGATGATGATTGGGATTTGGACACGGACAGAGTAGAAAAGGAGAGGAAAGAAAAGGGGATTGTTAAGAATCCTCAGGGAGAGGACATGTTCAGTCCGGAGATGATTCGTCATCTGAGAAGTGCAGACTGGTGGCCCCTGCCTCATGTGGCAAATTGAGAAGGAGAGAGTTACTCTGAGGAGTTTGGCAAGGGTTATTGGTTTATTTTCTTCCTCTTTTCAGGCGGTTTTTCCAGGGCCGCTTCATTACAGGACTTTGCAGAGATTGAAGGCAGAGGCGTTGAGGAAAGGACTGTGGTATGGAGATCAAGTGGTTCTTTCGGTAGAGGCTCGAGAAGAGTTATTTTGGTAGTTGGAAAGTCTGGAAGCATGTAATGGAAGGGCAATTTTGGGGATTTGTCCAGATTTTGATTCGGAGACAGACGCAAGTCTTTTTGGATGGGGAGCATGTCTGGAGAATCAGGAGACAGGTGGAAGATGGTCTTTGGAGGAGAGATTGGAGCATATCAATGGTTTGGAGATGAGAGCAGGCCTTTATGCTTTGCGGAGCTTTGGGAAGAAGTTAAAAAATGTCAATGTTTTGTTAAAGATGGACAATGTTTCTGCGGTCCGTTATATAAACAAATTGGGTGGAAGTAGATCAAGGAATCTGACGTTGTTGGCAAAAAGGATTTGGAGGTTTTGTTTAAAGCAGAAGATAGGTTTGAGGGTGGAATATTTTCCGGAACAGGACAATGTGGTGGCAGACTGGAATTCCAGGTTTCTCAGGGATTTCAGCAATTGGAAGCTGAATGTCCTTTATTTCTAGAGGATTTTCAATGTTTGGGGGCCTCTAGATGTGGATCTGTTTGCGTCAATATTGGAACGTTATTACAGCTGGAGACCGGACCCGTTGGCAGAGGAGGTGGATGCTTTTCAGCAGGATTGGTCGAAGGTTCAGGATTATGCCTTCCCACCTTTTGCGATGATTCAGAGGGTGTTGTTGAAGGTGAGGAGGCTGGGCTGTCAGTTGGTCATTGTGACGCCGTTTTGGGCAGGTCAGGCGTGGTTTCCAGGCTTGTTGGAGATGGCAGTAGAGGACCCGTTTTTGATTCCGGATTCAGAGGGTGTGCTTCTAGGGGAAGGAGGTGTTTTTCATCCTTTGGTTTTGGAAAGGGCATTGAGCCTTCTTGTTTGGAAGATTTCAGGAGAGGTGTGCAGTTCAGAGGTCTTTCGGAACAGGCTCAAGAGTTGCTCAGGGAGTCTTGGGCTCCAGGAACAAGAAAGAGATATATTGGAGCATGGAAGAAATGGGTTTGTTGGTGCATGGAACGGGATTTGGATCCAGTGGAGGCATCTGCCATAGAGTTGACAAACTTCTTATCTTTGTTTCAGAGGGGTTTGAGTTCTAGAACTATTAATTGTTACAGGTCTGCAATTGCAGCAGGTCATGGTTTAGTTGGAGGTTGTTCAATAGGTAGGGAGCCGTTAGTCTGTAGGGTTATGAAAGGGGTTAAGTTGCGGAGACCGCCAAAGCCTAGATACAATTTTTTGTGGGATGTGAACAAGCTGCTTCTTTTGTTTGAAGGGTGGCCTATAAATAAGTTTTTGAGTCTGAAGCAGTTATCAGGTAAGTTGGCTACTTTACTGTGTCTGATTTCTTTTAGAAGAGTGTCTGATGTTCGTGCTTTGGACGTTTCGAACAGATGTTATAATCCGGATGGGGTAAAGTTTAGAGTTACGAGAAGGACAAAATGTATGTCATCGATTTTGTATCCTAAGTTTTGGGATCACCCTTAGTTATGTGTTGTTGGTTGTTTGAAGGAGAATGAAAGCAGATTATGCGAATTCAGAAGGCATGGTGATGATCAATTGTTGATTTCGTATGTGAAACCATTTAGACCGGTTTCTTCTGCAACCATCGCTAGATGGGTTAGATGTTGTATGCTTGAGGCTGGTGTAAGTCTGCAGGATTTTGGTGCTCATTGGGTAAGGGGTGCCATGGCAAGTAAAGCTTTTTTGTCAGGAGGACATTTGGAGGAGATTTTGTATGCAGCAGATTGTTCGAATGCTGATGTGTTTGCAAGGTTTTATTTGAAACCATTGGGTCATGCGTCGTCTGTGGTTTTATCACAGCTTTGAACATGCATAATGCTAGCCTCCGGTCTTGTCATGAAATGTAGATTCTCCAAGTTTGTGTGGAGAGAATCTGGATTTCATTAAAGACACGGAGGCTAGCATTATTCCTCCCTCCCTCCCAAGTAAGTGTTTGGAGGGGGAGTGGAGTTATCAAGTTTTAGTTTATGTTTTGGAAATTCTTGTTCTTTGTATTTTGGATCTATTAAGTATAGATTTCTTGTTTGTTTCAGGTAACCAATAGGAGATGGCAAGAGGCTCATGTTTATCGTTCAGCATAAGTTTAAGTTGGGGAGTTTTGGCACAGGAGCAGCCTAAAAGAGGAAGGTTGCTGCTGGGACTGAGTTTATATTCGTTTGGGACATTCTAAGTTCTGGAATTTTGTAGTGTTTAGTGATGTCATTCCTTGAAGTGCTGCAAGGAGCTGGCAATAAAAGTTAATGCCTAATGCTAGCCTCCCTGTCTTTAATGAAATCCAGATTCTCTCTACACAAACTTGGAGAATCTATATTCTCTCTTAGAGCTTCCTATGAATAACAACACTGTGGTGTGTGGAAGGTTAATTCTGGGTTCCAAATTCCAGCATGGAGGCGCCTGTGCACGGTCAGTCGTGGCCTGGAAACGTCTTCAAAATCATTTTCAGCGGAAGCAAATATTTGTTTACAAATCTCATTACCCACAGCTTTATCTACATTGCTGTATACATTGCTATTATCCCTTCCCTCACATCCAAATTAATGTTCTTCACAAAAAAGCAATATTAATGATTATTCCAAAAGAAGAGATTTGAGTATGAAAAGAGGGGCGAAAACGTCTCTGCTCAAGATAAATGTACCACCAACACCTCATTGATTTTCCACAGAAACTTAACAGTTATTAATGAAAGTACAAAAAATAAAATTGACCTGACCAGACATTATGGCAAAATCTACCTAAAAAGACAACAGCCTATTGATGAACATACATTTGGATGCCAGGTCACAAATATAGATTGAGGCATCCACTTAATAGCAAGACCTGCGGATATCTGGCCTAGAGCAGTTTGTGTGAAATGTCTTTACAAGTCTGTGTGTAAATTCCTCCCAGACAGACTTCCCCAGGCCCTCTGAGTAGCGTAGGATTGGACTCATTTACCAACTTGCGCTGAGATGACAGACAGGCTGTAACCCACACATCTCCCATCACTTACCTGGAGATAATGTTTATCGGATAATGATCAATCCATTCTATCAGGGACTGCCAGGAGTACATTTATATCTCAGCGGATTCTGGAATGCCTCCCCCCAAAAGATGGAGACACGCAAGAAATCGACACTATAAATTTTAAAAGGCTTTATTTAACATTTAAGCCCATTCTAGTGCAGATTATATGAATGAGTGTTATTGCAGATATAAAAATAATGGAGAAAATAATTCATGCATCACATGGAAAAACATTGAACATTGACAACATATTAGGTGGTAATCATTAATAGACCAAATCAATAAAGAAATCAGTCTTCTTTGCAATCCCTCACTCTGATCTCCTAGCTGTGTATATTAGCACCAAACGCTGTCATTAAGAGTTTACGAGATAGCCTCAAACACGGATATCTTTTGCTCATAGTTCATGGATGTTTTCTCGGTCAGCAGCCTCGCTTGGACAAGCAAGGTCAGTCTTGGCCATTGTTACAGCAAGTGATTATGGCGTAAAGGAGTTATTCTGTACTTTCAGCCAGCCCATGGTGGTGGGATATAATTTTGCCTATGAGAAATCACTTGACTGCTAGGGAGGGTTATTCCAATATTAGAAGGTATATGCAGTAGGCTTACAACAAACTGATGCACCTTTGTACCTTTCTAGATGGACCTTTGTGGATCAGGAATGAACTCCGGGATTACAACAGAAGCAGCAATTTCCTATATCTACATAGCGTGATTATGTTGGTTTTGGCACATATTACATAATAAGAATGGTCAGCGTAAATGAATTGTTGTCCTGATGAAGGAGACTACTACTAAGAAGAAGTCCCGAAACATTGAGTATCATGCCATATATGGGCGTAGGAGTAATCTTTTGATATTGTCTATTTCCGGCTCAGAAGTGAAGAAGTTAAGGAGCAGATTGTGAGAGTACGAACACTCCTCACAGTATTGCAGCCATAAACCTATACGACTTGTACAATATAATGGGATTACATTGATGCACCTGCGAAAATAACTTGTACGGACTGCAACAATACATTGATGCAGCTTCATGGCTTTTAAAAATGCTGTGAAAATAAAAAGCAATATTTTAACCACAGCTTTTTGTACACATCGCTTCATGTTTGTTTAGCAATTCAATTTGTTGTTGTCCGACAACCACTCCCCTAGCTGCATTAAACTGTTATAATAGAATTTAGAAATGTCATATAAAAAAAGTCTCCAAAGAGACAAGTGTGGAAGGCAAACAGGCCACATCCCGTTTAGCGAAAGGGAAAACATTATCTTTTTCATACTGAAATCTGTGGTCAGACCACAGATGTCTAGTCAGTTGTGTGACCACCATGTCTGTGTCTGATATGTTGAAGTGTTGCCTTATCAATGTTTCAGAACAAGACACAGGACATTCTCTCCAGTAATGGCATGGACACAGACACTGAGACGAAGGACCATATTGCATCCCTCTTGAGACTACTGAAGAGTATTTTTCAAATTAAGAGAAGCATTAGAGTCAGCACATAGTCAACCAGAAGCATCAGGACTTAAGGAGAGCCAATGGGGTGAGTCTGCCGAAGATGCTGAAAACTGACCGATGGAAAGAGCCATCATTCAGACCTCACACATTTATAATAGACAAGTAATAAACAAATCAATAATAAAAGAAATTAAGTTACATAAGGAAAGTAACACAAGGGCTTCAAAGAAAATGGTCAGAAGATTCACTATATAAGCAACATCAGCTGACGGACAGAGATATACACATTTGAAAGAGTAATGCAGGGAACACAGTGTAGCAAAGAGGCTCAAACAGAGAAGAAATGTGTTTATTTCATGAACCACACACGCAAAAACGTGTTAGGTATGTTAACGGGGATGGGTTTAGGAGGAAAAGGGGGTATGTGTATCAATATTTATTTTTGATCCTTTAATGAGCAAACTACAAGTTCAGCTGTGTGTTAGGAGAGGTTTACAAATGTTGGATAAAATTACTACTCAAAACAAAATGTGAAAGTCTTCTTAAAGACAGTGCCAGGGCTCCATTGAGGTGAGCACAGAAAAATCTTTACACAAATTGCAGTATATACAAAATGCGGCTGCCCGGCTTCTTCTGGGAATCCCTAAGTATCAATCGTTTTCCCATGTCCTCCCGGCACTCCATTGGCTCCCGGTAAAAAAAATGGATCGAGTTCAAATCCTTATGCATTGCTTTTAAGGGACTGCATAGTGACAGCCCTGATTCTATGAAGCAGTACTTTCAATGGTACATCCCAAAAAGATCTTTACGATCTGCCTCCTCAGCTAAACTTGTAATCCCTAAGGTCAGAAGAGCCACATGGGGTGGCAGTAGTTTCATTGCCAGTACAGCTAGGCTTTGAAATATTTTGCCATTAGTGTTATAGAAAGAACCCAATTTGCTAGCTTTCCGGAAAGCGCTAAAAAACATAGTTGTTTAACAAATAGTCCCATGAGCTTGACGATTCCTTGTGCCCCCCGTTTAGGCCCATGTGTCTTCTTTCTCTCTCTCCTCTACAAATCTTAGCGCCTAGGCACCATCGGGTAGTAGTGCGCTGTACAAATCTCAATTTCATTTCATTTCACATGTATGAAAGTTGAGCATACATGACAAGGAACAAGGTTTTACATACATTAATGTGTTGTGCAGGGGTTCTAACAAGATATTTACTTTAAGTGGAGTCCACAAAAATGCACTCACCTTTGGTAAATTTCCATTTAGACATTTAATTTCCATACGGTTGTATTTATTTATTTATTTATAAGCACTTACAAATCAGTAATCAGTTAATATGCCACCCAGTGAAACACAGATGCCTAAAATCGCCAAAAGAGAGCCTGAATCCTCAATTTATAATTAGCCACTTTACCTTTTATTAGTAGACGCTTTATTAGTTACATTACGGGCTTTTATACAGCTCAAGAATCTCCAAACAGCATTCTGGTGCTACGGAGTCACCATTATACAACATGTTCCACTCTTTTACTTACCGTATCGAAGAAAGATCTTCCTCTTGGTTTCCAGTTTTAACTTGAAACTGGTATCTAAAGTTTGTATGTTATTACCTCAATGTTCTTTACATCGAGGTACAATTGCATCTTTGTCACTCCGTCGAGTGCCCTTACATTACGAAGGGGAGTTTTTATAGCATTTTACTACTAAATCCAACCCACTACCCAGACCCTAATTTAATCCTTAATACCAAACTTAACCTTCACTCTTAACTATTAAAAGTATATTGTGCTTAAATAATTAACCCTTATCCTTAATTTAAATAAACAAAAATAACATACATTGAGGATCCCTTATTGAAATACATAAATGATTTACATTGTAATTTAATTACATCCCTAGCCTTTAGCTAACATTAATTATGGTAATAAATTATCTATGACTTCACCCTAATACTAGTGCCATTCCTTGCCTAATTTGATTTTATGATTATTTAAATGTAACCTTAACCTATCGCAAACCCCAACCTAAACCCTAACTTTTTACTCAGAACAAAATTATAATAAATAAATTCAACCAACAATATTTTAAGTTTGATTAAAAAATTAGACATAACTATAACGCCCATAATAAGCATTTATGTGTTTTAAACATTAAACCCAACACTACATTTATTTCATGAAATAAATTAGAGTAAAATGAAAGGCCTTTGCGAAGCCTCGAAGGTAAACCAAAAACATAACAATTTTATAATTCAAATGTAATTATTTTTAATTAATTAAATAAATACATATCCATCTCTCTAAGCATTTGTAAACAAAATATTAAAAATTATTTTAGTGTCTATTACATACATATAGTTAAATGACCTATTTTATCATTATTCGAAGAAACAATTATATTAAATTAAATACCATTGTATTGAATAGTTCTAACTAAAATTACATTAAATTCATACTCATAAGCGCAAATATATTGTATTTAAAGGTAAGGAAATTAATATGAATCTTTAACCATAAGTTATTTTGTTGAAGTAAGTTAGTTCAACTTCATTCTACTTTTCCTGCTTACCGGACAATGTAGAGACTGATGATGCAGAGACCTTCATGTAGCTCCCCTGCGACGCACAGCCATCAGTGGAGAGGGGAATGACTATCTGAATTTGCAGACTGGACCATTTTTAGTACGCCCAGAAGCAGTCTCATGCAATGAGATTTCAACTGACTGCACAGATTTGAACCCTTATCAGGTTTTCCTGCGGAAGGACTATTCTGCGCTTTTGTGCGTACATCAATATGCAGTAAAAACGCTTCCAGTCTAAGTCGTGTACCTGCGGCTGCGTTCTGCATTATCTTCATCTTGACACTAAGTCTTAAATAAACCTTGCTAAACACTAGAACAGTAATCACATAGTAGTGTTAAAAAATGCGCTCATCTGACATTTATGGGGACAATTAAAAACTGTTAAAAGAACTAGGAATGAGTGCAAGAGGAATTTAGTCCATTTCAGTGCTGGCTTTCATTTACTGGTGAAGAAATGGGGTTTATTATATGGTGTGGGTGTGCGACCTCACCGTATAATACACTGACCAACCGCTTTAGGTCCAGTAGGTTTTGTCTGAAAAACCTTCAGCTCAACCCTCAGTACCTATGTCACTGAGCAGCAAGGCTTACACAGAGGAACAAGTGTAAAGCATTTAAGAAACACCAAAACGATCGAAGAACAAATCAACACGACACTCAAGAAATCAACACCAATTTATAAAAATAGACTATCTTGATAAGTATTTAGACACTAGAATGAAAAAGATCCACCTGAGCATTCCAGAGATATAGATTTTACAAGCAATAATAAATCAAAGCAATTTCACTCTACTACAAACAAGCCTTAGCAAAGTCAACGAATTAGACACAAACTTTTTCAAAGAAAACGCAGATAAGCAGTCAGTTAGAAGTACTTGGGCGACCAACTCCGGCACGCAGCTAGTAGGGGGACCAGCAAGGTCCTCAAGAACAGTAATCCTCACAGAAGCAGTCCTTCAGCATTCAGGCACTTTATCCGCGTTGCAATGGATTCCTATGGAGCGGTCCTGATGCAATGACTGAAGGATAGTGAAGATTCTCCAAAGATGCTGTGAATGCGACGCTTTCAATGGGGATCTTCCTTCAGTGATTCCTCAGCCAACAAAGATGGTGAGGGGGTCCTGATTGCAGGGTCAGCATCCCACAAATTCCTCTCTGGTCTGGTCGAAGTCCAGTCGCCACTACACTACCAGTCGCCCACTGTTGCTGCCATAGGCCAATCCTTCCTGGGTCGATAACTTCCCTTCTGAGGGTACCAGCAACTTTGACAGCACTAATGGGCTCAGCGGACTCGGGTGCAACCCTGTACATCGGGTCTTGGCCCTCTCTGCTGCATGGCGGCACTGGTAGCAACTTGAAGACTTTGGGCTACCAACTTGCCCCAGCAGGATTCTTCAGCTGTTGTATTCCTGTGCTACAAACAGGAGGCCACTCAGCTGCCCCTTGGAGTTTTCTTAACTCGACTGGGCTCTGGGGACAACCTCTCCTTGAGCAGGACACGGCAAGCACAGTCTCACTCTTCGCAAGCCAGAAGGTGCAATATTCTGTGGTGCAACTTCTCTTTGATGGTCCCTCAGTGCAGCATGGCGGTATTTCTTCCAAGTTGGTCGAGATCTGAGGTCCTTGTGCCCTCTTTATGCTCGCAAAGTGCCCTAAGGGCAGGATGTGGTTGATAGTCAATGGGCTACCAGGTTCCTTCCCACCTGGTGAACACTTCCTGTGGAGTGTGGCATCTGCCCACTCCCAAGATGGCGACACCCCTCTCTGTGTCCAGACCTCCCTAGCCCACCTCCGGGGTGTGGCTACCTCAGGATTACACACCCCTGGGGAAACTGGTTTGGTAACTGGTTTCCCCTCTCTGCTTCCTGTGTCAGCCTGGCTTCCTCAACAATGGGGCAGCCCTCCCTCCTAGTGTTACACCTCTGCCCTTCAAACGCGGTTACACCTTCGAAGCCTGACTTTTGGGGCTAACACCCGAGTGGCCTCCTGCAGGAGTGAGGTGGCACCTCCCTGGCCTGTGATCCCTCATTGTTCTCCTTCCTGAGAGTTGTTGGCATGTCGCTTCAGAAGGGCAGAAAGCTGGCTTGTGGATCAGGCTCCATCTGTGCCCGGGAAGGCAGAGGAGTTTTAAAGGCAACAAGGTGGCAGTTTTGCTAAAGCTGCACACTGCAACAAGTTACATTACATCTCGACTTGAGATACAAGTCGGGCTTAATGTAACGAATTGTTTGATACCTTGGAGTGCCCACTTTGGTCGCACCGTTCAGGAGTTAGCACAGCTCAGGGGCTCAGTGTGTAACTCTGCACTGAGTCTTTCCACAGTAAAAACTGTAATTTTACGGGTTTTTCAAATCAGGACATGTACAGTACATGTCCTGCCTGTGTCATATGTGGCACTCTGCCTTAAGGACTCGGAAGGCCTGCCAGAGAGGTGACTTACACACATGTACAGGGGAAGTGGTGGCTTTGCCATTGCTTTCAATGGCAAAGTTGGGCTATCAGTGCAGGACTGCTCTCCCAGACTGCAGTGGCAGACTGGGAGACTCGTTTGACTTTGGCGACCTCCAGGGTGGCACATCCAGTGCTGAAAGCCTTGGGGTACCCCTCTAACTTACATGCCCTGGGTACCAGTGTACCATTTACTAGGGACTTACAGGTAAGTTAGTCATCTCCAATTGTGTACAGTCAAATCGACATACACTTTAGGGTCAAGGCACTGGCACTGATGTCTGGTTAGCAGGCTTCAGTGCACTCTCAGAGTCAAAAAACCAGCAGCATCAGTCGAAAAACTTGGGGGTGATCATACAAAAAAAGACATTTCCTTACCACTAGTAGGTGCAAACCGCATTTGAGTGGGGGTCTAAAGTCGCTAATAAAGACTCTTTGTTAACTGGAAGCACATAACGGCAAAAAATTGTAATATTATGCAGGAAACTCGTGCAAATACCATTTTCATGTGTCGATGCATCACTTTTTGATAATCTTGCACTAACTCAGAAAACACCAGTGTAAATATTTTCACTGGGGAGATTTCCTGCCTCTTTTGCACTTGGTCATAAATAACTTCACTGGTGTTAAAAACGAAGATAGGGCAACAGCCTGGGTAGCAGCAGCACTCAAAAATGGAGAAAAAAGCCTACACATGCGTCACTGGCTTCAGACTTGGGCCCATATTTTTAGTCCAATACACAGTTCACTGAATCGGTAAGACTACAAATTTTGCAGGGTGTAGTGGTGGAAAAGAGAGATGGTATAACAGTTTACTCAGTATTTACAATAGAAATTCATAATAAGTGACCAGAGGTGAGATAATCTACAAAAAGTAAAGGTGAAGTGAGTGTTACCACATTTAAAATAAAGACTGCTGCAAAGCAAAGGGGGAGAGCATGTGGGCTAAGATAGCAGCGAATGCATGCTGTAAAAGAGTCATGGTACCAGATGTCTGGTCATATAAAATAATTTTATACTTATGAAAGGGTTTTTGCTAGTGATTCCATAACATGTTCGGCTTTAATTTTGCCAAGGTCAAAGACTATACAATACCACGGACAACACGTTAACAGTGGATCACGGTGGTGTAATTGGTCATCATAGAGTGAATGAATGCCACTTCCACTACCTCAGTGATTTTGGTGAAATGAAGTCAGTGTAATTGCACAAGTCATTCTCAGGCAGGACTTAATTTGTAAACAAATAAGTGCCAGGGCCCTCATCAGGAGGTCACTGCCGCCTGCACTACCCATTGCCCCTACCATGCTGCCAACTACAGTAACAACACAACTACTAACCATCACACTCCTACAGTTTTGACAAATCTGACTATTTCAGGCCCCCCAAAGTTATAAGAATGGCTTTGGCAGCAGGTATTAATCATTTTTAAAGCATATTGAATTAATAAACAACTGTTGTTGTGCTGGTCTCTAAATTAGACAAACAGCGCCTCCAAGTGGCAGACTGTCATAAGTGGCAGTGTTGTCAATTAAGTGCCGTGCCGAGCACCGGAAACCACTGTCTCAAATTAAGTACTGGTCTCAGGTGCCTCAGTGAGTGCATAAGGAGTCTCATTGCTAATATAGTTGGGGCGCACTTAGTTTAAAAAATGTCAAACTTACCAATAACAAAGACGGGCATGAAGGCACCACAGGGCACAGGGATGGTGGTCACCAGGGCGGACATCCAGAACTAGAAGAGGATGAATAAGCGGTAAGAATCGGTGGTGGAGAGAGAGAAAGAGAGAGATTGGCGAGAAAGAAGGAGACAAATCGTAGTAGATCCATAAACAGACAGCCACAGATGGGGACAGAGTGAGAACTAGGAGTGGATAAAACACAAGCATAAAACCAGAAAGAGGACGACAAAAAATGGAGAGTGAACCAGGCAAAAGGAGATCAAAGGAATAGGGGAATGGTGATGGAGCAAGAGAATCATAGGCCGGGCGGCGAGGGTAAGAGAAAGAGATACAGAAAGGGAAAGGAAAATGTAAAAAACAGAGAGAAATAGAAAGGGGGTATGAAAAGAAAGGAATAATAGAAAAGAACCGAAAACATATATAAAAAGGTGACAAGAAAAAATTGACAATAATGTAAAGCAAGTATTAGTAAAGTGGAAATAGGAAAACAAAGAAAAGAAGTGTTATGAACTTTAATTTCTTTGTAAAAAATAAAAAAAAATATTAAAAAGCTTTCATTGATTGCGATGACAACAATAAGTCAACATTTTTCACCTCCTATCATACCCACTACACGGATATTTACGTCTCTCGGTAAAGTGACATTTTGGTGCCACCTCCCCTAAAATGACAGAACATTTGTTGCTTGTGGAAGAAATCCTGGCAGCAACTGCTGGAGACATTCAAGATGGCTGCCTATAATTGACTTGCCTTAGAACCTGAATTGAATCCAGGAAGCGCAAAAGCAATGCAGGTGAACACCCTTGACCCTAGAGGGGGCAATGAACGTAACTTCACATGTACTATCAGAGGCGCAACTAGAGCCAAATTTCGGGGGGGGGCTAATAAAAATTTCAGGGGGCTAAGTCTTCCAGCAATAGGCAGAGTGGAGCTGCAGGGCCTCTAAGAAGGGTTGGAAACACAACAAAGCCTCGTTAACAAGTAAATGGTCTTTTAAAGACCTGTGAAGTACTCGGGTCCGGTTGTGTGTGTGCCCGGGAAGGTGTCTCAGCCCGGGCTGACACACAAGACGGGGGGGGCTGAAGCCCTTTGAGCCCAATGGGCGTTGCGCGCCTGTGTACTATCCCAGAGAGTAACTATGGAAATGTATCTCTAAAGCTACCACATTCAAGGGGACCAATTCATATTACAATTTGGGACTCACAACCATTATGTCACACAAGGATACTGCAGGTCCTCATGTGACAGGTGGTGCAACAGTATCAGGGCTCCATACGTCATCCCGACGGCCACAAAAGGATCACATTACCCCCACACACCACACTGAAGATGCAGATGCAGAAATCAGCAGATTAGTACCACGTCGCTTGAGAGATCCTCCGATAGGTGCAGGAGAGACCAATCAGATTTACACAAGTGTTCTGCATTTGCAAAGTAAATGCAAACGAAAATGCAAAGTCTAAATTCGCAATGCACATTTCAATTTACAACTGCCTTTGTAAATCACAAGGCTCACAGCGAAACTCCCAAGTTCTAAGGGGGTGGGAGGGTGGGGGCTGGCTAAGTTACATTCACCCCTTCTTGTGACTTGCAAGGTTATTCACAAATGTTCTGAAACCACTAAAGCATGGAATTCTTTCCGACTACCAGGGGCAGGCAGCGACCATTTGCAAAGTGTAGGCTGCTAATATATGACAGGTTACACTCTACACGTGCAAATAGCTGGCTTACAGTGGACTCCAAGGGGCGTATTATAGAAGTGCCCCGGGGGGGCAACAAGTGTTTGCACGCGCTTTGCGTGTCCCTGGGGCAATTTGGTATTACAGATGGGGCCGCAGACGCTTGTGCGTCCCCTTCTGTAATACTGAAAGCGCTGGCGCACATACAGCACCAGTGCTTCCTCAAGAGGACGTTCCCTCATTTGCATGGGGGTGTAGCCTCATGCAAATGAGGGAATCCCTTTGCCTCTGCACTCGCGCCGTATAGCCGTATTACAGACGCGGGCGCAGAGGCAAAGAAGCTCTCAGGAGGCGCACTGACATATATATTGAAAAAGGCTTCTGCGAAGCCGAAAAGCGTCTCTCTAGCCATGGGGTCGTGTGAGACCTGATACAATAAAGAAAGCCATACCTTACATCTTCGAGTACGTGCCTTCTTCTTTGACGGAGTGGGATGGAGTATTCATTTGACATATATATATATATATACATATATATATATATATATATATATATATATATACACATATATATATATATACATACATACCTAACAATACTTGGGTAATACCTGCCCCATTATAGTGCTTACCTATAAATACTTACTGTCACAATTATTTTATGGTGGATACGCCGGGTAAGATATTTTTGTAGGATAATACTGAGAGCTCGATATTCAGACAGTGTACCATACCAGAATGTCCAGGACAGTCAAAATAAAGGCCCCTCCTGCTGCGAGTTTGGCAATGGCTTGGACATGGAAGCCGTGCCAGGTCTAGCAGACAGATGGTCACACTTCAGGCCCTGCTTGGCACGCAAACACGTGTGTGTCATTATGGCACAGTGACTGGGTACATTGGGCTCACTGGCCCAACTGTTAACAGACTAAAACAAGAATATGGCCGCTGTAAGCGGCTGTAAAATGTACACAACAGGCGGGGTTTCATACTGAAATCAACAACCGACAACAACCGCTGGCTGAAAGTGGGCAACTAAGACGACCAAAACAGTGGGTGAGGCCCTGGTAGCCCCAAACATAGTTATATTCTTATGTCTTACCTGTGACCAACAGTGCATCCCATCTTTATGTCCAACACATACACAACATAATATACCTCTTATTATGAGGACTGTCAATTGACCGTAATGAAGAGGGTAATTACTATTCATACTCCGCACGCGCGTTGATAGTAGGGTAGGTTAAAAAGCGGACCGAGGCAAATCGAACTGTGCTTTTACTCTGTTGATGTACTCGATCGAAAGTGCCTCAACACACTACGGGGCCGGGTCCTCACAAAGATAGTGTTTGTCTGGTTCTGACAAGGTTAACCCAAGCTAGGAGGACTGAGTCGGTTCCCACAGTGTGGGACAGAGTGACAGACAGACACACACACACACACACACACACACACACACACACACTCTCTCTTCCATGCTTAAAGGCATTAGTACGTACAACTGTTAGCACAACTTCATAAACGTAGATATTGAAAAGGCTAGTTGGGTAAACATATTGTAATCATTCACATGAAAACGACCATGACTGAAACAACTGAACTGAGCTAAACTGATAAAACTGGCCGCCCTAGAAAGAAATAGCCATGTCTGCGAAGGCAAATTCTAACGGTCTTATTCACAAAAGTAGTTTGGAATATGTAAAGTCTCCATCCTATAGTACTATTTTTACATACTCTTAAATGCCTTAGTTAACTGACCCCAAAACATCCAAAAATTGTAATATTCAAGGAATATTCATTTCTAGCTAGGAATGTGCCCTCTTTGCACTTTTACTAAAAAGGAGTTGGTCTTTACAGGACTGATTCACCAAGGTATGGGAGTGTGTAAAAGAGTCCGTCTGGAATACTCTTTCCCATACTCAGAAATGCCTTTGTGACTCGCCCTTTTTGAGTTCGGATGGATCTGGAAAGTCTATTTGGATATCTATACATTCAGTTTCAATTCTTGGGTGAATCCGGAGCTCGCTAGCCTCCTCTGGTGTGCCTTGAAGCTAGTTCTAAGGCGCATCGCCCGGCTGCACCAAGCTTCCGCTGTCAAACATATGTCTAAGTACAAATGCAACCCAAAAATATATAGTTCAACCAAAGTTCTAGTATTTTATACATGTGTTCTTAATGCTGTAGTCCGAAATCTCCAGGGTGAAGGTTTATTTAAAACACACTTTTCTGGAGGCTGCAAACAGAGCTTCTGATGAGATTTCGATTGAATGAAAAGAAAGAGTGAGGTCGATGACGTCACATGGCTTGGCATGCCACCTCCATCGACCACAATGCCATCACATCTCATTACCCTCGCCCGCAGGGTGTGAAATGCGTCCATGCTGCCGACATTAAATCACCCGTTAGCTACAGCTAATTATAGCGGCAGCCGATAATTCAGATTAAATGTTGTGCTCGGAACAGATGTAGCAGTGATGCTCGTGCAGAGTGAAGGCGCGCGCCAGGCCCGGAACGGATGTATATCCATCAGGGGCTGTGCAGGTACCGAGAGGAGACAGGGGAACGGCTCAGCGGAAAATCGGGAAACGGCTGGGAGACAGGAGGCCGAGCGCATTAGGATCATGCGGGGGCGCGAGCCAGGGGGGCGCGCGGCCGAGGGCGCGAGGCACGGTCCCGGCAGGTGCAGGCGGCAGCAGGCAGGTGTCGCCTCGGATTCCCGCCAAAACCGTGTCCCGGTGCCTGTCTCAGCACAGCTTAGACACGCAGCTCGGCTGGGGAAGGTGCACTGAGCCGGGGAGACAGGCAAGGGACGTGACTGCAGACATAAACAACAGGCATTGGCAAAGCCAATGAGTCCAGCATCCGCTGCTGACCTCTGTGCTTTGTCAATGTTTGTCTACTTTTCTGTCATTGGTTTTGCAAAAGTTTATTGATCGGGAAGGTGCTAAGTCCCGTCAATCTAAATTTAAAAAAAGAAAGAAAAGCAAGTGGCTAAAAGCTAAAATAATAGAAATTGCTCTGAAAAAGTATCCACTACTTTGTGTCTGTATCTGCACATTGTGAAAGGGCAGAATGCTGTCACTCACAGTGATGACAGCCAATGGCTGGAGAGGGCTAACTCACTGCCCCATGCTGTAGGCTGTAGAGGGCAGAAAAAATGTAAACAAAACAACAGTAAACCAATGAAGAAAAGGGCTGACTGAAAGGACCCATAACTAAGTATATGATGTATTCAATTTTATTAGAAACAAAAGGCATTGGCTAATGTCACACTTAGAAAGGGATGTATGGGTGAAACACTGAGAAGGGAGTTAAGGCAGGACAGCTACTGCGTTGGAGCAGAGGAGTGTTGCCCCTCTTAAAATCCCTCCAAAACCCCATGAAAAATCAAATGGTAATTTATTACCATTTTATTTTTCATCCCCATCAGGATCCAAGCGTCATGACAGGGGTGGGGTCTCTGCTGAGTGACAGCAGGATGGAGGAGGGTGGGCGGTCTATGCACTTATGTTTAAAGTGCGCATGCCTTTTTGCCGGCCGTCTTGAGATGGCCAGCCACACTTGCGCACTTCAAACATCTCTAACCCAGCTGTCTTAAGACAGCTGTGTTAGAGTCAGTGCAGGCCTCTAGGACGCTGTGGAGTGCTGAGTGAGGCCGCTACCTCCAATCATGGCACTGCTCTCACAGCATGAAAGCAGCACCCTGACTGGTCAAGGGAGTTCCAGGCTCCAGCTTCTGGTTCCTGTGGAGGTCCAGAGTGGAGGACGCCGTGTTCGCCCATTTTTTTATTTTTGCATGCGTGCGTGACCCCCCCTCCCTGTAGATGCCAGCCGCCTCTCAGTTAAGGGGAGATTTTTCATGTCAGAAGCTGCTACCCCAGGCTTGTGTTTGGGCACCCATGACATTGAACATGCTAGCCCTGGTCTCAGGTCATGAAGGCGGGAGCAAGAACAATAAGTAAAGAGGCCCCTAAAAGCTCTGTTTACCCCCCATCGGGGCAATAAAAGGAGTGCGTCCCATCAGAACTGGCAGTAATAAAAACCTCACATTTAAATTGTGTCTATCGGGCCTCTTTTTTTGTGCCCTTAACTTTACAAACAACAATTTTGCAACAGGAGTTAGAACACGAGGCAATTCATGTCACAGTCTTAGCATATGACTATGCAACAACATGCTAATATATCAGAGTATGTCCGTATGACCCTGTGATAGAATGTTATTGTGCACCAGTATGGAAACGCAAAGGTGATGGGAGGACTGTCTGAATTAATTTTAGCCACTGGAAATTACTTGTGGCCACATCGTAGTCCATCATACTTTGGCCAACTATGTCATTTTAGACAGAACCCAGCCACATGCACATCAGACTTAGTCTTGCTCCAATAAGTACGCTCCAGCCCGAGCTGCCGGGCTAGGTTCATCCCAGATGGGAAAAAGGGAACCATTTAATTGTTTCAGCCTAATTTGGCTTGATCAGTGCGGCACCACTCGATTCCTATGGCTCAGTGCTGCGCACTTTGCATGTTCCACACCAGGTTTGCTTTACACAGCCTGGTGAGGAATATGCAAAGCCTCCCAGTCCCCGTCTGAGCACTGAACCACGACGCTCAGACCAAATCACAATGCTGCATTGCAGCATTGTGATTGGCTATGGGGAGGGAGCCTGTGTGCTTCTTGCTTCCTTCCGCTACGGAAGCAGAGGAGAAGGTGGCTTAAGGGACCGAAGGGGAGATACGGCCAGACGGCAGCAAAAGATAAGTGGATTTAAAAAAACAAAATTGTCTCCAGCCCCCTCGCCCGGCCACCCCCGTCCCCTGCAAGCCGCCACTGAATGAGTGAGGTCCTGGACCTGGAAGGGCACACTAAGCATGCCCTCATTTGCTTGCCAGTGGACTACCATCCCTGTCCTGGGTTTAGCATGTAGAGCAGTGATAGCAGTATTGTGAATCCGTATTTGTTACCAGACCTTTTAATCTGTATCACTGGAACAAGAGTAATGGAGACCTGCGGGTTCCATTTTGCAAGCCCCTGTCTGTCCATGTGCACAAGATGAAGGTGAGGCTGTTTTCCTACACAGTGCAAGTGTTTTGCTGATGTTCTTGAGCGTGAACGGAGGAGACCTAGACACTGGAGACAGGGCTCCCTTTCCTGAGAGGGGAGAGAGATTAGTCTTTCTTGGTCACTGTTCAGTGTGGCTGTTGATAGCCAGGTGCAGAAATCTCCCACCTCTATGTGCCTCTATTGTGGGTGCTCCAAACAAGAGATGATCATGCTGTGAGCAACATTACCCTACATAAAGGCGGTGTCTGAAAGAAAGAAAGGACACACGAAAGAGGAACCTTGCCATAGCAGTTCTGAGAGTGCAGACTTATAATAATCATCCTTTTCCTGCTTTGACGGTATAAAAGTGGGACCCACTTGGTGTTTCAGCTCCAAGTTGTCTTTGATCTCAGAAGGGGGGCTTGACAGAGTATTCAGTGGACTGCAGTGCAACAAAAGTGCAACAAAAGGTGGTGTTTGCCAGACACCCAGCTTTTCAGAGATGAGGGGACATCACCAGGAGTATGACGTGGAAAGAAGAGCTGCCTCCCTGCCCAGAAGAGCCTTCAGGCTGGTGTACCCGAGAAGGGAAGGAGTGGACAACCCTGAAGCAGGAGCGACCGACCATCATGAGCAGATACATCTGACCCCAGAGCTGAAGGTCTGTCCGCCCAGAGAGATTCAGAAGGGAGCGATCTCCTTTACTCCTAGGACCGGAGTGCAGACTTCCTACACCATGGCACTGCCCCAAAGTGTGCCAAAGGATATGAAGCTGCTGTAACCTAAAAGTTGTGCCTAAGCAGCCTACACTGTGGCATTGCACTGAAGTGTGCACAAGTGGACTGCACTTCTGTGATCCTAAAGTGACCTGCACCTTGGTTCTACCTTGAAGGGTGCTTAAGTGGTCCATGCTGCTGCAAGTCTGGAAGTTGTGGCTAAAGCAGACTACACCGCTGTGATGAGTGCCTGGACCTTTGTGGACTGTGCCGTTGTCCCATCATCTTGGGTTGAGCGAAAGCTGGGCTGATGCCACAGATGTACCGTCCCGTGACCTCTGACCCCACAAATCACCATCCGACGCCCAGAAGTGGGTGTTCAACCCGGCTGGATGCCCGCAAAGATGCCAGAGCCTGCCCACCAGAACAGATTGCAGGTGGCGGCCTCCACTGCTGCATCAGAGTACTGGACCAGTGTGTCAAACCACTTGGAGCCGGCGCATTTCCAACCAGAGGAGGGAGGGAGAACAAGACGTGGTCTGTGGGTCCTAGCCATGACCAGCACCTCCTACGAACTTGCATGGGTGAGAGAGGAACACTGGGACCGAGACTGTTAACCTAGCGGACAAACTCTAAAAGAGAGGGGTAGCACTGACCCTGTGACCTAAACCTGACATACTAGTCAAACCCAAAGTTTAGGAGAGAGAGGGGAGGGGGAAGGAGGGAACCCCGATTCCGGTGTACAGCGGCCGCACACCAGTAGGCTTAGGACCTGCGTATTATAGTGTGCAGTATTTAAATTTGTTTAGTTTATTAAAGTACAAGTACTTTTTTATATATAAAAGATAAGCACCGGGCTAGGCAATCAGTTTATACACTGCTGGGTCATGGTTAAGTTCTGAGCTTGAAGCACCCTCACGCTACCTCGAGAAGCCTGCGACTGCTCGCCAGCGCTACCACTGATGGGCAAGTGATGAAGGGCATGTACTTGGACCAGTTTACAGGAACATAGTAGGAAGGACCCCTGGACATAGGAGGCAAAAGACCCCAGCTCTCATCCTGGGGCCTCGTAGCTCCTGCTTGCTCCGTTGACCTTTCACCTCCCAACCTACTCCCCCCCACCCAGAAAGGAGTTAGACAGCTGGCACTGTGAAGAGTAGCATACTGGGCAAAAAAACATGATGGACTAGAATGCAGTCCTGAGAAACTATCTGTGGCAGAGATTAATTTAAGCCCATGCCGGTGTGCCCGTGTGTTAGTTTATCACGGTGTGTTAGCATGTTGTTACTGTATACTTGTACATCACGAAGTATCGAAATGTCATTTTGTAACTGTTTTAGTCTCACTACATTACCGTGTTAGCTTATCACTGGAAGTTATTTCACAGTATAAGTGTATTTCTCAGTGTTATTATATTATTGCTCGTCTTTATTTCATTCTTTATTTCATGTGCTAGTATATTACTGTATGTTACTGTACTGCGGGAACCGACCGACATCACCCCCACCTCAGAAACCTCCACTCACTCCCCATCCAGAAGAGATGCCAGTTGAAGACCCTCATGCAAGCCTATAAAGCTCTACACGACCAAGGACCGTCTTACATCAACCGTCGAGTGAACTTCCATCTGCCCGCAACACAGCTGCGCTCCTCCTCACTCACCCTCGCATACACCCCTGCATCCGTCGCAGCGGTGGCCCTCCTTCTACATCACCGCCAAGACCTGGAATGACCTCCCCCTCCTCTCCGAACAGCCCCCTCGCTGGCAAACTTCAGAAAGAGACTCAAGACCTGGCTCTTCGACGGAGACACAGCGCCCAGATACCCCTAGGGGTGACAGTGCTGCGCTATATAAATGCGGACTGATAAGTTTTACTATAATTGTGCACCCATGTGTATCGGTTAGTATGTCACTGCATGACATGGTATGTCAATTTACCAGCATGTGACAGTATATTTACCACCATGCAAACATGCTGCTGCGTATTATTAAGTTGCAGTAGCAGCCTCTCCCTGTATCATGTCACTGTGCCTCGCCTAAGATGTCATCACATCACTGCGTTGGTATTCTAACTGTGTGTCCTTTTGTCGCTGTTAGTAAGGCACTCTATGTCAGTGTGTCCCAGTATGAGACAATGTCACTGTTAGACAGGTCACTGCATTCCACGATGTCACTGCGTAGTACATATCTGTATCTTTGTCACCTTGTGAGCATTTCACTACGAGTCACTATGCCACTGTATGTAATTACACTGCTGTTAACGTCACTGATTGTTAAGTCACTGAGTTAGCATCTGACTGTGTCTCACTAGCTCACTGAGCTATGTCACTGCATGCCTGTATACCACTTTGTTAATGTCACTGTATATTACGTCGCCGCGTGCCAGCGCGCCGCATCTAATGGTGGGTGGCAGACCAGGGGCCTGCACATGGCAGTCCTAGAGTTCCTCGGCAGAGATCCCGTGTGCACAAGATACTGCAGCCTCACCGTGTGGGCCTCGTCCGCCCACGCGGCCACCTGCAGGGAGCCCCAGCCAACCACACGTTTACAAACACAGAGCGGGCCCATTAAATGACTAATTGGCGCCGCGCTGATGGAGTCGCAGTGCGCGCGAGTATCTGAGCCCGGCGCGCGGCGGCTCGCGGCCAAGCGCGGGCTGGGAGCGGCGCGTGGCAAATGAGCCCGGCCACAGGGCCTCCGCCTCCCTCCCGGAGACTGCAGCTAATGAAGGGGGCAGGGAAGCGAGGGGGGCAGCAGAAAGGAGCGAGGAGAAAAGGGAATTCGAGGGTGGGGGTGAAAGGAAACTGGGGGTGAAAGAAAGGAGCAAGGAGTGGCGAAGGGAAAGAAAGCGAGGAGGAGACAAAGAGCAAAGGAGCAGGAATGGAGCGAGCAGGAGGGGCCCGAGTGAGGGGAAGGAAAGGCGAGAAAAGAACGAATGTAGGAAATACACAACAGAGAAAGGGATGAAGACGAAAAAGACAAAACTTTGGAAAATGTGTGGGAGGGTCGAACGAAAGGAGTGATAAGAACAGATAAAAGAAAAAAGCGAAAAGAAAATGGAAAAAAAAATAAGGGGAGGAGGAGAACTTTGACACAAAGAAGGCTAAGAGAATGAAACAGGAAAGGGAGAAAGAGGGCTAAGTGAACGAAGGAGACAGGGAATGAAACGTGAAAAAGGGAAGGAGAAAGAACGAGTCAAAAAAGAAGGGAGTGCGGAGAAACTAAAAGTGAGGGAGTTTGAGAGCTGGAAAAATGGAGCAGAGGTAGAAAGGCGGGGAGAAAGTAAAAACGACTGGAACATAGGAAGGCAAAAGGTTGGAAGAAAAGATGGAGATAGTAGGGCAAGGTGAGTTTTGTTCTGAATGAAATGTTTAAGGAGTTAAATATCAATATGATAATATGCCAATGTGTCATTTATCTGCACTCCGATACTACAGCTTCCACTAAAATATCAAAGACAGAGGTGGGCAGAGTAGTATCTCACACACTGGCACTGCAGGGGCAGGCCATGTCAATCAGATGCACCCTGAAGCCCCTCCGCCTGAAGTCTAGCCGCCACTGATGGGTGTCATGCCCAATGCGCAGCCATGATGTACAAAGCAGGCGCGAGTGGGCATGGTACCAGTGCATCCAGAAAACATGGTGCCACCCTAAGAGCACAATACCCATGTGCGCTCTATGCAAGCAGAGGGCATGAGATCTCCAGCTGGTATCCAGAGTTCCCAACAAGAATCCCCTGAACTCCAGCTGCATGTGTGCACTTTCTGAAAATGTCCCAGAAACTGGCCACGCGTAACACTCCAAAGCAATCAATCCAGGCGAGGAACCATGGACTCTGCTTCAGAAACACTGCCAGTCTCGACTCCACCTGCAGAGAGTGGAGCAGCGTAAGGCCGCTGCACTGCACCCCAGCGTTGGACTCGATTGAGACCGACAAGCCAGTGCCACCTGAACCCACAGAGCTTGTAGTCTCCCGAGAATCACAACTGGACTGCCATTCCTAGATCAGAACCCATACCTTTGCGACTTGTAGTCTCCTGAGAATCACAACTGGACTGCCATTCCTAGATCAGAACCCATACCTTTGCGAAGCACAGAACGTGAGCCCAAGCCAGCGGTGACTTCACTTATTTCAAACCTGGCACTTTCATGGTGGACCATTGAAAGTGCCCACCAGAAAGTGCTTCCTACAGGTAGATGCGAGGTCCTCTCTCTACCTGACAAGCTAGAGTGGTCCTGATGATGCAGAAGTAGAGCAGGTGTCCCACTGCTTAGAAATGTCCCACCTCTTAGCAGAAGGATGCTCATGTTCAGGGCTATAATTATTTGGATACAACCGAAATGGGGATGTATGCCATTCTTTGAGGGTGAAGATTTAGTCCAAGAGAGGAGGATCTAAGGGGTAGTCCTTATGAGAATACTGAAAAGGTCTATGTTCGGCTGCTACTTCATCTCTGCCTGACCACTTCGTTCCCTGCCTCTTCCTGGTCTGGTGGGTACTGCTCTGGGAGGCAGCAGTTCTAATGAGCACTCTGAAGACCGCACCGACCCATCTCTTCATGCTAGGGATGGTGGCTGGAGCATGTGATGCCTACCAGGATGAATTCCATCAGGCTAAGGGCACCAAGGCTATGGAATGAGTACACACCTGTTCCTGAAGGTGTCTGCCAGGCTTCACCAAGACTTTGGCACTCTTTCACAAGAGCCACAAATTGGGATGGGCAAATAGAACTCTTTAGGCTGGATAAGTGGTCCTCGTGACAGATACCATGGTAACATCATGGGCCCTCGACAGACGTTTACCTTGTAGTAAAAAAAAAAAAAAAATTAAAAAAGGAAAAATAAACATAAGTGCCAGGGCCCAAACCTTTCCTTAGGAGGTCATCGCTGCACCCACTACTGGTACTTACCACTGCAACCGCTACAGCCGCCCCCCTTTGCTTAGTCCCTTTCTCTGACATAAGCTTGGTCTGTTGCAATGTACAACACTCCACTGATCTTCAGCTGGCTTGGCAGAGCCATACAGAAATACCAATATAGAACCCTTCACATCTGTGGTTTGTGTCAGGTACACACTCTTACATGTGCAGGGAGAGCTGGACTGATCCGGAGTCTGTGTGGATATCTTGCCCATTGCTGTTTCTTTTTGAAGCTCTTGTATTTGCAGTGTAGCATTCATAATGCAAAACAACCTACAAGTACCAGAATTCATTTAAATGACATACACTTGCCTATCGTGCTTTCTTGGGCTATAAATCTGGGTACACCCATGGCAGAGGTGCCAGCCGGGAGCATGTAGTTCAGCTGGAGGTGTGCAGCATGTACAGCGCTGGCCCGGACTAGCCTGGCTCAAGGTACTCAAGGTGTAGGCTGGACCTAGGAGAGGGCTTGTGTGATGCTGGAGCCACTGCTTTTCTGTGGTGGAAGCAATGCCACTGTTCAAATAGCAAGCATTGGCAAAGCCTATAGGGCCCTCCTATGCAAGAGCTATTGGCTTTGTCAATGCGTTTCAGCAATGTTGTACACCAGCGTGGCTGTTGTTCTGCATGGCTAAAAGTCAGTGGTGTAGAGTGGAGTAGCATGAGTAGCTGTGAGTGGCGCTAAGTGTTGTGGAGTGGCATAGAGTGTCATGGAGGGGCGCATAGTAGAGTGGAGTGGCGTAGAGTGGAGTGGCGCAGAGTAGAGTGGCGGAGAATGGAGTGGTGTAGAGTAGAGAGGAGTGGCGTAGAGTGCCATGGAGGGAGTAGAGTGTTGTGTAGGAGAGTGAAAAGGGATGGAGTGGAGAGGAGTAGAGTGGAGTGGCATAGAGTCTTGTAAAGTAGAGTGGTGAGCAGTAGATTGGAGTGGCTCAGAGTGGAGTAAAGTGGAATGGAGTGTCGTAGAGGGAGCAGCGTACAGTGGAGTAAAGTGTCGTAGAGTGGAGTAGATTGTCAGAGTGGAGTGGCATAGAGTGGAGTTCAATGTCAGTGTGGAGTGGCATAGAGTTGACTAGAGTGTCGTGGAGTGGCTAGAATGTCGTAGAGTAGATGGAGTGGAGTGTCATAGTGTGGAGTGGCTTAGAGCTGACTAGAGTGTCGTGGAGGCACTGGAGTATCGTAGAGTGGAGTAGAGTGTCATAGTGTGGAGTGGCATAGAGTTGACTAGAGTGTCATGGAGGGGCTAGAGTTTTTTAGCGTGGAGGTGTGTAGAGTGAAGGGGCATAGAGTGGAGTAGAGTTTCATAGAGTGAAGTGGTGTAAAGTGGAGTTGAGTGGAGTAAAGTGGCGTAGCATAGAGTGAGTTGCGTATAGTGTCAGAGTACAGAGTCATAAAATGGAGTATACTGTTGTAGAATGAAGTAGCATAGAGTGTTGTGGAGTGGCAGAGTGCCGTGGCATAGAGTGGAGTGGCGTAGAGTGGAATAGAGTAGCATTGAGTGGAGTAGAGTGGTGTTGAGTGGAGTGGCGTAGAGCAGAGTAGAGGGTCTTAAAGTAGAGTGGAGCAGAGTACAGAGGAGTGGCGAGGATTGGAGTGGCATAGAGTGGATTTGCATGGAGTGTCATAGAGGGAGTTGCGCATAGTGGAGTAGAGTGTCGCAGAGTAGAGCAGCATATAGTGGAGTAGATTGTCAGAGTGGAGTGACAGAGTGGAGTAGAGTGTCGTAGTGTGAAGTGGCAGAGTGGAGTGTGTGGAGGGACTAGTGTTGTGGAGGGGCATGGAGTAGAGTTTTGTGGAGTGGCGTAGAGTGGAATAAATTGACGTGGAGTGGCAGAGGGAGTTGCAAAGAGTTTCGTAGAGTAAAGTGGCATAAAGTGGAGTTGAGTGTCGTAGAGTGGAGTATCAGAGTGGAGTGTCGTAGAGTGGAGTGTCGTAGAGTGTCGTGTCATAGAGTGGAGTGTCGTAGAGTGGAGTGTCGTGGAGTGGAGTGTCGTGGAGTGTCGTGGAGTGGAGTGTCGTAGAGTGGAGTGTCGTAGAGTGGAGTGTCGTAGAGTGGAGTGTCGTAGAGTGGAGTGTCGTAGAGTGGAGTGTCGTAGAGTGGAGTGTCGTAGAGTGGAGTGGCATAGGGTAGAGTAGTGTTATGGAGTAGCATAGTGTGTTGTAGAGTGGAGTCAGGGGCATAGCTTGGTCAGTGAAATTGCGGGGCGTGTTAGCTTCAGATTTTCCAACAATCACCCTAGCAAACAATGTTAAAATACAATATTCTGTGAAGTAACTAACATTTTTGAAGACTTTCAAAATAGAGAGGGAGAGAGGGTGTGTGCATTTTTGTCTCTGTGTATGGAAAACTTCCTTCTGAAATCCAACAGACATCTCATCATACCAGACTGAAAGCACCTGTACCCAACTATTTACCAGAAAATACAATTATCGGGGGTGGGGGGGGGGTGTAACACCCACCCCAAACACACCCCAAGCTACGCACCTGAATGGAGTAGTGTAGAGTGGAGTAGTGTGTCTTGGAGTAGAGTGGAGTAAAGCGGCATGGAGTGGCTTAGAGTGGGTTGCTTAGAGTGTCCTTGAGTGGCATAGAGTTCAATAAAGTGTAGTGGAGTAGAGATGAATAGAGTGTAGTGGCGTAGAGTGGCGGAGGGTGGTAGAGTGGAGGGGCATAGAGTGGAGGGGCATAGAGAGCAAGGACATAGAGTGGAAGGACAGAGTAGAAGGACAGAGTGGAGGGGTGTAGAGTGGAGGGGTGTAGCGTGGAGGGGTGTAGAGTGGAGGGGTGTAGAGTGGAGGGGCGTAGAGTGGAGGGGCGTAGAGTGGAGGGGCGTAGAGTGGAGGGGCGTAGAGTGGAGGGGCGTAGAGTGGAGGGGCGTAGAGTGGAGGGGCGTAGAGTGGAGGGGCGTAGAGTGGATTAGGGTGGAGGGTAGTGGCATAGATGGGAGTAGAGTGGTATGTCATAGAGTGAAGTGGCATGTCGTGTTGTAGAGTAGAGTGGAGGGGCAGAGGCGCAGAGTGTCGTGGAGTGGCGTAGAGTTGAATAGAGTGCAGTGGAGTAGAGTGGCAGAGTTGAATAGAGTGTAGTGGCGTAGAGTGCCGTAGAGTGGAGGGTCATAGACAGGGGCGGTTTCTCCATTAGGGCTCTGGGGCTGCGCCCTGCTGACATTCTTACAGATTCCATGCACAAAAATTAAATAGATTGATTTATTTAGAGATACGATCGTATCTCTAAATAAATAAATCTATGTATTGAAGTGTGGGCTGTCTGTCCCAGGCTGCCTGCTCCGCCTCGCTCTGAAGCAGGAGACGGAAGTCAGGCAGTAATTAACTTTTCGAATGCACGCAGGGCTTACCGTTCTAAAGCCCTTCTCTGCTATTGAAGTCCATGGTAGTATATCCACTGTAGGCTAGTGACGCGTTTAGCGTTATGACACTGGGCGTTGGAAGCTTCATCCCGGCGTGATGCCAGACGTGCATACAGTAGAGTAGTGGAAATTGTAAGATAAATTTTAAGCAACCTAAAACACATCAATTTTGGAAGATTCTTTCCTAAATATGGAGATGCTATTTAGTAGTTCATGAAGGCCTTGTGTATTGCTGTCTGGTACTTATATGTTTCATTCTGTCAGCTTAAACATGTATCTACACATGCTATGGCTCTGATTACAAATTGTGTGAAGTGAAATTCCTATATGTAAATCTAGCTTTATGTTTTTTCCTATACTGTGAAATACCGCCAGAAGCAGGACTGAACATCAATCCCTTGATTAGTTGATCCAAATATCTGAATCTAGTGCAAAGGGAGACATATGAGCTTATAGTAAAGACTGTTATCTGCTGTATGGTGATAAAACTTGTCCTATCTTCATGCCCTTAACATTAATGTCAAAAACATGGATTGATTTACGAATAATGAATATTAAAAATGTTAAGGTAATGCATGTCAAAGATTTAGGTCCTCTTCTATTTCAAGTTTTGCTTAATCTTGCATTCCCAAGTGTTCGCTGTTTCATTATGTTGTGTTTCTGTATTTTTTCAGTGCATCTTATTACTCTTGCATAGTGCATACTTTGAGTCATGCCAGGTGTTTACGAGGGGCTTTGACTCAGATCTCTGTTGCTAAAGCTGAAGGCAAAGCAAAGTGCCTATCAGTGGGTTGGCTTCTCTGCAGAGCACACAGAACAACAGTCATGTATTCCAGTGCAATTGAAATTTTGTAGAAATGTGTGTGAATGGGGACACTACTGTCAAAATATTTACAAGGCAAAAGTAAAGGTGTGGGTGCTTACCGAAGCCTGGTTATTTTCTTCCAAAGTTGATGCTGCATACAGTGCAAGACACTGGGCAAGCTTACACTTTAATGGGCTGAAATTGTTGCCCTATACAATTTGCACATTGCAGTAATTGTTGCACATATTAATGTAGTAAGATATGGGGGAGTTATTAATGTGTTTAATATTTCAAGACTATACGTTCCCACTGCTTTAAAAGCCTTGCTTTATCACAAAATTCCTTTTCTTTATAATGCACCATTTGCCAATCTTTTTAAAATTATTTCTCGGGAGGACCCACCCTGGACCCCCTGTTTGTCCATTAAGCGTGCTTGCGTCGCAGGCTACATAAAAGTCATACCCAACTTTTGCGCCCCATCACTTTCAAATGTCACCAGCCGCCACTGGTCGTAGAGTGGAGGGTCGTAGAGTGGAGGGTCGTAGAGTGGAGAGGCATACAGTGGAGGGGCATAGAGTGGAAGGACAGAGTGGAAGGGCGTAGAGTGGAAGGGCGTAGAGTGGAAGGGCGTAGAGTGGAAGGGCGTAGAGTGGAAGGGCGTAGAGTGGAAGGGCGTAGAGTGGAAAGGCGTAGAGTGGAAGGGCGTAGAGTGGAAGGGCGTAGAGTGGAAGGGCGTAGAGTGGAAGGGCATAGAGTGGAAGGGCATAGAGTGGAAGGGCATAGAGTGGAAGGGCATAGAGTGGAAGGGCATAGAGTGGAAGGGCATAGAGTGGAAGGGCATAGAGTGGAAGGGCATAGAGTGGAAGGGCATAGAGTGGAAGGGCGAAGGGCATAGAGTGGAAGGGCATAGAGTGGAAGGGCATAGAGTGGAAGGGCATAGAGTGGAAGGGCATAGAGTGGAAGGGCATAGAGTGGAAGGGCATAGAGTGCAAGGGCGTAGAGTGGAAGGACGTAGTGTGGAAGGACGTAGCGTGGAAGGACGTAGCGTGGAAGGACGTAGTGTGGAAGGACGTAGTGTGGAAGGACGTAGTGTGGAAGGACAGTGTGGAGGGGTGTAGAGTGGAGGGGTGTAGAGTGGAGGGGTGTGGAGGGGTGTAGAGTGGAGGGGTGTAGAGTGGAGGGGCATAGAGTGGGAGTAGAGTGGTTTGTCAGAGGACCCACCCTGGACCCCCTGTTTGTCCATTAAGCGTGCTTGCGTCGCAGGCTACATAAAAGTCATACCCAACTTTTGCGCCCCATCACTTTCAAATGTCACCAGCCGCCACTGGTCGTAGAGTGGAGGGTCGTAGAGTGGAGGCTCGTAGAGTGGAGAGGCATACAGTGGAGGGGCGTAGAGTGGAAGGACAGAGTGGAAGGGCGTAGAGTGGAAGGGCGTAGAGTGGAAGGGCGTAGAGTGGAAGGGCGTAGAGTGGAAGGGCGTAGAGTGGAAGGGCGTAGAGTGGAAGGGCGTAGAGTGGAAAGGCGTAGAGTGGAAGGGCGTAGAGTGGAAGGGCGTAGAGTGGAAGGGCGTAGAGTGGAAGGGCGTAGAGTGGAAGGGCGTAGAGTGGAAGGGCGTAGAGTGGAAGGGCATAGAGTGGAAGGGCATAGAGTGGAAGGGCATAGAGTGGAAGGGCATAGAGTGGAAGGGCGAAGGGCATAGAGTGGAAGGGCATAGAGTGGAAGGGCATAGAGTGGAAGGGCATAGAGTGGAAGGGCGTAGAGTGCAAGGGCGTAGAGTGCAAGGGCGTAGAGTGGAAGGACGTAGTGTGGAAGGACGTAGTGTGGAAGGACGTAGCGTGGAAGGACGTAGTGTGGAAGGACGTAGTGTGGAAGGACGTAGTGTGGAAGGACAGTGTGGAGGGGTGTATAGTGGAGGGGTGTAGAGTGGAGGGGTGTAGAGTGGAGGGGTGTAGAGTGGAGGGGCATAGAGTGGCATTGAGTCGAGTAAAGAGTCGTAGAGTGGATTAGGGTGTAGTGGAGTGGCATAGGTGGGAGTAGAGTGGTTTGTCAGAGTGAAGTGGCATGCCGTAGAGTGGAATGGCGTGGAGTGGAGGGGCATAGAGAGGCGCAGAGTGTCGTGGAGTGGCGTAGAATAGAGTGAAGTGGCTTAGAGTAGAGAGGAGTGGTGTAAAGTATTGTGGAATGGAGTGGAAGGGTGTACAATGGAGTGGGGTGGCGTAGAGTGGAGAGGCATAGATTGGAGAACAGTGTAGTAGAGCAGAGCGGAGTATGATGGAGTGACACAAAGTGGAGTAAAGAGGCGTGGAGTGTCCTAGAGGGAGTTGGGTACAGTGGAGTAGAGTGTCGTAGAGTGGAGTGGCATAGAGTGGAGTAGAGTGTCTTGGAGGGGCAGAGTGCCATAAAGTGGAGGGGCATAGAGTGGAGTAGAGTTTCATGGAGTGGCGTAGAGTAGAGTGTCGTGGATTAGAGTGTCTTAGAGTTGAGTAGAGTTGAATGGAGTGGCGTAGAGTGGAGTAAAGTGGAGTGTCATAGAGGGAGCTGCGCAGAGTGTTGTAGAGTGGAGTAGATTGTGGTACAGCGCATTAGCATAGAGTGTTGTAGAGTGGAGCAGAGTAGAGCGGAGCAGAGTAGAGCGGAGCAGAGTAGAGTGGAGCAGAGTAGAGTGGAGCAGAGTAGAGTGGAGCAGAGTAGAGTGGAGCGGAGTAAAGTGGAGCTGAGTAAAGTGGAGCTGAGTAAAGTGGTGTGGAGTGCCAGAGGGAGTTGCGTACAGTGGAGTAGAGTGTCGTAGCATCGTAGATTGTCAGACTGGTGTGGAGTGGTGTGGCGTGGAGTAGAGTGTCGTAGAGTGGAGTGGCACAGAGTTGAGTGCACTGTCACGGAGTCGCTAGAGTGTCAAAGGGGAGTGGGGTAGAGTTTCATAGAGTGGAATGGCGTAGAGTGGAGTATAGTGTCAGAGTGGAATACAGTGTCGTGGAGTGGCGTAGAGCGGAGTAAAGTGACATGGAGTGGCATAGAGCAGAGTACAGTGCTGTTGAGTGGAATAGAGTGTCAGAGTAGAGTGTCATACAGTAAAGTGGAGTAGAGTGGAGTAGATTGTCAGAGTTGAGTAGATTGTAATAGAGTGGAGTAGCAGAGTGTCAGAGTGTTGTGGCACAGAGTGGAGTTGACTGTTGTAGAGTGGAGTGGAAGGCCATAGAGTGGAGTAGTGTCGTAGAGTGGAGTGGCGGATAGTGGAGTAGAGTGTTGTACAGTGGAGTGGCGTAGAGTGAAGTAGTGTGTTGTACAGTAGAGTAGTGTGGAATAATGTGGCGTGGAGTGGCTTAGTGGGGGTTGCATAGAGTGGAGCAGAGTGGCATAGAGTTGAATAAAGTGTAGTGTCATAGAGTGAAGGGGCAGAGGGGAGTGGAGGGGCGTATAGCGGAGTTAAGAGTAGTAGAGTGGGGTAGGGTGGAGTGGAGAAGAGTGGCATGGCATAGAGTGGCATATCGTAAAGTGGAGTGGCATGTTGCAGAGTCTGCGACATTCCACTCCACTCTGACAAGCCAGCGTAGAGTGGAGGGGCGTAGAATGGCATAAAGTGGAGTAGAGTGTTGCAGAGTGGAGTGGTGTTGAGTGGGGTAGTGTGGAGTATGCAAGGTGTGGTAGTGTACTGCCATTACAGACAACACATTTTCAATTGAAATGACCATTACATTTGCACACACACATACAGTTTTACTGATAAAACTATACAGCCCACAAACGATAATGTGTGGAAATGGCATCACCTAGTGTATTGATTTTTGATCAGTATTAAGATTTTTGTTACCACCACACTTCAGAATTACAAAAACGTGCTTAATTTGTGCTTTCCTAATTCTAATATAGTGTGAAATATCTGCACCGTTCATTGTCACACATTTAAATTGTATGGGGTGCTAGAAAAAAGCCTTTCCTTTCACAAATCCAGATTGTTAGATAAATCCCCTCACTTTGACATCAGGGAAGGAAAGGTAAACACCAAGCTCTCATAGAAGAGAGAGCCTGAACATTTGACCTCTGTCTTTGAATGCACAGCAAATGTGACACGATAAGAAAAAAATGTAAAGGACTGTTTAGAGAAAGCGAGAACTCGTGGAAGAATACATTAAACAAGCTTTGCTCCATGGCAGGGACTAATTCAAGCTGGACAACCTAAAACAAATAAAGTTAGCAATTAGAAAGGAAGCAAGTGTGAGTTACAAAACACAAAGCCAATAGTAAGCAATGGGTGGAACTAAAACCAGACAGCTGCGCTGTCTAGTAGGCTTCGACCTAAACATGAGTGCCCGTCTCAGGGTAACTGATGCTGCCCAGCTGCAGAGGTACTTTCCTGAAATGTACAGATACCTGGCGGCTGCACACTCCGTGCAATCATGAGTGCAAGCATCTCAACAGGTCCTGGTGCTGTAAATGAGTTCTGGCAAACACCTGCTCAAATTAAACACTTCCCACAGCAAGATACAGTAAAAGTCATCAATAGCCCTGTCACAGGGTCTCCTAATGAGGGAGTTCAGAAGACTGACCCTTAACCACATGACAAATGAAGAAAGATTTTAGGGGGCCATCATATAATGTCTTTTTAATGGTCCAAGTTCTGTGAAATGCTGGTTTCCAATTTGTCTTACTTGCTCTAACAATGACATTGTTTAGTAAGCAGTCACAGAAATAGGAAGTAATGGAACAAATTGGTTTCAAAACGAAAACAGCCTTGGGTTTGTGAGTAATGTTGGATCAATAATACAGTGACGTGTGTGTGTGTGATTAGCAGTGGTCGAGCCTCTGGCTAAATCAGGGGCCCTGGCTGCTTGGTGCAGCGCTGTATCAAGGAAGGCGGGGGGGGGTGGAGAATGTGAGGAGGAGAGAGAAGAGGGGTGCCAGACTAGGGAAAAAGAGGGAGGAAAAGAGCTGTAAGGGAATTTAAGGGCCATAGTAAGGTTTCCAGGGGCCTTAAGACAAGCAAGGAAACGCCCCTTCCCTCCCACACGCCGGCTACATACTTCACCTTCTGGATGCTTAGCGGAAAGTGCACATAGGTGTAAAAAGAGCTGCATCCTTCTTGTGACCTAAAAATTCTGTAGGTGTGAAAAGAGCTGGAACATTACTGTGACCTGCACATTCTGGAGGTATGAAAAGACCTGCATCCTTATTGTAACCGGCACATTCTGTAGGTGTGAAAAGAGGTTCATCCTTCTAGTGACCTGCAAATTCTGTAGGTGTGAAAACAGGTTCATCGTTCTTGTGACCTGCAAATTCTGTAGGTGTGAAAAGAGTTGGAACATTACTGTGACCTGCACATTCTGGAGGTGTGAAAAGAGCGGCATCCTTATTGTAACCTGCACATTCTGTAGGTGTTAAAAGACTAAGAGATGCATCCTTCTTGTGACCTGTACATTCTATAGGTGTGAACAGAGCTGGAACCTTCTTGTGACCTGCAAATTCTGTAGGTGTGAAAAGAGCTGGAACCTTATTGTGACCTTCACATTCTGTAGGTGTGAAAAGAGCTGGAACCTTATTGTGACCTTCACAATCTGTAGGTGTGAAAAGAGCAGGAACTTATTGTGATCTGCACATTCTGTAGGTATCAAAAAATCTGCATCCTTCTTGGGACCTGTACATTCTGTATGTGTGAGAAGGGCTGGAACATTAGTGTGACCTGCACATTCTGCAGGGTAGAAAAGCTGGAACCTTACTGTAACCAGAACATTCTCTGGGTGTGAAAATAGCTTGAACCTTACTGTAACCAGAACATTCTCTGGGTGTGAAAATAGCTTGAACCTTATTGTGACCTGCACATTCTGTAGGTGTGGAAAGAGCTGAAGCCTTATTGTGACCTGCACATTCTGTAGGTGTGGAAAGAGCTGAAGCCTTATTGTGACCTGCACATTCTGTAGGTGTGAAAAAAGCTGAAGCCTTATTGTGACCTGCACATTCTGTAGGTGTGGAAAGAGCTGAAGCCTTATTGTGACCTGCACATTCTGTAGGTGTGAAAAGAGCTGAAGCCTTATTGTGACCTGCACATTCTGTAGGGTAGAAAAGAGATGGGACCTTATTATGACCTGCACATAGGTGTGGAAAGAGCTGAAGCCTTATTGTGACCTGCACATTCTGTAGGGTAGAAAAGAGATGGGACCTTATTATGACCTGCACATAGGTGTGGAAAGAGCTGAAGCCTTATTGTGACCTGCACATTCTGTAGGGTAGAAAAGAGATGGGACCTTATTATGACCTGCACATAGGTGTGGAAAGAGCTGAAACCTCATTGTGACCTGCACGTAGGTATGAAAACAGCTGCCTGCACATTGGCTTAGTCATATGTGCGAAACCCACTGCATTCTTACTGAGACCCACATGTGTCTGTTATAAAAAGCTGCATGCGGATTGTGGCCTGGACCCTGGTGTGAAAGAGCTGGATTGTTTTGTGACCAAGGTGCCAAAAGAGCAGTGTGCTTTTTGTGACATGTACACAGGTGTGAAAGGCGCTTTATGCTTAGTGTAAAACCGCTGAATGTTTATAGCGAGCTGCAAATAGGTGTGAAAAGAGCTGTGTGCTTTTTTGTGACATGTACACAGGTGTGAAAGGCGCTTTATGCTTAGTGTAAAACCGCTGAATGTTTATAGCGAGCTGCAAATAGGTGTGAAAAGAGCTGTGTGCTTTTTTGCGACATGTACACAGGTGTGAAAGGCGCTTTATGCTTAGTGTAAAACCGCTGAATGTTTATAGCGAGCTGCAAATAGGCGTGAAAAGAGCTGTGTTCCTATTGTGACTTACACATAGTCGTGACGGCTCAGAATGGTGTAACTGGTCCCGCTCTGAGGGGTCTGTGATCTGGGTAAAGTTGAGGCTCACCTTTACTGCCATGAGCTGGTTGTGCAGAACATCCTTGGCTCCTATCCGGTCTATGCTGAGCTATCTCTCCTCATACATCTCACTCTGGAACTTTGTGTGGTAATACCACAGTGTTTACCGGATGTTGTATTGCCCTATAATTCTTATTTCCGCACCTCGTAATGGGGATAACGCAGTACACCAGAGTGCGCTCTCCATTCCGAGGAGCGCAAACTCAGAATGCTGCTGTTTAATTCCACACAATTTGCATATTATACCTGGTGATAAACATGCAGGGTAAAACGCCCGAATGACGTTCCTGCTTGGTTGCAACCCTTCCTTTTGGAAAAGGAACTTTAATTAAGAAAAGCACCAAGGACATGGTTTTTCCAAAATGATTCGCTGTAACTTCATTTTAATATTCTGTGGTGCGCTAACAGCGCTGGGACACCTCCGGATAGCTAGGCGCTATATAAGCTCCGTTTAGAACAGAAGAGAATTGTAACAATTTAGAAGTTGTCCTTAATATAAGATGGAGCAGGTTTAAAACAGTCATCACCGAACCGTTTCCCCGGGGTGGGGGAGGGAGATGTGTGTTTTGAAGGGTTCATCCGAGGAGGCACTGGTGAAACACACTTGGGTCACGAGAACGGATGAAGAAACCTATTCGCTATCAAGTTTAATGGTGAGGAACAGAGGGTTGCCTGCATTGAGTGTGAATGTGATTGGAGTGTTGGGGCAGATGAACCAAAGCCATGTATAAAAGTGATGCTTTTGAGCACAGATCTGCATCCCCTTCTCTCTTGGAGGATGCCTGGGGATGGAATAATTCCTGGTACGAGTCTATTGTGCCATTTGTTTATGTCCCTCAAAGAGGCCTTTCCTCTGCTCACCCTAAACATGCGAGTCGCATCCATTTTAGAATTAGAACTTCATGACTTGGAAGTCACAAGATGGATGCTGGTGGACAAGAGGGATGATCACAATGAACATGATTCTTGATAGGGGACAATCTACATTCAGTGTCGCAACTCTATGCCCAGGGAATAAACAGAAGGATAGGGGAGAAGACAAGTGGTTTCGTTATGGAACACTATCACCATCAAGCCCCAAACTCAACCCACAAACACCTCTTAACTCATAATTCCCAACAGTGACAACAGGACAGTGTGTGAAAGTGCCCTCTTTCTGCATAGTTGCCCCCACTTTTTGCTGAACTGCTGATGTGCTTTGACTGAGTGTGCCCTGGGCTCCTGCTAATCAGGTACCCAGGGCCTATGTTCTTTCCCCAAAACTGCATTGAAACCTAAACCCAATTGGCATCTCTGGCCACAGGTCAGCCCCTGGTAAATGGTATCACAGGTACCAAGGGCACTGTGACCAGAGAAGGCCTCTAAGGGCTGCAGCACTTATTGTGCCACCCTTAGAGGTCCTGTACCCTTACACTCACACTGCCTTTGCAGGCTGAGTGTCTTGGTGGAGAACAAAGTGAAGAGTCGACATGGCACACATCCCTGTGTGCCATGCCCACAACCCAATGCCCTGGCATAGATCAGCCACCCCTCTAAGCTGGGTGCACTATACCAGTGGTGGAGGTACAGGTGCATGAGCCCTGTACCCCTACAGTGTCTAAGTCCATTCTTAGACACTAAGTGCAGTGCTCCCATTAAGAGTATATGGTGCTGGGAGTTTGTCATTACGAACTCCACAGCACCATAATGGCTACACTGAAAACTGAAAAGTTTGGTATCAAACTTCTCAGCACATTAAACCCACACTGATGCCAGTGTGGGATTTAATGAAAAATGCACACAGAGGGCATCTTCGAGATGCCCCCTGAAAAACGACCTAACACTAGTGTCCAGGCTGAGTGGCTGCTTTCGGCTGCCACCACCAGACATGTTTCTGGACCCCTGGGGCGAGAGCCTGCTGCTCTCTGGGGCCTGAAACAATGCACATACTGGGACGAGTTGCCAAGCCTCCTCCCCCAGGATGGGCAGGGTCCACGAAGGGGAAGCTTCAAAGGCTTGCCACCTTTGTGAGCTTCCCCAGGCCACTTGCTGCTTTCAGCAACTAGTCCCCACTGGTTCTGACCCCCATTTTGGGCGGGAGAACCAGCGGGAAAAACAAGTGAGGAAGAGAGGTGTGCCCACCTCTGCCAACTCCACCCCTCAGGTGGGGGAGGTGAGGTGAAGCACAACTCTCAGTCCCCGCCATCTTGCAGATGGGGGGACCCAGCCAACCAGAGTGAGGCATATGCCCACCCCACTGGAGGGTGGCGTACTAGGGGGTGTACCCACCCCAAAGAAGGGACCCGTTGGTCCCAACCTTCCAGGTACCTGTAACACCCCTAAATCTAGTATTTAGGGGCACCCCTGAACCTTGCCTCCTCAGACAAGAAACCAGAGGAAGAAAAGAAGAAGAAAGGCCAAACTTTGTAGACTACTCAGTAAAGACACTAGATGGTTGGTTAACTGGACACAACGTGCATGATTTCAATGGACTTTACAATCTGTTTATGAAGGAACATATTTTAAGTAATTGCACTAATGAAAAGTTACATCAGCATTTGGTAGACCTAGGTCCAATTTCTCCCCAAGAATTGGGAAAGAAGGCAGACCACTGGGTCAAGACAAGGGTGACAAAAACAACCACTGGGGGTGACCAAAAGAAAGTGGTTACAAAACCTCCCCAGGGGAAAGGTGGTGAGAATCCCCAAGATAAAAAGCCTGAGTCTTCAAAAAGGCCCCAAAACTCTGCACAAGGGGGTGGGTCCCAAAACTCTTCCCAGTCCAATAATAGGTACAGGGGAAAGAACTTTGATCCCTTAAAGGCCTGGTGTAACAACTGTAAGAAGTTGGGACACTTAACTGGAGATGCTACTTGTCCTAACAAGAAGCCCCCTAGTCCTACTATAGCTACTCCTGGTGTAGCCAGTCTCCAGATGGGATCAACAGTGTGCCATGAGCAAATCGGGCTGCACACTGAAGCAGTTCTAGTTTCAGAAGGGGAAGTTGAGTTTGCCACTGTAGCTGTGTGGCCACCCAACTTAAAGAAGTATTTGCAATACCCTTGGATCAATGGAACTAGGATAGAAGCTCTGAGGGATACAGGTGCCAGTGTCACTATGGTGAGAGATACACTGGTTTACCCAGAGCAATACCTGATTGGGAGAACTTACCCAGTCACCAATGTGGACAGTGTCACCACCAACCATGCAATGGCTATGGTGACATTAGACTGGGGGGGGGGGGGTTTGCAGGCCTGAAACAGGTAGTGGTCTCTCCAAAGCTTCCAGCTGCATGTCTGCTTGGTAATGACCTGGAAACCTCAGCAAGGGCTGAGGTTGAACTAAAAACCCATGCAGCAATGCTGGACATCCCTGAAATGGTGTGTCTAAAAACAAGAGCACAGAGCAGAAAACAGGGTGAAAAAGAAGTGTTGGAGCCTGAAAGTATGGCCCAACATACCAAGAGAAAAGGTAAGAAGACTGCGGAACCAGCTTCTGTACAGCAAAAGGATCAGGACCCTCTCCTCAGGGAGAGGACTTGGACACCCCAAGAAAAGAAAAGAGAAGAAAAGAAAAGAAGAAGAAGGACCGAACAGCCGTTCCGAAGCTAACAAGAGGAGGACGCCCACTGACTTGGCCCCAGCTCTACCGGCCTGTCCCCACCTCGAACCTGCTCCAGCGAAATCCCGGTGTGTCCTGAAGCCAGCAACCTCGAGAAACCCGGAGGACCTGCCTGCCTTCCATCCCAAAGACTCTGTTTCCCGTGAGCACCGGATTAGTTCATCAACAGACTCCAGCTCCGGAAGGAACCGCAAGTCTGCACCACTCTGCACCCGACGCCCCCGGCCCAAGTTCGAGTGGCCCAACACCACAAGAAGGTCTCGCCGGCGATCCTGACCTGAGATCCAGTGATCCCTGACAAGCCTCAAGCCTCCATCTGACACCTGCAGCCTCAAACCAGAAGGTCCCCCCTACCGCGACCAGGAGAGGGTAAGAAGATCCGACCCAAAAGGCACCCCTGCACCCAACGCCCCACGGCCTTGGGTGGCCCAACCGACGGTGCCTAACCAACCCCCAACATCCCAACTTACCTCTCGAAGTGGTGGTCGCACCCAGAAGACCTTTGTCCCCGAGCCTGCAGTTTGTTTGCAAACCGGAGGTTCCCCATTGAAAGCTACAGGGCGCCCGACGCCAAAACAGCCCTCTGCCCCGGCCGCCCCAGTGCCGCTGAGGGTGCAACTTTTATGCTGGCTTGAACCCCCATTTGCCCTGAGCTTAAGTCCAGGAGCTTTGCTCCCACAACCCAGTGGCCTGCTCGTGAGCAGCCACCAAGCGGAGGCCCCCTATTCCCGATTGGATAACATTGGGCCTCAACACTCTGCACCCGGCCGCCCTAGTGCCGCTGAGGGTGTAACAAGAGTGCATCCTTGACCCTGGGGGACCCCTGAGTCTACCCCCAGAATACCAACTCCCACAACCGAACACTTACCTTTGAACCGATAACACTATTTTCCTCCATAGGATAACATTGACTGTTTTTCGGTGAAAAGTTTCTAAGCGTGGAGTTGGAAAACCTATCAAAGTCTCTAAAACTGTAACGATTTAACAACAATGCTTTTACTCACCTGTTTACAGGAAATGTCCCAGTGCAGTATCCAGGTATACTGTACTGTGTAAGAAAAGTAATCTGCAAAGTAATCTACTGGTCATTTTAATAAAAAGCCTATATAAAGTATATGTACTGTATTTTCCAAAGCATTGCATTTTCAGTAACAATACTGTAATCAAATCAAAATGCATATACAATTGCATTTCAAACTGTTTTACAAACTGCATTATTACTGTAAAGTATTTATCACTTACCTGTGCCAGGCTTGCTTGGTTCGAGAAAATAAAATAACTAAAAGAATATTTTTTTATACAAAAACAATTGGTCTGAAGTTCAGTCTTTGTGTGTGTGAATTCATTTGCTGACTGAGTGTGTACAACAAATGCTTAACACTGTCCTCTGATACTGCCTTACTGCTCGACCACACTACCACAAATAGAGAGTGAGGTGCTATCTACTTTACCTCTGCCTACCTTTGGGGTTCCACTGGACACTGTGCACACTATACCTCACTTTGGTATAGTATATACAGAGCCAGCTTCCTACAGACAGGGACTACTTTGAGAGGACTCAAGACAGTGAAACAATGGCGAGGGGGCTTCAGGTGGGACCCCTCAGACAGCCGACCAATTAAGATGGTTTGCGCATTAGGTAAAGGTTAGCAGACCAACATCAGAAGAGGTATTTAGTTAATGACCTGAGATATTTCAATGTACTTCATTGTGTTTGAAGGCAAATTTGGAAGATTATTTTGCGTGCCTATGTTTGGCTTATGCTAAACTACATTTTTGTGCGAGCATTGATTATATTTTTAATAAGTGACCAGAGATGTGTCTTAATCACTGGCTGTCTGCAAGGAAGTGAGCTTTCCCTGTCTGTATAGTGGGTCTCTGGAACAGAAGGTATATAGCTGCCCGGGTTTGGGGTCCCACAGCAGGCCCAGGTTGTAGGAACCAGAATCATAGAACCGTGGAGTCCTCGCCCTGGTTAGCACAGATCCGCTTGTCTTTCAGAGAAAGGACGGGCGGAAGCCTAGCCAGGACAGGGTGACCGCTGTCGCATAAAGTGGAAGCTACATTTTCATTGATTATTGCATCCAGCAGGACTGCGGCAGAGAGAAGTGGCTGGTCAGCATCCTCGTCAGGCCCATCACTGGGACCAAGGCTGATTGAAGCCGACTGGTGACGTCGCAGGTTCTGCGGCCGCAGGGGACAGGCCCGCAGAGCTCCTTCAAACAGCATAGTAACGAGCATCATTCTCCTTGGGTCCAGACTCACTGCCTCATGCATGGGGGAAACTAAAAATGCAATGAAACACAATGCGTTCTTTGGTGTGATCAAGGGCAGCATGGATGCCAACAAAGTGGAGCAGGGGTGTAAGATGAGCGTAGGGGAAGCGAAGCATGTACATGGTGTGGATAGTGAACTGTGGAGTTATGGCGAGGGTTTCATTCCATACTTCCCTCCAAATTAAGCCCCAGTCTCTAGAAGAGTCATAGATTTGACAATACTTGTTATGTTGTACCTGAATCGCCGTCCCTCTACCACACCCTGGGGTAAGCCTTATTTGCTTGCTGTCACTACCTTTGGCAAGTCAAGTGTACAAAAGAAGCAAACATTATTGAATTGGAATGAAATAGAATCTTGGGCCTAACAATCTCCTAATGCTTTGTCTCTTATTTGTAAACATTAGGAGTGCTTAGAAGCAGGCTCAGTTAAGGTAGCAGGCACTATAAAAATCTGTGACACAGACACCCCAATAAAGAGCGCAATTCATGGAGGTGGGCAGACACAAACACCCAACCTCCACCGTTAGACATGGGACGGTGGGAAAGTTTTAGCCGTGTCACTACGAGACTCGACGTTTAAGCCTGGTTTTACCACTTTGTCAAACTAAGCTGATTGTGAACTCTGTATTTAACGTCTGATCAGGTTCCGTGGCACAGTGGTATTTCTTTGGTGAGAGTAGTCCTTGAGTCTCAAAATTAGAAACAATCACAACACAGTTGTTTTGTAATGAGCAAGATGGAGACTATAGAATCAAAAGGCATTTTGTTTAATTAATCTCGTCTTCCTCTTGTAACAAATTGTGTGCTTTTGGGTAATCACTTTCTGAACATATTTCTCAACTCCTTTTTTTTTTTTTTTAAAACAGAGACTGGAAAAATTCAATTAAAATTAAATAATGGTAAGTATGTGATAACAAAACAGGACTGTAACCAATCATTTGATTTTACCCATGTGGGAGAGAACACCCAGTCTCATAGTTCACTCACAAAAATATGTTGTAGTGAGAAAGTTATGACTCTAGAAACAGGTGCGGCCGGTGCAGGTAAGAGCGGTTGGGCGGGTAGTCAACAGACGACAAAATAGGGAAAATAAAAAAATAAAATAAAACCACTTACCTTGCGCTTGAGTCGGCGAGCACAAGGTAAATGTTTTTCTTTTTTTCTTTATTTTATTTTCCCTATTCCGTCATCTGCCCTGCACTGTGGTATTGGTACTCCTGCTTCCCCAAATTGTTTGATAATAGTCAAATCATATCCTTCCTACGCTTTTGCCCCCTAAGTGCTATTCTGTGACAGAAGTGAGCAAGCAACTAAAGGCTCGAGCCAAGCCTGAGCCATATACCTCTTCCTGGCATAGCTCGAGTTTCTCTTGGATCCTCGAGCAGAAACCAAGCCAAGCCTTCATCTGGCTTCTGTCTGCCACCCACGATGTCACCTCATGCAGCAAGAATTAAGGACAAAGCACTACCTTTTGATGTAAAACGAGAGGGAAAGCGATACCCATCTAGTGGCTGAATTCCACAGTATGAAAAAAGAAAACCTGTGATCACTTGACGAAATTGTGTGATCCTAGGCAATTGTTTTATTTCACTTTGACTCCTTTTTCTTCATAATCACATATGAGAGCACCTTGAAATACAAAAGCTGGATGCGCGCTGTACAAAACATTGTCTTGTGTTTTATTTAATAAACTATAATGTTGTTTCATGTATAATAAACTAGGCCACCCAAAGGGTGCACATGACAACTGCCTTGCCTCCTGGTTCACTAATAGCATTGTTGTCAGGGCAAGAGAAGGCAGGAACGTTTCACAGTGCATGTTTGAAAGCTATCACTTTCAATAAATGCATCTAAATGCTGTGATATATTCTGTTGTACTAAGGTGAAACAGTACTGCATGTTAGTGAAATACACTTTTTTCAATTTTGCAGAGACCTTATCCTATTTTTATATTTTTGTTGCATGATGTCATTAAAAATGAAGGCATATCTAAAGATAAGTGGTACAGGACACCTTTGCTTCTTTTCCTTTACTTGAATTAGCATGTGAATAAATGCATGGCTGTTTAACGGTTTTTAGGTTGAGCCTGGGCAGCGCATGCGCTGCTCTGCGAGGCATGCTGTATTGAGGTAGGGACTTGAAGCTTCGCCCACATTTATCATTGGCTTGTGTCATTGTCTACTATAAACTGTGGCTGCTCATTGGTCAAAAGGCTTAGTAGTCCCTCCTTAGTAACGCCTTGTCTCATTTTGTAACCTCCCATGGCGACACCCCCTGTTACGTGTGTTGTGGCTCGGTAGGCTTTAATTACAGCCTCCAAGCACTATTTTCTCAAATAGCGTTGTCCTGCCTGCTGTTGTAGGCAGGACACGCTCTCTCCTAACGCTTTTTTTATTTTTATAGCACGCATTTGCAATGTATTAGGTCTTGCATTTGCGAGAGTTTAAGCTATTGGCATTGTAAATGCCAATGCCTTTTATTTATCTGTTTTAAAAACAACGCATAAATAAAAGGCATTGTCATTTACAATCTCAATAGCTCTAACTCTCATAAATGCAAGACCTATTGTATTGCAAATGCTTGTTTAGATGTTAGTGCTCAGTCAAGTAAACAGCAGCCCACTGCCGCTGCTCACCCGGGTACTGCCTGCTTCGGTCAGGAGGGTCTGCTAGCAGCCCCATGCCATACTTTGAGTATCCCTGCTCTAGCCCCTCAAAAGCAAAGGCGAGGCTGGCCATGGGATGAGAGTGGGGCAAATGAGAATGCCAATTATGTCATTACTGACACTATCTCCAGTCCAGACCTTTTCACCTGTATATCATTGATTTCAGTTCAGTGGAAGCAAAAAAAGACTACAGCACCCAGAATGCATTAAGCTATCACACAAAGTCCAGGAAATGGTGTCCACGGTGACCTGGCAGGAGATATCACCCTGCATCAGTTGTCAAAGTGTCCAAGGTGTTACTTCATTTGGTGAATCAACTTCTAGGTAAACTGCTATTCACTGAACACACATATGACCTTCAAGGGTCTCCTAGGGTCAGCGTTACTTGGATATGGACTAAGAAAACGAATTACACCTTGACATAGGCTTGACAACACCAGCCCAATACAGGACACCCTTCCACATGTTCACACTGCACCCCAATTGCAACCACCCTTCTATCGAGATAAGGAAGAGGCTCCCTCCACTTCCACAAACACTTGTCATTTACTATAGAGTGACCCATGGACTAGAACATGAGTCCTCAGACTCAGTGGTCACTAAAGATGTCAGCTTACTGGTTCAGCCATCAGTTCTAGATCTTGTGAAACCATATACCAAAAACCTCAACCACAACAGGTGGGACTTGCCATTTCAGACTTCTTAGTAAGACAACATAAGGGCTGATTCTAAGTGGGTAACTTCTCAATCAAGAAATATGTTTGTGAATCACTTTGCGACGCGTGCATTTTTTTTCTTAAAGTGCTTAGTAAGCACAATTCGAATTGGCAACATCAATAGAGAAATGTTCACATTTACAGGCCTCGGATCCTCACAGGGAAGCTGTGGTGAAGACCATTGTGAATCACTACGCCACAGTGATCAGGCCCAGTGGCTTAAGCTTCATCATCAAAACAGGAACGAGCAAAGTAGATTTAATACATCATTTACAGCAACCTACTACTACTCTTCAATTGTTGGTCCCATCTGTCTGCAGATCTCAAGTAAAGTGTGCCTCACTGGGTCACTTCAAAGCCCCCACCGACACTTATCGGTTAATACGCTGCAAAAGATGGATTTAGAGGAGCTTCAGAAACATTCTTTGGCCTCAATCTACGGCAGCATGTGCACCAGTTTATCAACCAAGAAATCTTGGTTTGGCATGACAAGGCAGAACAACCAATCACAATCCATCAAAAATCAACCAATCAATCAGAGAATTTAAATAGTGCTATATCACCCACAGGTATCCAAGCACTTCTCAGGCAGTCCACATATCGCTACCAGAATAGGCGGGGTTTTAATGACTTGCTAAATAGAAGCAGTTTTTCAAAATGGCTTCAAATTTTCAGGAGGAGAATTCCAGAGCATGTTGGCTCAACTAGAGAAGGTCTTTCCTCCCGCTCTTGGCTTTTGCCCCTTCATCTTAAAGTCCTTTCTGGATTAATTACCCTGAAATACATCAGAATTCAATGATTCTAGACCTTCTCAGCGACTGGTGGAGAAAAGGGGGTACAATACAGACCTCTTTAACATCCTTTGCCGCTACTTTCCCGCCTCTAGTGCAGGGAATGGACTCACCTTCATAAGGATGAACACCACAAGGGTCACAAAGACATTGGACTGGGGGTGCCTCCAGGCTTCGTAAATTCCAGCGTAGTCTGGCTCCACCACAGCCCCTTGCTTTGCCCAGGTTCGGTTGTCGAAGAGGGTGACAAGCGTTTCCTTCTGAGTCAACTGTAACAGACGATTAATGTTTTATTAGTTTTGCCACTAGTCCTCAAATATTTTGACTCATCAAAACCACCTTCTCCTGTGGAATTAACACAGCCTCCTAATAAGTGCTACACTGTTCTGCATTTAAGCATTCACAAATGCTAATTAAGGGCGAAAGCCAATCTAGCAATTATCAAAGCTTTCACAATTCTTCATAAATGTGTGAAACCGAGAATGCAAAATATTCTCCGGAGCTATGGTCTACAATCGAAAAAGAAAAACAGGACAAAATTTAAAAGGGTCAGCTGGATCCAGTGCCCAGATCTGTTCCACAGTAGAGAAAGAATCAGGGGCAGCTCCTCCGTTGGAGCGGAGGAGCGTCGCCCCACTTAAAATCCCCTGGAAAGCCCCGAGATGAAAAATAAAATAGTAATTTATTACCATTTCTTTTTATTCCCTGTCCCGAACAGATCATCAGGATGGGGGAGGGGCCTCTCCTGAGTGACAGCAGCAGGGAGGAGGGTGGGCTGGTATTACACTTTTCAAATTGCGCATGTCCCTTTGGCCGGCTGTCTTGCGAGGGCCAGCCAGACATGAGCACTTTAAAACCTCTAACCCAGCTGTCTTAAGACAGCTGGGTTAGATTAAGTGCAGGCCTCGAGGGTGCTGCGGAGCGCAGAGTGAGGCCGCTCCCACCAATCCTGGCACTGTTCTTCCAGCATGAGAGCAGCACCAGGATTGGTTAAGGGAGTTCCATCATCCAGTTCCTGTGGGCGTCGGAGAAAGAAGAGCTCTGGAGCCGAGGACATCGTAGGTTAAGTCTTTTAAATTTAATTTTGCTAGCGTGTCCACCTGCCCCCTCCCCCCCACCCCAGGTAGATGCCAGCCACCACAGGAAAGAATGGCAATACTGAAGGCAAGCAGTCCTGATATAGAAGGGAGAGAGAAATGTATCACCTGCAGTAGTGCAGGAGCCATTGCCAAGGAAACAGAAGGTAAAATGTTAATGGAAGATGGATCGGAAGACGAAAAAGACTTCAATTTCGAAAGCCAAGTAATTCACCTTTTCAGCAATAGTTGAAGAAATCTGAGGAAGGTCACCAGGGGTGAAGCGACTGCCACATTAGAAAATGATCAGGATTGAAAAAGGTCACTTATTGCACATAAAGTAACTCTTGTGTGGGCACAAAACCAATGGAAACTTGTGAATTTGAACTTTTAAGGAGATATTGACAAGGAGAAGGGGCTCCAACTCCAAGGTCAAAGATATGAAACAAACAGAAGACTGGAGATTTCTGGAAAGGACCTTATGGAAACGCTGATATGACCCACAAAGTCAATTGCAAAGTCAACAATGTACGGGAACTCAGTACTAAGGCAGAACATGGTTACACCTACTTGAAAACTATGTTCCTTTGACTTTGTCTTGGTCAACAAGGTATAGGCATGAAACCAAGTTAAAGTCACTGGTGCCACTTTTACTGCTATCATGTGTGCTTCTTGGAGTCCTAAGGAATGGAAATATTTTAATGGATTTTACTGCACGAAACTGGAATAATGTTAAGACGCCTTGAACTTTGCCTGAATACTCTTGGAAATGAACTGGAGTGAAAAATACTAGAGCACTGATTGATGGACCAAAGCGAGAGCAAATCTATCTCTGGGACAATAGGTGCCTGAGCACTGAGGGTCGTAAGAGTGGACCTGGTGGCAGCTCTGTTTTTTTGTTTGGAACTTTTCTTTATTGATTTTTCCAAAGATATTACTGACTCCGTATGTGCATACATAGTCCATAAGGGTATGAACAAAATCCAAAATACAATTATCGATGTCAATGCGAACCGTATATTAGCACTTCGATTCGCTTAGTGTCCTGCCTTGGTCATTCCATCTCTTTTGAAACCGCACGCCTTCCCTGTACTCTTACACAAGTCTATAGAGGGGTCTAAATGATGTAGGAAAAGTCCCCACATCTCCTAAAACTTTGGGAGCTCGTCTTGCAGTTTCTAAATACTTTGCTCGCACATGGCTAGTCTGAACAATTCTGTCGTCCAATCTAGGTGTGTGGGTGCTCTCAAAGAACGCAAGGTATCCATGGTCATATTCTCAAGCTCTCTCCACCAGAGTCTACAAATATTTTAATTGGTCTGTCCTCCACTTGAAACCAAAGGCTTCGTAAGGTTGTTTGGGCACGTAGTTCATGACTGGGGAGGCCTCACTCCTCCCCTAGTTGATTTTATAGCCGGAGAAAGCTGAAAAGAATCTATAAGGGACATTAGCGCTGGGACAGATGTACTTGGTCGGAGAGCGTCAGGAGGATATCGTCCGCGTACAATTGTATCTTCATTTTCCCCGCAAGCGTAGCAATGCCCTGGACTCTACCACACTGCCTGATGGCCACCGCTAAGGGTTCCAGGGCTAAAACGAAAAGAAGAGGAGACAGCAGGCAATCCTCTCTAGTACCTCTGTGTATTGGGAAGGTTTGGGACATAAATCCTCCACAGTCTATTTTTGTGAAAGGATTCGAACATATCCAGCGAAGTTTAGCCATGAAACCCGGACCCAGCCCCACTCTCTCCAGCGTGCGGAATAGATATCCCCATTCAACATGATCAAACGGCTACTTGGCGTTTAGCGAGAGTAGTATCTTCTCGTCTCTACCATCTCGTACCTGCCACATTGTGTGAACTAATGTGCGCATGTGGTTTCTGGAAGAGCGGCCCCAGACAAATCCCACCTGTGAATGAATTATCAGGCAAGGCAGGACTTTCCTAATTCGATTCGCTAGCACCTTTGTTAAAATTTTCACGTCCATATTAAGGAAAGATATTGGGCGGTAACGGCTGAAGTCAGCAGGGTCTTTGTTTGTTTTCAGAATGAGGCAAACAATTGCCTTGTTGTATTCCGATGGGAATCCACTACGTTTTTCAGCCTCCCTGAAAAGCCGGCGCAGGATTGGGGTCACTATTTGTTTGTTCTGCTTGTAAAACTCAGTGGGGAAACCACAATCTCTCAGAGTCTTCTTATATGGCATTTCTGAGATGCCACAGGGTCACCAAATTATCTCTGTGTAGTAGAAGGTGGACTACTCTTAGAACAGACCTTCAGTTGAAGCAGCCACGCACTTAACAAATGCTCTTGATTGAGACAACCGCAGCTATCTCTTCCTCTCCTATATCCCCGTCGAGCAATTGCTATCTTCGACGAGTAGTCGCAGTGCAAGCTCTGTTGATAGACTGAGGTATGGAATCTCTGATGGAGACATAAATGGAGGCAGGGCACAATACCTACCACCTCTCTGATAGTAGTACGTCACAATCCCACTTTCAGGGCTGTGTCATAGGTGAATAATCAATGGCCACTTGTGACTGTGTTAGCTTCAGAGTCATTGTTGGTCCTGATATCACAGCTGGTGCTATTGGGTCTAAAGTGGATTGACATTGGTGTTTCAAGATGAAGTAAAAAAAAAAAAAAAGTCCAGTGGCCACTTTTTTATTAGAAGTGATTCCTGACAGAGAAACTCTAGTAGGAATGTACGAACCGCACTGGAGCTGACCGGACGACATCACAGGAAGCAGATGCAGGTCAAGTGATAGTCAGACCAAATTATCACAGTGTCATAGAAGGCGGACTGGTCTCGGCACAGACCCACTCTAGAAACTGCAAATGTACAAAGTGCTATATATGCTTCCCAGCATACTTGGAAAAACAAACCTTCAGTGCCAAAGCAGAGGTCAAAAGCAACCACAGCTTTAGGTCTAGTCCTCAGCAGTGGTAAGACCAACCTGGAGTGAGAGGCACGCGTGAAATATCAGCTATGATCTGGACAAATCATTGCCTCACACACATTGCCTACTAAGGCACAGGTTCTGGTGTACGGTTGCCCATAGTTTAATGGCAGGAACACAGAGGACCTAGACATGAAAGTGTCACACCACTGCAACCCATTCACTCCTCCAAGGGCAAAGGCTTGGTCTACTAAGACCACCTCTTTAGAAGCAGCACTTGTGATCATAAGGGGATCCAAGTCTCCCCTAGACCTGCACACACACAAACCAGCTTATCTCAAGATCTACTTGGAAAAAAGGCATCTACCCAGCCATCTACGAGCACGGCTACAGTACATCCATAGAAGAATTCAAATAGATCTTGAAGCCAATCCTAGAGTGTATCCAAAACTGATCTTTTTCTCGAGGGGTTCAGGACCATTATGCCTAGAACATTGGGCTAGTGTAGAGGTGACCAACCCAAGAAAATGAATACCCCCCAAATCTATCCAAAGGTGGGTCGGTAGGCATAACATGTCTCTATCACCATTAAATACAACATAGTGGAAGTATCTTAGATAGTATCCAGGATAATCTCAGATGGTATCCAGGATAATGAAGGTACCTGTCCAGCCATGAATTGTCCGAAGCCGGGAGGGAAAGTGAAGGTTGCAATCAGAAGAGTCACTAGTGCAGGAAACAGTAAACGCCTGTGTAGCAAAAGTTACAAAAAGCATCAATTAAGGATTGAGCAACAATAATAAGTAAAAATCAAGGCAGAGACAACACCAAACACACTGTAAAAACAAAGCACTTCAATCAAACAGGGCACCTACACACCAATAACTATAAAAAACTTTAAATTTGGTCATACAAAAGTAATAAAAGAAATCAATTCATGCTGACATTTTCACACCAGAAACGCAGTCCCCCAATTGTGGCTGGCACAACAAACAACCACATGAACTAAAGCAGACAGCAAAAGCTAAGCAAGTCCACCACGAGCAATACCTGTGGAAAAAGAGCACATGAATCCAGGCTGACATCTGTGAAGCAACAACAAAATACATTCATGGTGGCATCAACTTCAGAAAGTGGCACTACTGACAAAACAGAGGAGTATTCTGACACGAAAACAAAGGATAATGTTTCGTTGACAAGAGGAAATACTGTTCAAGAACTTCATATCAGGTGATAAGGAGATGGGGCAGACTTCATCATAAGATCTCTGAACAACATGCTTCATTGAGCAATGAGTGAACGCATGTCTACAAGTAAAGGAGTGAAATAAATGTTGACTTATTCATCTGGTGAAGGAGAGGAGACGACAATGTTTATCAGGAGACTGCGAAGAGAAGCAGATTTACTCCATCAGGTGATGAAGTGATGGGAGAACACATACTACATTTGGTACAAACATTGGGACAGACATGGAGGATGTATGCTTCATAAAGTGTTGAAGATAAAGAAGGTGCTTACCTCATCATGTGAAGGGGAGGAAACAGGAAGGGCATACCGCAGGTAGTGAGCAGATATACAGTGGGCACAATAGGTGGTAAATTGAAGAGATTGAAAGGGCATATATTTTATCAGGTGAACAGAGCGAAGGAAATGTGAGTTATAACCAGTAGTAGAACTGCAGGGTACTTACTTCTTCATCAAAAACCGGTTGATGACCTTTTGCTTCCTCATAAACTGGACAATCTTGCGGTTCAAATACACAAAGAGTGCCCCTCCGAAGCCACTGACAATCCTGCAAGGAGAAAAGAGAAACTGTTGTAGGCTTGCCGACACATTACCAAGCTCCACTGAACACGTACCAGAGCCCTCAAGGAACTGAGCGAGACATTTTTAGAAAAGGTCTACTTAGTCAAATTTCTTAAACTGATGGTCTTAGGGTCCTAAGCCTTTTTGCAAATGTGGAGATCATTTTTATGGGGCCAAATTCTTGTAGTGGCTACACTTCCTTCTGATTTCAACTGAATCACCTGTGATCTACAACTCGTCCCAGGAGTTTGAGGCATACGCAGGCTGGTTGACCGGAACTCCGTTGTGTTCTAGGGCACTATTGAAATTCAACACTGAAATTGTCCTGGATTAGGGTGGATTGCTTGGTCACGATGAATGCCCCCTGTACTCCATGATAATATTAAATGTAAATTTTTAAATCTCCTGAGATATGGAATAGATTGTGGGGCAATTCTCAACTTCTTGTTGGATACTATGATTATGGTGAAGGAATATCCTGAAAATCTCCTGAATTCTGGCGCTGTCGGCCATTAGTTCCCTGAGCTGGGAATTTCTCCAGAGTTCTGGGACTGATTTATCTGAAAATCAACACTATACTTGGGGAACATATTTTCTTTAGTGGTGCTGGTGTTTCATAGAATTCTGAATGCATATGGCGAGGTTGATTTGCCTATCAATCCTGGATTCACTCCTATTTTTGGATTGGGATGCCTGTTAAACTTGGCCTTTTCTTACATTTTATGATTGGATTGCCTGTTGTTCATGAACTTCCCTTGTATGTTGGGGTTGGAGTGCCTGTTAATCCTGGTTTATCTACTATTGTTGGATTTGATTACTTGATAAACGAGATTTCCTTTAAATTTTGGATTAGGCTTGCCTGGTAATCCTTGCTTTACTAATATTTTGGGTTGGCCTGTCTGCTATTCTTGACTTTCTTTATATTTTAAGGTTGTGAATTTTCCTTATATTTTGTGATTGGTTTGAATAGCTATGACCTTTATGTTGTGTGAACATACTGAATGTTATCCTGTCTTGTTTTGTAGAGAGGCGTTTGCTTGAGTACCAGCTATGTTCACCATAAGAATGACTAACATGAGACAAGATGCCTGGAGAGGGAGGAATAGCCTCTGGAGAAAGCATCTACACCATTAATGTGGAATGTGACATCATGGCACGATTGGTGTGGACCACACCTTGGTTATACACTTTTATTCTCCTGTCCAAGACATCCAGTAGTCACAAATGCTAGAGCCTCCGGGGAAGCGAGTTAGGCGCTCAGCCACTAACAAGGTCCAGTGTGTGAAATGTCAAAGGTCTCAAAGACTAAGATATGCAGTTGCCATGTCCATCAGCATCCCTTTTCTGGACTGTTGAGGGCCTTAAGACGTACAAAGTTACTACAGACTACTATAACATTACATATCTGGATGGAAGGAAGGAACCCTTTTTAGAACATCAATGACATAAGAAAAGGCTGCCTTCAGTCCTGAAGTCCAGGGTGCCGAAGCGAAAAATACCCACAAAGGCAACTATACAGTTCAGCCTTCCAGAAACCACCTCTGTGCTGATACGCACAAAATAAATAAGACATCTTTGTTCTGCTTCTTGGATGTGGACCAAAGATAGACGACCACAGACATCTTGTTTATTATCTCTGCAACCTACCACTCCCTTGTGCTGGGAGCCAGACTGTGCTATATGTAGGTAAGTATTATGCGGTATTCAGTACCTGCACTTCTTCAATTTGAACTCTCCCACTAAAAGGTGCAATATTTTGAATGGGAGACTACCAGTGCTTAATTTGAGCCGATGGGGGTGACTGGCACTCATTTCTGGGGACCTGTACTTATTTTAATTCATCAGACATTGACCAGAAGAAGAGAGGGAATATCAAACACAAGGAAAAAAAGAGGAAGAGAAAGCCTGAGACACCATCCCAAAGGGAGACAGCGGGAACCTGCAAGAGAGAGAAAGGGACAGGGAGTGTCTGGTAGTGCATTAAAGAGACATCAGGTGGATTCAAGACTACACAGCCTTGGTATTCACGATGAATACTTTTTTTGATGGAAGAACAGCCAGCAGCAGTTTGAGGCAAGACAACTCTCACAATAGTCCAGTTTACACAATCACACACACTTAGCAAAACCTATGTGGTTTAGTCAGATATGGTCAATGGGGCATAAAAAGTCTTATATGGTACATGATAAATGGCCTCTCATATTTCACAAAGGCTGGACCTGAAAGCACTTATGTGGAGGGCAGAATTACATTCCCCATATGTGCACAGTGATACATGCCTAGCATACATGCTGTCACCTAAATAGACTGTATTTGTAAGATCTATTCACAAAGAGGCTATTTGTTTATCAATGGACATAGGTGTGGGCCTTTTTAGGTCGAGCCTCGAGTAGCGCGCAAGCGCTGCTAGGCGAGACTTATAGTTAAGGGGTTTCGAGAGCTGACCAGACGCTCGTGCGACATGGCCTTTTACCTGCGGTTATGCGCGCAGGGCCGACATCTGTTTTGCATTATCGTGACCGATAATGCAAAACAGATGTCTCGCTGTGGCGCGCGCAGATCGCTCGCTGTGGCGCGCGCGTGCACTCCACTCGCGTCGCCCCCACCTCCTCCCCGCTCGTTATTCCAGCAAACAGACCATCAGAAAAGACCGACCCCCTAGAATGGGGTTGGGGGTGGGAGGGCGAGTTTCTCTGGTGGCTGTCAGCACACGTCTGCTGGATAAGGAGGGGCCATTACATAAACGAGTTATTTGAAGAATCGGCAGGTTCACTTCTGCCCCGGTTCTTCGCAGAATTACCACGGAGTTATTATGTGATTGGTTTAGCCTAATTAACAGCGCAATACAAACAGACAGATTCGCTTCGACCTACCAAGGGCTTTCACGTCATAGATGACAAGTTCAGCCACTCGTGGCTATTTAGGAGCAGCGTGATGCACTCTGGGTCTTGTAGTGAGTATTGTGAACAAGACAAGACTGGCTGAAGGTTTCTCCCATGACATTCGAACACTTGGCTGCTTTGAGCAAGTGTAGGGTGTGTGGTAAAAGAAAAAACGCCCTAAATTAAGAGCTGTAACACATTAAATCTTGCCCAGAAACGGTAGCGACTGAGGAACCTTGAAAGTGGTTGCTCACAAACAGCCCAGCCATTTTGCACTGAGTGAATAAGGCAGGCTGCCCACCCCCTGCGATACCACACCCCCAGGAAAGAAAACAAGCATTGGCATAGCCAATAGGTCTCGCCTTTCGGACCTTATAAGTGTTTAGCCATGCAATTGTGCTGCATAACTAAATACTTATAAGGTCCCAAAGGCGAGACCTATTGGCTATGCCAATGCTTGTTTTACTTCAGCTTCCGCTTTCAAGCAGCTGTCTCGTTGAGGGATGGGTTAGTATAAGCCTCTTAGTTGTATCTCCTGATATCTATTGGTCTCTGGATCATGGTGAATCAACTCTTCAGATTCCGTGGGATTGGAAAGTCTCTTTTGACACTCTCTCTCACTCCGTTTTGTTCCTGAGATTACGGGAGTGGGAATGCTGGAGTGGGAAGCCGTGTCCTTGGCTGGCTACCTTCGTTGCTGAAGGAACACTCTCTGGCAGTACTGATTACACCTTAATAATTCTCATTTCTGTATCTGGTACTACTTGGAGTACCTCAAGGCTCTGCTGTAAGCTCTACTCTTGTGATCGGTCTCACCCTTGGCCCATGGCATTAGAGATCATGGATTTGACTTCCATTTCAACGCAGATGACACTCGGCTATTCATGAGACTTCATCAGTCATCAACCACTCCTCTCCATGAGAGGTTTTATATCTGTCTATTGGTTGTTTCCACTTAGATGAGCTTAAACTGTCTTAAACTCAACTCTGATAAGCCTTAAGGGATCATCTTCGGTGGTACTCAATCTCTTTGGAACAGCCCTTGGTAGCCCATTTCTATGGGCACTTTACCCTCTCCATCCACATAAGCTCGAACTTTTTGCAGCATTTTTTTTTTTTTTTTTTAAATCTGTCAACTTTTTGTCCTCGACTTTTTAAACCTACTTCGATTAACTTTTTCATCTGGAAATCTCTTACAAAATGTTCCTTACCTGCCCATCATCTACTGTAAACCTATAGTTTTAACTTTAATATTTTCACAACTGGACTATGGTAATGCAGTGGATCCAAAACATGTCAGCCTGGCCAATTGTTGGTATTTCAAAAAGAGGATTCCTCACCAACCATCTTTCTAAGTTTCATTGACTGTTGACAGACTATTTTCAATTCTTCGTATATTGTACAGAGGGAATTATCTGGTAATGCTCTTCTACTTCTAGGCTCTAGGTTAAAGAGGTATTCACCATTATGCTGCTTGAGGTCCTCTCCTGCACATCTTCTAGTTGTTCCTTGGTTTCTTTGGGCCAGGATTGCTGGACTACCTTTTCACACAACTAACCAATGGGATTCTCTACATCCAACTATCTGTAATATTTCTGATCACTTATTCCCCTGATCTCTTTAACTCTGGCTCTTTTTGTCTTCCATTAAATAGTAATGAAAGTGTGCTCTGTTTGGGGAAAGTGCCAGGATACCCAGTCTGATGTTGCTGATGCGCTAGATCAAATGTTATCACTTTTGCACACTCTTACACTTCAGAGATTAATGTACTGCATCCCCGTATTTCCTCCCTCATATGTTCCATGAACAGTTGGTTGCTTATGCATTTCTGGTCACCCGATGCAAGGAACCAGGCATTTATTAAGGTCTGTGCCATGGGATGCAGCTAGAACTTTCTGTATGGTCCAAGGAGAGGACAAGGGCACATGAAAGATTTTGAAACTGATCCTATGCTGGGATTTTCTAGCATTTCATGGTCTTCTGTACGGTTTAGGGAGACATCACACAAACGCACAAAAGTCCAAAAGGCATGTGATGTCCTGGGGTGTAACACCAAAGACCTAAATATTGGCCTTCTGAATGTTGAATATTGGTAGTATCTCTGCTTTGTGCTTTATTTAATCCCTGGTGAGCATCTGTACAGGAAGGCTAACAGGGCCTACGTGAAGAAGCCATCTGAAAGAACTGTCTTATTTCCAATAATGTCAGCCTCAGTCAGTGAATAGAAATACAAAGAACTACAATCTTTCAAAATAATCTATGGGGACTCCTCACTACTGGAGCTGGATTTTTGTTAGTTATGGTGTCATGTAGGTTTTATGAAACTCCAGAAGACTGGCTGCCAACATATGTTAATTTTCAAGAACAGCAACAAACACAAATTACTAACGTAGAGTTCTAATTCCAGAGTCAGTGAATTTTAGAATTTCTCAACCATCTCATGTAACAAACATGTGTATTATCTATTCCAGTGCTAGAGTTTCTAAAGACTTTGAGCTTCCCTTATAGTTTGGAGCTGGAATATCTGGTGGTTATGACCATGTAGGTTGGGACTAGTTAGTGTACAATACTAGACCAATACTATGTTGCTTCATGTTGTGAATTTCCTCATTGTTCTGTGTGGGTGGTCGACTTCCCTTGCATTCAGGGGCTGGATGTCTAGCAGTTCTTCAATTATCATTCAATCATGGGTCTGGATTGCCTAGTTTTACAGAAATTCCTTATTTTCTGTATCCGAAGTGCCCCTAATCTCCCCTAAACTGTGAGGCTGGATTGCTTGGTGGTCCTAAATCTTTGCCTGTGTACATGATAGAATTCTTCTGTGATGTGATCAAGAAATTCCCACATCATTTGACCAGGAGTACCAAAGGACCTTGAAATATCTCTTTCATTCAGCTATTTGATTCTCTGTGGCTTGCCAAAAGACAGGTGGCCAGAGGGCCCTTTCACACTTTACAATCGGCCAACACGTGTTCACATAAATGCACGTTGGACAGAGCAGTAGACGGGGACCGGATACCACTTCACTCAATTATAACAAAGCTGGTATTCCTGCACCCAATTTTGCCGGGTATGGGAATACAGGACCCGATTTTAATGGCTGTAAATTGCGGTCCCTGACCCCCATCAGATCCTCTTTAAAAGCACGGGGCGGGGCATACAATTTGACCAAAAAAACTGGTCTGCACAGTTATTTCCTGTTCCCTATTTTGTGCGCATTAATTTATAATGCCTGGATTTATGTGCAGGGATACTGGTCAGAAACGTTATTCCCACACAAAAATCTGCATTATTCATAATCATGCCTACATCTTTGACTTCAACACGGACTACTTGTCGATGACGGACAGATGTTTATCCATCCATGGTTATAGTTCGTATGGAGAGTAAAAATGCATTGCACTTTCTCTGCTTTTTCTATAACTCACAGTGATTTCTGAATATATAATAGCAAAGAAAAATACTGAAAGCATTTTTTATCATTATTTTTTTAAGGCTGATTTGAAAGTCCAGGTTTCTTTACCACCACACACAATGCACTAAGCTCTTCTGACAGGGACATCGATTGGAACGTTAGACATAAAGACTCATTTGGTTCCCTGCACACTACCCTTATTATCCCTTGTGGTATAAATAACAATGCAGGCTTACCTACTCTTAATTGGTATATCTGCCTTTTTTGCGATTATTTAGTTTGGTGTGCGAGCCTTGTTATTCATTTATCTATGAATTTAAGCAATGTAACAATATTTGCAGCCAACCTAATTTGCTGATGGGGGTTTTGAAGTTACTAATATTTATCTGGTTGCAGATTGGCTAATTTAAGGTCACGTTTTGCATTTGATTATCCTAGCTAACCCCTGTATTTAGTTGCAGAATGGGGAGATATTACAACAAAAGTCCAATAGTTTCCACCACAATTTGAAGTGGCAGTGCCTAGGACTCCTACGCGGTTTCGAGTGCTTTATCTTGGCAGCCCTGTGACCTCACTGTGGGCCACATGTATCAAACAATTTAGCATTCGCAAACAGTGCGAATTGGTAATTTCGGCCGTTGGCGAATGCAAAGTAGCCTTTCAAGATGTATGAAAGGCTTTGTAGTTGCAATTTTAGGTAATCGCAAAAATTGTGATTACCTAAAATTGTGACTACAAATAGGAAATCACAATTTGTGATTCCCTCAGCACATATTCCAAGCATTTTCGACATGCAAACTGTGCATTTAGGAAATGCTATTACGATCGACTCCAAGTCAAAGGTTACCATGTGCAATTTTTGAAAAATGCACAAAAATGCATTTTTTATTATGCTATGCAGCGCACACATGCCCCTGGGCAGGTTTGCGCTTTACATGTGCACATTTGTTTTGGGGGTGCTTCAGGGGGGACTTAAGCCCCCGGGCACCCTTGGTATTGCATTACCTAATTTGCGATTGCCAATTAGTACATAGGAACGAATGGAGTTCTATTACCTAATAGCGCTTACTTAATTGCGAATCTTTAGGAATCACTATTAGGTAATCGCTATTTTCTATATACTATTTTGCATTCCTTAAATAACGATTACCTAAAGTTCACTATTTAAGGAATGCAAAATGGATTTTTGATACATGTGGCCCTATGTTTCGGGATAATTCCTCCCCTATTCATGTAGTGTGGTATGTCTTTACGTTCTCAACTACTACCAGTATTTTGTGGGTGATTGTCTTGGGTGTACTCAGAATCCCAGTGTTCGGGTGGTGAGCTACTGTCAATCTTCCTGAGTTATTAACTGGATTGTCATATGAGCCCTCTCTTTTGGGGTTTCTCTGATTCATATTTTGTGGTGAATTTACTCAGAAGTTTGTTCGATTTCTCGATGAGTCTTGATGCATCCGTATGATCGATGGCTGTATAAGACTCGGAAAGCTCTACATTTTAGGGTGAATTGACCCACGTGCATAGGCACTCTCCTGTGTTCTGGTGGGGGCTCATCATTAGTTTGTTATGATTTTCTGGTGATGTCATCAAGAGTAGTTACATCCCTCACCCAATCACAGCAAAGGCGGGCAGCTCCTGCAGGTCAAAGGGGAAGTCCAGGCGGAAGCGGGTTTTGAATAAAGCTGTGATGGTCTCTGAAAGACAAAGATGAGTAGTTCTTTTGAGGAATGTTACCAGGCAGAGAAAACCTATCTACGGAGGAGGCTTCAAAAAGACCTAAATATGAAAGAGGATGACTACTGGTAATCAGATCCACCATGAAAGACTCCTCGTCCTCTTTCTATTTCACCACTTCTTTAATTTCCTACTGGTCCTTCTGCCCTCCCTCCTTTAAGCTTGGTGTTAATGTGTGCCATCGATCATTCACACACGCTACCCTGCATGGCTTTTGCCCTCACTACACCATCATCGGAAAGGTGCCCGTCTTCAAATTCTCACGCACCCCAGTTATACAGCCCCCCCCTCAGACTCCAACCACGAGGCCTCTATCAACACAATATATAGTCTGCAATGAGACCTCAGGGTGTCCCAGGGCTCAGCATCAGAGCTCTCCCTTCACATCCCACTCTACCCTCCCCTGCCGTGTTGCTCTCTAAGTTTTCTCTGTGAGAAATCACTTCAGAGATCCCATAAGGCCTCACCCTTAGAATGTTCCCTCCCTTGAAAGGCTTTTCTACACTGAATCACCCTCTTACCACTCAGACCGCTTCCCTTAGATGCTTCATTCCCTTCTCAGGGCTCTACCCTCAGGCTTTCGCCTTCCAACTGAAGCCTTTATGGCCATTCCAAGACTCACTGTCCTGCTGAGTGGCCTTACCCCTCAGGCTACCATCCTTACCTTTCATGCTCCATCATATTGTTCACGCTTGGTAATGATTCTCCCACGCCCATTTCTCCTATCAAGTAAGACCTCTTCATTGAGACAATTCTTCAAGTCACAAAATCCTGCTCTGGAGAACCACTCCGCCCACCTCGAGGTCTTGTCTCACATTTATTCTCCTCGTTACAGTCTCTTGCAACACCCCTTGCCCTGTAGTACTTTTACAGAGATGGCAAAATATATATGGACATTAACAAAGCTGTACCTTCATCGCGATTCCACACGGCCAACACGCGGAAGATAAAAGCGCTGAATGTTGCTGCGAAGAAGCCACGCCAATAATTCCTTACAGCAAAAAAGGTGGATGTGACCTCAATGCTGAAGAGGACGCCTGGGGAAGTGTGAAAAAGTGCAGACAACTGAGGATGACTAAGGAACATAGGACATTTATAGCATTGCACAGACAAACATTGCAGGAGTCAGTACCCCTTAATAAATGTAGCGTGTGGGAAACACACCTTTAACAAGGAGTCTTACGCACCCAGCCAGTAGTACTACCCATTACCTCTCTCATCGTAAACTATCTGAACCATACTCTTGCCCTTTGTTCGGGGGGGGGCAAGGAAACAAACAAACAAACACACACACAAAACATGAATCTGAGGAACAGCCAGAGGATGTAGGAAATTTACCTAGAAAAACTGTCCATAAAAAGGCAAAAGATGCAGAATTGTGTGTGTTAAATACCGATTCTGTATGATACGCCTAATTTTGTAGTTGAAAGGTCGGAATAGGAGGTATTTACCACAAGTGTTAAATACCATATGCTGGGTTTATGGAATTTAAATATGCCACCATATTCTGCCCAACTTTTAGCCAGGGTCTGTCCGCTCTGTGGGGCAACTCATTAGCAACTGTGTGTCCCAAACCTTGCTAAAAATCAATAATCAAAATGCACCAAGTGCTGACTTTTTAAGCCCAGTGGTGTGCACTTGCTTAGCCGTAGTGTTCATTGCTACCAAAATAAAATAATTCCTTATTACTCTTGTCTCATATTGTACTCTAGAACCTCACCCCCTTCTTGTCCCTCCGCCTTTTGAATCTCGCAGTAGAGAGTCTTGGGGTGTCCCTCATGGCTGCATATGTGCTTTTCAAAATGACTTCTTAACATTCAGTAACTCACCTTGGGCCCATTGATGCAAAGTGCCCCAGGGGTGCAATGGGCATTTCTGCCTACTTTCTATGCTTCTGGACACTTTGTTATTACAGAAGGATCCTCAGATGCTTGGACGGGCGTTCTATAATGCAGATCGCACCAGCCTGAAAACAAAGGGGTGTTCCCGCATTTCAATGTTGCCATATCCAATGCGAATGAGGAAACCCTTTGCTCCTATGCAGTGCTAACTTTGAGCCAGTGGTTTTCAGTGCTTAGCACCGGCACTCAATGGTCAACACCTGCGCTTATAGCTCCATCCCAGAGGTATTGGAGCGCTTTTCATGAGCACCGGTTAAGGACACATTCATTTTTGGTAGGCACGGGGAGATTAAGTGTTGTGCCCAGAATCACAGGATGTTGAGCATACACCGAGACTCAAATCTGGTTCCCCAGCTCCAAAGTCTGCAGCTCTGGCCGTTACGCCACATGCTCTCCCCATCTGTAGGGTTTCATGGTTAGTAGTTAGTTCGTTATAGGCGGCCCTAATGAGAGCAATGGGCTGGTGTGAGCTGCCTCCTGACCAGAGCCTCAGGACTTATTTTTTTCCCAAATTAACCACTGCTCCTGTGTCACATTACAGGTAGAGACCCAGAGGTTAGAATGATGTAGGGAGGCACCCCGACTGTGTGCAAGGTCAGCACACCCTCAGAGGCAGTCCACTGAGCGGGTGTAAAGGTGGTCCCAGGCACTCAACAGGGATCTTTCTTGATGGCAGGAGCAGCCCCATACGGTTCCCTTGGGCAGCGGGTTCCTTGCACTCACTTGAAAGGGAAGCAGGGTGGTCAGTCTCCAGTAAAAGGCAGACCAGCAGCTTCAAACTGCCTATCCGCCTGTTAAGAAAGTGATCTTCCCAGTTTAGGCGCTTGTTCGTGGCTGCCCTGGTTACACCAAAGTAAAGGATGCTCTGTGGCTTAAACAGGGACAATGTGGCTGATCTGTCATTCAGGCCTTTGGGTGCAGCTCTGTCTAGACCCAGGGATGAGAAGACTTACTTCAGTTATACAATTTTCACAAGACTTACAGCTGAGCATCTTTATGGAAATTAAGATAATAAATTACCATATTTTTCAATGGGTTGAACCTTGCTTGTCCAATGAAGCAACCTTTTAGGTTTATGAAATGGCAGAGAGCACACTGCTATTTTAAGTAAATTAATAAATGATATACAGTAGTAGTCAGCACTATTTGAATATGCTTTTTTAATTCCCAGCCAGAGATCCCCATTTACTGCACATCTATGCTGATATGGTGCGTCAAATCCTTTGCACAGAAAGGTGGCACCCAGATTAGGCAAAGAATCGATGACGATGCTCCACAAAGAAGAAAACCTAGAAAATAGCGAGCACCCATTACTGATGAAGGGGAAGGAAATGCCGCCTTCATTTTAGAAAGTAGAACACATGCACTGATGAGCTGAAGCACATACTTTTGAATATAATAATCTGAATGAACTGAGAGATGGCACACTTCTACTGACTTCGATGACCAAGGAAAGGTTTGGAAATATTTTGGAGGGAAAATAAAGATTGCATTAGCCAGAGTTGTAGATAGAAAGCAATGCCACTAAATACAAATTTCAGTAATCTATTGGCAAATTAATCTAAAGGTGTGAACGTGAGGCGGGGGGCGTGGCTAGCCAGCCAACATAGCGGACGCGAGATCGTAACGCTCCGGCCGATATCCCCTATAATCCGTCTTAATTATTCTCTTAGTGTGCCATCCCAGCGGTTAACGTGTGGAGACAGACAGCGAGAGCGACGCTGACTCCGGGCAACACTTCCTTGAGCCGTTTCCACCGCCGTGGCCACAGCTGCAGCTCGGTTGAAAGACATGGCTTCCGCGTGGTGAGGCCGTGCGGCGGCGAGCCCCGACAGACGGCGGCCGCCTACACCGGGATGGACACGGCCGTTGAAATAAAGGACTGCCGGAGTGGGAGTCGCGACTGGCTTCGCACACGAACCCGGACCCTATACGTACGGCGGACACAACCGCCAGGCCGCCGTGGGGGGTGCATCGCCCGGCGGGGCCGCCTGCGGAGCCGAAAGGTGGTGGTGTGCAGCCCGCGAACCGCTAGACGCCTGAGGACCCGTGCACTGTAGCGGTTTACCCGGTGAGGAGTGTGGGCACCCCCCGGGAGGAGAGTAGCTGTCCCTGCCGCGCGGCTCCGGGTTGCGGAAAGGAGGCGGGTCCGCCGGGGGCCGCGCGACCTACACTGGTGCCGCTCTGCCCCGGGGGCTCCCGGGGATCGAGGAGCTGGGGTGGCATTCGTCGCGAGGAGATGAGGCAGCGGCCTGCTGGGGGACCATGGACAAAGGCCAAGACGATCATAACGCGCGAAAAAACCCCAGCGGAGCTATATCGAGAGACGTCTCTGGAGGAGTCAGATTTGGGCCTACTGTCGGGTAGGTGACATGGCGGCGGTGAGCGAGTGAATGGGAGCGCCCACGACGCGGCCAGAGACCTTCGGTACCACAGCGCCAGCTAGACTGTCGACACACGCTTAGACGCGGTGCCTGGGGAGGCCCGCCTGGGAGGCCCGCCCCGTCACTCCACATGGAAAGAGATGCGCTCTGAGGCCTATGTAGCGCTATATGGTGCAGACCCGACGGCAGTGGCTCCGCGCGCAGGCTGCATCCTCCAGACACCTGCCGGGCGCAGCAGAAGGGAGTGAGAGAGGCGCTGGGACAGAGGTCGCCAGCGAACTTACAGGTAAAGGAGACACAGCCTGTACTTTGCAAGGATCTCGCAGATTGTTTGAACCGAGAGAGCCCACCAAGGTGTGAACGTGAGGCAGAAAAACAAGTTCATTGCTGCGATTTAAAAAATTAACAAGTAAAAGTTTACAGATCGATGCATTTATACGCTATCTTGATCCGGGTTAATTAGAGTATTTAATCAGAGAGGAGGGAATTAGGGTGGGCGACAGGAAAAACATACAATGCACACACCTGGAAACTGCAGTGTTGCAGGCACCTACTGGGAGACCATGAAAAATAGAAGCTTAAAGTAAAGATATGCTATTGTCATTCCTCCAAGACTTGGAATGGGAAGTGAAAGACACAAGATAAGGTGTACTTCAATGATTCTGTTGCAAAGACATATCCTGATTTAATCAGAGAAATTCTTTACAGAGCAAATCATTTTGAAAACAGATGAAGATCTAGTCTGTGATACCAAATTTGCTTTGCCTTTGGGATTTTAGGGTAAGATCTAAAATTCCATTGATCATGAGGCGAACATGGACTGGGTCACAGGAAGGAGCATTGAAACACAGGATTTGACGCACATAAGTAATGTCGGGGCCATCCAGCCGGCCCATTCCTTTGCGCCACTAATGAGAGAAATGAAAAGAGATCCGGACCGACTGCCGCTCTTCAGAGAATTGGAAGAGCGGTGCAACTTAAAATTTAAGCTCAGCTATTTTATGTTTGCATAATTTATAGAGAATGTGCTAGGCGGGCATGAATTATTGATCAGTTAGCGGCATGCCTTCAGGTTGGAGTTGGCGCTTTTTTTTTTTTTTTGTAGTTTTCCTTTTAGTACTGAATATAAAATTAGCTCGGAACAGGCTAGTTGGTCTCAGAGCACCAAGCTGAATTCTTGGAAAATGTTCTATACTAAAGGATTTTTTTTCTCCTTTCAGCCCTTCCTCTTGTTTCGACTGAGAACTTTCCCACTGATGCTGATTTTTACATTCGCTCTGTGTCATTGAATACTGACTGAACTACACGTTCGTCTGCTTATCATCCTGATTGGGTGCCAGAACGGAAACAGAGCTTCCTACTTTTACCAACCACCTACTGGTCATTCTGTAATATAGAATTGCCTTATTAGAACATATAACAGGAATATGTATTATTTGATTGAAGATAGGTTTTGAATTTGGCACTTTACGTGTCTTGTCCTTCTAAACATAATTCGAATATGGACTCTGATGGCTCAAAGACTGTTCCGTTCAATTGTGACAGGAAATAATAACTTCGCAACTGTTTGGTAGCATTAACAGAAAAAAACACAGCTAGAGCCATCTCTATATTCTCAATAGGCCCAGTCGCTTATATCATATTGTCACTGATTTATCGTGAACCCAACGCAAGAGCAAAGGAGAGCTGTACATTGATGGGAGTGAATACAAGATCCTGAAGTACACAATTACACGGTTGTGCTATGCTACATTTTTACAACACCATTATGTTTCACAGTTACAATTATAGGCAAAGGCAGGTTAAGTGATTTGCCCAGAATAACACAATTTTAAGTCAAGCACCGAAGCCGAGATTAGAACCTAATTCCCCAGCTTCTGAACTCCAAAGCTCACCCTCTAGACCACATCTCTGTACAGTGCATTAGTAGATCGAATGAAGGAGTTTGTTCATTTTAGAATGCTTTAGGCTTTGAAATCAAAACCCTATAAAGGAAACAAGGTGCCCTGCTGAGCAGGAGCAATGTGGCAATGTTGTCTGTGAGAACCAAGCAAAAAAGTCAGCGGCAACTGCAAAATACTCTTAGGAAAGTCCTCCTTGAAATTTCTTATACCATCAAATAGTTGCAGCCCTTACCAACTAGCAAGCAATTTAACAGGTTTCTTCTTAACGCCACTATATGCCGTCGCCCTTTCAAGCACGTCACTACTTAACTGAATCCTTATGTCCAAGACTCAGTGCAACCCAATGTGATGAAGGCAATATCACTCAAATTGAAATGTGATGTTGCGAGATTTGGACTATTTGACCTGGGTGAGATAAGGCAAATATGGAAATATGCTCGCCCTCTTACAAGATGTCATTTTTGTCCTTACTCGAAGGAATGACTAGCCCATGTAATTTGCTGTAAGCACAGCTTCATGACGAAAGAACTAATCAAACTTTTATTTCAAACATTCAGACAATTAAAGATCAGATTCTGCTCTTCAGCATTAAAGAATATAGAATACAATGGGTAACCCAATCAACCCTTGACGGCTTGGGTAGTATAATATGAACAGGTAAATATGCCTACAAGGGATTTGTTTATTCAGTTAGTTTGAAATAATTTTTACTTATCATTCAAAGCAAGCTCTTGTACTATGCTTGCAAATTGATTTCTTTATCTGTGCACAAACAACTAATAAATAGTTTAGTTCTCTAATAAAATATGAAAACACAAGCATATATCAAAGGGATATATCAAAGAATAACATATCAGAACACGGGTGTATAATGAAAAAATTAATTTTATCGTATTTAAAGATAATAATACTCGGGGGTACTAGATCATTGAACACACAATGTAATAGGAAGTTATATACATGAATAGTTTTTTTTGTACTTCTCAGTGACAATTGTGTACACTTTTTCAAAATAGAAATAAGGCAGACCCACAAATAATACAGATAAGTATTGCCTATATTAACATTATACAGAAAATAAGTGTAGTTGTCGACGTTTCGGTCGATGGGCTGTCGTCTATTCGACCATCTTCAGGACTGTAGGAGTTTGCAATGGTTGACCCTGAAAAATCAATATGAATAGCAAATATCTTTTGTCTGTAAAATCCAGGTATTTGATGAATCAGAAATATCCAGTTTAAAAGATCGGATCCAGATCTGAATAATATCGTGGCAGTTTGCAGTAGAGTCTGCCCTCGCCCACGTAGTCGTCGTCTGTTTGTATTCTTATTGACAAACAGTCGGCCGACTTCTACGAGCGAGCGTAGACTTTGATGTGAACTGCCACGACGCAATTCAGATTTATAGCCACTGCGCATCACTTGCTATGAACATTATTTCTATTTTGAAAAAAGTGTACACAATTGTCACTGAGAAGCACAAAAAACAACTATTCATGTATATAACTTCCTGTTACATTGTGTGTTCAATGATCTAGTACCCCTGAGTATTATCTTTAAATACAATAAAATTTATTTTTTCATTATACACCCGTGTTCTGATATGTTATTCTTTGATATATCCCTTTGATATATGCTTGTGTTTTCATATTTTATTAGAGAACTAAACTATTTATGAGTTGTTTGTGCACAGATAAAGAAATCAATTTGCAAGCATAGTACAAGAGCTTGCTTTGAATGATGAGTAAAAATTATTTCAAACTAACTGAATAAACAAATCCCTTGTAGGCATATTTACCTGTTCATATATCACTTCAGCATTAAAGCCATGTTTCAACCCATCAGACATGCAAATGGCCAGTATATAGTGAAGATGCAATGCCACTTTGGCACATAGATGCCGCACGGCGCGTCCTGCCACTCTGCGCTGCCGACAGCACCCTGTACCATATTGACAGAGATGCCTCTCCGTACGTTTCACTGTAAGCAGCCCATCAGTCCTTTTAACTGGAGCAAGCTCCTACGACCCTTCTACACAAATTTTCACGGTTGTCTATCCCGTCCAACAACCGCTCTTGACTCCGTCGTTCCTCCGGATAAATCCTGCACTGCACGCCAGGTCCTCCACAGAATTGAGTTCATCGTCAATTTGTAGTGAAGATGCAACATCACTTTGGTAAGTAACCGCCTTTCTTACTCAACTCTGCACAGAGAGAAAACAACTTACCTCTGTGTAAAAACATCAACTTTAACTGCCATCCATGGAACCCCCTCATTACATACATATGATTCCATCCTTACCTCACTACCATGATGACATCAGACCATTCTGCTGCACACAAGCAACAACACCACACAGTGGCACTTTTTACATTTTTTAAGTGATTTTAGCAAAATTGTTAGCAACTAGTTCAATGCAAAAAATGTGGAACTGAACCGCTAGTATGGATAAAAATTATTGGTATTCTATTTTATTCTTCTTAGAAACTTTTTAATCATGATTAATTATTAGAATATCAATTGTATATTTTTGCAGGGGCTTTTATTAACCACACAATGAAGAGGAAGAGAAATAGGAGTAGTAGTAAAGTCAGTTGGACTGAAGTTCTGGTATCTTAAAATCTGAATTTATACAAACAAGCACTGGATGTCATTTCTTAGGTTGCTCATGCATCCCTTAAACTACGCCAGCAAATTATGTCACACAACACTTAGCCAAAGTCTTGTGGACAGATATGATTCAATAACTACAGTCAAAATCTCAAGTCTCAGAGTCCATAAAATTCACCAATTCACCAATTCTCCAAGGCATTAGTCGAATGGAACTAGTTATTACCCTCTGGAATCCGTGGCAACGCGGGTCATGAGAGAGAAGTAATATTTGAGATTTGCCTAGAGTCTTCCACCACAAACTATACCTAATGTTTCCTTTCAGCAGGAGTAGACTTCATAGCTGACCGACCAATCACTGACGAGCAGGAAGACCATTCCGTGCTTCTGGCCCTGCCCCTAAGAGCAAATTATTAGGGGATTCCGAGAGAAAAGTGAAGAACGGCACAAGAGATCCTTTGGAAAACAATCAATCAATCAGGATTTATAAAGCGCAGCTAATCACCTGATAGGGCATCCACGAATAGAGTCCACAACTGTGGAACGTAACTCCCAGCTACTAGGATACAGCTGACGTGCTTAATCTTCTGGAGAATGCTGAAACCACTTTGATGAAGACAATCAGGAGACCAATACTAAAAACCCAGACAGAAACCAGGCGTTTGGACTCCAAAAGCGTCACAGAACTGTAAACATAGTAGACCTGAGTGACACAAATGCACATATGCTTTCTAGGACTGACTAATCTCACAGCCTGGAACAGTCTCATCTGAGGGTGGAGAGAGAGCACTTTTAAGTGCCTTTGTGAAGCGTTGGTGTGTTTTCTGGCTTGCGGCAAGAGAAACTACACTTCTACCCATATCTGCAACCTGAAAATCTGAACACCAGCCAATCGCTCACACCTTCGACTAAGGATAGAACATATCGCCAGACATTTTTTCCAGTATTTGATGCCAAAATTGTGGCATATTTTGGCTTATAATTTTAGGAAAATTGAAAACTATCTTTGTTTTGATAAGATGTTGACAATCTTTCTATTCTTGTAGTTTTCCAGTCGACCAGCTTGGTTCCTCTGTGCTCTTCTTTTCAGCACAGGGAAGCCTTTCTAGGTTGTATTGCACTGAAATAAAGAAACATAACAGAGCCTAGTATTACCAGAAAAAGAAGGATAAAACGATAGCCATTTGTTTATGGTGGATGAGGTACATCTGAAGCAATTAGGTAGATTATTCCATAGAAATCTACATATTAATTTTGTTGCAGGATAATTCGTTAAAAGTGGGACAAATGTTGATGCTAAGCCTGTAACTACACCTCACCAGAAGGCGGCTAGACAGCACCAGCGAAAGGCGAGTGTGGGCCCCATAAATGTCAACAAGCAACCTTGACATAGGGAGATCGTGTGCTCATCAGGTGGAGTCACCACTCAGCTCACCTGCTCCTTTGTGGATGGTTCTTGGGCAGCCCTTATCTGGTCTTCAGTGAGCGGTACAGAGGACTTCTTGGTGCACCATGTCAGCATCTATGATCTCTGGACACATTACATTGGCTAAGGCTTTCACGCAGGCACTGTCAGAAGCAGTGTAGGCCAGCAGAGTTTCGGCAGCACAGCAGACAGACTCAGGGCCTGATTTAGATCTTGGCGGACGGTTTATTCCATCACAACGGTGATGGATATCCTGTCCGCCTAAATTTAAATCCCATAGGATACAATGAGGTTTGTGGCAGAGCAACCCGTCCACCGAGATCTAAATCAGGCCCTTAGTCCCTTCAGTATGCATTGCAGTAGGGTCCAAGCAGGTCTGAGTTGATGTAGAACTTCCATTAGCTGAAGTGGGGTATCCTGCTTATATGTCCAGTCTACTGCAGTAGAACAGCAGCCCAGTGCCAGAGAGAGCTGGTGCATCCTTGGAGTTAAAAAAAAAACAACCATAACTTCTAGAACGTGTTAGAGTATGACATCAAAACCTTTATAGGAGCATGGTTTCTATCCTCGGGGAGAAGGATGCAGACAGCAGACCATACCCTGTTCCCAGAAAACACTGTGGGGGCTAGGCACCTCTGTGAGAACAATTAGATCCAATCCCTGGGGGTCTCCTGTGGCATGAAGCCTGGTGTCGTCCCTTCACAAAGATCTTGGTGACAAAGGAAGTGGACAGGGGAAAGAGAAGAGGTGGGCCTTCTTGTCTCTGTGCATCAGCCACACCCCACCTTCCATCCACATCAGAAGATGATTACACATTGATCTTTTGGTAACCCTAACAACAAGTGCAGTGACGATGACACCATTCTGCTTTTATGTTTGCTTTTATTCCAGTGTTCGTGATCATTACTCAAATGTAGTCTAGATAATGTTTGTGAACCTTCACACAGATTAAAAAAAGCCTTTTTGACATTTGGAACCTAGCTGTCAAACTACTTCTACAAAAGCCATCTTCGAGTCCTTTGGATATAAAGAATTTCAGACCTAAACCCATCTTACCCTATTGGGCAAGGTCTTAAAGAAACTAGTTTTCTTGCAACTTAGGAGATGTGTGGAAGAAAAACCTATATTTGAATCATCCAAATGGTGGCTTTCTGTCCAGGCAGAAGCAGTGAACAGGGGTTGGACTCAGTTACTGATGACATATGGAGATTGTGGACTTGTGGGGCCCTGGTCCCTTTAGACTTATCTATGGCCTTTGACACTATCGACAATATCATACTCTCCAGCAAACCCAATAATTCTGGTGTGACTGGTGCTATGCTTAGTTGGCTACCATCCTATCAGACAGAGTGGTGCCAATTGGTCACGCTTCCCCCTTTGAACCTAAATCTAAAGAACCTTAAATGTGGAACCCAACAGGGGTCGATATTGACCAAACTTTGTTCAACATCTACATGTGTCATCTGGCTTCTTGATGAAGTAGGGGCCAGATTTCATATGCATGCAGATCACACCCAACTGATCTTTGCGTTTTCAGTGATTTCACAGAACTCTATTATGGCAGCAAGTCTGTGGTTCACTGGCGAATGTCTGAAAATGTAATGGCACTAATTTCCCAACCAAAACTGAGGTACATATTACCCCTTGCACAGCCAAGGCTCCAGAAGATGCAGAAAGGGACACTCACTCACTAGTGGTTCATAATTTGGGCATTCATCCTGACTCTAATTTATAGTTTGAAACTCAGGAAGCAAAGATTGTGAGTACTTTTTTTTTCTCCCAGTTAAATACTCTTCCCCACATTCTTGTTTGTAGTGGAAAAAAAACATGTTCGTGTAATGAGTGCCCTGGTAATGATTGAGCTCAAGGGGAGTGGCTGAGGGAGGGACCCTGAGACACACAGACAGGCACATTCACACACTAGGAGCAGGAGCCCGGGCTGTCCAGCTGCGGACCAGCGGACGACGCCCCCCAGGGACCGGACCAGGAGCCGTGAACATGGAGGCGCCTGACCGGTTCCCCTTCCTCACACAGATGGACAAGTACAAAGGTATCAGTGCCGGGATGTGTTCTATGTGATATAAAGGTCCAACCCAGCCTCTTTCCAGTACGATTGTCAAAGTAAATGGAAATTTTGTTTTATGCTGATTGGGTACTGGACCGAGTACTGGGAGCCTGCATACCTTTTCACATCGCCACCTGCTGCCAAGGGACTCCAGCCCCCAAAATCCATAGCGCCAGGAGGCGCCAACGTGAGGCCGCAAGCGCCCGGAGGCGCATAAATTCAGCGCGGGTCTCCCGCTGTGCGGGAGCCCGCATACCTTTTCACATCACCGCCTGTTGCCAGGGGACTCCAGCCCCCATAATCCATAGCGCCAGAAGGCGCTAACGCGAGGCCGCAAGCGCCCGGAGTCACAAATTCAGCGCGGGTCTCCCGCTGCGCGGGAGCCCACATACCTTTTCACATCGCCGCCTGCTGCCAGGGGACTCCAGCCCCCAAACTCCATAGCGCCAGGAGGCGCCAACGTGAGGCCGCAAGTGCCCGGAGGCGCATAAACTCAGCGTGGGTCTCCCGCTGTGCGGGACGCGAGCGGGCGTGCCCGGGCCAAGGGCGGGCCCATCTGCGCCCGTCAGCGGCAGGAAGAGGCGGGGCGGGGCCACCCCCCTTGGCTCTGCAGTAAGCTGGTTCCTCTTGGTATAGCGGGTTGAATCGTCCTCTATTGGTATTCACCTCCCTTACTTCTTTTATTGAAATTTGAAGCTGTAAAGTTGATCCCAAATATTGTTAGGTGGCCATTCTTCCTTTGTCCCTGTGTGCTTGGGGGTTTGGTGACAGCTGCTGAGTATTTCTCCTTAGAGTGCAGTGGTTGTATATAACTAACCGAGGGGATCTGAGAAAGATGGGTAAAAGAAAAGGACACGATAAGGCTCAGGGCATGGATAATCCTAAAAGGAAAAAGAAGTCCCTTGGTGCAGTCTGCCACGATACCATGGATCGAATTGAGCCAATATTGACTGAGTGCCAGGAAATAGCTGATGTCGGTCCATCGAGCTCTCCTACTCAGGCAGGTAACTCAGTCAGACCAGCCATAAATATAGGCGAAAATTCTGTAGCTCTGACACTCATCTCGCCCAAGCCATCACAAGGGAAAAAAATCAGCCAAGTTCATTCCACAAATGTTTAATCAATGCTCCAAAGGGAGGAGCAAGGGCCTGGTAAGAAGACCTTCCAATCCAGAATCTGATTCGGCCACATCTGTACAACGCACCGAGTCGAGTGGGTCCCCTAGTGTGGCACATGTTACTCAAGTCGAGTGCCACAACAGATTTGATGTCCTTGTTCATGAGGAGATAGGGGGCCCAGGAGTCGGACTAAATAATCCCGAAGAGCTTTGTAAAGTCCCTGCTTCTGAGGTGCATGCATTGAAGTCGCTGATTGAGTCACTGAGAGAGGAGGTTGTTGCCCTCAGAAGGGAGGTTGCTAGCGTAACCGAGAGAGCAGCCTGTGGGAAGGGGGTGTACCATGGGTCTTTTTCAGCACCCTCATCAGCGTCACAATTTATAGTAGAGGATAGGGGTATAGGGCCTCATCCATGTGGGCATGCTGAGCCCTCTAATAAAGTCGCCCCTGCAAGTATTTTATATCAACCCTCAGATTGCACTAGGAATCCCCACCCAAATGACAACTGCACTAGCAGCAAGAAATACACAGCTGGGAGTTGGTTATGTTAGTGCCGGACTTGGGGTCTCAGATAGAGGTGAGGTGATCCTAGATGAAGGGTATACTCCCAGGTTGGGGTGCGGGGAGACACAGGGGATGGGGTCAGTAAGGGATGGAGTCTATATGAGGCCGAGTGACCAGGGTGTTCAAGATGTGGTTTACCTCACTGAAGTTCCCAAACTCTCTTAGGCTGGGTCCGAAGACCAGAATTCGTTAAAAAACAAAGTCATTCACTGGCTGAGATCCACCTGCCACTGTTACTCTATTATCAGAGATGATATTAAATCTGTAGGAAGATTTAGCTCACCCGGGACTGCTAGGGATACGATTGAAGTTAGATTTTTAAATTTGGACATGGTCACTGGGCTACTGGCGATTGATTCTCGCACTAGCCCCCCAGCAAACACTTCTATTTCTATTAGGTATAGATGCCCACTAAGGCTGGAGCTAGTGCCCCATAGATCTACTGGGGTCAGACCATGCACCTGCCCTTGTGGAGTAGGGAACGGCCAAAGGTGACTGCAGCCCGGTGACAGAATGTCTCTCGACAGAAACCCAGGGTATCCAGGGCCCCCGTTGAGTCCGCTCCCACCAGAAGTTCCAACACTTAGAGGTTTGGCACATAATATCGAGACTTGTGGTGAGCCTCCCACTGCTAATGTAACTAGTGGTATAGTTCCTAGATGTGGCACTATAGAAGGTGGGGCCCCTGTTTTCCCCGTTTTAAGGGTTCTAGTGTGGAACGTGGCAGGGATTTCAAAATTGCTATCTGATCCAGATTGGTGCAGTTTTGTGGACACCTAAGATGTAATCCTATTTCAGGAAACATGGAGTATGTCCACTCCTTTTAGAAGTGGCTTTTCTGCCTACGCCATTGATGCTACTAGGAAAGAGCAGGGTAGACCCTCTGGAGGCCTAGCAGCTTGGGTAAAAAATGCACTGGGGTCCAAAGTCAAGCTCCTTCATGTTGACTCACAGGACATTTTAGCCTTTGAGCTGACTTTGTACAGTGGTTGGAAGGTTAGAATTTTTAATGTTTATAATAGAGTGGTCCGTGCCCTAGAGGAAACAAATACTATTCACATACTAGATCACGCTCTGGCCGAGTATTCGGATAGCGCCCCTGTATTAGTGGCAGGCGATTTTAATTGCACTTTTGAACCCCTTGCCCTTACCCCTCCAGACTTGACTGAGGATTGGGATCGTGAGTGGTCAATTCCACCTTTAGACCTACCAAAAGTAAGATGGACAAAGAGAGGAGGCCAGGTGCTCGCCCTTACTCTGCAACATGATTTAAGAGCAACAAATGGGAGAACTAGGTCTGATCCCAACGGGGACTGTACTTTCAATAGACCTGGCCACACAAGTAGAATTGACTATTGCTTAATTACTCCCAATCTCTGGCCCTTAGTGGATGATATGGCAGTGGTTAAAAGATTTGAGAGTGACCACAATGCCCTTGCCCTTACTCTTATTAAACTACGCACCCCACAGATCGATATCAGGGGGGTGCCCTGATTTGGGTGTGCTCTCTGTTACAAACAACCAAAGATCAATCAAGTGGGGTTGGCTGGAAGAGCATCCGGTAGCCCTTGAAGCAGTTAAGAGAAAAGCGCGGCAGTTGATTAAGGAGTTAGTAAAACTTCCCGCCAAGGACGCTGTGGAGAGTCTGGGACCTTGCCATGAGTTGTTTTTTAGTGAGATAAGGGATATGCTTAGCCGGCCTCCTAAAGTGCGGAAAATGGGAGGACACTGCACAGACCCGATGCAGGACACCAAGAGCGCCTGTTACAACCAGGACTGCAGGAAAGCTAAGGGCACGTCCTGAGATTGTGATTTGCAGAGCCAAGTACAGGCAGGCCATTGACAGAGCTAAAAAGGATTGGGAGGGTTCTCTTTGGTTTTCCCTACACACCGCATTGACAGATAAAGACCCCAAGACTTTTTGGAGAAAAGCAGCATATTGGCTTAAGGGAAATAGGCCAGCCCTGGAATACACTGTCCAGCCCGAAGAGTGGGTCGCTTATTTTGGCTCTCTTTATGGTATCGGCAATCATGCAAGTAATGAGACTAGTGAGATGTGGGTTGAGACCCTTGGTGGGGAAGGTGAAATTCTGGTTTTCTCAATGGAGGAAACCCAAATGGCGATTTCATCTTGTGTGCCTGCGCGAGCCCCCAGACCAGACAGAATTCCCAATGATCTGAATAGAGAGGATAAATCGCTCTGGGGTTCCTACATAAATTTGGTAACAAATCTGATCATGTCTGGTGCTCCCATACCATCATCGTGGCAGATTGCAGAGATAGTGCCCATTTACAAAAAAGGGGACAGAGCCAAGCCGATGAGTTATAGGCCGATAAGTCTCATTGACTCCCTTCAGAAAATCTTTTGTAAACAGGTTTTAGGAAGGATACAGGATTGGATGACTGAGTTCCAAATCTTGAGTGATTTTCAGGCAGATTTTCGTACAAAAGTCAGTACTCTGGACCAGGCCTTCCGCACTTATTGGAAGGAAGTAGTTGTTAAGGGAGGGAAATTATATGTGGCCTTTGTTGATTTGCGCACAGCATTTGATCTTGTCCCCCAGGCCAGACTCTGGAGAGTATTGAAAGAGATGGGTATGCCGGCAAATCTATTAGACATTTTAATCAGACTACATTCATCTAACGCAGCACAGGTTAGGTGGGGCGCAAACAACCAAGTAACAGGAACCTTCCCTGTCCAACGTGGAGTGAGACAGGGATGTGTGTTAGCCCCCACTCTTTTTACTCTCTTTATTAACGGAGTGGTTGATTTTTTAGATAGGGACGGCTGTGATGCCCCCAAAATTGGCGTAAGAAGAGTGGCTGCATTATTGTTTGAAGATGACACACTTTTAATCTCTAAATCCCCGCAGGGTCTTCAACAACTCTTGAATGATTTTATAAGGTTTTGTGATGATAGGAGTCTGATTTTAAATGAGGCCAAAACTAAGTATATGATTTTTAACAGAGGAATGAATAAACTGTCAAAAAGATCTGTATGGGCTGGTAGCACTAAACTGGAGCAAGTTGAAGTTTTTGACTATTTAGGTATCCGTCTGACCTCATCGATCCACTGGGGTGCCCATATTGAGAACGTAAGGTTACAACTAATTCACCAGTGCGCCCACATTAGTAAAATACATAGGAAGATGGTTTCTCGTCAAATTGCTCCAGCACTTGACATCTACAACACCAAGGTCCTGGGGGGGCACTTTACGGTGCAGAGCTGTGGGGTACGGGTAACCCAACCCCCCTTACAACTATTGAAAACCACTTCTTAAGATCACTGGTAAATCTCCCCTCTAGCTCCCCTTTGATACCCCTGTATATGGACCTTGCCCACAGACAGCTGATACACAAGTTGAACTATAAACTGTTAATGTTCTGGTTCAGGCTATGGACAGTGGAAGAACTTGAAACCTATCGAGAGGCTCTGTCAGATCTCTTGAAATTCCCTAAGGCTACATCGATCAGGTGGTTCATTTCCTTACGGGAACTACTGGGGAGGTTGGGGATGGAGGCATTCTGGTCCAACCCGGAAAGTATGGTGCAAATTCCGAGGGTAAAGTTGAAAGAAATGTACTGGGAATTGATACTTGCGAAGGACCTGGTAAAACCTGTGACTAGTCTGATTAATGACTTTCTGAATTTTGAATCTGTCCCATTTTTCGAGTCAAGCATTAATGAAATTGTTCCACCTATGGCACGCAAACTTTTCTTACAGTTCCGTTATAAGACTTTGCCCACCAGACTTTTCTGTTCTAAGTGGTGCCGTAGCGTTTTTTCTGACGATCTGTGCCCTGCGTGTAAAGTCTGCCCGGAATCCATTGTTTATCTACTTTTCTTCTGTCCACATTATTCATCTCCGAGGACAAAATGGATATTCCCGCAGTGTAGACTTGCAGGTCCGGGTCACTATCTCGAGGTGATGAGAATCTTGTGCACAGACACCCGAAGAATAATGGTTTTTGGCCTCTCAAGATTCTGGTATGCACTGTGGATCAGGCGTGGGAAATTATCTGCATGAAGCACTTTATTCTCTCCGGAGTTGTTGTACCCTGTATTTTGCACAACTATTTTATGAAATTGTTTTTAACATATTTATCTGCAAATGTTTTATACTTCTGTTTTTATACTTGTGCTGCGTCCTTTTTTGTATCTGTGCGATCGAAATAAAAGTTATGATGACTTGATTGCCCTGGTCCAATCTCAATTGGACTATGGGGATGCAATCTATTATTCTGACCCACAAAAAAGTCTTTAAATGCGGCCATCCGATTCAATATAAAGCTGCCTGTCCAATTTGAGAAGTTCCCAGATGTCGTCACATCTCCCCAATTTTAAGTTGTTTGCAGCAGTTGCCCCTGCCTAGTAAGGCTGTCTTAAAGGCAATAGTTATCATCCATCCAGTCGTTTACCAAGGCTTCCCAGACTTTATGGTATTTAAGTTGGTAAACAGTCAGAATATCGAGTAGGAAATGTCGACTTGCACTAATATCGAGTGCAAAATATCGTGATACAGAAATATCGACTGCCAGAATATCGTGGTCAAGAATATAGAGTTTAAGGTAAGTAATATCGTTTTCCAAAATATCGAAGTTATTAATATCGTTTGCAAAAATATAGTTGTTAAAAATATCGTTTTTTTAGTTAGTGTTATGTATTTTAGTATGCATTTTAAATGTATGTGCTATATATGTTTTTGTCTAAGTATTGCATTTTTTTTATGTATGTGTTAAATTTTTAGAAGTTATACATTTTATTTTAATTAAATTTTGCGATTTAGTTCCGTAGCGGGTTATGGGTTTATAGGGGAATAGGGTGGGAAGTAATTTAATTATAATAAATTGAATATTAATTTTCTTTTAACTAAATTTTGCGTTTTAGTTCCGTAGTGGGTTGTGGGTTTATAGGGGAATAGGGTGGGAAGTAATTTAATTATAATAAATTGAATAATAATTTTTATTTATTAGTATTTATTTAATTTGGATTTTATAGTGTTAATTATGGTAATTAATTTATTAATTAATTAATAATTGGCTGTTAATTTTTATTGATTAATTAATTGGTAAATATGTTAATTGTGTAATTTTTTTAGGAGCGGGTTGTGGGTTTATAGGGGAATAGGGTGGGAAGTAATGTAATCATAATTAAATTATTAATATTTTTTCATAATTAATATTTATTTATTTAATATTTTATATTGTTAATTGTGGGATATAATATATTAATTTATTAATTATTATTAATTAATTGGAAATTATGTTGTGTGATTTTTTTAGGAGTGGGTTGTGGGTTGATAGGGGAGTAGGGTGGGAAGTAATTTAATTTTAATAAATGTAATAATTTTTTAATATAATATTTATTAATTATTATTTTATAGTGTTAATTGTGTGAATTAATGTATTAATTATTTATATTTTGATTGTTAATTGTTATTAATTAATTAATTGTTAATTATGTTAATTGTATAATTTTTTACGAAATTGTTGGTGGCATTTATAGGGTGATATGGTGGGAGGTAATTTATTTTTAATTAATTAATTCTTTGTTAATTGATGCTAATTAATTAATTACATTTTAATTTTGTTATTTGTGTAATAATTTTGATGTGAGAGTTGTGGTGTTTATAGTGCTAAATGGTGGGAAGTAATTTTTTTAAATTAATTACTTATTTGTTCATTGATATGAATTTATTAATGTAAAATTAGTTATGGAAATTGTGTATATTTTTTTAGGTGTGTGTTATGGTGTTTATTGGGGTAAATGGAAAGTAATTTAGTTTACATTAATTAATCATTACTTGATCATTAATACTTATTTATTAATTGTTAAATATTTTTGGTAATTGTTTATTTTTTTTTGTTTGGGGATTTATGTTGTATAGCTGTAATGTTTGATTACTACAATTATTTTGAACTTTTTAAATAGGTTTTTAATTATTAATAATTTTTAAATTGATAATTAATTGTGTTAATTATGGAGGTACACTTTTTTATTTAATTTAGATGTGTTGTAAATTGTGTGGTGTTATAGGGTAGGAAATTGTTTTTAGATTACAATTAATTTCTATTACAAAATATTTATTTGTTTGATAATTTCTTGTTAAAATTTACAAAATTATCTTTTTATGTAAATTTTATATTTTTTCTACATTATTATATGTTTCTATGTTTTGTAAAAATTTATAATAGTCACAAAAGTGTCAGAAAAGTTCCAGAAAAGTGCCACTTTTACACATCAGATCGATCTTTAGCAGAGGACTGACACTTAGAGAGGGCTTGTTTGGCCTGCTCATTGAAAAAAAAAAATGTGTGCGACCATCCTTAATAATCTTTAGACGGGCCGGCTCTTGCAAAAAAAACCTGTGAGCACACAGACTTCAGGGGATCCATTAATTGACGCAGCCGCCATCGCTTGTCCATTGTCGGTTTGCACAAGTCAGAACGCACAAATATGGACATAGGGGCCGATTCCGATTCGGGCCGGAAATCTCCCCGACCGAGCCGGACCCGGAGAGATTTCCGACCGAATCGGACCCTAGCAGCCCGACCGAACGAGTACGATGCGCACGTATGCTATCGGACTCGATTCGGTCGGACTCCCATTGAAGTCAATGGGAGCCAGTCGTACGACGCGTACACGGGCTCCCATTGACTCAATGGGCACGACGCGAACAAGGGCACTCCCCTACAGCGTGTTCGCGTCGATGCGGGTCGCGCCGTACATGCACGTGTAGGGGGGACCCATGGGTCCCCCCTGTGTGCGACTCGCGCGCCTACGCTTACAGGGGGGTCCGACACGGACCCCCAAAGTGCGGCTCTGACAGCTCCTTGGAGCCGGACTGCGCGAGTCGGTCGGAGCGGTCGAGGTGCGCATCGTACTTACCCGGCCGGGGAACGTCTCCATTGCACGGTGCGCGTCGTCCCCGTGCGAGTCGGTCGGAGCGGTCGGGTCCTGCGAACGAGTCGGTCGGAGATTTCGCGAGCGCACGCATCGTACTCGCTCGCCCGGACGCACGTACGAATCGGTCGGGAAATAGGGCTCCGAATCGGATCCGGTAAAGCCGAATCCGATTCGGAGCCCTACCGGCCGAGATCGGAATCGGCCCCATAGTATCCAATTTAACAGGAGCCGATGGACGTGCCTTTAAATAAATTGCTTGACGTAGCAAAAAATTGCCCAGAAACACAAGAATAGGCCGTGCAAAGTTAGATCTGGCTTGATTGCCTTGGGAGAGAAACCGAGGCAGTCTGTGCGCCCGCTGGACCTGTGAGTCCATATCCCAGTCTGCTAGGTCGGGGAAAGGCTTTCTGAAAAAGAGTGACAATGAAGGCCCGCGGGTCCGAACCTTCCCTTCCCTTCCCTCCGGAATACCAAAAATCCTTAGATTCTGGCGTCGCTGCCGGTTCTCGAGGTCTTCGATCTTGGCTTGCATGAGCGTCATTTGAGAGTCCTGCGTTTTTACCAGGTTCACAGTGTGAGTATTGACCTCCTCTACAGCTGCCACTCGTTGAAAATCTATGTTTTGTAAAAATTTATAATAGATATGTTTTGTTTTTGGGTGTTTTATTATATGTTGTATAGTAGTAGTTGATATTTTTTTATTTTTTTATTTGAATTTTCTTAAGTGTGAATAGTAATTTTTACCCCTTTGCTATCCAACACTTTCCCTACTGCTGCATTCACAGGAATGGGAATAGTAATTTATACCCCTACACTATCCAACACTTTTCCTACTGTTGCACTTGCTGGAGTGGGAATAGTAATTTTTACCCCTACGCTATCCAACACTTTCCCTACTGTTGTACTCGCTGGAGTGGGAATAGAAATTTTTACCCCTGCACTATCCAACACTTTTCCTACTGTTGCACTTGCTGGAGTGGGAATAGTAATTTTTACCCCTACGCTATCCAACACTTTCCCTACTGTTGCACTCGCTGGAGTGGGAAAAGTAATTTTTACCCCTATGCTATCCAACATTTTCCCTACTGTTGCACTCGGAGTGGGAATAGTAAATTTTACCCCTACGCTATCCAACACTTTCCCTTCTGTTGCACTCTTTGGTGTGGGAATAGTAATTTTATCCCCTCCACTACCCAACACTTTCCCTACTGTTGCACTCATTGGAGTGGGAATAGTAAATTATTCCCCTCCGCTATTGAACACTTTCCCTACTGTTGCATTCGCTGGAGTGGGAATAGTAATTTTTACTCCTTTGTTATCCAACACTTTCCCTACTGTTGCACTCACTGGAGTGGGAATAGTAAATTATCCCCCTCTGCTATCCAACACTTTCCCTACTGTTGCAGTTATTGGAGTGGGAATAGTAAATTATTCCCCTCCGCTATCCAACACTTTCCCTACTGTTGCAGTCAATGTAGTGTAAAATGTAGGTTTAAAAAATATTATATATTTTAATATTTTAATTTATAATATAATTTTTATTTTTTTTATTTTTATGTTACAGGTGTATGTATATATATATATTTATTTATACATTTTAATATATTTCTAACATTTTATAATTAATTAAAATTCTTTAATTATTTTTAAGTAAATATATATATATATATATTACATTTTAAATATGTATGTTTAATTTATTTATTACATTACATATATTACTTATAATTGTTAAAATATACAAATAAATCTAAACAAAATTTTAAGTTAAATATATTTAATTTATTTTACATTATTTTTTATACATATAAAAAAACGATATTTTCTACTTGGATATTTTTAACAATATTTTTTTCCGATATTTTTGTACTTACCATTATGAAGATAGGAGGTCGATATTTTTGACAACGATATTTTTGTCACGATATTTCTGTAGGTCGATATTTCAGTTGTCGATATTCTGTGAGGGATCCATTTAAGTTCATGTGGTATAAATCTTGTCGATCTTTAAGATCTAACCAGCAGGGGCTTCTTGCCCTAACTAGACGTAACACACTTACTTTTGGTGGCTTCTCTTTTTTCCACTGGTGCCGTGAAAATATGGAACCCTTGTCTCGTGGATCTGCAAATGGATTCCACCCTGGGCCGCATCAGGAAATGAGTAAAAACCCATCTGTTCAATTGCTAGCAGGCAGAGCCCCATGTTATTGTCTGGTGATGCAGCACCAAGAATGGTGTGCATGAACTTTAAAAATGACGTAACATAACATTTGATCCTGAGGACTTAATTTACGTGGGGAGGACAGTTGGTATTAACCGAAAATGAAACAATGGCATTTTAAGATAGGACAAGTGTGAAATTCAGGGGTGCCTCTTGATTCAACAGGGTGTTTAGCGGTTAACATATGGTCTCCACTATCCTAGCTACCCCTCACAGCAACACCACTATCCTAGGTACCCCTCACAACAAATAGGTATCCAAGGCCTAAAGGGGACTAGATTTGTCGCTCAGCCTTTTGGGATTAGAAGGTCATGGAACTCAACCAAAAAAGGTTAAACACAGTGGAACTCCAGCAACAAAAAATATAATGGCATTTTGTTCCCTATAGTTTCTTTCCATTCATTATTTACAATATAATAATACATTAATAGTACCACATTAACTGTAATACATAAACATTACAATAATAATAGTAACCCTAGTTATAAAAATAACAAAAGCGACATATATAATAGAATCAATAAGAATAAAAATAACAGCAACAACAAAAATATCAACAATAATGAAAAAAGAACAATAATATTTAAAATATTAACAAAATAAATTAGCAACAACAACAACAAAACAACAGCAACCACAACAACAACACTGATAATAATAATAATAATTTAAAAAAAAAAAAAAAAATTCTACCTCCAATAGGAGCGGCAAAGCAACAGCCAACCCCAACAGCACAGGCCGCAGCCAGCATCTCAATGTTTCGGGACTCGTTCTGCAGAAAGAGGAGAAACAACAGGAGAGAATCAAGAGTTGAGTGTGCGATGAGAGGCCTCTTGCCTCCAGAGACTGGCACATAATGAAGTGGTACTCAAAAGCAGCTGACTATTTGAAGAAATGAGACTCGGACCTTATGGAGATGTCTTTGTGGCGAGGAAAGTGCTTCATAAGCAGATCTTTGCAGCTAGAAGGAGATTGCTGATGGTAAGGGCGACAGAATGACAAGGAGCCACATGTGTACCAGAACACCATTAAGAAGATATAAAAGAAAGTCACCAGAATCACTCTGGATATATAGGACCGCAAAACAAAAAGCAACAGCGTTATCCAATAAATCACTAAACCATGAGGACAGAAAGGAATCTAAGGAGCAAATGCAAGCTGAGGAAAGAAGCAGAGGCAGGAAAATGCAGAAACAAGGATCACACCAAAGAGGAAGTGAGTGAAGGAGATTCCAAAGAGTATACAGACGGGACTTGCAACACGTTACACACTTTATTTATGCAGGTTTGTTCAATGAGAATTAAACATTGCTGCAATACCAACAATGTTGCCTCAATGTAAGTCAGAGTAGAAATCGTAAACTCTGGAACCTCCTCAACACCCTCTCGCCAGACGTCGCCTTCTTCACAGAAACTTGGACCAACTCCACCTCCCCACCCCCGACTTCACCACAGTCATCCCTGACGGATACAAGATCCAGAGGAAGGACCGCCCCAACCACCCAGGCGGAGGACTTGCCATCGCACATAAGAGCTCACCTCTGACTCACGACCTCCAGCTCGAGCGACAGCCCACACACCACCAAACACCTCCATTTCCAGATTCAGACCAGCCCCAGAACGATCCTAAGAGGCACCCTCACCTACAGACCTCCCGGACTTCGAACTACATTCACTACCACCATCGCCGACCTCATTGCGCCCCAAGCCTTCGCCTCCATGGACTACATACTCCTCGGAGACCTCACCTTCCACCTCGACAACATCAGCGACCTCAACTCCGCCACCCTCCTGGACAACCTCGCCAACCTCGGACTGAAACAACTCGTCACCACCCCCAACCACAAGGCAGGACACACCCTCGACCCCATCTTCGCAGGAGGTAACAACATCCACTTCAGCCACACCACGCAACCCCCATGGATGGACCACGACTGCGTACACTTCCATGTCGAGAAACCCACGGCGCCCAAACCTGCACCCCGCCCTCCACGAAGAAACTGGAGCAAGATCACCAAGGAGCAGCTCGACTCCACCCTCAACCGCGATGCCCCCGCCCCCTTGACCGACGCCAACCTCGCAGCCAAAGGACTCCACTGATGGATCTCCAACTGCGCAGACGAGCTCGCACACCTCTACGTAACCCCGACAGACAGTGTCCCAGGAAGACCACCTGGTTCACCACCAACCTCAAAGAATCCAGACGCACCTGCAGATGTCTCGAGAAGAACTGGAGAAACAGCAAATCCTCGGAAGACCGCAACACCTACAAGAACGCCATGACAGAATACCACCAACGCATCAGATCCACCAAAAGGACCTTCATCCAGAACAAGATCCTTGACAACTCCAGCAACTCCAAGGAACTCTTCAGCATCATCTAGGCATTCACCAAACCCCCCAGCTAAACCACGGACATCACCCCCTCCTAGGACCTCTGCAACAAGCTCGGCTCCTACTTCCATCTGAAAATCAAGGGCCTCTACGACAACTTCAACGACCAGACACCTGACTCCAGCAACAGCAGCCAGCCCACGATCTCCTCCTGGACCCCAGTCACCACCGAAGACACCGCATCAACCATGAAAGGCATCCACTCAGGAGCCCCCACGGACCCCTGCCCCCCGCACATTTTCCACAGAGCCACCGACGCCATTGCCCCGGAACTACGACGTACAATCAACGCCATCTTCGAAACCAGTATTTTTCCCGATGACTGGAAATGCGCAGAAGTCAGACCCCTACTCAAGAAGCCCTCAGCAGATCCCACGGACCTCAAGAACTACCGACCCATCTCCCTCCTCCCCTTCGCGGCAAAAGTCACTTAGAAGACCGCCAACATCCAACTAACGAAATTCATCAAAGAAAACTCCATCCTCGACCCCTCCCAATCCGGATTCCGCAGCAACCACAGCACTGAGACCGCTCTACTCGCCACCACTGATGACATCCGCACCCTCCTCGACCAAGGACACACTGCAGCCCTGATCCTACTCAACCTCTCTGCAGCCTTCGACACCGTTTCCCACCAAACACTCACCGCCAGACTCCACGAAGCCGGCATACAGGGAACCGCCCTCGACTGGCTCCGCTCCTTCCTCACCAGCAGAACCCAAAGAATCAGACTTCCACCCTTCCTCTCCGAACCCACGGAAATCAAATGCGGAGTACACCAAGGATCGTCGCTCAGCCCCACGCTCTTCAACATCTACATGGCCCCCCTCGCCGCTATTGTCAGACAGCACGGACTCAGCATAGTTTCCTTCGCCGATGACACCCAGCTCATCCTCACCCTCACCAAGGACCCAATCAAAAACCAGACTCAACTTCCAGGAAGGAAGTCACATCCTGGATGAGCAGCAGCTGCCTGAAGCTCAACTCAGAGAAGACAGAGGTCCTCGTCCTTGGACCCTCCCCCTCTGCATGGGACAACACCTGGTGGACCACGCCCAAAACCTCGGCATCGTACTCGACTCCTCCCTCTCTATTACCCGACAGGTCAACGCCATCACCACAGCCATACTTGTCCTCGGCATCCCTTGACATGAACACATCACCCAGCACCTGTGTAACCTCCACTGGCTCCCCGTCGAGAAAAGAGTGACTTTCAAGATACTTACCCACGCCTACAAATGCCTCCACAACACCGGACCCCAATATCTCAATGACAGAATCTCCTTCCACGTACCCAAGAGGAACCTCCAATCCGCCGACCTCGTCGAACCCCCGTGCATCCGCAGAGCAAGAACAGGGGGGAGAACCTTCTCCTACATCGCGGCCAAGACCTGGAACGAGCTGCCGATCAACATCAGACGCGCCCCCACCCTGCACATCTTCATGGAGACCCTCAAGACCTGGCTCTTCAACTGACCAGAGCTGCCCCCCCACCCTCAGGGCCTCGAGACCCTCACGGGTGAGTAGCGCGCTTTAAATTTTCCTGATTGATTGACAGAAAGAATCCCACAGTATAGAAGGAATCCTCTCTGCTCCCAATCACGTGCACAGGGTGCTCAGATCCTTAACGTCATGGGGCATTATAAGTAAGGCTTCCAGTTTTCCGTTTTTACTGATTTTTACAGATAACTATAGGCAGAAAATCTATTTCCTACCTGTATTTATTTTACACAGGTGGAAATACAGTAAATTGTGCTTCCTGTGAGTGACTCTCTTTGTTGTCCTTCAAGAACTCAAGACCTACTGCTAAGCAGATAGTCACCATGAGGATGTAAAAACAGGGTGAGATTCCTTTACATACAGGAATATGTTAACATATATTTGTATATAATAGTAATAATTACCTATCGGTGTAGTGTTTTGTTATATTTGGCAGCATAATTTTCTAGAACGCGATAGGCATCAAAGAATGAGTGCATGTTTATCAGTTAAATAAATGTGGAAATATATCATTTTGCGACTCCATTAATTCTCGAAACAGAAAATAAATATGAATAAAAACCAACAAAATGGCCCAAAAATAAATATGGATAAATACAGACAGAAATGTCAAAAAAACAAATACCATAAAACCGGGAGCCCTAATTATAAGAAACTAATCAGGTCTCTGGTCAGGGGTGGGAAAACTAAAATCTGCTCTTTGGACTGACTTTACATGTGGAAATGGTGAGCAGTGAAAAGCAGTAGAGTTACTCCAAGGTGTTAAAGTAAATTTACTAAGAATCTATACTTGAAAATGAAAGTTTGTGTATAGGGCTCTTTGCGTGATACTTTACACATTGGTCATGAACTAAACTTACATAAGAAGGTGTCTTTATTTCTTAAGGTCTGTAAGTAAGCAAGTTTACATTGATATGTGTGCAATGACACAAAAAATGACCATTTGTATAGCTGACTATTTCTTCTTGGAACTTAACAACAGATGTTAAGTACTGTTTAAATAGTGACCATTCAACGAATCATAGAAGGATGATAGAATTTACTTAAAACCTGCACGTTTTTATTGCAGGCAGGGCCGGCTCTAGGGCGGTGTGACAGGTGTAGCCGCACCTGGCGCCGACTTCAGGGGGGCACCATGTTTAGAAATAACACAGATTTATAAAGCACCTGCTGCAGCGTTCCTTATGTGTCCTGCAGTTTTCGAGGCAACAATAAAAATGTCAAGATAAGTGGTGACTAATGTTCCTGCTGGAAAGAGTTTTGTCTGGTGGCAGTTTCTACTCATGATAAAGTAGCACAGAGGGTTAATATGCCTGCTGCAAAGAAGGTGTACAACACCAATCACTGTACTGTATTTTATGTGGCTAGCTCAGTAGGTTAGTGCTTTTGTCACAGAGACCGTTTTCCAGTTCATAAATTACTGCTCTAATATAGCACATTGATCTATGAACGGTCATCAAAGAGCTGCGTGCAAGCCTCATGGTATAAGTTATAAAAGTTGTTTTTATTCCACAGTCTTTCATTATCCTAACGTTGCTAAAAGGGGTAAAGCCAATTACTGTGGTATGTTTTAATTCTTATGTTTGTGCTTCTCCAGACCAAAAACTCTTAAAATATTCTGCCTACTAGTATCTGTGACTCCTACACCTTGCAGAAATTAATTGTCTTATGTAACATTTCCTATGGACTAATTTACAGATATATGATTCATTGCCTCCATATAAGGTGTGTGTGATGTAAAGTGCTCTGACACCCTATACTGGTACTATAAAGCAAATGAAATGCATGTGAGAGAGGGGCTAAGGAGAGATGAAGGGCACTGGTGGAGCGTGGTAGTGAGGGAATTCGTGGAGAAAGAGGTTTTGGGAGAGGGGGCGCCAACAAAGATTGTCGCACTGGGCGCTACCAGCGCTAAAGCCCGCCCTGATTGCAGGTTACATACAGATGTTTGGAATGGACGCTTAACCCACTGTGCTATTTAACCAGAAATGCAGCGTGTGACGTACACTAAACACAGATCTCTGCAACAAATGCCCTAAGCTATCCTAATAGTGACCTGTAGGTTAGAAGCAATGCCGTACAGCAGATACATTAACCTACTCCCCACGTTATGGTAATACAAGCCTGGAACTAGAGATTACATACAGATGTCCAACACCAGTGGATTTACCCCTTAAGCTATCTTCAAGCATATTCTGTCATCAAGACAATAAGTCAGAACAGCCCTACTATAGCATGTTTTCCTGTTGTCAATTAATTTCTTTGGGGCAGAGCTGGCAAAAAATAATGCATATTTAGTAGCGGACTATAAGTTGACTTTCATCGACTCTGTTTCTCATGGCTCCAGCCCTCATTACTTCATCCTTCCGCGACCACCCATTTTCTGCCAGGCCCTCATGCCCCCCGTCTACAATTTGTTGGATGCTAAAGTAACTTGTGCTTGTTTGCAGCACCAGTCACATACCTTGTAAACTGCATCAAAGTGGCATGAAAGGTATGACCTGCTCTTCTGTGACTAAAAGGCTGGCACCCAGTTTTGTGGGCAGTCCAAGGTTTTCTAGTCAAGAAATGGATTAGAGTGAATCAATCACATACGTGAGGATCACAAATGTTTGATGCACAAACCACAGGATGATCATAAGAGCCATGGAACTGAAATTCAAGCTGTGATCCTGTTTCGGACTTTTATGGGCTTTTTTAGGTCTGGTAAAGCGAAGACCTTTTGATTTTATAACATATATTTACTTATAAGGACTTTTGCCCTTTATCCATTGGTCTGTTATTGTTTTATTCACGTTTTTCTTCCACCGCCTACAGTATACAGCATGGGGTGATTGGTCAGCCCACTTCAGCCATTGGCTAACTTCACTGTGATTGACGGCATTCTGCTCTTTCACAAGGAGCACAAAAAGTAGTTCCCTCAAGTACCAGGGACTACTATCTTATTGAGTGACTTTTGAGATCAAAAAAATATTTTTGCATTTACCCAATGTATTTTTTTTTAACTGATGAGTGCCTGACAGCTTTGCCCAAAATAAAGTCTTCAAAAACCATGATACAAACAACATTCATTGACAAAAACAAAAGGCTGGCTGCCAATGAAAGACCGGTTTACTTTGCCAATGGTTTAAGTTAAATTTTGGGAAATATACATCTCATCCCACCAGAACTAAGGAGCAAACCACACTCATTCTAGGGAAGTAATTATGTTTTTAGTGCGGCTGTTAGACATAATATCATTACATATGAAGATATTAAGGTCCTGATTTAGAGTATGGTGGTAGATGAAAATCTTTACATTTTTAGAGGAAACTAAATACAGAGAAGGATCCACCGGCTTCACTTGCTCTACCGTGGATATAGTATAGAAATGGAAATTCAACTTGAAAATTCAACTCAGTTATTCAGTTTCCTCCAGATTTTGGAAGTTTTTCCAGTTACCACCGAACCCTTAATCAGGTCAAAAGAAATCATGACCACCCAGTTGGTGATTAAGGGCCAGATGTACAAAGTCATTTTGAGGTGACAAACCCAATGATTTGCAAACCAGTTTTTGTGATCACAAAATGATTTTTTATCTATTTACTAAACTCATTTAACGACTCAGTAAACCATTTCCAAATCACAAAATGGTATACTGGCCCATTCCAAATAGAAATTAGGAAGGGACGCAAAAAGGGCATCCCCTTCTAACTTGGATTCGGAATGGTATTTTTCAATGATTTGTTGGAAAGTATGGAACAGACCTCCTCAAAAAGTTAGCAAAACATTTGCTAAGCTGAAAGCTATACCCTGCGTTCTCAAACAGGAGTTAAAAAACAAACCAAAAAAAAACCAGCACCGGTTTCTTTAGGGGTCATGGGCTGCTTTTAAAAAATAAATATTTCAATTGGGAAATACAATTAGAAATGGCGATCTGCTGTTCCCTGCAGGCCACCTTCCCTGTGTTTGTAGCCTATCACATGTGGTCGCAAAAAGAGACCTGCTTTTTCACTATTCTTTAGGGTGATCATGCTGCAACCCCCTGCCCCCATGACTCGAGATTTTGCGATGTGATCTATTAATACTGGGTTGTATCGCAAAATTAACGGCTGGACGAAAATAATCAGTGCACAATTTGCAACCACTTTTGCGACCAATCTTTTCATAAATTGCGCTTTCAGTAATAGGCAGCACTACAGCTATGTTTCTTGCAAACCCAAGCCATTGATCAATGATAAGGAAATATTGATTAATCAAACAGTGGTATGGGATGTTTAATCATTGCATCTCAGCTGGTGATGGTCATCACTTTGTGGTTACTGCAGCAGCGGTTCCTCCATGGGAGCGGAGGAGCGCCATAAAATGGTAATAAAAGCATTTTATTACCTTTTATTTTTCTGGCTTTCTGCCGAACGGAGAGGAGAGGGCAGGGCGGGGCCAGTGCGTCATTGCTGCTGGTTGACAGCAATGACGAGTGGCCCTTTCACTGTGAATTGAGCATGTCGGTTTGGCTGGCTACATTATTACGGCCAAACAGACGTGCGCAATTCAACCTCTCCAACCCGGCTGTCTTAGCTGGGTTGGAGAGCAGGAACAGGCCTTCAGTGCTCTTCGGAGCGCTGAAGCAGCCTGCTCCAGCCAATCCAGACACTTCTCTCATGCAGCATGAGAGCAGTGTCTGGATTGGATAAGAAGCTGCGAGACCTTCGCTTGGGGGAGTCTGGAGCTGGCCAGAGAACACAGAGGACGTGCTGCAGGCTAAGAAGGTAAGTGAAAGTTGTTTTTTTCATTTTGAAATGTAAATGTTTATTTGTTTGTTTAATTTTACTTATGGCGACTTACCATTTTTGTGGGTCACCAACCGCCACTGGGTTACTGGGAAAATACATCTTCATTATGCACCTGAGAACAACAGGCAAATCACCCCACAGCAATATAACTCCGCTCTACTGGAGTGCAAAATGGATAAGCTTTGATCCACGATGATAAAATGCATCCCTACCAGCTCAAAATAACTAGTAAATAGCTGTCGGACTGTATAATTTGTTCTGCTCAAGAGCTCACCGCACGGACAGACAGTCCCATTACTTCATGGCAAAACTAGGGGCGGGCTAATTTCTTAGACGACAGCATGTTGAGGCGAATCACTAGGAAACTCAGCCGTTTCAGAATTTTGATTGCAAAGCCACATAAAGAAGCTGCTGTGAGATTATGGGCTCAAGCAAAACAGGATATGCAGGCCAGGGCGATGCATATAGGACCTGGCTGTTCGAATAAGCCTCCGGGGCCTGCAAGCGCCTGGATACCCTATCGGGTGATTAGCCGCGCTTTATAAATCCTGATTGATTGATTAACGCTTCTACAGCCACTCAGAATAATCTAACCGCAGTGGCTAGGTCTGATTGGTTTAGGTCAGCGAAGCAGAACACCTAAGGTTAAGTAGTTACGATTGCTTGGGAGCAGCCTCTCCACAGTGCCCAACCCCATCAGATTCTGGTTCTGTGGTTAGCATATTCTTCTTGCCTGCTGGGCGGCCATGCACAACGACCATGGAGAGCCGCCACTTTCACAGACCACTTTTCCGTCCACTGCAGCACGGACAGCCTGAACGTCTCCTAAGCTCAGGCACAAAATCTCATCCTTTTTAGTGTCTTGCTACACACAGCTTCAGTGGTTACACTGTCACATTGACGTTACATTACGATGCTTCTGATGTGGTAGATCACGTAGTTTTACCTTTTTAACTATTTTTGTCAATTTGCATTGCAATTAACTAAAAGCGATGTTAAATCCCAGCAATTTGTACACCCCTGTTAGGCTTAGGCCCACACTGTACTCGCACTTTTGATGTATTCAACCTCTTTTTGATATTAGCACTTGTAAGCGCGAAACTAAGAAAGGTATATTATCTTTTCAAGGTCCTCATAATCCTTTCTATCAGAAAGCCTGGCACCTGCTGAGATCCCGCGGTCTGATTTACAGTTTCTGTCACGTGTACTTCTTCCATTGCATTCTATGGGGTGAGAGTGCATAACAACTTGCTAAATTGTGGGAGGGGTCATCATTTCATGCTCATTGACTCAAAGATATCAAGTGCTGTCTCACTGCTTGCTAATTTTTTATATTTGTGCTTTCAAAAAGCATGTTTTTGACGTAGTAGGTGTGAAGACATTAGTTTTCTGTTTCAGAGTTCCTATAGTTATTTTCAACTTTGCAATTTTACATACATTGAACCATGGCACCACCCTATGACTACTGTGTGGCAAACTTTACCATGCAGGCAGACTACAAAAAAGCTCAGAATCAGCCCTACATACCTTTCAGCACATCATTTCAGGACCCTTGGTCATAAAGTGCTGCTATTAATTATGGAGAACCCACAAAGAGAAAAGGGTTTGAAACGTGTCGGCAGTAGTTTCCCCAATCAACTGCATTATAAATAATTAGTACTGGAGCTCAGTGATGTTAGCATGTTTAATGATATAAGAGCAGTAAACTATCTTTGAGTCCTGTGCAGGCAATGTTTGGCTATAGCACATTAAGTTAGGAGCTACGAATGGTGTAACAAGATAAATATATATATCAAGCTCCTAAAGGGCAAACAAAAAAAGTCAATCTGGGCACAATAATTCTTGGAGAGTTATATTATATTTTGTTGTTTTGTACATATTTGATTATGTTTGTGTTTTACATGGATTGTAATGACTATGCACTTGTACGATTTTTTTGACTATGTTTGTGCTGTATATGTAAAAACATGTGAAATTGTTTTTGATTGTGTTAATGGACTCTAAAAAATCTTTAAATAGGTTAAATAAATGGTGACCACAGTGATTCAGTTGTGTGATCACGAATATAAGTGAGTTTGTGAATGTGCAGCCATGGCCGGTCCATTGGGGCTGAAGGGCCACGCCCCCCCACCTTTTGCCCCTCACGAACAGTGTCTGTCAGGCTGACCTTTGTTTAGCTTGACAGACACTGTTCTCTTTCAGGTCAGGCAGCCAGGAGCCAGACATGCGTTAAATGTGCAGGCTCCTGGCTGCCTAAGCTGAACTTTGCTGGGCTGAGGAAGTCACAGCTCCTGTGGGCTTGATGTCCTCAGCAAAGGTCCCTGAGGCCCTCCCCTCAGTGACAAGGGGTAGCGTCACTGATTGCCTCGCACCTGGGCACTTCAGTTTTAAGCCCTGAAGCGCCCAGGGTCGAGTGTCAATCAGTGACACTTCATCACAGAGTGGGCTGGGGTCTGCAGTCACACTTACTCCATCCCACTCTGTGATGACGTTGGGACTGCTGCCTTCCCTCATTGGCTAACCTTAGGTCAACCAATGAGGGAAGGCAGCAGTCCCAAGCTTACTGGGACTTCCGAGGCAGAGCTGCAGATAAGTGTGTGTTTTTTAAAATTAATGTTAGGTGCGCGAGTGCGTGCGCGCATGTATGAATGTTTGGTAATGAGTGTTGTGAATGGATGTGTTTGTGTGTGCGTGTGTGTGTGAATGCATGGCTGTGAGTGTGTATGTGTGTGTGTGTGTGCATGTGTGTCCCGTTCGCCCCCTCCCTCCTAAACCTACTGGCCGCCACTGTGAATGTGTGTCAGAACTAGCATTTTTGGTGTTGTTTGAGCTATTAATTATGTGACATGCTTTTTGATCATCCATTTTGTGAAAATGAGCCCTGGATTGAAAAATGTTCATAGGTTTCAGTTCACTATTCGTGCCATGTTTGGTCTCCCTCTTGGGCCCGATTCACACTGTAATCGGCGTCCTATCCTTCTGTAAAACATAAGGATAGAGATGAAGGTCTCTAAAAATAATCTCATGTTGCCAAATTATTAGTGTTGCATGGTGATGGAAAGACATCAATTTATTCTAGACTTTGAGGGCCACAGGATCCAAATGAGGCTTATGTGGCTCAAGGGATGCCAGCAGCATCTTGTGATGTTGAAGTTCTATGGTACCAAACTATATGGGTTAAAATAATGAAGCATAGCAAAACCTATACCGTTCACAAAAGTTTGTAGCTAAGTAAGAACTATACATTAGAATAAACCATTGTGATTTGTAAGGAATTGATCCTTCACTCCAGTGGAAATAAATACTATTAACTGTAAAGCCGGTCTATAGCCCGCAATATCCTGGGTTTGTACTTGGTGTTCTGGTGTCCTGTATCCCTACCAGGCTACCTTGAGAGACCTCCAGTGTGATCAAAGAGCAGGGTCTTATTATCCACTGGAAATGAATATTTATGGGAAAACGCAAAACAAACATCCAGGTGTCGTCTTCTAAAGATGAGGGGAGATATCCTATTTTAAACAGATTTTCATATCCAAATGCTGGAGCAGCAATAATCAATATAGAAAATACAAGTTTTGGAATGTCAGCGTGAAAACCGAAGAACATTTTTTTCAGTGGCGGCTGGCATCTACCAGGAAAGGGTAAGGCTATCTGACGTCCTCACAAAATTTAATTAAAAAGACTTACCGTACGACGTTCTCGGCTGCAGAGCTCTTCTTTCTCCAACGCCCACAGGAACTGGATGCTGGAACTCCCTTTACCAATCCTGGAGCTGTTCTCATGCTGTGAGAGCATCACCAGCATGGGGTGGGAGCATCATCACTCGCCACTTCCCAGCGCCCTGGAGGCCTGCACTTACTCTAACCCAGATTTCTTAAAACAGCTGGGTTAGAGGTTTCAAATTGCGCATGTCTGGCTGTCCGTTACAAGTCGCCCGGCCAAAGGGACATTCCCACTTTGAAAAATGCATAATCAGTCCATCCTCCTCCCTGCTGCTGTCACTCAGCAGCGGCCGCGCCCCCATCCTGACGCTCTGTTAGGGATGGGGATGAAAAATAAAATGGTAATAAACACCTCGGAGGCTTGGGGGGGGGATTTAAGTGGGGCGACGCTCCTCTGCTCCAACGGAGGAGCCGCTGCTGCATTTTTTGTTGCTCTGCTAGGTCTCCTTTAGAAGGTCTTGGACCTTACTTGTTCTAAAGGTATTCAGAATCAGATGGGTGGAAGGCATGGTGTTGGTGTGCAAAAATGTAGATATGTCCCAATAAAACTTGGCAAGTGGACATTTCTGCTGCTACCATGGAACATAGGACACAGCTTTGTGAACAAGGCCACCTAGTAGTAATAATTATGACCCACAACCATTACTGTCTGCACAAAGCTGAGATGGCCATGTGTGTTTCCATGGGTGCATCATTGTCACTCTGCTTCTCATTTGTTCTCATGATTTGGAACATAATGCAGATGTATTTTTGTATATGAAATTTGTTTTTTTTGACTCCTCTCTAAAACAAACTACATTTTGAACAGCAGCAAACGAAGTTAATAATGAAAAAGTTGGTGGGCCGTGGCTGACCGTGCCGCGAAATGGCCGCTTACTGAGCGGGCTCCGCCGGCCGGAGCTAAAATCCTTCATGAATAAATAGCAGGAAACGTGCAGCAGAATAGATAACCTGCCCGCCGGGAAGCACAAATCGTCAGGAAGCGAGCGATACCCTGCGGGTCCGCGTCGGTGCCTGGAGCGAGGAGCGGTGAGCTCCGAGGTGCGGCCGCGAGGCAGACCGAGAAGGCGGTAGAAGCGGATAGTGGCCTGCTGTCAAAATCGAGGCCGCGGCTTCCGCGGAAGTGAAGGCCGCACCGGGGAAGACGGAGTGATCGGAACGCTACACGAACCCCCGAGGAGTAGGCTGGGCACCGGGGGCCAACGGACTGCAGCAGTGAGTACCCCAAGGGGCTGAAGTTTAGCTGAAGTGTCCCGTTCGAGTCCTGGGGGGGAAAAAGGAGATCGCTGGTGGACGAGGGGCCTGGGCAGGCCTAACACCACAATACTGACACTGAGGCGCGCCAGTGAAGATACTTACCTGCGAAGGCCCCTGGGGCCCAGCTGAGGAAGGCGCGACACTGCTGGCAGAGTCTGGGAGGGGGAGATCTATCTCTCCAAAAGGCCGATGAGTTGCAGTGCCTGGCGGGCTCCCTTGAGACCCAATGACCCGGATGTGAGACACATCCTGCTGACTGGTTTGAAGAAGCCGGAGTTTGAACCGGGCCTGTCGGTTGTATCCAGTGGGGCTGGAAAGAAACAGCAGTGAGGCCCCAGGTGAGGGGAAGGACCAAAGAACCTCTATATTATAGGGGAGCTGACCACCGCCGGATGATACAGACGGGTGATCATACGTAGCTGCCTTAACTGGTGGTGGAGAACATACTACCTGGCTCACGCATAGCAACCCAGGATTTTCACACTGTATCGTGTACAGTAGAGGGGTAATTGGAGGCGTCTTTGGCCTAGGAGGAGCCAGTAAATCACAGTCTTGGAGCACCACCGAAAAGGGTTGGTTCTGCACATCCACGGAGAAGCTTACCTGGGCCGATAAGTGCGCTGTCATATCAACGCTACACAATCACATAATGGGCAAACAAGACGCAAAGCAGCCAAAGCTAAACTTCGAACACCGTCGAACAACGAGGAATATGGAGCAAGATATCAAGATGGGCGCGGAACGACAACAGGAAACTGCGGCTGATGACCAGGGAGAAGACTTACGCACCCTAATGCTAGAGATGAGCTCCAGCCTTCGCACTATAGACACAAAACTGGACCCGATGGCCTCCCAACTAAATGCAGTGAAGTCAAAGGTGGAGGCGCATGATACTAGACTCGATGCACTGGAAAACCGGGCCTCAGACTTTCATGAATTTCAGGTGGAGACGAAGGAGAAGCTCTTACATATGGATAAACTCCTTGGCGTCATCAGGGCTAAGAATGAAGATTTGGAGTCCCGGTCCCGGCGAAACAACCTTCGAATAACGGGGGTTCCGGAGACGACAGCCATCGAGAAAATGGAAAGGTACGTGGCTGAGATGCTTCACGAACTTTTTGATCCCCATTTGTCCACGGTATTCGTGGTGGAGAGAGCGCACCGCGCATTGGGCCCCAGACCCCCAGTGGGTGGCAACCCTCGCCCGATATTGGCCAAAATCCTGAACTACCAGGACCGAGACACAGTGTTAAGAATGGCCCGGGGTAAAGGCACGATGGTATACGGAGGAAACACCATTTCTTTCTACCCCGACTTCACTCCGGCGGTACAGAATGCTCGGAGGGAATTCGTGCCGGCAAAGAAACTACTCCTTCAGGCGCAGATACCTTATGCGCTCCTGTACCCAGCAAAACTAAAGATCAGTTATGAAGGGACCACACACTTTTTGACAGACGCGAAGTCGGCGCTAAAGTTTGCCAAGCACGTTGGTGGTAAAGCAGCCAGACAAAACCCAAAAGAAACGTCCCAGGATCACGCAAGTTTGAGTGACAATGACTGATCGCTAACATGGCTGCTTCTTAATGCATTGTTTTATATACTAGTTAGTGTCCTAATGCTTGCTAATTTAGAGTCTAGACGGATATTTAGGATATATGGACTCGCATGTATCTAGCTGGGGGTCTGGGTGATGAAGACAGGGACACCGGAATTAATGTGAGTGGGCGGGAGAGAATGACACGGGGGAAGGCTGCGATCGCATTGTATCCCTGAATGCAACTCTAGGTAGTGAAATATTACCGGTGGGTAAGGTTAGGTGTGTAGGGATCCTCATGTCCCGACACAAAATTTACAGACCATAGCACAAAGATTATAATTGTCTTCGGCCACCCTGAGATATCGGGGGAGAGCGCCGGCGCTACTGCGCCCCCAAGGGAGAGCTCCCTTTGTGTTCTTAGAACTGTTTTCGTAGCGGGTATGGATTTTCTTCAACCTGATTGGTGGGTTGGAGTGGGTGGGGGGTGGCGAATTAGGGATGTTTTTGTTACGTTGGCTGACTTCATATTTCTGGCAGTGCAATCGTCTTCTTTGGTTCAAACGCTAGGGTGCCTATGCTGTGCTTCATTTGCGATGTATGGTTCTAATGTACTCCATTCTCAATGACAAATCTGAACTTCCTTACCTGGAACATCCGTGGGATAAATGACGGCAGAAAAGCTCGACGGATTCATACTTACCTGACAAGACAATGTTGATGTGTGTTTATTACAGGAGACACACTTACGTGATAACCCTTCCCCGAGACTGAAGCATGGCCGGTGGGGGCAGACATACTCCTCAGTATACTCAAATTACGCGAGGGGGGTAGTAGTGCTGATTCGCAGAGGACTCGATTGGAGGGAGAGACGAGCACAGCTGGACCCTGAGGGACGATATGTTATAGTACAGGGAACTCTGCAGGGCCATGACGTGACGCTGGTGGCGGTGTATGGCCCAAACACCGATGCCCCTGAATTTTTCCAAAATGTGTGGGCTAAGGTAAAAGCCACTGGATGTGATACAATAATATGGGGGGGAGACTTTAATGCGATCCCAGATGATATGATGGATAGGAAAGGGATCGCTCGGACACTGCACCCACTGGCTAGCGAGGTATTGAGAGCGATATTGGAAGATGGGGATTTGGTGGATGTATGGAGGTATCTACATCCAGGGGTCAAGGAAGGTACTTGCATTACAGATCACCACCAGGCATGGTCCCGTCTTGACTACTGGATTGTGTCCAGAGATGTGGTGACCTGGGTGAGGGAGGCTTCACATTTTCCCAGGTCCTTGTCTGACCATGCACCTTGCCATCTGTGCCTGACGCTGCCCAATCAAATAAAGCAAGTATATACATGGCGTTTGCCGCCAAATGCCCTACTCGATGAAGCATTTAAGGAAGAGATTAGGAAAGATGTAGTTGACTACTTTGAACTAAACACTGGGTCAGTATCCTCAATGGCTACTCTCTGGGAAGCCTTCAAAACGGTAGTGAGGGGGAACTGCATTGCTAGACGGGCGGGGGTGTTGAAATCCATTAGAAGCTCCTTGGAAAAGATTGAAAGACGGATAAAGGAACTGGAGACGCAGTTCTTCTCAACTGGGGACCCTATGGCGCTGGCTTCATTAAAGGTAGCTTTACTTGAGTTCGAAGAAGAGGCAGAAAGGGAAGTAAAATTTCTGGGAAAACATGTGCAAGCGCGGCGCTATGGGGAAGGAGACCGCCCCGGGAGGACATTGGCCGCGATGTTACGCCCGCCCCGAAATGCCACATTTGTCACCGCAATCACGGGGGAAGATGGGAGGCGGGTGGGGGGACAGAGAGAGATATTGGAGGCATTTTCCGGCTTCTACCAAGAGCTATATACTACCGCTCACAGATCAATCCCCGCGGGATTGGTATCCTTCCTCGACTCCCTGCAGTTGTTGTGGTTGAGTAAGGGACATAGAGATTATCTAGACTCCCCTTTCAAAGTAGAAGATATAGTGAGGGTAATAAAAAGTCTCCCACTTAACAAGGCCCCGGGGTCCGATGGCCTGACCACAATATTCTACAAAACCTACGTCGAGGAATTAGCCCCCAAGCTGCATGAACTATATGTGGAAGCACTAGAGGCGGGAGAACTGCCGCGGTCGCTACGTGAGGCAATTATAGTCACTCTGGCAAAGCCGGGTAAACCGGAGGATGAACTAGACTCCTACAGGCCACTCTCCCTGATCAATGTTGATGTAAAGATTTTTGCGAAATTGATCGCTAATAGGCTGCAGCCTCTGCTACCATTAGTTGCCCGCCCCGACCAGTCGCGATTTATACCGGGCCGGTCAACGGCACACAACCTCAGAACCCTCTTCTCGGTATTGCATTATCTACATCCGGACGTACATGCAGCGGCAGTGTTTTTGGATGCCACAAAAGCATTCGACACCTTGGAGTGGCATTATTTATTTGCTATATTAGAGCGCATGGGGTTCAGCCCATTGTTCCTGGACCTGATTAAACTCCTGTATACAAAGCCAGTGGCTCGTGTGAGGGTGAATGGTCTTCTCTCTGACCCGTTTCCTATCTCTCGCGGAACGAGACAGGGATGCCCGCTCTCCCCATTACTCTTTGCTATCGCAATGGAGCCACTTGCAGCTAGGATCAGGCAGCATCACACCGCGAAAGGAATCAGCTTTAGTGCAAGGAGTTTGCTGATATCCATGTACGCTGATGATGTTACACTGTACATATTGAATCCAGCACATAACCTCGATCCAATCCTGAGAGAATTTATTAGATTTGGGGGCCTCTCCGGTTTGGCTATTAACTGGTCGAAGTCGGTGGTTTTCCCACTGACCGACAATACAACACAAGTGACGTCGGAATTTCCGCTGAAATGGGCAACGGAACCAGTGAAATATCTGGGGGTTTGGATTAGCAGAAAAATGCAGGAGCTGTGGGAGATGAATTATGGCCGTGCTATTTCCTGGCTGGAGGGGAAGGTTGCAGCCTGGGCGAAATTGCCGCTCTCATTGGCCGGAAGGATAGCGGTTGCAAAAATGGTGGTATTGCCAAAGTTTTTATACCTCTTCGTCAATGTTCCTCTCGTGCTCACAAAGCCCTTTTTCACTACTCTGCGATCCCTGCTGATCTCCCTGGCTTGGGCAGGAGGACAGGCAAGGATAGCCTGGGAATTGCTCACGCTGCCTCTGGGGCAGGGGGGACTGGGAGCACCTGACATGCAATTATATGCCTGGAGTGCACAAGCTCAATTTTTACACTTTTGGGTGCACCCCACCCCATTTCAGCCACATGTGGCAGTAGAGGAAACTATGACTCGCCCTTTGCCATTGCAGGTCGCACTATTCGGGACGTACAAACGCCCACGTGAAGGAATAGACACGGTCGAGACGCTACGATGGGCATGGCATAGCTTGCGGGAGAGAACATGTGCACCAACCCTTTATGCGCCATCCATCCCCCTGGCAAAAAATCCAATGCTTTTCCCCTCCGATGCTGGGCTGGGAGGAAAATTAGCGAGCACGATGAGCCTGACCACTTTCGAGGACATTTACCCTGGGGGGCAGTTTAGACCACCCCCAGACGCCGGGGAAGATGGTTTAGTGCCATTTGCTGAAATGTTCGCATACCATAAACTCAAAACGGCATGCCGGTCGTTACACAACACATTCCCGAACGCTCCACCCACACTAGCGGCTTTAGAAAATATATATGTGCAAGCTTCCCCACGGAGACTAATAACCAGAATATACAATCATATGCAGACATCAGCCCCCGTTAAACACCCGCATGCATGGGCGATCTGGAACGCTGAACTCGCATCCCCATTATCGGAGGAGCAATGGCTCTACTGTTGTGGCCAGCTCAGGGCACTGTCCCCGAATTATAGACTTCGTCTTATACATTTTAAATATTTACACAGGATTTACAGAACACCAATCAGTCTACATAGGATGGGGCTGAAAGACGAGGACAGTTGCTGGCGCTGCGGTATGGCACAGGCCGGGTTCCTTCATGTAGCATGGGACTGTCCAAGACTGGGGGCGTACTGGGTAAACGTAGGTGATATCGTACAGCAGATAACAGGCGTAGCTGACACCCTCACTCCCCTGCATGGACTGTTAGGATACGTAAAGGACACACCTGCAGAATATAGGAAGCTACACGCTATGCTTTTACTGTTTGCGAAACGCCACGTGGCCCTCCATTGGGGCAGCAGGAGAATCCCAACCAAGGAAGATTGGCTTAGGGATGTGGTGTTTGGTCAGACCCAGCTATCCACATACTGGGAATTGATGCCTACCGCCTCCAGACCGAAAGATATTTGGAGACCATTTATAGATTGGATACGCGAGAATAGTAGTCCAACAGCTGCCCCGACATGTGCGGAAATCTGAGGATATTAGGATTGGAGTCATACAGATTAGTCCCTGGCAATAGAATATTTAAAGGTGCGGGTTGGTGTTGGACCTAGATAGGCTGAATGAACTACAGATCGAGGTGTACTGAGGAGGTTATCAGGGTATATCCATTATTACGGAGCTGAAATCGAACTAACTGCTATAAATGAAAGGAAGCTATTATGAAAGAAGAATACTTGAGTACCTAAAGTCTTTGATTCGATTCTTAACCATTTTCTTCCTATTCTCTATCTCAAAGATGCAAACATTCGACTGTATTGAACTATCATGTAAAATTGCTTTCCAAAGGCACTGCGGGAGCATGAATGAAGCACTGCTGTTGTATTTTGTTCCTGAAATGCAAATAAACAAATTCACAAAAAAAAAAAGTAATGAAAAAGTTTGTTTGGAAGGCAAAGAGGACAAGGGAGGTGAAACCATTTAGGGGCATAGAAGTGTGAGTGGGGTCTCATCATCTTCTCAAACCTTAAGGGCTGTCTGGCATGAAACACACTATTGTAGCAAGAAGGATGATGTTAAACTAAACGTAAAGAAAACTGGAGATTCTGACTTTACTTCTGGTAACAAAGGCTTGGAGGAAAAAACAAATCTGAACTGTCTCATTTCAAACACAATTCTTTATGTGACAATCTTCTATTGATTTAGTATTTTTATGCCACATTTCTTTGCAACCTTTAAGCACATATGAAAGGGATACCGTTTAGAGACAATTGAAGTCATTTAGACCCTGGAGGGCTGTTCTCGGTTCTGCCTCAGCAGCAGAGGGATGTATTCCACTGCCCCAGTGGACACAGAGCCCTCCATATTGAGATGTGCCGCTTGTCTGGTGGACAACTCAATGCCTTTAGAGGGACAGCCACCACAGCAGCACCTCTGAAGCCACTGAAAATCTGCTGTCCGCCCACGATGTTTCATACGGTCCCTCAGCAAACTATTTTATTTTACACAAACAAAGAAAAAACTAATGACCCTGACACCCTGGGAGTTTTTACGGTTCTGGCCCATCGGGATTTTCCTGTCATCCTGAAAAGAAAAAACAAGCATTTGCAATGCAATAGGTCTCGCATTTGTTAGAGTTAGAGCTTTGGCTTTGTAAATGACAATGTCTTTTACCTATTCGTTTTGGTTGGAGTGCAGTGGCCTTTGGGACGTTATAAGTGTTTAGCGATGCCAGGAGGCCGTGTGGGGGGGCCACTGTTGTGCTAATTATTTACACACCTCTGCCTGGTGAGGAGTGAGGACCCCCCCGTTTACTGTCTTCAGCTTGGGGACGGAGGAGAAGGGCAGACGTATGTGAAAGGAAGATGGGGAGATAGCATGAAGAGAGAGTTAGGTGGGGTGAGGGGGCGAAGAGAGGGTTAGGGGGTGAAGAAAGGGTTGGGTGAGGAGATGGTAGAACAGAAAAGGGAGAACACGGAATGAGCAGAAAGGTGGGACACGGATACAACCATTGTGGTTAGAAAGAAAAAAAAAAAAAAACAGAACACACACGAACCCGAGGAGGGCCACAAGAGGCAGGAGGAATAGAGAGAGAAGAGACTGAAATGGAGAAGAAGAGAAGACAATTGAGCAGAAAATGGGAGGAACAGTGTGACTGAGTGACATCATGTGCACACGCCTAGGTGCCTCGAAGCCAGCAGCAGCGCAGTGCTTGGTGACTAGCGGTCTCCTTGATGGCTGCAGTGCGTTTGTAACTTGGTAGTGCACACTGTGACCGAGTAGCTGCCACTGCACAGTGTACTTGGTTACTGCCTCTAGGCACTGTCTAGTGAGTGTTGTGGCTTCCACTGCACACTGTGGTAGTGACGCTTTGTGCAGCGCCGAGAGTGCAGCTGTCATTACCGCAAGGCGCTGTCCGTACCATGGGGCTTGTGTGAGGGTGCTACGAAGGCTGCCTGCCAAACAGTACATGACTGTCACTGATAGCGCGAAGAGAGGGTTAGTTGAGGTGAGGGGCGAAGAGAGGGTTAGTGGGTGAAGAGAGGGTTAGGGGGCGAAGAGAGGGTTGAGTCAGGGGACGGTAGAGCAGAAAAGGGAGAACACGCAAGGAACAGAAAGGTAGGCCACGGATACAAGCACTGTGGCGAGAGAGAGAGAAACAAGAATAAAAGTTAAGCAAGTACACGCAAGGAACAGAAAGGTGGGACACGGATACAAGCACTGTGGAGAGAGAGGGAAACAAGAATAAAAGTTAAGCAAGTACACGCAAGGAACAGAAAGGTGGGACACGGATACAAGCACTGTGGAGAGAGAGGAAACAAGAATAAAAGTTAAGCAAGTACACGCAAGGAACAGAAAGGTGGGACACGGATACAAGCACTGTGGAGAGAGAGGGAAACAAGAATAAAAGTTAAGCAAGTACACGCAAGGAACAGAAAGGTGGGACACGGATACAAGCACTGTGGAGAGAGAGGGAAACAAGAATAAAAGTTAAGCAAGTACACGCAAGGAACAGAAAGGTGGGACACGGATACAAGCACTGTGGAGAGAGAGGAAACAAGAATAAAAGTTAAGCAAGTACACGCAAGGAACAGAAAGGTGGGACACGGATACAAGCACTGTGGAGAGAGAGGGAAACAAGAATAAAAGTTAAGCAAGTACACGCAAGGAACAGAAAGGTGGGACACGGATACAAGCACTGTGGAGAGAGAGGGAAACAAGAATAAAAGTTAAGCAAGTACACGCAAGGAACAGAAAGGTGGGACACGGATACAAGCACTGTGGAGAGAGAGAGAAACAAAGAATAAAAGTTAAGCAAAGCCTGGCGAAAGACGCAGCCGCCATAATTACAGTAAACATCTCTTCAGCCTGAACTCTCGCTCTGTATGCAGAAGCCCCAGTCATGGACACGGCTTCCTGAAGGGGTTAAATATCAACTTATCCTGTTCAGTAGACCGAAATTCACCCTTTGCACCAAGCCGGACGCTGGCCATGCTCCGTAGCCGCACTAAGCCAGGAAGAAGGTAGTGTAGCACCAGGCAGAACAAAAGAAAGTCCTTGGCCGGGGAGGCACTGCAATGGAAACAACCGAATGCACAGGATCTCTATGCTGCAGTTTAGCCTGGGACCTGGAGAAGGCTGGCTCTGACACTGATTTTCCAGTAGGGACAAGACACAGTAAGTACTTGGTATCGAGAAATGCTGCGCCGCAGGTTTACGTTGTCCATATTCAAATGGATTCTTGCTTTTAACTTTTGACTCTTCTACAAACGGAGCCCTATGAGCTTCAGGATCCTGCGAATGTTGGACGCTGCGGGACATTTCTGTTCTCTGCTCTTGCTCGCTGTTATCAGACAGGCACCGTGTACACAAACACAGCATGGTGGAAACCAAACACGTCTGCGTCAGAAAGATTTCTCTCCGATAAACAACTCTGCTCAGTGCTGTTTGCGGGGATCCCAAATAACATTTGCCTGCAACCTACCCTGTGACATGCGGCTCTTTCACTGCACTTGTGCTAAACCACGATATGTTGTTTTTCAAACCCTTAGAGTCATGTGAAGGAATGAAAAGCTTTTACCGTGCCAGGCAGTGAGCTGGTTCATGCCGCAGAGCCGTGGCAGTCTAGCAGAAAGTTTGGTGTCATTTCATTTCAAGCACTCGGAGGCTTTTTGCAGGGTGTGGTGAGCTGTGCAGACGGAGCCTTCTGTGGCAGCTTGTGAGGGCAGTGTACATGCATGTGAAAAGTTCTCCGAGCACCGCCCGTGGCCTCCGGAAGGGGCCGCCATGATTTAAGATTAAGCGCGGTGGCCGTGAGGCGGGCGCCACGCTGATCTTAAACAAATAGTAATAAAAAAGCATGTGCGTGCATTAAAAAAATGCATTTTAAAAGCACGCTAAGCCTGGAAGAATAAGTAGCAGGGCAGGAGGGCTACAAAAACAAGCGTGGCGCGGTCGGGCCGCAAAAGTGAAAACGGCCCGACTGGCAAATTCCACGGCAAATTAATGAAATAATCAAGCGAGGTCCCGAAAGTGAAAGAGGACCACGCTGCCTGCAGCCGGAGCATGGGGATCTCTTGTCTTTATGGGGCCATGTGTTTCTAATTAGAAAGGGCCATGTGTTTCTAATTAGAAACACATGGCCCCATAAAGATAAGAAAGTGCTTTGCGACAGCAGCAAAGCAGGCGAGCCAGTCCGGCTCGCAGGTGAAAGGGCGTCAACCAAAAACCCTCATTTCCAATGGCAGGCCACCGTTTAGCATAAACGGTGACGCCAGCCAATGGAAATGAGGGGCGGGGCTTCAAGCCCTCTTCTGAAAGTCCTTGTAAGCAAAAAATCTCGCCGAGCGAGCTACGCATGTGCGCAGCAACGCTAGGCGAGACTTAAAAAGGATATCAGAATATCCGCCCCAAATAGGGTGGCTGGTCTGAGGTACTTACATCGACAGTCCCTTGGGTGTTAGGTTTCCACTGCGAAGCCAGCTGGGGCAGGTTTATTTACCATGTCCTCTACGACAAGTGATGGAGAACCGTCTTGGTAATCCTCACACCAAAACATGATAGCTAAAGGACATTGTCAGACCGCAGGGGTCTAGTGCAGTGTGCCTACAACCCTAGCTGCACTTGTGCAAACAGGGTCACTGTGCATGCATTTGTAGGATGTGAGAGATTGAACAACTGAGGAATGCACAAAGCCAGGTAGGAGAGTGGGCTCAGGTCTGTTTTTAATTACAACTAGTTGTAGGAGAGAGCTATGCTTTTGTAGGGTCTTATTATGAATTGTCTGAAAATGTTGTTTTGATGTTTTTCGGTCATTCGGATCCATGCGCATCATTGCTCCTGAAGAGGTGTCTAAAATGTTGTGAAGAAGTGACAGACATAGGAGATAAGACACACTTATGCAGGCATCTTGTGCATATGTGGTATAGAAAAGAATATAGAAAGTTAAAATGCACCCAGAATAGTACAATTTCTTAATGCTGAGCCTTTATGATGACTTATGGAACACTTAAGTGGGTAAAAGAAATCGCTGAAAAACATAAGGTGGTCTTTAGGAAGGACCTGGCTGAGTTGAAGGGGATGATTAAACCTTGGATTTAATCTATACATTTGGGGGAGGTAGCAAAGAAATTAGCGCAGTGCAGGGGTAGGAAAAATCATGAAGTGCACTTCAGGACAATATAAGAAAAATGACTTACGGCTTCCATGTTTTAACGATTTATTCAAGAGAGGAATGGAATGCATCAACTCTCTCTATGTAGAGTGCAGCAGGAATGCAGAAGGCGCGAGTGGGTAAATGGATGGTGATGTTGGCACCCCAAAAACTAAGGTAGTCTGACAGTAAGTATTCAGTGATGGAGAAATCTACTATTGTGGGGAATTCTGGGCATCTGTGCAGGGAAGGAAATTCTTGCTATGCAAAGACCACATGCCGTAGGTGTAAGTGTTGTTACATAGAGGTGCAAGCATATTAGTGGGTGGCTGCCTGAGTGAGTACCACCTAAGTAAGGGTGGCTTCCCAAGAGAGAACCACCTAAGAAAGGAATACTTTCTGGACCAGAAGAAAGCAACAGTGGACCGTCTACCACAGTTGTCAAAGCCAACAGAGAAGGAAGGTGAATGGGCAGTTGGGGATGAACTGGAGAGTGTAATGGCCAGCGTGGTTCACGAACGAGCTGTTCGAGCAGGAGTGGGTGGATGCATGGGTGGAGGATGAGAGACTATGGGTTTAAATTAGGAGAATTTGGGGGCGAGGTCTGGCCATGCAGGAAGATGGCCGCCTGAGCGTCGAGCTCCGCTTCAGGAGGGGCTCCGAAGGGAGGAGACGCTCTCTTCAACGCGCCTAGGACCCCGGCGCCGATGTTTATAAAAAGCTAAGTGTGGCGGCAGCGGCTGGGCTGATTTTCAAATGTCTCCGCCCTCGTTTGGTGCCCATATTTGACGCGACGGTCTTCTCCTCATAAGATGCGCGTCAGGCCTTTCTCTGGAACGCAAATCCCCGGCCCTTGCGTAGCTGGTGCGCGCTACCTTTTCTTCATGTGGGGCCTGCCTCAGCGCGAGCGTTGCTGAAGAAACGGCATTCTCTTAGGCTCCCGCTCCTCCTCGACTAATGGTAAGGCCTCTTCAAAGAATTATTTGACATGCCTTCCTAAAGCCTCAATAAATCATCTTCTACAAGCAGCTTTAAAAGCAGAACACTTCAGAGTGCATGCCTTTCTGGAGCCCCAATACATAACCTAAATTATTAGCGGGCAATTTAAAAAAAAAAAAAACAGAGCATTATATTCAGCATTTTTGCGAATAATATCCTCAGAATATCATAAACCCACTTCAAAGCTCCTTATATTAACGCTGCCATTCAACGCTATATTCAGGCCACCTCAGCCTTAATTCTTTGTGGTTGGAGCCCCCTGCATTATTTATTAATAGCGTTACTCCTAGGCACCTCCTGCAGTGATTAATTAATTTCTGGTGCTACTGGCTCTTGACCTGAGGTGACTTTTTTCCGGCTATTTGCGCACATTATTTTTGCAACTTCTGCAAGACACTGACAGGAACAATTATCTGTGACGCCTTCTAAATCTTGAATCTTTGGCGCTCTGTCATTATTACAGTGTCTCCTCATGAGGTTCCCTCTAATATAGTACGCAACATAATAACAAACACAGTAATTTTCACATTGCTGCTAGATTAAGATCTGCTACGCCTTTTTATGCAAAATTTTCTTCACAAACTAAGCTCCTTCTGGCGTGTAATTTTTGCATTAAATGCGTTACTACTACGATAGTGGTCTCTCAAAAGTGAAGGTGCAGTGACTACCACATCCACAAGACAGTTATCCTTACCTATAACTTCTCTGGTTCTCTGATTCTGTCACAGTTCACGGTCTCATTACTGATTTCTATTCAGTGCACCTGTTTCATTTGCCAAACTTAGTCACTGCTATCACCTAGACAAGAGGTCTAGTGCTACTGCTATTAGTATTCTTTTAATATACAGCAGACAATTTCCAAATGCCTAAATATAAGAACGAGAACAAAAATTCCAAGCAACCTCTTTTCGCAGAAGTTCTCAAACAATCACAAATTGTGTCTGCGCAAGGCTCAGCCTCATCAATATCTAATCCGTCTTTGGCCACCTCCTCTACAATGTCAGGGGAAACTATGGATCACATTTTACAAGAAATTTCAACTATCAGTTGTCGTTTGACAGATATGGACATTAATATATCCTCTCTCACCACAGAGGCCAAATCAATCAGAGCAGAGATCGTACAATTTAATACTAAAACAGACGCATTAGACCAACGATTAACAGCAGTAGAAACCAGGATTGATTCCATGCAAAACAGAGATCAAGATCTCTTACTTCTCCGCAGTAAGCTCGTTGATCTAGAAGATCGCAGTCGGCGAGACAATATCCGCTTTTTTGGCTTTCCTGAAAAGACTGAAGGTCAGAATGCTAGAACGTTCTTATGTAATGTCCTTCCCAAGTTACTGGATCTCACCTTCAATCCACCGCTTGAAATTCAGCGTGCTCATCGTATCGGTCCTCTGCGTACTGCCTCAGATTCTCAACCGCGACCCCTCATTGCTTGCTTTTTGAGGCATGAACAAGTACGACAAATATTAATGGCAGCACGCACACAAGGTTCATACATCTATGCTGGCTATGAAATCCGCATTGCAGCGGACTTCTCGCGAGAAACTAACGACCGGAGAAAGGCTTTCCTCTCCATGAGGCCACAGTTGCGGAAAATGGACATTAAATATGGTTTGTTTGATCCTGCCCGTTTTCGCATCACCAAAAATGGCGAATCCAAAGACTTTTATAATCCTGAAGATTTGCAACACTTTATAGATGACCTGCGCATTCAGGACATGGACATACAGCATACTCCTATTGAACAGTCTTTTCACGGTTCTCAACATCCTCCACAGCTATCAGATACTCGACGTCGCCCCACTAGTGAAGTTCATCACCGTGGCAGAGACATTGAAAGAACAATTTGCACTCATGAAGACAAAATCTATGCCCTTCAGACAGTCTCTACCTTTACGCAAGATCTACATAGAGACAAATCCCGATCTCCCTTAAAATCTGCTTCGGATGAAGAATGACCTCAATAATATTAATATTTTACTATAGATATGATCGATAGTTCATATCTTCTTTACAACTTTTTTCCAGCTTCTCACATCGGAGTCGGACTATTATGGGGGTTCTTCTGCTTTACCGCACAATTTTTTTTCCATCTAGGGTGGTTGAAGGATTATATATTATCTGTTATTTATTACAACGTATTATCAGATTTTACCTTGCATAACATCTATTTTATCTGATATTAAATGCTTTGGTTCAATGTTTAATTCTCAACATGTAATTTACTTAACCTTCTCTATATTTTAGGATTATAGATATTTTACTATATACTTTTACGTCTTATTAACCTTGATCTTCCTTTTTAATAGTCAATGTTCTCTATGTTATTATATATTAGATAATATTTATCTTTATAACTGCATTTTGTATCTATACTGTTCTGCGCTTGACTACTGATATGCCTTTTCTTATATTTATAACTAGTTTTATAGAGGATTATTTATTGCTTATTATTTCTGGTTATATACCATATGATCCTCACTCCCATATCATTCATTTTACCTATCAATGCACGCTTAGGTTTATTGTCTAAAATTTTCAAAATGTCATTTGATTAATTTTTCTTACTATTTTAGGATCATAGATATTTCACTACATACTTATATCTCTTATTAGATTTGCTCTTTCTTTTTCAATAATCAATACTATATATAATTAGCTCCTTTGTTAATATACTTTTCTTTAATATTATTCCCGTTAGGATTATGTTTCTCTTTACACAAACTCCATTTGGAGACAAGTACGCTCTTTCTTATATTCTGCTCAGCCGGAATATAGTCTTAAAAGGGTATATTTTCCTAACAGGTATAATTATAGTCAATATCATTTATATAACTCTTTTAACTTCCTAGCATCAATAGTTGATCATGATATGGCTCTTATGTTTTATGCCACCTAACTAGATGAATTGATTATGTCTTATTTTATTTATTTATTCCTACTTGACTTTACTTCTTTAATAACATTTATCTTTATATTTGTATCTAAGTTTATACTACTATCTTTAATACAAAGCGTACTTATTGCTTACTGTATCTTATTTATAATTGTACATTCTTAATCACTTTTTCACACTATACTTATATTTCTCTGTTACTGACTTTCAACATATCTTGTGTCTAACAATGTATTCTATTAGCTTTCATCTTTTCCTTTTCAATGGTTCTTCTCCTTTATTTCTTTTCACTCATATTTCTATTTATATTCATATCTAAATCTATATTACTATTACTCATTCAAACATATTTATTGTTTACTGTATCTTATTTAAAGTTGTAAATTATTAATCAATTGTTACACATTTTGTGCTTGTACGTATGCATTAATGAATTTATGAATCTTTTAATGTATATCTATGTATTCTATTAGCTCACGCCTTTTTTTTTGCTGTTCTCTTCCAACTTCTCATTACCATTTATATACATATTTGTATCTAACTTTATCTTACCATTCTTAATATAAACATATTTATTGTTAAATGTATCTTATTCACAGTTGTACATTATTAGTAACTTGTTCCACATTTTAGCTTATATTTATGTGATATTGAACTTATATATATTTGAACTTATATATATTTTAATGTATATTTATGTATTCTGTTAGCCTTCGTCTCTTCCTTTCAACAGTCATTCCTATACAAGCTTGGCTCTTTACATCCTCTTTACACACACTTGGCTCTTCAGATCTTCATTTTTCTCCTACATAGTCCTTATTAAATCTCAACCCTCCTGACGGAGCTCCTACCCGCGGCGGTGCTCTAGTGAGCCCAGACCCGCGGCTAAAGTTAAACTTTTTGTTTTTTCTTTTTACAGTTTGTTTGTTTGTTTTTCTTACTTCTGATCTCTTATTCTTTGGCAACTCTCTCCTATTACATCTTATTACTCTATACGTTATTTTAATAGTACTCTTTTATTTTCCCTTTCCCCGTTTCCTCTCACATCTTGGATTAATCAACTACTAAATTCCGCATCAGCTCTCTAATTCACTCCTTTTTCTATCTTAGTTCATTACTTACTCAATTTTTTCAAGAGTACTGGTCTCCATTTGGGATATGGCTGACACTCATTCTCTGCGTGTCATAACATGGAATGTTCACGGTTTAACGCACTATATCAAAAGGAAAAAAGTTCTTTCTTATTTGAACTCAAAAAAGGTAGATGTGGCTTTACTCCAGGAAACTCATCTTGATGCGTCAGAATCCGAAAAATTGCGCAGAGAGTGGGTGGGTAAAGTATATCACAGCAGTATTCATGCGGAAAGGCCCTCAGACACTGCTCCCATTCGTAAATGTGGTGTGGCAATTCTTATTCGTAAATCTTTACCAGTTACAATATCGAAAACCTGGGAAGACCCAGATGGCAGATATGCGTTTGTCAAACTACGCATCAGCGACACACATTTTTGTGTAGGATCAGTTTATGCCCCGACGGGTGCGAAAAAATCATTTCTTCTTCAATTGAATCGTATTTTATCAGAGATAGGTGCTTCCCAATATCTCATTGGTGGGGATTGGAATATAGTCAGAGACCCAGTTTTGGATAGAACAGGCCCTTTTGATAAGAATAATGCAGCAGATAGAGCTCTTATGGGCGACATCATTGAAGATCATGGCCTGATTGATCATTGGCGTCTATCCCATCCGACTGATACTGAAGATTCTTTCATATCCCCCACTCATGGAACTCTCTCTAGACTAGATTACTTTTTAATCTCTCAAAGGGTGGTTCAGCTAGTTCACGAGTCCCATATCTTGGAAGCGTCAATTTCTGATCACTCCCCAGTTCTACTATCCCTCCAAACAGGACTGGCTACACCGGGATGCAAACCTTGGAGAATGAATATTCAGCGTCATAAAACCCCTACGGGTAAACAGCTTAGAACTAATCTTCAAAACTATCTTTCCCTTAATCAAGGGTCCGTGCATTCAGGCAGAATCTTGTGGGCTGCAGCCAAGGCTACCATTCGGGGTCAACTTATGAAGGATGCTGCACAGGCCAATAGGCAAAATGCTGCTCGGCAGAGAGTCCTAGAGCACGCTATTGAGACATTTACTCAACTATATACTAAAAAACCTCTTTTACAGCATCGCAAATCACTAGAACAAGCACGTATGGCATTGAACAACCTTTTTACATCTAAAGCTGAATATGCTTTACAAAAAATGAAAGGACGCCACTATGAACAGGGGGAAAAAGCAGGGCGACTTTTAGCGGCTCAGTTGCGACAACGAGAGGTTGCAATGGCTATTCCAGCTATAAATACATCTGGGGGGACCATGTCGACTCGTCCACAAGATATTGTTAATGAATTTGCTTCTTATTATCAATCATTATATACCTCAGGAGCCCAGATAGACCACAACAAAATGCTCTCTTTCCTTTCGGAGGTAGATCTACCTTCTCTTTCTGAGGAGGGCAGGGCACTTCTTGAAGGAGAAATTAGTAAAGAAGAGATCTCACAAGGTATAGCTAAACTCCCATATCATAAAGCTCCAGGGGAAGATGGCTTTCCAGCAGAATTCTACCGTTGGTCAGGTGAACAAATAATTGACAGTTTAGATGCTGCTTTTCAAGAAGCAGACAGCAAAGCCTCTTTAGGCTGTATATCTAATAAAGCGATAATTGCAGTCCTGCCCAAACCAGGAAAAGATCCACTTATTTGTAGCAGCTTTCGCCCCATATCACTTCTCAATTGTGATGCCAAATTTTAGCCAGTATCCTAGCCTCTCGTCTTCGTAAAGTCTTGCCCTCTTTAGTCCATCATACCCAAGAGGGATTCATGCCTGGACGTTCCTCTCGGAATCATCTGCGTACTTTGGCGCATACACTCCACTCTGCCAGATCCCTTCAGGATGATGCGTTGGCGTTATCACTTGATGCCGAAAAGGCATTTGATCGAGTGGAATGGCACTATCTCTTTCAAATCTTGGAGAAATTTGGTTTGGGATCCCAATTTATAGACAAAGTAAAGCTACAATATCAACACCCTACTGCTCAAGTTAATTGTGGAGGTTTCCTCTCAGACTCCTTTCCAATTTGTAGAGGAACACGTCAAGGCTGTCCCCTTTCCCCTCTTTTATTCCGCCTTGCTTTAGAACCCCTAGCAGCAGCAATTCGTCAATCAAGCAATATTGTAGGTATCCCTCTTCCAGTGGGGAACTCGAAAATGTATTTATATGCTGATGACATATTACTCACTATTACTGCTTTGCCTCGTTCCCTGCCTTCATTGTTTAAAATCATAGGAGAATACTCCTCTTTCTCTGGTTACAAAATCAATTGGGATAAGAGTGAAGCACTTCCCATATCAGATGGCACTACCAAAACAGCTATTCAGGGCTTTCCCTTTCACTGGCAATGCTCACGTCTACAATACCTGGGTATTCTAGTGAATAAAGGGACGGCTGGAATGGTTGCGGACAATATCGGTCCTTTAATTACACAGATGCAACATGATTTTGATAAATGGAGGGTATTGGGATTATCTATGTGGGGCAGGGTTCAAGCTGTAAAGATGGTCACGCTTCCGCGTTTCCTTTATACACTTGGAATGCTCCCTCTTCAGAAACCTTTACCCTCACAGCGCCTTATAGATTCTAAGATTAAATCTTTTATCTTGGGATCTACCAAACCTCGTCTAGCTGTACATAAATTGAAAACACATCACTCTAATGGAGGTCTGAGTCTCCCATCAATAGAACACTACAATTTGGCGCTGCAGTTATCTCAAATCACATATATGTTGCAAGATGATTCTCACACACCACAATGGGTACATGTAGAACGTCATCTATTGTCCGCTGAACTTGGTCTCTCAGCTTTTTATGACACAGGTACCAGTCGCCAGGATCCTCACAATCCACTATTGGTTGCAATGCGCAAAACATGGCAGAGAGCTCACCGCCTTTTGGGTTTTAATTCACGCATTCATGTCAAAGCCCCAATCTGGAACAATACAGCCATACGCGTTAAAGGAAAAACTATCTCCTGGCCCCAATGGAAACAGGTGGGTATTTTTACTTTAGATCAACTTCTGCATGATGGTGAACTCAAACCCTTTGCACAATTGTCTGAAGAATTTGGTCTTCCATTACATCAAGCAACGAATTATACTCAACTTCATCTCTGCCTTAACAAAGTTCTAGGATCACATCCATGGTCCCTCCAAACTTCACCAATAGTATCCTACCTATATACCTGGGGGACTCATAAAGGGGTTATATCTGGTTTATACAAGCTATTTACACTACAACTATTTTCCCAACCCTTATCAAGTGCTCTCCGCCTCAAATGGCAAACACGCTTATCGGTTACTTATGATGATGAAGAATGGATTGAACTTCTGGAAAATTTAAATAGAGGGGCCAGAGACGCATGACTGAAGTTTTGCTTGTTTAAAATTTTACATGATTGGCATTGGTCTCCAGCAAAATTAAATAAAGCTGGACTTCTCCCTCATACCAATTGTTGGAGATGTGAAGCTCCTGGTTGCGACATAGTCCACATTATCTGTACTTGCCCTATGGTTCAATCCTATTGGTCCTATATAGGCCAGGTTTTACAACACACTTTGCCTCTGGGTTTACCGTTAACACCAGCTACCATCCTCTTGCACGATTTACGAACTTCACCACACCTTTCCAAACCGCAATGCCGTCTTTTACATACTGCTCTAGCCACAGCTAAAATATGTATTTTACGACAATGGAAATCTCCGATTCCACCCTCCCATGAGTCTTGGTTGGTGACTATGGTTCAAACTGTCTCCTATGAAAGAGTCATTTATACTTTGCATGACCAGACAGAATTATTTAATCAAGTCTGGGCCCCCTTTTTGCAAATGAATACTGATTCTGTGATAGACAATGTTGCTCACCCTATAATGGATACTACAGTACCGTAACTGGTCTCTCCTTATTTTTCTTTCATCCCTGTTTTTTCTTCTTTTTCTTGCTATTCTCTTTATGCCTCCTTCCCTCTCTCAACCTCATTGTTACAGGTTTGGGTAATTACACTGGGAAGATTTGATAAATCCCCTCCTATCTTGTATCCTATATCTTCTATCTTGTATTTATATAATTCTTTCATAGAGTATACTATATTATATGTTCTGTTCTATTATACTATATCACATTTATATTTTTCTTCATTACTATTGCTTTCGTATTTAATCATTTTCCTGTCCCCCTTCATTCTCTACTCTTCATCTTTATCATTCATTATTGGAGTTTATCAGACTACCTACTGTTCTTGCTCATAATTGGGCTTATATATTTTCCTAATATTTTATTATTGTATTATCTGTCTTCTAGTAAGATAAATTTGATTGTCCATCTAATAATCCTTTTTCTTCAGATTTATGGATATATGCACCTTTCTGAATTAATTCATTTAACTATTTATACTATTATGCAATGTAATCCGAGTTCTTGTATTACAAACTCTTGTATTGTATTATATTTATAAAATACTAATAAACAATTTCAACACATAAATTAGGAGAATTTGAACCTCATTATTTTCAACCACGGAGAAAAACTGCAGAAGATCTTTCCTTAGAAGGTCAACTAGGAACACCTAGGTATAGATTTGTGCCACCTAAATTTTGAAGTGTCAAGTTCATGGAAAGAGCATGGAGCATTTTAGTCATCTGAAGAGACTCTGATGGAGCACTGGCGGGTCAAGCATAGAACAGGAAGCAGAGCGTCTGGTGGATGGACATGTGTCCTGTATTACGACTGGCAAAAAAACATGAACATCTCCTGTGACTTTGACACCTTGGTGGATTCTACCAGGAACTCACGGTTTAAAACATCGTGCCTTCTTTACGGTTTTTCATGGAATATGTAGGGCATCTGATAGAGGGACATGGGTCCTGTAGTAAGACCGGCAAAAAAACATGAACATCTCCTGTGACTTTGTCGCCTTGCTGGATCCTAGCTGGAACTCAAGGTTTACAACAACGTAGCTTTTTCGCCAGTTCTCAAGGAACACTAGCTTTCTGAGTTGTCAAACTGTACTTGTGTTGGCACCAACTCCTGGCTGGGTCTTTCTTTATTCTAGAGGTTTCCACACTTGAAACTGTCAAGGACAATTAATTTCACATGAAACAAAGGAACATTTCGGGCAGTGGGGGAACAAAGCGAGAGCTGGCGCCATTGTACCCACCTCAATGGAAGTGTCAAAGCGAAGGAGTGAATAGTGACTGTGCAATGTATTCGGTCGGCTGCGGTGGGGGAGTGTATTTGATGCAAGCACCACAGGACATGTTGTGGGCCGACTGCACAGCCCTGCATGCTGAGACAGGGAAAGCTCTAATTCAATTCAGAAGGGGGAAGCACGACTATTCTCCAAAAAGGAGTGAGGGCAGGAGAAAGAGTGAGATGTGTGAGCGAACATGGACATGTCAAGCAGTAGAAGATCAAAGACAATGTGGAGAGAGATCATGTATTGCAAGTAGGGGGCATTACAGGTATGAAGAAGCCGGATATAGGAAGAAAGTCTGGACCTGGGTCCTCCAACTTTGTTCAGTCAACAGGAAGGCGATGGTGCTACAAGGCGGAGGAGTGCAAGGGTCAACATTGATGTCGGCGATTCCTTCAATTTGCCAATATCTCTATAAGAATCTGGGGTCCAAAGTGCAAAAGAAAAGCTGGAAAAATAAAACAACCACACTGCGACTCTATGGCTGCCACGTGGCGATGTAAGTTTAGGATCCAGATTTCTTCACGGAAGGTCTGCAGGAGTTTCTCCACCACGGAAAATTCCATTCCTTCCTTCTTACTTTCCTTCCATTTTATCCTCTCCATGTTTTCTTTCTTCCACTTTTCTCTCGTTCTTTTCAATGCTCTTTCCCTCCTGCTTTCTATTTCCTTCCATCGTTGGCTCTCCTTTGCATTTTTCTTTACACACTTGTTTCGCGCTCTCACGTTTCCTCTACGACTTTCTCTCAGTAACCAAGTTTGGTTCCTTGGCCATCGCTTGGCTCCACCCACAACTGTGTCACAAAATCCACCTCCTTGCTATGGGCCTTATTAGCTCTGCTTCTGTTTTCTGACTTGGGGGTCACAGTTCAAAGTTATGAAGAGCAATAAAAAAAATAATTACTCGCCCTGAGATACTATTGTGCAGGTTCTGCTCCTATACTCGGCGCCAAGAAACCATCTGCTGAACGTGCGCTATATAAATATTTTTAACATAACATAACGCAGCCTGGCCGGTGACACCAGCCACTCAAGCTGGTGTAAGGGGTGTTTCACTACACCCTTGCCTTGGAGGTAGAAGTCCGAATTTCTCAAGCACAAAAAATGTTTGTGTAGATGACTGATATTCCATGAAAGTACGACGCCGCTGTGACAGCCGTCAGCCTGCGGACATAGAATCCCTGCAAGCTGCTGCGGCAGGAGCCTCTCCTCCAACCACCACAGCTGTTCTATCCGCAGACAGGAGCGGCTGCCGCACAGCGAAGATGTTGGAGTGGAGGCCGGGGGAGGGGGGATAGGGGGAGTGCGTGGGGGGAATTGAGGGTAAAAATGAGATATAGAGAAAAACCTTCCTTCTCGCTGCCCTGACACCAACCGTCGCCTCGGCGCTTCACTCCCGGCAGTCTCTGGGAAGGCACAGGCTGCCCAGCCAATCCAGACGCTGCTCTCATGCTATGAGAGCAGCGTGCATGAGAGCAGCGCCAGGAGTGGTCTGAGCGGCCTGCTCTGTCGCTCAGACATTGCATGGGAGCCTGCACATGTCTGTTTGGCTGGCCTAAGACGGCCAGCCACACTTATATACGCACTTCTAAGTGCCCACTCCTGCCTGGTATGGCTTGGATTCGCCCCACATCCATGCACGGTCAGCCAGAGCCCCTCACAGAAAAATAAAATGATATTCTTGTTTTAATATTTCATTTTTCTGTGACAAACTATGACCAGTGGGGCGACGCTCCTCTGCCACTATGGAGAAGCCGCCCCTGTCGGCAGATAGAATGATTCCTGTGCCATCGTCAAGAGCAGCTAAAAGCAACCCTGGAAAATGTGTTCATTCCAGCCCCATATTGTACCAAGTGGGTTTAGAATAAATGAATCTTTAGTAGCATGATTAATTGAAATCTTTGTAAGTAGACGACACATGCAGATTCTCTAGACTGTCTGACAGACTTGGGTGTAGAGGGTAGCTTCACTCACTCCAGGATCAGGAGGGCATATGAGGCACCAGTCCACACGGACACGTGTGTTCCCTGAGGGCCGTGTGCACTCTGGACAGCTGCAGAGCCCTCTGTTCACAGACCGAACAGCAGCCTCTGGTCCTCAGGGTACCAGGCATGGGTGTGGCCAGCCCACAACCCCACTGCAGCAGATACTGGACTCACCTCGTATATTCCTCCAAACAGGGACATGAACTTGCTGAGGAGCGTGGCGCACAGGCTGGCGATGTGAACAAAGGGGCCCTAGAAAGAGGAAACAGACAGCAATGTCAGGGACCCTATTACAGAGACCTCAGGTGCAGCATCACAGCTCCACACCCAGCAGCACACCTCCACTCCTGCACCAGTGACCTCACTCACAGCAGCACACCTCCACCCCTGCCCCATCACTGACCTCACACTCAGCAACACACCTCCACCCCTGCACTATCACTGACCTCACACACAGCAGCACATCTCCACCCCTGCCCCATCACTGACCTCACTCACAGCAGCACAGCTCCACCCCTGCCCCATCACTGACCTCACACACAGCAGCCCACCTCCACTCCTGCACCAGTGACCTCACTCACAGCAGCACACCTCCACCCCTGCCCCATCACTGACCTCACACTCAGCAACACACCTCCACCCCTGCCCCATCACTGACCTCACACACAGCAGCACACCTCCACCCCTGCCCCATCACTGACCTCACACACAGCAGCACACCCCCACTCCTGCACCAGTGACCTCACTCACAGCAGCACCCCCCCACTCCTGCACCAGTGACCTCACTCACAGCAGCACACCCCCACTCCTGCACCAGTGACCGCACTCACAGCAGCACACCTCCACTCCTGCACCAGTTACCGCACTCACAGCAGCACACCCCCACTCCTGCACCAGTGACCACACACACAGCAGCACACCTCCACCCCTGCCCCATCACTGACCTCACACACAGCAGCACACCTCCACCCCTGTGCAATCACTGACCTCACACACAGCAGCATCCCCCCACTCCTGCACAAGTGACCTCACTCACAGCAGCACACCTCCACTCCTGCACCAGTGACCTCACTCTGAGGTCACTGGTGCAGGAGTGGGGGTGTGCTGCTCTGAGTGAGTTCACTGGTGCAGGAGTGGAGGTGTGCTGCTGTGAGTGAGGTCACTGGTGCAGGAGTGGAGGTGTGCTGCTGTGAGTGAGGTCACTGGTGCAGGAGTGGGGGTGTGCTGCTCTCTCACAGCAGCACACCTCCACCCCTGCCCCATCACTGACCTCACACTCAGCAGCACACCTCCACTCCTGCCCCATCACTGACCTCACACTCAGCAGCACACCTCCACTCCTGCCCCATCACTGACCTCACACTCAGCAGCACACCTTCACTCCTGCCCCATCACTGACCTCACACTCAGCAGCACACCTCCACCCCTGCCCCATCACTGACCTCACACTCAGCAGCACACCTCTACTTCTGCCCCATCACTGACCTCACACACAGCAGCACACCTCCACCCCTGCCCCATCACTGACCTCACACACAGCAGCACACCTCCACTCCTGCCCCATCACTGACCTCACACACAGAAGCCCACCTCCACTCCTGCACCATCACTAACCTCACACTCAGCAGCACACCTCCACCCCTGCCCATCACTGACCTCACACACAGCAGCACACCTCCACTCCTGCACCATCACTGACCTCACACTCAGCAGCACACCTCCACCCCTGCCCCATCACTGACCTCACACACAGCGGAACATATCCAGTCTTGCGCTATCACTGACCTCAAACAGAGCAGCACACCTCTACCCCTGCCCCATCACTGACCTCACACACAGCAGCCCACCTCCACTCCTGCCCCATCACTGACCTTACACACAGCAGCCCACCTCCATTCCTACCCCATCACTGACCTCACACACAGCAGCACACCTCCACTCCTGCCCCATCACTGACCTCACACACAGCAGCCCACCTCCACTCCTGCACCATCACTGACCTCACACTCAGCAGCACACCTCCACCCCTGCCCCATCACTGACCTCACACACAGCAGCACATCTCCACTCCTGCACCATCACTGACCTCACACACAGCGGAACATATCCAGTCTTGCGCTATCACTGACCTCAAACAGAGCAGCACACCTCTACCCCTGCCCCATCACTGACCTCACACACAGCAGCCCACCTCCACTCCTGCCCCATCACTGACCTCACACACAGCAGCCCACCTCCATTCCTGCCCCATCACTGACCTCACACACAGCACACCTCCACTCCTGCGCCATCACTGACCTCACACACAGCAGCACACCTCCACCCCGGCGCCATCACTGACCTCACACACAGCAGCACACCTCCACCCCTGCGCCATCACTGACCTCACACAGCAGCACACCTCTACCCCTGCCCCACCATTGACCTCACACAGCAGCACACCTTAACTCCTTCCCCATCACTGACCTCACACACAGCAGCACAGATCCAGTCATGCGCCATCACTGACCTCAAACACCGCAGCACACCTCTACCCCTGCCCCCCACTGACCTCACACAGCAGCACACCTCCACTCCTGCCCTATCACTGAGCTCACACAGCAGCAACACATCTACACTCCTGCGCCATCACTGACCTCAAACAGAGCAGCACACCTCCACTCCTGCACTATCACTGACCTCACACGCAGGAGCACACCTCCACTCCTGTGCCGTCACTGACCTCACACGCAGGAGCAAACCTCCACTCCTGCCCCATATTTGACCTCACACACAGCAGCCCACCTCCACCCCTGCCCCACCAATGACCTCACACCGCAGCACACCCACTCCTGCCCCATCACTGACCTCACACACAGCAGCACACCCACTCCTGCCCCATCACTGACCTCACTCACAGCAGCACAGCTCCACCCCTGCCCCATCACTGACCTCACACACAGCAGCCCACCTCCACTCCTTCACCAGTGACCTCACTCACAGCAGCACACTCACTCCTGCCCCATCACTGACCTCACACACAGCTGCACACTTCCACTCCTGCCAGGTCAGTGAGTTTAAGCACAGAAGCAGGCTTCAAATCCTGTCCCACACCACTGTGACCTCTTGCAGAGCTGCAGTACTCCACTAATGCACTATCACTGACCCCACATACAAATTCACCATTACTGACCTCACGTACAAATGCACCATCACTGACTTCGCACAGCAGCAGAACTCCACTAATGCACCATCACTGACCTTGCATACCAATGCACCATCACTGACTTCACACAGCAGGACTCTACTAATGACCAAACAACAATCACACCACCCTCCTCCTCCACTGCTCAGCAAGAGTCACTAGATAGTTCATTCATAATATTTTGATAGCAAAAATCATTTTTCTTTATTCCAATGTATTAACATTTGTAAACAAATATTCCACCAAAAATTCACATATATTTTCAAATAATGCATTACAACGCTACCATTACCCCTAAAACAAATGCATTCATACTAAACACATACCATTCGTAACAAGAGTAAAAACATTCTTCAAATACACTGTGCTTCAACATTATTTAGCAAGAAGACACAAGAGAATTTCCTATAGCTATACGTCAACTGTTGGAAATCGTAATCAAACTCATTGTGTACAAGCAGAACATTTATTTACGGGAATAAATCAGATTGTCTTATTCACATATTACTTAGTATTCTTTTCTTGACATCAAATCATCATACATATTTGTTAAATCCAGTCTTTTAATTATCCATCACGTCTTCATGGGGAGGTAAAATTGTGTGCAGGTGCTGACACGCGTTTCGGTGCCAACCGGCCAAAAAGTCATGTACCTTCTTCAGGGCACACACTGCTCTCTAAAACTCTACTAGGGGGCAAGGCAGAAAAACAATGACTGATTACTTGGTCCTCTTTGACATACAATAGGTGGGGTCCGACACTTCCTACACACAGTGGGTTCCCTCAATAGGGTGGAGTCGACAGTGGAATTTAAGCGCTTTAACTCCTAGCGTGCCACACCACTCTTAAGAGAACTTAGGCTGGTGTCTTTCAAGAATATACAGAACCCCGTTACTTCAAAGGGTGTATAAACATCCAACTCCCACTCATGCCGACTCTAGCGGGAGATGAAATCTACACGTCAATGATGACAGAAACCATGATGAAACACATCACTAGTCTCTAAGATAATAGGCTCTTACTCATTTCCCACATCACTAATCTCTAAAATGTCAGTGGACTGTCGCTTATTCCCCACACCAGTAGTCTCTAAGATCTCAGTGGATTCTCACCACATCACTAGTCTCTAGGAGGCCTGATTCCCAAACTGCACCTTGCATTACGTTTGTAGCACTGCAAAACGTAAACTTTACCTACACTTATATGTGCGGAGTACTCTGCCACAACTGCAGTCTCTGAACATGTGAGTATAGATTTAAGTAGCACATGTGGAAGGGACACAGGGGAGTGGTTGGGATAGGGGCAGACCTACTACTAAAATGCATGGGGTTAGGGAGAAGTGAGAAGGGTTTAGGGTGGGTCTCGGAATATTTTAGTGAGTGGAGTCACCCTCCCACACAAGAGTAAGCCAATTGCATTACTCTGGGGTGGAGACATGTAACTTACACTTCTGTAAAAAGTTTACACTTGTAATTTGTGAATACCAAAAATAACTTACTCCAAAGTGTAAACTTACTCAAAAGTGTAACTTACCTTATTGAATCAGACCATGGGAATTAAATTGACTCTGGCTCTTTCCCAACATCACTATTCTCACGTCTAAGCATCCCACGCCAGTGCACGAGGCACAGATCCACAAAAATATTTTATGATAGATTCTGAAAATGAGTTCTTTAATTTCAGTATGTGCAAATGTATTTCATGTGGATATTCTTTAAATCTGATGTGGATCAACTAAATAAGTAACATAGGCGTTATCAAAGTAAATGTATCTATAATTGTGCAGAAAATCTTGACTGTAGACAGAGGTCCAATTGTCATCTGATTAAGAAAGTGTGAACCGATTTTATAAATTCTATCTTCCAGGTACTGAGAGATTATTTGATGGGATAGGTGGTTCAATTGACTCCAGAGTTGTAGGCCCAGTTTTACATTTTTGAATTGCAAGTCTTGTAAGCGTGGTGATTTCTGGAGCCCTGATGGCCATATGTGGGTCACAACCAAGCACATGGTGACTGCTCCCTTACCTCCTTCCCAAGAGGCATGCCGCTCCCGAGGGCACAGGTCAAGCCCACCACCTTGGCCACAAACGTCTTCAGCGTCAGGTATTCCTTCAACACCACCCCTCGCAAGATGGTCTTCATCTCTGGGATTCCAGAACCTGGAAGAAAAGTGAAGCCACGCCAAGATATTCAATGACCATCAAGTGTGGTCCACGCACAATATCAGCTGAGGTAGACAAATCCTCATACTGACCAGCAAACAGCAGGGTCTTGTTTTAGTTCTACGTTTGCACCCTGGGGCACCTTGCATCTTCCAGCATGCAGGAGATAGACCAGCAGCCATGGTCTTGCAGCCTCTCCCATAACCAAAAAAACACCTCGCCTCTTCCCGCACCCAAGATAGACAATGCATCTACCTGACCCCAGGGCAAACCTTGACGCTACCATTCACTCATGAGATAAAACTAGTGGGCTTATCAATTAGCAAGAATGCCATTAGTTGATGGGGTTTTCCACAAAAGGCAGGATGTTGGTTGCAAGCAACCAGATGTATTCTGAGAATGCGCCATCGGGGAGAGTGCTTGCTGCAATTTTCAATAGGGCTTTGTCATTTTCCAACTCGTATAACAGAAGTTCCAAAAAAAAGATAGACCCCTGAGTTTAAGTATTAGATTGTCCCATAACGGGGGTGAGAAAGGAATACCATACGTCAAATTTAGAAAACTGTCCGTGACGAAGGAACTTATGATCCACTTACATTTCCAGAATGTGTAAAAACCGTAAATGAGTTTCAAAATGTTGTAAAATTCATGCAAGATTTTCCACAATGAGAGGGTGGTTCAGGAATTTATTTTTAAAATGCACCCATCTGGGACTCGTTAGTGCGGATACGCTGACCCAACCAATCACCAATCAAAAGCTTTGTAATGGGTCAAACTCGGTCAATTTCACATCACCCTTCCCAGCATCCTTTTTTGTTTTGAGGAGGGATCATCCAGTAATTTACCATCTCATAGGAGTTGTGATGCATTGGCATCAATGAATTTGCAGACAGTTTTAGGCAAAGTAATCAGTAAAGTTTTCAAATGATATTACAGCACTGGAGAAGTTATGGTTCTCACTGTGTCAAGGTGGCCCCCTCATCAAGAGAGGGAACAGGGGAAAATGTATCCTTGAGCTTGGAAATTGCCTCTGTGGCACACTTCATGATTCTGCTGCAAGGGAAGGACAACAGATAGGTCTACTTTGCTGTGCCAAAAACGAAATTGTAAATAACTGTTTCAGGTGCCATCTATTCTAAAAAAAAAAGACTAGAAAACTAAGAAAGAGTGTCGGTCCTTTTTTTTTTGTCAGACCTTGGAGAATTACTCTTCTTCTTTGTGAAGCGTGTTCAGACAAGAGTGGTGGTTTCTCATTTGGATCAAAATATTTTCTGGACAGGCCAAAACGTTCACCTCCTCTCCATTAGCCTTACTACCCTCGTCTTCGAATTGTAAATTATTCATTCTAGAGAGGTTCTAATAAAAACATTTGCGTTAGAGGGATAAGGGCACCCCTCTCGGGTACCTCTTTCAAGGGAGAAAGAAAACAAGTGGACCATCTGACAAACACACTGGTTTCATGGTCACCTCCTGGACCACATATCAGCTATTTAATTGTGGCCTACAGTCATACCGGGTAGGTGATCAGTCCATGACAACACGTCCTATAAGATGAAGTGGCTTTTCTCCACTCCAGTCCATGGCTTCAGTCAGCTGGTTTCCCATACTAACTGGCAGTATGGATGTGACAAAGGGAGGTAATGTTCCTGAAGTCTAATCCATCTTTAAAATATCTTGTCCGATATCGGCCAGATGTGAGGTGACATCTTTTCCAATCTTGAATGAAATAGAACATTAATTTTTTGGTAACTTCCAACGCTTCGTGGTGTGGGAAAGAAAGTTAGCATTGCTTTACTGAATGTCTTTTCTGCCTTTTACATTGAATTGAAAAGTTTGAGCAGCTTCACGGCAAACATGCCCACAAGAAGGTGATATACATTGATTGATAATCAATGTGATCTAAGGCTTCGATCTTCATCCCTTCAGATGATTTTGAAGACTTCGGCAAAAAGACATGCCATGTTAAAGAATACTGGATCTGCTAATTAGGTTCCAGAATACTAGTATATGCCAACTAGGTTTCAGAATGTTTGCATTTCAAAATACTTGATTAGTTTTTTCTTTGAATCAGAGTTTTACCAGGGACACGTAAACTCAGATAAAAGTCAGCTAATATGTTAGCACTATTAGCATCTGTGGAGATCATGCGACCATCCCCACTCTAGAGACAGGGCTTTTGGAACAGTACTTTCTATTTATTTTTTTAAATAAATTGTAAACAATTTTCCAGCCATAGTCTGGCTTTTATATTATTTGGCTTTAATCTTCAGAAAAACCATGCATATTAGTTCTGTGATCCTATTATTTTACTCAATCTTTGCAGAGATCAGATTCTCAAGGTTACTGGAGTAACCTTGAAAGGTGAAGAACTTTAGTTTGTTTGAGAAGAGCATTTATGCCTTACATGTCTTCTGAGCTTGGCTGAGTATGGTTTGGGTCCTTCATATGCATCACAGCTGTTCAGAATAGTGAAAGCATCTCAATCATCGTTGGCAAATAATTCATCCATAAATTTATAGCAAGAGATGAAACCTTTTTTCCCCCCAAAAGGGCTATATTAACTATCCAATTATATATCACTCTTTACATAAGTATGCTATATATTAAAAGAATAGAGAAGGGGAGCATGATGCAATATAAATTTGATCCCTCTCTTCCATGATATGATGCATCGCCTAAGAACTTTAGAAACAAAAGTAGTCTCTTTAATTGGACCCTTGGCCAGGAGAGAAGAAAGACATCCCTGAATAATAAACTAGCAATGTGCCATGGATTGCACAAGGCTTCTACTTGAAGCATGTGAATAAATGCTTTGAGGGTGTTATTTTCCCACAAAGGTATCTGCAGACTTCCTATCTAGTGTTGAGTCAAACACACAGTTGAAATCCCTTCCACCTCCTCTCCCCCACAATGTTCAGCAACTCACAAGGAACCTTTGCACATTTCTTGAGGAGCATAGGTTATACTTGGCTGCCCCGTAAGATTGGATATTATACACCAGGATCACATTCACCGCCATAAAAAGTATCCGCTCACATAAGTCAATCGTTTGTATCTTAAGCGATATGGCTGACAATCTCCTTCAAAACTCGTCTACGACAAGCTTTGAAGAAGAAAATGCCACCTACCCACTGGATTTAGAACTTTGTTGATTCAACACCAGTTTTTCATACATTCATTAGTACATCAGGTTTCCTGTATTAAGGCTACGGAAGGTTTAAGCCTTTGCGAGTGAGCAGGTACTCTTACAAGTTATGGGCTACCCTAAACCCTTGATGCCCCATGCCATAAGATTAGGTCTCATGACATTAAGTCTTGTAATAGCCACCCTTTACTGGAAAGGTATTAACATCAGTCCTCATGTTGATAACACTGTGAAATCTCAAACGGTATCAAACAAGAATATGTAGTAAATAGATATTCAGCAGGAAAGGGAGGAAAGAAGACAAGCATGATGTCACATGGCCACAAACATTATATAATGGAAAACTGGGGTTGAAGCAATCATGAGGACCCCGGTGATGGTACCTACTCATGCAACCATAACAGAGAATACTGCACCTGATGGATGTAATGGTGAAAATCAGCAACATAAATATGTATATTAAAGCAAGTGGATGACATTCTCAGCGATAGTGATGATTTTATATAGACTAACAACCGAATGTCTCTAGTGATAGATTCAGGTGCAGGCAAGGCCAGCACAGGTAACAGTGGGGGTGGGGACCGGGCAAGAGGGGGAGAAGTAGACGGATGACGGAATAGGGAAAGTAAAATAAAAAAATAAATAAAACCACTTACCTTGCGCTCGCCTCATCGCAGATTCAGTGATGCAGCGAGCGCAGGGTGTTTTTAAAAAAAAATTTACTTTCCATATCCCGACGTCTGTCCACACCCCCCTCCCCTCCCGCCCCATCCCACCGCTGTTACCTATGCCGGACGTGCCTGTTGAGGTGCCAAAAAATAAGCACCTGCAGAAGTTAGACAGAACAACAAATCGTTAACTCTCACAACCCAGATTTTCTGTCTTCCTTCGGAGCATCTTCCATTTCATCAATTTAGCACAGATCTACAAACTCTCTCACTTTCCCAGGAATGATCATTAGTCATTGTTCTATTCTTGGAAGTCACTCTTAGAAATCTCTTTGACCCCACCATAGTGGAGCTCTGGTCTTTTTAGAGCTTCCATTAAACGAGCGCATTAAATAAAGAGCATATTTAAGTCTCTCTGCCTGTGTTAGTGATCAAGACTCGTTCATACTCGACCCAGATCAAGGGTTCCTTTGTACATTTAATGATGTACCAGCTATCACATTCAGCATCGTGGGAAAAAAGAATTTAATATAGGCTACTGGGTTCTTGTTTTCATTCACCTCACGCTGACCGTGAAGCCAAACATTGTTTCACTTCTCACTATCCCCCATCTCCTCAACATGATTTATTCGGTAAATAACTTCTCTTTTCTTTTTCACACTCTGGTAAATAATATTTGATAGTTGGCTACCTTTGATTACAATCTGCCACCCTCCTAACCTCCGAAAAAGGGATTCATCTTTCTTGTGGTACAAATTACTCTTTTCAGTGTTCCCAATCCTGTTAGCTCGATACCACGTCAACCAAACTTGATGCTCCCACTCCCTTCCATGCCGTAAAGATCGATTTCTTAGGTATCAACCCTGCTTTTGCACCCAAAACGTAATGAGTGTCTAAATTATGTTAGAAACTCACTAAAACGTACTATTTTTTTTATCTGTCCTGCAATTCGGCGATTAAACACTTTCTTTCGACTAATACCTTCCAAAAAAACTAAATTTTTAATAGAGTTCACATGCATATGTTTTTAGCTCCCAGTTTCTTTATCACACTTATCACACTGCCAGCAGATGCTTGAGTCTATGAGCCATGGTGCCCAATTTAGAGCTTGCATGACTTTTTTATACGAGGTGCGTGCATGGGTAAAACAATTTATTAAAGGTGCTGGCAAACCACATTTCACCATTAAAGTGTAATTTTGTTGAATGTTCATGAACCTTTCGAGAGAAAAAATTACGCTATTCAAGAATCAGGATTTAGTGCCCTCAAGGAACAAATTTAGCCTGCTAAGGTGGCAAATCCTGTTAATACAGGAGATTTAGTCTGATCATCAATTTCCACTGTGTGAACATATGCAGACCTTCAACTAAGACAAAGAGCTGGCAAGAAGGCATTGATTTTGGGCTTAGAGCGCGAGTCTCAGACATGGGTATGCTAATGACACATTTTACAATTTTACTCCAGGGGCCTGATGGTAATGACTTGCACGTTGTACAGTGAACTGCCAGATTACTGTGCAAAGTCCCTTTGCTAAATGTCATCTCAGTAGCATTGTCTTAAGTTCTCCTGCATGAATTGCCAAAGGAAAAGACAAAAATGGAAACCATTGCTTGTAATAATAAACTCTTTTTGCTCCAACCCGTGACAGCTTGTATGAACCTCTGTGTAAATAATGGTCTGTTCCTTCCATGACTGCAGCCAAACAATAGAGTCTGTGTGACTTAGTAACACAGCCCAAACCAGACAAGTGGACTGCAAGAGATTACAAAATGGACGACCTGGGAGTGTACAATTCCCTGATTAAATGATCAGGAAGTGACGTGGTACAGGGCACCATTTTGGAATTAAGAGCACAGGCTCAGAAGAGGTTATAATGACTGCAGATAGTGGCGCATCACAGGGAATGCTAATAGGTGTACACTCTAAAGACATAACATGGACCTATGCTAGACACCCCATGCAAACGGTCGGGGGGGGGCAGGGGATGCCTACCTATTCTGAAACCTAGAAGTCGCCCTTCATCACCATTAGCACAGCTTTCTCCAGCAGCCACCTACCCACGGCCTGAGGAGCAAGAATCTGCGTGAATCCTGCGGAGAAGGTGATGAGTACCACGGGGTACGTGACCCAGGCCATGTACTGCAGAAAGATGTTGGCATCAAGACCTCTGTACATCCACTTCTGAGCTGTAAGGAGACAAAAAGGCGGAAACGTGTCAGTGGTGAAACAGACATAGGGAAGGGCAGACCTTGTGCAAATCATGTCGCAACCCTACTTAATTTTTGATTAAACCTCATACTCATTTGGCTCAGCCAGTAAATAAAGATCTGTTTTTATCAATTAGAAATAAAATCAGATTCTGATTACATTAACCAAACAGTGGGTTCAAGTTTAACACCAGAACCAATAGGTCCGGTTTCGGTGACGAGCGAGACATTGGTGCTAACCTTTTTCAGGAAGATGCACCTGGACGTTCATTCTCAAGGTAGGTTGACTCTATAAATGCTTGCACTCTATTTCCATAAATGCAATTTTCTTTCATTTACAACCAAAGCAATGCAAAAGAACAATATATAAAAAGCATACATATGTAATAAGTTAAAGAGTTTGAGTCAAATGGCGAACACGATGATACACAGATAGTTCCACATCTAACCAGTAACACATAAAACAGGTCACCAGTCAACTCATCCTACTGAGACTTTAACACCATTTCGTTTTCTCTAAACACCGGACAGTCCACCTTACACCAGGAGAAAGTATTGCTAAAATTTGCATCGTTTGTTATGCAGGTGGGACCTCGTACATCAAAGCAGTTTACCTTTAAGATAGGAACCTTGTCAATCCCGATGACAAAGATTTTTCTTATCTGGGAGTAGTGTTTGACAACGCCCTGAGTTGGTGCCCCTTGATTACCCTTAAGAAAGGGGACCTGGTCAGAGCGACCACAACTGTCTTTAACTTTGCTTCCAGAGTGGGGGGAAAACCGATAGGGGCTCTTTTGAAGATCTACAGAGCCAAATGTATTGCAAAGGCCAATTATGGGAGCGAGATATGGATTCACACTGGGCTGGAGGCCTTGCAAATTGCAGAAAACACCTTCCTGAGACGGGTATTCTCATTTCCGCAGAGCGTCCCGTCTTATGTTGTGCATGAAGAGTTGGGGAGGGCTTTTGTCTCAGATGAACTGGCTTTTCATCCATTATCATTGTGGATAAAGATTTGGGCTAAGAAAGAAAATGCCCTTGGTAAGGATTTTCTAAAGGATTGTCTTTCCCTCGACCACGTTAATCGCATCCGCTGGCTAAGGTATGTAAGAGAAGGCCTCTGTAGTCTGGGAAGGGCGGATCTATTTGATAACCAAGAAGGCACATGTAAGAGGAACTTTACCTGGGTAAAAGAGTGTTTTTTAAGAAGGTGCTGCTGTGATAGAGAGGAAACAGAGCTGAGTACGCCCAACGTGCGTAGGTATATTGCATTAAAAACCATACCAACTATTGAACCATATCTTCTAGGGATCAAAAGCAACTATGATTGTTTCCTACTGACTAGATTTAGGCTTGACCTTTTTCACTACCTCCTGGCCCAACCACGTGGCGCCCATAGAGGTCAGTACCTCATGCCCTGTGGCTGAGACGGCCGGTCTCCTCAGGACATTATGCACTTTTTAATTGCAGATAAGAAAATGTGCTTCCAACGCTCTCTTTACCTGCAATGTTATAGGGGAATTTCTCATTCATCTTTTTTACAGGACTTTACTGGTTCCCCATCTTCAAAGGCCACTATTCTGCAGATAACGAGACCTGCATTGCTGTGTGTTTTGTTATTAGCAGAGCTGTGGCCTTTGAAGTTGGAGAACCCCATTCAAGTCCCAGCAGCAGCCACAGCTTCTTGTGATTGTGGTGCAAATTAGCTAATTTGGACATGTAAAAACAGAATAATCCAGTCCCCCTTCCCCTCTTAACATTGCAAGCGAAAACAGTATGGGAAACGCATTTTCTTATCTCAAACGAAAGCGAATTTGCATGTGAGGGCTTGTTTATTTACCTTTATTTCATCTCGGACAATGCTGGCTTTTTTTTTGTTTAGTTAAGACAGCTTTAAACAATATTTGTGACTGCATCTCAACCACAAGCTAAGTTTTACTCCCCTCGAACAATGCTGCCTTTCAATTATTTTGTTAGACAGCTTTAAACAATAGTTGTGACTGCAAAAACACAGGATGTGTGCAAGGTACACAGGAAAATGTTACCCTTCACTTATTTTACCTTATGGGTGTCCAAAAAGCGACCAAGAGGGCAACATTTACCTTCAGCTTTGAATTACCTTAAATACACCTCAGACAATGCTGCCTTTCATTTGTTATGCTATATAGTTTTAAATAATATTTGTGACTGCACCTGAACCACAAACTAAGTTTTACTCCCCTCGAACAATGCTGCCTTTCAATTATTTTGTTAGACAGCTTTAAACAATAGTTGTGACTGCAAAAACACAGGATGTGTGCAAGGTACACGGGAAAATGTTACCAATCACTTATTTTAGCTTATGGGTGCCCAAAAATCTACAAAGAGGGCAACATTCACATTTAGCTATACATTTTCTGTTATTTCACCTTGGACAATGCTGCCTTTCATTTGTTAAGTTAGACAGCTTTAGACAATATTTGTGACTGCACCTCACCCACAACCTAAGTTTTATTATGAACTTTACTGTGCCAAAAAACGAGCTTCAAGGACACACTTTTACTGTGCTTTTCAAACAAATCACATTCATTCTTAGCTCAAGCACATTTGGGGAACTGCTTGCCTGTTATACACACACTCTGTCCCATTCCGTTTCCTTTGAGATAAAAAATGTGCTCCCCACCTCTCTTCACTTGCAATGCTATGGAGGAAATGTCATTAACCATTTTTACATGTGTATGTTACTTAATTTGCACCATTTCCATCAATTTAAATTCAATTATTTCATGAATTAAAATTAAACAGTACTTTCCGCTAAGTACAATGAAGATTTACTATCACACTAGTTATTATCCACTTTACTTTTTTCCTACCACTACCCATCCCTTTCTCTATATTAGGTACTGCCAATGCCCCCATAAAAAGTGCAGTGTTCACTATATCATATTACTTTTTAGGTCTCGGCCTGCACCAGCGCTTGCGCTGGTCTGGCTGAGAGTTTTAGTAAGTGGGTTTTGGAAGTGCAAACACTGGCTTTCGGCTGGCGACCAGCTTGCGTTCACGATGGGCGTGCACGCGCGCAGCTGCCATCTGGGTTTCCTATCTCTTCCTCATTTCCTCGTCATGGCTCATTAACTCTCTGGACTCTGATGTTTCAATCGCAGCAGCAGCTCACATTACCAACTGACGGCCCTGGACTACAGTCACATGAAAAACAACAGCGATTAGCATTGAAATGCAAGCTTTTTTTGTCTAGTTAGAAATATTGCTTTGGTGGATTGATTTCACCTTATATCGCTATTTGTTTTATATTGGGAGTCACAGCCTAATTACCAGTATTTTTGTCTCACTCTGTTTTTAAAAAAATATATTTATTCGCATAAAGCACAAAGCTATATTTAAGGTTACTTTTTCCGTGTCACTTCTTCACTCTATTTAAACTCCACACCCCCACTCTTATTGTCTCTCTCCTTCTCTCTCTCTCCCCTCTCTAATTCTCTCTACTTAATTAACTCTCCCCTCTCTATCTTTTTAGCCTTTCATTCTCTCTCACCCCTTTATCTGTTTCTCTTTCGAACTCCTTCATTCACTCTCTCTCCCCTTCTTTCTCTCTCTCTATCCCGCTCCACTCTTTATTCTATGTACACCCTTTCTCTCTCTTTCTCTCCCACCACCCTCTCTAATTGGGCATTATATCTTCACTCTATCTCTCACTCGGCAACACCACAGCATCACTCAAAGCCAGCACAGCATCAATCAGAGCCAGCACAGCATCACTCAGCACCAACACATCTCTCAACGCCATCACAGCATCACTCAACGCCATCACAGCATCACTCAGCACAACCACAGCATCACTTAGCGCCACAACAGCATCACTCAGCGCCACAACAGCATCACTCAGCGCCACCACTGCATCACTCAGCGCCACCACTGCATCACTCCGCACCACCACAGGATGACTCCACCACAGGATGACTCCGCACCACCACAGGATGACTCCGCACCACCACAGCATCGCGCCACCACAGCATCGCTCAGCGCCACCACAGCATCGCTCAGCGCCACCACAGCATCGCTCAGCGCCACCACAGCATCGCTCAGCGCCACCACAGCATCGCTCAGCGCCACCACAGCATCGCTCAGCGCCACCACAGCATCGCTCAGGGCCACCACAGCATCGCTCAGGGCCACCACAGCATCGCTCAGGGCCACCACAGCATCGCTCAGGGCCACCACAGCATCGCTCAGCGCCACCACAGCATCTTTCAGCACCACCACAGCATCACTCCGGGCCAAAACAGCATCACTCCGGGCCACCACAGCATCACTCCGGGCCACCACAGCATCACTCCGGGCCACCACAGCATCACTCAGGGCCACCACAGCATCACTCAGGGCCACCACAGCATCACTCAGGGTCACCACAGCATCACTCGGAGCCACCACAATATCACTCAGCGCCAAGACAATATCACTCAGCACCACCACAGCATCACTCAGCACCACAGCAGTATCACTCAGCAAGACCTGAGTATCATTCAGCATCACCTCAGCATCGTCTCCGCAACAGTCACCACCACCACCACTACCACCTCAGCATCACTCAGCACCACCTCAGCCTGCTCTCAGAATCTGGCATCTGTTGATTCTCCCCTAGCGTCTGGCCGCTGCTAGTGTTATAATACAGGTACTAGTTCCCAACCTTCACCCTCCGATTGTTTATGCCCCCTCAAAAAAAAAGATTTAACAAACAACCATTGCAATAGGCAGAAACAAGTTGCCAGCATTGCAAGAACAAAAGAAAACTGAGGAAATTTTTTATTGTAAATACTTTTTTTAATATGGTCGTTCAGTTTTACATAATGCCTTCTTGGTCATATATAAAGTAACAAAAATGCTTCTGACACTTTTTTATTATAACTTTTCAGCATGCTGCACAGCAGCCACACTTCTCTACAGCACAGCTTGAAGACATTGGCAAAGTCAATAGCTCTGGCTAAACACTTATAAGGCCCCAAAGGCGAGACCTATTGGCTATGCCAATGCTTATGTTATCCAGCCACTACTAAACTGATGGCAGGTGATGCAGGAAGATGGGGCCCAAGTATCATGGGCTACCATTTTATGATACCTTTTGCAGCTGCCCTCTGTCCCTCAGTTGGTGAGTTCAGCTATTATTTACAGTCATTTTTTAACTTTAGGTATCTGCCTTCTCCCTGTTCCAGTCCACTCATGAGCGGATTTAGACGTGGTTCAGAGCGAAATGTAAAATGAGTTTATTGCAGCTGCTATAAGTTGTGAGATATGTAAATAGAAATCCACCATTCCATAGAAAGCCCACCCCAAAGGCAGTGCATATTGCCTTTGGGAGAAGATGAAATGGCTTTATCAAAGGCCGTGGGAGAAAAACTGTTCAAGGCAGGTCATTAATATATCACAGGGACCTCATGGGCAGCATCGAGGTGTGGTTAGGTGGTGATAACAGAGCAAGAGAACCTAAAGTCACCAAATGATATCACATCATACGCAAAGACCCGGGTGCAGCAGGACCTACTTGGAAGTGGTTTTGGGGTTCTGCATGTCTGCATCTTTTCTATAGCTCTCAATGCTAGAGGTAAGGCTTCAACTGAGGGCTCCAAATTTGATGAAGTTGTGGAGAGATGAAGTGATTTGCCCAAGATCTAACCAGTTTAGCAAGTAGAGAAGCAAGGAGTGTAAACCAGGTCTTCTGGTTTCCATAGTTGACAATTTGCTTCTAGGTCATTCTTAACCAAGATGGCGGCTGGAAATAGCTCTGATCAACACCAGCAGAGAGCCAGCTGTCACATCGGACCTTACCCTGGCCCTTTACCATCGAAACGAACTGACTTTACATGCAAACTAATAAATACTACAGAAGGAAAGGTCCTTCCCAAGTACTGTTAATGTTCAGTATTCCACACTCTTCTCTCTGTCGCATAAACCATTGTAATTGCGTACAAATTACCGTAAGCTTGTTGCAACTGGGCATCTTTAAATCTGTTTTCTTATGTGCTTTCAAATCAGAAATTATGTTTTAGAAGTCAAAAAGGAAAACAAGCATTGGCATAGCCAATAGGTCTCGCTTTAGGACCTTATAAGTGTTTAGCCATGCAACAGTTGATGTTGTTGCACCAAGGATATTGTGCTGCATAACTAAATACTTATAAGGTCCCAAAGGCGAGACCTATTGGCTATGCCAATGCTGGTTTAAAACAGCCGTTGTTCGTGTTGCTACTTCTCTAACATTTCACATTTTATTTCAAATGTTAATACCATTCCTCACGCATTAATCAATAACAAAAGAATAATGTCGGTTTCTTAGCAATTTAGAATAAAACTTTAAACATACTGTACAACCACAGTGCTGTACAACACAGCTAAAGTAAACAAAACCAATAGCTCTCACAGAGGTGAGACCAATTGGCTTTGCCAATGCTTGTTTTGTTTTTAAATAAGTGAAACTGCTTCTTCACGGGTTGTTGTGTTTGTCTGAGTGTCCCTGTGGATGTATCAGACTGTGAATACAAGAATAAGCCAATGGGATCTAAACAAACCCAAAAAGGAGGGCTGGAGGATTCCACTTGATTCCGAACTGGCCTATGAACGTCAGTGTTGCTCTCATGCAAGTCGTTTGATCCCCACATTTTAAATACGGAACTACACAGGCTTCTGATAAATTGCAATGCCAGCCACATTTTGGGATAAAATTGGATGGCTAATTTCAAAGTGGTTAATTAAACTACTACTCACCACAGGAAAACTAATTTCTGAGATTACGATTTCAATTATGTGTCAACCGTTCTCCTTATAAGCAGTGAATTTTGATTTCATTTTAAGTCCTTAAATCCTCATTATGCTTTTTGTGCACGTGTACGGAGCATCTGTGAGGTCAATAATTGGACAATTTCTAATATCATTGGTAATGTGAGATCAAATTACCATGCTAGTGTCATAGACCGTGAAACGTGCACCTTTTCTGGTCTTTTTTTTTTTTTTTTTTTAAGTCTGAGCTAGAAACAGCTTTAGCTGTCTCCCAAGCCTCATCTATTAAAAAAAAAACATAACAAAATTAGCACATGTATAAATACATAGGGTCAAATTCACAAGAGAAGGGTTATCACTGAAAACTCCTTCATTTAACCTGCAGGTATTGACAAAAGGCCTTCTGGCAGGTGTAAATAAATTTAGCACTGCAGAATTCTCTGCCACAAGTACAGAGAAATCCGCAGCAGTAAATCCCACGTGAAGGGGGATGAAGTGGACTTAGAGAGGGGTTACCCTTGTAAGTTTATGAGCACCCACAAACATATGCATTAGTGGGCATTCGCAAACTGAAATCCAACCCTTTCCCACCACGGTCAGAGCTAAGACCCTAACAAGTGTATATGTACACGAACAAGGACAGATCCTTTTACCCAGACTGGAACCTGAGTCCAACAGTTATATCTAGCACAATGGTCCGGTGGGTCAAATTTATCCCAGATCGACCCACACAAGACATACAATCACAATGTGGTATGGTAGTAAAGCAACTGATCGATCACAGGGCCTACGTTCAATCTGAATGCAGTGTATTATTCAGATGTCATAAAACGTTATGGGCCACATTTATGAGGAATTGGCGAAGGGCAGAGCCGCACGTCTTCTTGCTGCGCTCCCCTACGCCAATGTGAAAGGGCAGGAATTTATTAAATACGGTGCATTCCTGTCCTTCCCCCCTGCACTGGCGCACAATCTGCTGCCTAGTGCCAACATAGCACCCCTGCATCATGGTGCAAGGGTGCCTCCGTTGCATGGTGCAAGGGTGCCTCTGTTGCATGGTGCAAGGGTGCCTCCGTTGCAGGTAGGGTTGTTTTTGTGCAGGAAGAGGCACCTTCATGCACAAAAACAATCCCGAGAGGCGTTTTCCTGGAAAGAAGCAAAACAAGGAGAAATAAAAATATTTCTCCTCGTTCTGCCTGCTCTGGGAAGGCGCAAGGTTTTGGCGCTGCCCCAGGTTTATGTGATTAAGTAATTCTGGGGAAGAGTCAAAATCCATGGGTGCTGCGTGGGAAACCCCACCACAATGCCCATGGAACGCCTCCTTGCTGCAGAGTAAGGCAAGGCAGCGACTTGCGCTTTGCCTTACTCCATATCTATGAAGCCACGTAGATTGGCTTTGCGCCACCTCAGATATGATTGACAGGTTTACGGCGCCGGAGCGTCCAAAAAAGTGACGATTCGATGGCAGAAGCCTCTCATAAATACGCCCACTGTATGACTTTAGTTAGTGCAGACGACTGTTCCCACATCATAGTCCTGCACTGACTGGGCCCAACGCAAGGAATGTCTCTTCCCAGTCCATCCATGGTCCTACAAAGGTCATGCTACTTTTCTTTTACTTCCAGGTGAGTACTGAAGAAATCAAGCAATGTCCTGTCAGCAGGCGGTGCCAGGGCTTTACGTCAGCTGTACTCCTGCACCCTAGCCAAGCCATGTCCATGAGCCATGCCTAGGGGCAGCTGCAGGGAGTCTGGTGACTCCACTCAAGCCAATGGGCAGCTCTTGGCAAAGGAAGGGACAAGGGGTTAAAGGCGTCAAACCGGAAGTAAAAAGGGGGCAAAAGAGGAGACACTCGAGCGAAAGGGGAGACCCTTATTAAAAGCGGAGATACTTGGGTGAAGGAGCTTAAAATAGATAGGATTAATAAAAAAGAATCAAAAGAATAGACATCAGAGAAAAATAAATGCTCGACTCTTGCTGTTCTGGCAACAAGTGGGCATCTCCACAAAGGGTTTTCTGTAAATTTCCCACATTTCATTTTTTCCTTTTAGTTCTGTTTCCTCCCATCTCTCCCACCTTTCACAGAGCTCACGGTGTGCATTCTCAGCACCTTGGAAGCATTTTTAATAAACTGCTGCAGATCCAGAGCTGTCAATCCGCCCCATGACTCATGGAGAGAGAGCAGAACAGAAACGGAAAAAAGGGAGAGTGAAGGGGAGGAGAGGGGGAGGGAGAAGCTGCTTCTCCCGGAATGAAAAAAGGAAACATACACTTATTAAAGGGAAAGAAATCTGAAATTGAGCGTGAAATGGGCTGAGAACACCCGGCGCAGCCCCGGACGCCTGTGTGATGTGAGAGAGGATTCAACTGGACAGCAGGGTGACTCATACTAGAGGAGAGAGGAGTGAAAGATGGGGAGGGGTCAGAGAGAGACGGGGGGGGGGGGGGGGTGTAGGGAGAGGGGGCGGAGAGGTAAAGGAAAAGAGCGGTGAGACCAGGAAGACAGGAGAGGATAGACCGCACGACTATGAGGAAAGGAGAGAAGGGCGAGGGGGGTAAAAGGAAAGAAGGAGATATAAGAGAAAACGAGGAGACATGGGACCAGGGCAAGATGAAAGGAGGGAGATCAGAAATGAGGATAAAAAAAAAGAGATGTGTTCAAAAGGCCTGAAGGAGGTTGAGGACACGAGAGGTGAGAGCCAAGAGAGAGGGGACAGGATAAAAGGAATGAGGAGTGACTTAGTGGAAAGAGAGTCAGTAAGCGTTAAGAAACCCTTGGGTAAATCAGTACTTAATTTCTTAAAATAGTAAGTGCCAGGGCCCTCGTCAGGAGGACACCGAAGCTTTCACCACCCATTGCCTCTGCCAGCGCTACCTATACAACCCATTACACTTCTACAAGTGTGACGATTCAGACTTTTAATATAGCCTTATAGCCCGCCGTAGCGGGCTATACCGGCTATTAAAGGCCCGAGCCGAAGGCGAGGGACTTTAACAAGGGAGCGCGACTTTAATAGCCGGTATAGCCCAGCTACGAAGGGCTATAAGGCCATTAGAACGTTCTGCCACTAGAGGGCAGAATGTTCTAACAAATTAAACAAAGGCCTCTCGGAGTTCGAGGGGTTTTAAATCCCCTCGGGCTCCGAGAGGCCTTTGTGAATACAACATTGGAATGTTGCTTTGCGGGCCTTTACCGGCCCGTAGAAGCTCGGAGCACTCCATTGTCTTCAATGGAGTGCTCCACATTCCAATGTTCTAATATACATTAAAGATAACTAATACCTGCCGTCCCAGCTATTCTTATAGCTTTGGGGGGGCAGGTATGAGTCATTTTAATGTATATTGAATTATTGAACAACTGTTGTGCTCTTCACAAAATTAGACAAACAGCGCCACCATGTGGTAGGCTGTCATACATGCCGGATTTGACAATAAAGTGCTGGTGCCAAGCACTGGAAACCACCGGCTCAAATCAAGCACTAGGGTAAATGTTGTACTTGATAAAATGATTTCGCATATCATCAACAGGTAAAAGAGGAGGCAAGAGGCTACCATGAAACGTGAAACAAGAATGCATGGGTACAAGACATCTGAGCAGCAAAAAGCTGGCAAAATTTTCAGGTGGGAAATGGCCCAAATTTCGGAATGAACATGGGAGTCAGGTGCAACAAAAATAAGGATTCCCGTGGTCATTTACCATTTCTAGGTTCCCACTCAGAATACCGTAATATTTCTTGATATTTTCATAGAAAGAGCAGAAATTCAAAAGTATAAGGCATGAATCTCTTATAATATGAAGCAAAGCAAAAATATAAAACACATCTGGACAACCAGTAAACACACACATCAAATTGATGTGCTGCAGACTACTTATCAAGATCAACATTGTAGCAGAATCGATGACCCAGTTTATAATACTACCCTGGTGCCCCACCCAATTATACTGCCCACAGGGTCGGCACTAGGGTTGTGGCAAAACCAATAAACCTGCACCTGTACCGCATCCTATAATACTGCCTATAGTGTTATCCCTGGGATGACGGTCCTACCCATAACGCTGCACCAGTGACTCAAACCATAATACTGCCCGTGGTGCCAGCATGGGGATGGTGGCCGAACCCCTAACACTGCCCTGATGTCCCAACTCATAATACTACCTGCAGAGTTGGCACTGGGATGGCGGCCAAAAGAATAGTGCTGCCACTGTGCCCCAACCCATTAAGGCGCCCGAAGTGTCCCAACCCATGATACTGCCCCAGATAAGGTTATCACACTGCCGGCACTTTGATTGTGGCCTACTCTCAAAAACCCATAATACTGCCCTCAGTGCCAACACTATAAAGATGCCAGCAAACCAAATTACTGCCTGCCCTGAGAAGATGGCCCCACCATTAAAACTGCTCATAATATCAGTCCTAAAAAGATGACCCCGAATATGTATTACTACCTACAGTGTCAACATGGGAAGGTGTAGCCTAACCCATAATACTGCCACTACTGGGATGGTGGCCCCAAAGCATAATACGACCCGTATGGTCAGCACTGAAGAGATGGTCCAACCCTTAATGCTGCCCATAATGTCAGCGCTACAAAGATGGCCCCAGATTTGAAAAGGTAGCCCAACTCATAATGCTGACAGCACTGGAAAGTTGGCCCAACTCATAATACTTCCCCTAGTGGCAGCACTGGAAAGTTGGGCCAACCCATAATACTGGCCCTAGTTGCAGCACTGGAAAGACAGCCCAACCCATAATACTGCCCCTAGTGGCAGGGCTGGAAAGATGGCCCCACCCATAATACTGCCCCTAGTGGCAGCACTGGAAAGACAGCCCCACCCATAATACTGGCCCTAGAGGCAGAAGATGGCCCCACCCCTAATACTGCCCCTAGAAGCAGCGCTGGGAAGATAACCCCACCCATAATACTGCCCCTAGTGGCAGCGCTGGAAAGATGGCCCCACCCATAATACTGCCCCTAGAGGCAGCGCTGGAAAGATGGCCCCACCCATAATACTGCCCCTAGTGGCGGCGCTGGAAAGATGGCCCCACCCATAATACTGCCCCTAGTGGCGGCACTGGAAAGATGGCCCCACCCATAATACTGCCCCTAGAGGCAGCACTGGAAAGATGGCCCCACCCATAATACTGCCCCTAGAGGCAGCACTGGAAAGATGGCCCCACCCTTAATACTGCCCCTAGTGGCAGCACTGGAAAGATGGCCCCACCCATAATACTGCCCCTAGTGGCAGCACTGGAAAGATGGCCCCACCCATAATACTGCCCCTAGTGGCAGCACTGGAAAGATGGCCCTAAACAAAATACTGCCCCTAGTGGCAGCACTGAAAAGATGGCCCTAAACATAATACTGCCCCTAGTGGCAGCACTTGAAAGATGATCCGACCCATAGTACTGCTCCTGGTGGCAGCACTGGAAAGATGGCCATGAGTATGCAATACTGCCCACAGTGTTCGCTAGACCCATATCACTGCCAGTAACGTCGGAACAGGAAAGGTAGCCCAACTACTCTAAGGGCGAACAAAGAAACTGTGACCCAATCCAAAATACTGCCTATGTCAGCACTGGAAAGATGTCCTCTAAGTTGTATAATATGCCCACAGTGATCACCCAACTTATATTACTGCCAGGAACGGTAACCCCATGTATACTACTACTCTTACTGTGCATACAGAAAATGTGACCTAATCCATAGTACTGCCCGCCGAGTTAGCACCGGAAAGATGGACTCCACCCGCGTTAATACTTGCAGTGTCAGATCTAGAAACATGTCTGAAACCCAGTGCTTAATTAGAGCCGGTAGTTTTCGGTGATCAGCACCGGCACTTATTTGTCAACCCTGCACTTATGACAGTCTGCCACATGGTGGCGCTGCTCATCAAATTTAGAGATGAGCAGAACAACGGTTGTTTATTAATACAATATACTTTAAAAAAAATACTAATACCTGCCTCCCCAGGTATTAGTATGTATAAGCTGTTATGTTTTCCTGGCAATTTAATAAAAAGACTACAAAAAAAAAAATTAAATTCTGAAATGGTGAGTCTGTAAATTAAATAGCATTGATGCCTGTGGAAGGAGTTGTGGCCTTCAGTTATGTGTGCTTTATGTTAGATATGTATCTTCTTTTTCTCTGCATATCTCCTCCATCTGCACATCTTCTACGACCTCTCTTTCCTCTTCAGCACCCTCTTTCCACTCTTCCCCGAATGCACTTCCTCGCATCTCCCTCACTTCACCACTTCCAAGCATACACTGCACTCACTCACTCACATTTAAGCAATTTGCTTTTGCCTTTTAAATATTTTGACATCTGTGCCACCCCTTCACACACATTTCCACAAAATTTCAATTGCAACTGGAATACATGACCATTGTTTGGTGTGCTCTGCAGAGAGGCCATCGCACTGACAGGCACTTTGCTTTGGCTTCAGCATCAGCGTCAGAGCTCTCAATCAAAGCCCCTCAAACACCTGGCATGGCTTAAAGTATGCATGGAAAAAAATCTAGAAACACAATATGATAAAATAGCTAACTCTTGGGGAATGCAAGATTAGGTAAAATGTGAAATAAGAGAGGAACTAAATCGCTGACATGCATTGCCTTAACGTTTTAAACATTCCCTGTTCGTAAATCAATCCATGTTTTTGGCGTTAATGTTAAGGGCATGACGATAGGGCTAGTTTGATCGCCGTACAGCAGATAACTGTATATTGTAAACACATTTTTCCCTTTGTGCTTGACAGGGGCGGTTTCTCCATTAGGACTCCGGGGATGTACCCCACTGAAATCCCTACACTTTCCTGCACAAATATTAAATAGATCGATTTATTTTCAGATACGACTGTATCTCTAAACAAATCGATGTATTTAAGTCTGTGTTGTCTGTCCCAGGCTGCCGGCCACACCTCGCTTTGAAGCAGAAGGAAGCCAGGCAGTAAATCAACTTTCTGAACTGTGACGCATGATGCAGGACTTACAGTTCTAAAGCCCTTCATTCACATTGTAGTCTATAGTAGTATCCACTATAGGCCAGTGACGCTTTCAGCATCACTGTTTCGGGCGTCGGAGTCTCCGTGAAGGCAGCCGTCCGTCATTCACAGATATAGATCCTACCCTTTCCCATTCATCACACATAGGAGTGGATGCAAGCATGTGTGTTTTGTTCCCTTGTCCTCTGTATTGGTAGGTGTTATAAGG